>OY288244.1:74643817-75843817 GCA_958450325.1 Agrostemma githago
TTAACTTGTGAAAACTCATAATCTCGTAGAATCACAATTTATCAATCACTTTCAATTCATATATAAATGATTTTTAAAAAAAAATATGCTTTTGGAAAATAATAAGGGGGCATTTGACACTACTGAAGCGAAAGCAACCCAGAAACGTAGTACAAGAAATATCAAGACAACTAAAATATCGTGTCTATAAATACTAGTACGAGTTTATTTTTCTATTATTGCTAATTAAAATACATAAAATCATCATCATAAAATACCGATTTTTTTTTTTTACATTATCTACAAAATAAAAACGTCATGTTCACGACAAAAAATAATTTATTTATTTTCCGACATTTATATTTTTGAAAGAAAAGGTTGATACGGAGTACTTCGTTAGATTGATTGTTGAGAAACGACGTCTAAGGTGGAGGAAACGGCGTTAGATTGGGGATTTGTATTTAAGCTGCCCGTGTTACCCGTGATAGGTTTGCGTGAATGGTTTAAAATGCTGCCCGACTGCCCGGGTTGATTGGCTTCATTATTGTACGGACTATTTTATTTCAACTCTTGTCTTTTATCTACCCAAAATACTTCATTTTCTTTACTAAAAAATACTCGTAACAACATCGATTATTTAATGAGACTATTTCGCGACAAATTTATTATGGACTATTTTATATAATACGAGTAGTGTTTATCATTTTAGTATGGTATCTAGTGTGTTACGAACGTCTCACACCAAACTTATATTAGAGGATCTCAGAGTGCTAAAATTGTTACTCTGTACGGAGTATTATACTCGTATTTATTAGCTAAATTTATAATATAATTAAGGACCAAATTATAAATATGAGGAGAATAAGAATGGACTACCGAGTTTTAATTTACTCGGTACCAATGAACAATTATCATTATATTACTCATCATTATGTCGTAGGTGAAAATCGAATCTTCAGCCTCACGATCGGAGTAAGGGAGCTCTAACCATTTGAGCTTACCCTTCTTCTCATACTCCAAGAGTTAAGGTAAACATATTAGAGCTGAGTTGGATTTATAAAAGTATGGTTGAACGAACTTATAGAAGTTAATCTTCAACTGAAATTAAATCGAGTCGTACTCAACTATGGTAAGTCCGTAAAAAAAAAAAGTAGTAAGCGCGTTTAATGCACGCCAGAATGAAACGAGGGAGGGTGAATGAAATGCACTAAAAATGTGTATGCAGAAAATTGAATAATGTAGGCCATGTAACGTTGCACTAACTTTTGAGTTGAGTCAAACATTCATGAAATGAATGACTTTTCATTCGTGTTTTCTCACCGATCATCTTTTTCTCTTTTAAGTTTTTTTTTAAAGATTGCAATACGTTGCAGGTGAGAATTGAATCCAAACTTCCTCGATCAGAGTGAGGGAGCTCTTAATATTTACCTTTTCTTCTCGTCTTTTAAGTCTCACTATAGTAGTTAAAATATGCGTTTCATCAAAAAATAGGCCTTAGGTACAATTATTATTATTATTTTTTATTGTAATGAACTGTAATTAAGTATATATGGATGAAAGCAATAACCAATAGTCCCGACTTTTTCTTTTGCCTTCTAAAAAGAACTCAAGATTAGTGTGCATTGCCATCGTACTACATGAGAATCAAACCCTCAACTTCTCGATCGACATATATAACGGAGTTTCTATCACCCGAGTTTACCCCTTCTTTTAATCTTTTACTCCGTAAGTCTTATTGTAGTGGTTAAAATATGTGTTTCATTGAAAAATATTCTCTCCGTTTTTTAATATAAGTCATTCTCACTTTTCGATACAACCCCCTCTCTTCAATATCTCTCACAACATAAGAAAAAATATTATGAAATTTATACTCATTTGAAAGCTCTTTTCGTAAGGAATTTTATGGTGGAATTTTTAAAATATTTGGAATAATATATTTACATAAAAATTAAAAACAAAGTCTCACCTCGAAAAAGCAAAACATCATATAAAAAAATAGGAAGAGAGTAGGTCTTAGGATCAATTTTTTTTAATCTTTTTATTGTAATGTGATTAAGTAGGCATGAAAGTGCAATAATTAATCGTCCTGCCTTTTTCTTTTGCCATCTAAAAAGAACTCAAGATCACTATGGAATCGCTACATACTTACTTGTTAGATAAAATATTCATTTAGTCTTCCTAAGGATAAAATTAAAAGACAATGACATTAGAAATATCTTAGCTACCTATTCTTTTAAAATTTTATGAGTACTTTTTTAGTAAAAAAAATACAATCACATTGACATTTTTTCACTCACAAAATCTTGGTTAATGCATGAGGCCAAAGTAATGGAAAAAAATAAAGAAAATATCTCATACTTCGCTACTCATAGAAGGAGTAGTAATCAACGTTTAGTTGAATAAAAACACGATAACTAAACGAAAAAAAAAAAAAAAAAATCAAGTATTAACAAACTTGTGGTCATCAGCTCAAGGGTCTCAGGTTTAGGCCTCTGCAAGCGTGAACTTGTGGGAGTTGTATGGCTTGAAACTGTGCCTTCTAGACTTCGAGCCTGTTGCCCACGGGCAGTTTACCCTAGTGTGCATGGTTTGCAGGCTACGCGTACACCGAGGGTTTACCCAGAGCGCACCAAAAAGGTAACGGCTGCGGATTTCCTCGTTCATCAAAAACAAAAACAAAAAATAAAAAAACACATTACTCGTTATTAACAAAACACTCAATTATTCATGTAAACGTTAAATATACACTCAATTACTCGTTACACTCAATTATTCACGTAAACGTTAAATAAACACGTAATTAGCAAGGTAAAGAACTAATTAATAATGACATAAACACTTCCATATATAATAAACACATAATTAACGACGTAAGTATCGTATATTCAATGCAAAATTTTACTCCCTCTGTTCCAATGAATTGTTTGCCTATTCCATATTGGGGCGTCTCAATGAATTGTTTGCCTTTCTATTTTAGGAATGCTTTTTATGTGTAATTTGACTCTTGGCTCCACATGTCACCTTCTAATTGAATCTCTTGCCCTTGGTGCCAAAAGCAAAGACAAACAATTCATTGGAACGGAGGGAGTATGTTATATATATATATATTTCATGCAATTTCTTTTGAGGAATATTTAGTGCAAAATTATACTGATCTTATTCAATAAATTTCCGGTATGGAAAAATAACGGAATTACTTTTTCATAATTGGATATTACTCAATCATACCTAAAATTTCCTGATTATTCTTATACTACCCTTCCCATAATTTTTCATACTTGTTGTTTTTATTTTTTTCTTCTTTTCTAAACCTCGATCTCCAACTTCGTCAATTTTAAAATCAATCGATCAATTCGCTATGGATTATAGTTCAGTAATCGATGTTTTTATTTTACTTGCAAATTACTTATGATTTACCCTAATTGAATTAGGTTTAATGTTTTTACTGTAATCGAAAATTAGATTTAATTTTTTTAGGAATTCAAGATTTAGTTGCAGGATTAATTTTTTTTGTTTTTTTTTATTTTTTATTTATTTTGGCTGTTTTTGAGTATTTTGTAATTAGATTTTTATTTTAATTATCGAATTAATTTTGATTTGTACTTTTATAATTCTCGTATTTTAATCATTATTATTATTATTGTAGAATTTAATTTTCTTGTCAATTTTTTCTATTATTTGAGTGTAATATATGAGGGTAATTATTATCAATATGATAATAAATTATGGAACAAAAATTAAAATAAATAGTTTTTCCCAAATTACAAAAATAAATAAATACAATTACTAATCATTTTTCCAAAAAAAATGTCTTTAAAAAAACCGGAAAAAAAGGGAAAAAAATTAAAAAATTGGTGACCGGAGTGACGGCCGGAGTGGCGGGCTGGAGTTGTTGTCGGGGTAGTGAGGTGGTGGAAGGAGATGGAATTTGGGAGTTTTGGATTTATTTGGATTTCACTCAAAACCTCTCTAATGTTAGTGTGGGGAGAGGGAAAATGAGAGGGACATTAACGTAGGTTTTAAGTACAAATGAGTATCAGACAAATATAAAAAAGTATCACCCAAAAATAATACCCTAAATTTTAACATCATTTGTAAATATTGTACTTGCTCATGTAATTATCACATGCATTATGAGGTTGTAGCAAGCAGAAAAGTTTTTGGAGACAGTGGCGGATTTAGGGGGCCTTGAGTGGCACGTGACTCCCTCGTCTGGTTTGAAACAAATAAGTATAGAACAAAATATAGAAAAGTCATGTTGGTGTTGTTGTTGTAGTGGTAAGTTTAATGCCTATTGTATGCCCTGTGTTCGATTCTGCCTAGATACTTTTTTTGGTTTATTTTTTACAAAGTTTTGTTGTGATTATCTTAGTTTTTAAAAGACAAGTTCACGAAATTTGAGATTTTTTTTTTGTGCTCCCCGTAGTTGAAAATCCTGGGTCCGCCACTATTTGGAGAGATCGATTTAGGCTGATACCATGTAAGTTAACATAATGACTTGATTATTTCATTCAACTAGCTTGGTTTATATAACGAGAACTTACAACGAGATACGTCGAATGTTCCTACTAATGACGGAATGTTATGAGACTCTACTAATTACTACAGTAATATTAACTACAACATATTCCGTATTAATTATTGTGTAATAGATGTGATTATATATTGGCACTAGAAGCCTACAAATAAGTAACTACTCCATATATATCTATGTGTCCTGGTTGTGAAACACAATTCAAATTTTTCAAAAACCAACCCTACGTACCAACTTTATTTTTGTCTACTCCTATTATATTTGGTGACATGATGGCATGATTAATTTGAACTTTGTTACCGTGTAGTGCCTCCGAGTTCCTATTATTGTCTCATTTTTTTTTGGTTGAGTTTGATTTTTGTACCATTTTTCTTTTTAGGTCATCGATGTGTGTTAACAATTACTCTCTCTTCTTCATTTTTTCAACCACTCATTTTACCTTCCTTATTTTTCACTCAAAACCTTTTGGGACAATAATAGAAACTCGGAGGGAGTATACAGTATTCAATTCATTTATATAGTATGTAAAATTGTGTGTAGCAAATGGTGCACGATACACATGTAGACACTCCACCAAAGACAAACCTTTGATGTTGATTTTCGAAATTTTTATAAATAGCTAGGGCCAATACATTTAATGTGTATCCGTACACGGATACTTGATTTCTTGTTAAATAAATTCCATGCCCATTATTATTATTGCTACTAATAATAAACCTAAAATATGATTTGTTTATTTTTAAAAAGAAGAAAGACTTTTTTATAAATTAAATGTCTATCTCAACTACTCCGTGATAAAACTAATTGCACAAAAACTTGTATGAGACCGTCTCACGATAATTTATCGTGAGACGACTTATTAGATCATGAATACGATTTTGATTGAAGAACAGTTACCAATCATTAATCATTAATTATCATTAATTATTGAAATTAGAATTCAAAGTTCAATTAGGATTCAAAGTTTAATTATCAGTTTTGTTTCAAAGTTCAAAATAATCGGTTTTTTGTTTATTGTTATTGAAATTAGGGTTATAGCAAACACTATACTTTCAATTTTTTTGGTTTAGAAACTCAATTTTTGGATTTAATACTTTAATATTGGGTATTAAATTAGAAGTATGCAATCGGATAGTGTAGTATAGTAATGAACTGAATATATACTGAGTGTTAGAAAGCAAATTTTGGTAGTCTTGAAGGGTTACTTTTTCATTGTTTTGTACAGAGACTTGTGTACTGTGATTTTTTCTTCTCATTTCTGTACTGCGTCAAAATTGAAAAAAAAAAAAATGTTTATTTCGTGATAAAAAAAACGTTATGTGTTGATAAAGTAAAAAAAATACTTTATATCAAAGATTAAAGTAAATGTATTGCATGAAATTTTAAAATAAATGTACCGCAAAAAATGTACAATAAAAATAATGTACTGCTTTGAGTAAAGTAAATATGGAGAAGAGAAAAACAAAAGAGAGGAAAAACAAAAATGATGAATTTGAGGGAGGGGGAAGTGAGAGAGGCAAAATCAGAAAAACGGTACTGCGTCGAGTAAAATGCATACTGCGAGGAGCAACACCCTAAATTAAAATACGGAGTATTGTTCAATAATTTCTAGGAATAACATTGCTTCTGTCTTTTTCTAACTAAATAGGTAAATATTTGAGCCGTTATAACATTATGATTCATAGTCAGAAACAAGAATCTAATCTAAAAAGTAAAATCTAATCTAAATTCTTAAGTATAAGTTACCGTATTAATTAATCTTAATTATATTCACTCGTACGAAGGTTAAGGGCAAGTGCAATGGGAATGTTTTGGCATTGAGATTGTAAAAACACACTCAAAAAAAAGTTTTTTCCATTGTATAATAAAGTTTGTAAATAAAGTTGCAACTTGAGTTTGAAAATAAGAACTGAGTTCTTCCAAAAATCAAGAAGAATTATACATTAAATGCACTACTGCGTGTACAACAAACTCACACTTTCATTGAAAATAAATTAAATATTTGGTGGGACCCACACCATTATTTGCACCACACCATTATTTTCATTCCAATTCAAAGTTTTAACGTCTATATTGCATCAGTTCTTTTAACGTTTAATTTTTAAATTTGATTTGATTTGAGTTGTTTATTTTTTTTAGCAGATTTTATTTTATATATATATATATAGACATTATATCTTGTATTTGTATTATATACATATTCACTCTTTCCTTCTATTTTATATCATTCAAAATATCAAGATATATATTATGGGAGAAAATATGAGAGATAATGGTATAAATTTAAATACCACCAACTTAGAGCGGATTTGGTTGAACATATTTGGCAACGATTTGGGAGTGCTGTTTTTCGTCGTCGACATTTCAGCCACGTCGTCGGCGCTTTTTAATGCTGAAAGACGATCTTGCCCTTGACCTTTTTAGATTACTTAACTAATGTAATTGAGTTAGATTAGTTAGATTAGATAATGAAACTCGTTAACAAAGCGGTTTTTAAATTTTAAAACTCGTTAACAAACCGTTTTACTTACCCTCGCACTTACCCTTAGTTATTTACTTTACTCACTTACCCTCACTTACCCACTTACCCACTCACACTCCTCTAACACTCCACCCAACATTTGAAATTTAAAAAAACCGTCTTTTTTTTTCGAGAAATCCGATTTTTCTAGAGACCCGATTCCACCTTTAAATGGATGGACATGCGGTTAGTACATTTTTTGTTTATATTATCCGTCATTTTTTGTACATTTATTGCCCCGATCCGATTTTTTGTTTAAAACTTGTAAGAAATGTGTGTTAGTTTATTAAAGAAATTGCCTTTTGTTTATAACATGTCGTTTATGTGATGGATTTGTTGTGAAAATCGTAGTTGAAATAAGAATCGAGGTTGAAATACCCAGAAAAACGCGAACAGGGGCCCAGACGCATGAATATCGCGTCTGGGGGGCCACATAGACGCGATATTCATGCGTCTAAGTGGCCTGCCAAACGCGATATTCATGCGTCTTGGAGGCCTCTTAGACGCGAAACTCATGCGTCTAAGGGGCCTCTCAGACGCATGAATTCGGCGTCTTAGAGGCCCCCAAGACGCATGAGTTTCGCGTCTAGGAGGCCTCCAAGACGCATGAATATCGCGTCTATGTGGCCCCCAAGACGCCATATTCATGCGTCTGGGCCCCTGTTCGCGTTTTTTTTTTGTTTTTGTTCGACGTTATGCGTTAAAATATCGTGACTCGGGTCTCGGTTATTTGTAATTTATATGATTAGAATTTTTATTATGAATATTATTAGTTCGAAATGTGAATAGAATTATTATGAATATCGTGACTCGGTTATTTAATTTTAGTTGAAAATATACGAGATGTTTATGTGATTAGAATTACTATGAATATTATTAGAATTATTAATATTAAATTATACGAGATGTTTTATGTTGTAACTAATGACTAATTTTTTATCGGTGTATCAGGAGGAGTCAGATGGCGATGGTATTGATTATCGCATTTGTTTTATTTTTGGGCCAGCGTTCCGTAGTTCGGATGAGGCATTCAACTACGCTAGTGAGATTGGTTTGGCTCTTGGGTTCACCTTGGTGAAAGCGAGCAACAAAACGCAGAGTAACGTGAACCCGATGTCAAGATTACTTGGTCAAAATTACTTTAAGTGCAACCGTAACGGTAAACCGGGAAAAAATACCAAGAGTTCTCAGAAGATTGGGTGTAAGTTTTGGGTGAAGGCGTGCGAGAGCGTTGACAGAGAACGATGGATTTTAGGCATCGGTCCATGTGGCATGCACAACCACAAGTTGGAGGTTTACACTGACGGGCACAGACGCCTAGCCGCCCTAGACGAGGCCGAGAAACAGATTGTTCGGGACGGTATTCTGGACCACTTCACACCGGCCCAAATACACGACTCTCTTCATCGGCGAAATCCGGGCAAACCACGCCCATCGATCGAGACAATATACAATATCGGGGGGAAGTTGAGGGCGGAAGCAAGGGAAGGTCGTAATGCCATTGAGCAGATGATGGTACTAGCGCGCCGGGCTGAATACATCCACTTCTTCTACGAGCACGAGTTTACGAGTGTCGTGGAACGTATTTTCATGGCTCACCCTGAGTCCGTGAAACTGTTTCGTACTTGGCCTTACGTAGTCACTATGGATGCGACGTACAAGACGAACACCTACGACATGAAGTTAGTGGAGATGGTCGGGGTGACACCTGTCGGGAAACCTTATCTGATAGCGTACGCCCTACTTCGACACGAGGACACGGTGTCCTACACTTGGGTGCTCCATAAGTTGAAGCTGCTAATTGGGGACCGGGCACCGAACGTGATTGTGACGGATAAGGACCAGGCTTTGACGGCGGCAGTATCGAGTGTCTTCCCGACCCCGCAGACCCAGAATCTGCTTTGCACGTGGCACATATCCAACTGTGTGGAAAAACGTGCCTTGTCGTACTTTCAAAAACAGACAGACCGAGTAGCTACCTTCATGCACGCAGTATGGTACCCCCTTCTGTATTCCACAAGTAGGGTGGACCTTGAAACAAAATGGGACAAGATGAAGGCGACGTGGAGGGTCTCGGGAATTCCGCTTTACATTCGTGACGTTTGGGGTAATTTTAAACAATGGAATCACGCGTACACTAACCGATACCTCCACTTTGGCAACACCACCACGTCGATCGTCGAATCTGCGCATGCGGCTTTGAAGAAGGCTCTTGGCACGTCGACAGCGTCCTTGGATCGGTTGTTCGATAGAATTGACAGGCTAATCGGTCGTCAGCAGTCTAAACTGCGAAAGAAGCTGGAGACATCCCGAAGGAAGCAATCAACTTTTCTACCACCCATTTTGAAGAACTTGAGACTCCGGGTAAGTCGTAAGGCGTTGGACTTGCTGACCGGGGAACTGTCTAGGATGCAAGAGTTGGGAGATCGGGTTTTTCACGAGTGCGGGTGTGTATTGAGGACGTCGAAGGGTTTGCCTTGCGCATGTCGACTTGCCGGGATGATGATGCGGAATTCAGTAGTGCAGTTGGCCGACGTTCATGTGTTTTGGAGGACGCTTGACTATGTCGGGGAGCAAGAGATGCCCGTCAGCGACAAATTTCAGCTTGACGGGTTGATTGAGGAAATACGTGAGAGCGATCCGAGTATGTGGCGACATTACATTGATGTCCTGAACTCCGCATTGCGTCCGGAGGAATCTGGGCTACTTGATCCTACCCCGAATCCAAACCCCAGAAAATCGAAGGGGACAGGGAGGTTGCTTATCGGAGTCGAACACGCCAGGAGGAGGTACGGGACCACCGACACGAGAGCGACCCCGAGTAAGTCGGCCAGGACTACGCACGCGTCAACGCCAGGGAGTAGTCAGTCGACCGAACCACCTACACCGACCGCCTCCCAGTCCACCACGGGCACATGGCAGGGGCAACCGAACGCCCCCCTTGAGGTGAACTACATGGGGGGGCCCTTCCCGGACATAGACAAACTTGTTGGGTTCATGTGTCCGTATCTCGTGAACTGGATAGATGTTATTGGAGACGGTCACTGCGGATTCCGTGTCATGGCTCATGCAGTGTACGGTGACCAGAGCAGTTTCACTCGCCAGAGAATGGCGTTGTGGGAGCACATCCATTCCCCCATGTACGACAAGGTGTACATCTTTGACGCCGACGGTCGTGAAGGCGCCATGACCCGTGTAGGTACGACGGTCCCGTACCCGGTTGGTTCGGAGCATTATCTCGACGACTGCGATTTATTTGGTTTTGCCACAATTAACAACTGGGTTATATGTCGAGTGTCCGAGAACCTCACCTGCAGTACCTACTACCCGTTGCGAGAGATGCCAGGTAACCACCTCCCATTCGGCGTTATGTGGATAATGCACGTTGAACGCGGGGGAGCAGGTCACTGGATGAGGTTGCGAATGTCTGATGACTGCCCGATGCCTCCTACACACATACTTTGGCGAGGCGCGCATGATGGTACTACAGTGCATTATCCGGAGTTTTACCGAGCACGTCAGGATAGGTGGGTCGAGGAGTGGAATTCGTATTTTCCGAGTTATCAGATTGATCAGAACGACCCAGGTGGTCGGAACAACCCCTTCCATCTTTAGTGTAGTGTAAATATTAGACCAGCATTTGTATTATATTCATATTTCAGATCAGTGTTGTATTCATTTCTAAATTTTAGAAATCGGTAAATCACACTATTAAGAAACAAGCGAACATTAAAAACATCCGAATTGAAAATTAAAAAAGAGTACCCAACGTGAACATATTACAAGTCATCCGAAAATCATCCGAAATAAAACATGATAGTCTTAACTGTTAAGACATATAGAAATTACAAATAAAATGGAAACGAGTTCTGGACATAAAAGAAGTACAAATACGCAAGCATGAAATCCGAAATCCAAATAATCCGGAATACAAAGTGAAATCCCTAACAATCCAGACATAAACAAATTACAAATAAAATCCAAATCAGTCAACGGCGACCTCGTTTCCCCTGGGATCGGGGTGGCCGTTCACCCGGGTGGGGAAGGACGGGCTGGAACGACGCCATCAGCTCATCAAAATACGCAAGGCGGGCCTCCGGATCGTCTCTAAAGTGTTGCCCTGCAGAAAAGCGCTCGAACAACGAGAGAGCGGCCTGAAACAAGGTGGCATCGGTTAGTATAAATGTACATGCAAATAATTATTGATACACACTAAAAGACAAACTAATTACCTGTTGCGATCCCCCTGCGAGCGTCGCCTGCTCCTGCACCTCGGCGGCGGATGGTGGTATGATCCTCGGGTGGGAGACTCTCGAGTACCAAGCATAGTAATCCGGAGTCGCTTCCCCCGGGTAGTCCACTTGCCGCGAGAGCCTCCTCGGGTCAGCGCGCATGACATATACAGTCCTCCACGGGTGGTCCGAGTATACCGGCCCGAAGTCAAGAAGGTAGTTCCCACCCCCATGCCTCGCTCGATGCACCCTAAACGGCACGGGCATCGACTCGGGTATAGTCTGGACATAGCCTAACTGTCTGATGACCCGGTCTCCCTGGTAAGGCTCAACGATGTCCATAAAGCGCAGTGTCCCGAAGTAGGTAGTGGTACGGTGCACCGTGTGAGCGTTCCGCACGAAGGGCTCCCAACAGACCCGATCCGCTGTCAGTAAGTCAAGTGATCGTCGGTAGGCCAGAAGGTTGTCTCCGCGCGACGATGGTTTCCCGACGCCTACCCACGCAGTCGCGCGTGGCGAAGTCGGGGAAATCGGGATCGGTGCCGCTGGCCTAAAGTCAGGGAAGTACTCATATATCCACACCTGAAGCAAAGTCAAACAGCCGGCCAAAGTGGTGAACCCCTCCCTCGAAGCCATCCCTAAATTCCTGTACAGCCACGCCAACGTACCGGCACCCCACGCAAAACCAGGAATCGAATCCAAGCTGTTCGTCAGTGGGAAGACTGACGGACGAATACGATCGCTCGACCTATCCACAAAGAGGAACTCTCCCAACAACGTGATCAGGTAACCCTGCACAGTCTGCTCATGGGTCCCAGTGCTCATCTTCTCACGCACCGCCCTCGCTAGTACCGACCCGCTCCTCAAAATGGGAGGCCCCGCATCCCCCCTGGGTGCCCTCAACTGCAAATCATTCATCCCGAAGAAGTTCCCCACAGCGGTCTTCCCATCAGCCAGACCCCCAGTCTCGTTAAGAACAGCGCATGGCTCACCCTCTATAGAAAGCCCTAAGATCCTGGCGACGTCGTGCAACATGATAGTCATCTCGCCGAACGGCATGTGGAATGTGTTCGTATCCGGCTGCCACCTCTCGACGAATGCTGTAAGGAGCGGTATGTCCAAGTTGCGTAGAATGCACGCCCGTAGGTGAATCAGCCCCGACTGTCGGACAGCATCCACTACCTGAGGAAGGCGGTCGAACGACTCCAACTCCCTAACAATCCGAGGACGGTTGTAGGTCGTCAGCAGACTCCGCTCGTGACCTGGCTCTGCCCAAAGCCGACGCGCAACATGACCCCCAAAGCTCGGGATCACCGACGGATCGATGGGACCTCCGGGACTAGGTCCATGCAGAATCCACGTAGTGTCGGTCCGTGTACGCCGGGGGACGCTCGAGGCCGAAGTACCCACACTCCCGACGAAAGTGCCTCCAGGCCCCTTCCTGTAGACAACAGCCTTACCCTGCTGTGATGTCCCCGCGTCCGTCTCCTGCTCCTGCTCCTCCGCCTGCTGTTCCGAGAAGTTCTCCGGAAAAGCGTGTCGCCTCTCCTCCTCATCGAACTCCATGTTCAGGTCGGCAGACTGCAACGACCTGGACGCCTGGCGGAATTCGCCGCTCGCAGTTCCCTCCGAACAACCGTCGTGTCTACCGCTCGTGGTGCGGGAAGGTGGAACAGGAACGTCTAGTGTACCCCCATGAGAGGAGGACGATGGCTCTGGTGGGCCGGTAGGTGGGGGCCTCGGCCTGCCCCTAGCACGAGTGGACGCAGTCACGACCCTACCGTCTACCCGGCTACTTTTCCCCTTATCAGCCATCTAATTTTATATGTCGACACGTTGTTAAAACAAAACTATGTCACTTGTTAATAATATTAAGAAATAAATTTAACGTTCTCGTACTATTCTTATTACTTGAAAAATCAATTCGATATGTAATAGTCAAAAAAAATATACTACTGATATAATAAGATATTACTATTCTTATTACTTTCAACGTTGTCGCTTGATATAAAATTTAATTTAAAGAACAAATTATTGATAACGTATATTCTTCTCAAATTAATTATTTTCACTTCCTACTATTTCTTAAGTAAACACTACTAATCTTCAAATTAATACTCATCGTTATCTCAATTGGGTGTCCGATTTTAGGAAGAGATAACGATTACAGGTTTTTTCACCTAAATTCAACTTTTTAGTTATTATTTTTCACGATAATTTAATATTTTCAACCTAGAGATCCTTATATTTTTTTGATTACAATTTTTCATAAATATTTCAAAACCTAAACTTATCAACAATTAATCCTGAATTTCATTATAATAATTCTAATAATATTCCTAAACATATAAACATTTCTTTTAATTTCCTAATAATAATTCAAAAAACCAACATATCAGCAACGATACGAACATCTAACAAAAAATAAACGATTACAGGAAGAGATAACAAAAAATATCAAATTAATTATTTTCACTTCCGACTATTTCTTAAGTAAACACTACTAATCTTCAAATTAGTACTCATCGTTATCTCAATTGGGTGTCCGATTTTAGGAAGAGATAACGATTACAGGTTTTTTCACCTAAATTCAACTTTTTAGTTATTATTTTTCACGATAAATTGATATTTTCAACCTAGAGATCCTTATATTTGTTTGATTACAATTTTTCAAAAATATTTCAAAACCTAAACTTATCAACAATTAATCCTGAATTTCATTATAATAATTCTAATAATATTCCTAAACATATAAACATTTCTTTTAATTTCCTAATAATAATTCAAACAACCAACATATCAGCAACGATACGAACATCTAACAAAAAATAAACGAACTTTACGGATATCGTATCGTAACCCTAAACCCTAAACAAAAAAAACAAAAAAAAAACACGAAAACAGGCCAAAACGCCGGAAAACCGCGTCTGGGAGGCCTCTGAAACGCCGGAAAACCGCGTCTGGGAGGCCTCTCAGACGCATGAATATGGCGTTTCAGAGACCTCTCAGACGCATGAATGTCGCGTTTTGGAGGTCTCTGCGACGCATGAAGGTCGCGTCTTGGCGGTCTCTGCGACGCATGAATCTGGCGTTTCAGCGGCCGCTAAGACGCATGAATCTAGCGTCTTGGAGACCTCTTCGACGCCAGATTCATGCGTTTTAGCGGCCGCTGAAACGCCATATTCATGCGTCGCGGCCCGTTTCCAGCCCCAAATCTGGAAAAAACGACGACGCCCAAATCGCAAAAATCGAAGCCACCATAATTCAAACCGATACAAAACTCGAATATAGAAAACAATAACTACTCAATTGAGGTATATATCACACACAAATTCGCTATGGGCAACCTAAACAATCGATCTAATATTAATAATACTCGAACTAATCGATCCAAAATAATCAAATAAAAGCTAAAAGGTAATACAAAATAGATAGATCTACTTACTTGAGTACGGATTTGGAGTTGGAGTGGAAGCGGTTTTATATTTGAAAAACGATTTTTTAAGAAATTGTTTAGGGGAGAGAAAGAAGTGAAAATGAATTGTAAGGAGAAGGGGGTTTATATATAAATTTCCTAAACATAATCCCGGGATACATTGAGACACGTGTCTCGGAGACCGTTCAATAGTCCAAAAACCGACATTTCATATTAGTCGGGAATATATTTGTTAAGTTAGTTAAGAAACTTAATTAAATTCATTAGAATATATTACATAAGGATAAATGAGTTACGTTGAGACACGTGCCTCAAAAACCGTTCAAGAGTACAAAAACCGTAATTTTAATATACTCGGAAATATTAATTACATTAATTAACAAACTTATTTAATATCATTAATCATAATTAGGGGAAGGGTAAAAGAGTAAATTCACGTATAAAGCGCCGACGACGTGGCTGAAATGTCGACGACGAAATGTAGTAGCGCGATTTGGGGGTCAAGTTCAGATCAATTAATTACATTTCAATATTTGGCTTTTCGTCGTATTTGAAGTTTCATTATCATTATGTTGTCTTGTATTTTAAAATTAATAAATTTAGTTTTTCTTTTTTAATCAAGTAAAACTTATATCAACTTGGTGCAAACCAATATAATGTAAAATAAACTATAAGATAATATCCAAATTCAAATAATATATAAAATGTAAAAAAATCTATAAAATAATAAAGAAATTAAAATTAAAATTCACAATTAAATGAAATACATCAATATGTAATGTGGGTCCCATTGAAAAACTTTATTTAAAGTTCTCCCATTGTGTGTAAATGTTCTTTATTTTTGAGTTTGTCAAAATATGACATGGCAAAGGAAGAACTTTTTAAAAAATTCTCCCATTGCACTTGCTCTAATTACCCCATGAAAACTCACAGGGACAAGATTGATCTACAATGATTAAAATTAGTGCTCCGTAGTAATTATGAATTTTCCTAGAGTATGTATTTTCTAAAATCAAATACTTCGTATGAAATATTTCATATTCCATTTTTTAAACTCCGTAGGTAACTTTTAATTATCGATTTATTTTCTTGTTTTAATTGACTGATATGTGAATGTGATAAGTATTAGAGCATTTTCAATAGACCGCCGCGGTTATAATACTCCGTACGAGTACATTGTAGCTTGATTTGTCATGTTGATTATTTTAGTTACATTAATTGATTTTTCGGCTACTTACTATTCCAATTATATACAGTATGAATTGTAACATCACTCTCTTAATATTTCAGCTCTAATAAGAATAAGCTATATGCCTATATGCATGCTTATTATTTTACAAATATTGCATGTAAGTCCTTAAAAAGAAACATTGTAGGCTTAGAGTTGTTCTTAAACGAAATTTATCTATAATCCAAATATTTTTCTTTTATCTTTATTTATATTGTTATAACAAGCTTTCTTATATGATAAAATAAACTGATCGATCAAGTAGTAAAATAATCATCGCGGTTATAACAAAATCAATTAGTTCAGTAACTCTCATGTGAGACCGTCTCACGATAATTTATCGTGAGACCTCTCACATGGGCACATAGGGGGGTGGTTACAAATTTAGTAACCACCTCTTATATGAGCCGTCTCACGATAAATTATCGTGAGACGGTCTCATACAAGTTTTTGTGTAAATTTAATAAATTGAATGAATGTGTAGTTAGATTTGAAAGTATTCAATGATAATTGAAAAAAATAGATGGTTTTTAGGGTTAGGGTAGAGAGGGTGGGAGAAGAATGAAATTAGGTTTGTTTTCTGATAAGGGTATGTGTAGACACCCACATTTTGACCGCCAGGTGTCTATAGTAGTTTCCGACAAACACCCGATGATGATCGGACGCTAACGTGCCTTGACATACTCGGAAATGGGCTCGTAATGATGGACATTTGGCCTAGGCATTTTACGGAGTACAAATCTCACAAAACCAACCTCAAATTCAGGCCCAGTGGGTCGTTTCGAGTCAAATAACACTAATTTGGGTCGAATCCGTCACCAGGGGTAAAACCGTCTTTTAGCGACCGAGTCAAAACCCGGTCAAAGATATTTCCCGGAACTCGTAGGCTGACCGTGACATCCCACACGTCCTATTCGGACTCCAACTCTACAAAATCAGCCATACAAAAAATAATAAACAATTCCGTTTAAGGTAGAATTCGATCCCGAGTAGGAATCCTATCCGAGAACCGACTCAAACACTAAACCAAGTTGAAACACTCGGCCAAGTAGTAGGAGTCAGCCGGTTTTTTCCTCTTTTCTTCCCTCACAAGAAAACGGAATCCTCGTTCCTCTCAGCTTCTTACTCAAGCGGTAATTCTAGCTCAAACGGGAATCCTATTAAAAAATCAACTCGAGCATCCGACCGAGTGTAAAACACTCGGCCGAAACAGCCCAAAAACAGTGGCAAACCAGCCGAGATCCTCTTTCTTCCTCCACAAGAAAGCGGAATTTTTGTTTCCCTCAAATTCCCTCGTTTCCTATCCTAAGCGGTAGTCAAACTCTCCTAAGTCAAGGTCGGGAATTTCCTATAAATAGCCCCTTGCATCCATCAATTATCAACATCAATTTTTACCGAAAAATAATACAATTCACACACACACACGATATTTGCAGCAATAATTTTCTGTCATCCCGACACACATCGAGAAACCGATAATACATCCAAAACCCGAAGGAAACCGGTCCCGATATCCGACACCCTTCACCCGTCAAAACCGTACCACCCTAACCCAACCGACGTTGCCTCGACACTCCCGTGCCTAGCCACATTCCGACGAGTCCCGATCCGAGTCAACAAGAGCATGTAGGTTGATGGTGTAATCAAACCCGATTTCTTCCCTTCTCTCCCTTTCTTCTCTTCGTCCGTTTTATGTTATGGGTCTAGAGTCGACTTTTTTTATCTAATATCGTTATTAACAAAAAACTATTTTTCATAACGTATATTCTGAAAAATATGATATCGATTCTTCCATAATCGAATATTATATTGAAAGGAATTATATTAAGGTTTCGACGATACTAAAAATCGTTACATCTTTTCTTCGTTAAAAATTCTTTTCTTTTCTCGTTCAAAACAAACTTTTTTACAAAACCTTTTTTTTACTCATTCTAAATATCCAATATCGATTTCATAATCGAATATTGGATATGACGAATATCGAAAATATAAGTTGAATACAAATTAATTCATGTTTTGTACGCGACTTATTAAAAATAACAATTTTCGAACAGAATCCCAAAAACCGGACGGCACACCGTCCGAATCTTCTTCCTCTTTTTTTTTACGTTTTCGTTCGTTTATTATTTATTTTTCGATCGATCTCTAAAAATTTACACCTTTTCTAAAAATTATTCTAAATATTCGATATTGACTTCGTAGTCAACTATCGAATATAACGAATATCGAAATATTAAGTCGAGTGCGAATCATACAATATTCATGCGCGATTTAATACAAACTTCGAGTTTTTCAAAAACCGGACCCGAAACAGGCCACCACGCGACCCGCCGGCGTCCCGGGCGAGTCGCGCGGTCGGCAGTTTGCCGCGGCCCCTTTTCCGTATTTTTTACTATTTTTCGAACTTCGTTTTTTTATACAAAACAACGTTCTTTTCAACAATATTTTTCAGATTTCGATTAATTTATTTTCTCGATTTCACATATTTATCTTTGCTATTATTATTTACAAATCGATACTAACTCGCTTGTTTGTTTTGTAGCAAATTCATCATTTTATTTCATTTGTTTTATTATACTAAAACGAATCTCACATGCTAAATACAACTTTGACGTTAATCAATTTTCATGCATTAAATTGACTTAGCAACCCATTCAATTCCTCACATGTTTAGAAAACAATGTTTGCATATCATTCATCGTATTACTAACGCGCGCATTAAAACGTCATTCGATATCCTAGTAGAGGCCGCTAATGTGCGGGCGGGGTTGGGTGTTCTTAGTGAACTTCCCAACACGTACCCTCACCCCTTACTCAGAACCGTGGTTTCCGGATGTCCGAAACCATTGGCAACGAGAGTCATTCAATATACGATTAACCGCTCAAGTCGGCATCTATATCGATATGCAAAAGGGACGAGCCCAATAAACTCTGACATCGGAAATGGGCCGTATTTTGTACACGGCCCACTACGACATAGAGTGGGCTCGAACGGTTCCGAATAACCATAAAATTCGGTGGCGACTCCGACTTCGATTTAAATTTCCATTTGACCATCTCATGGAGATTCATTCGCCTCCCCAAACCCGCGCGTGGCCGCGTCGGGGTGGACCTATGTCATGTCCACAGTATGCAATGAAAAAATATGGGTAAAAAGTACCGCATCGAGTAAAATGCGTACTGTGAAGAGTAACTCCGTTAATTTATCTTTATCCAACTAAATGAATACGGAGTAATAATTAACATATGTCAATACCATGGATAATATCCATCCTAATAACTCATTATCCTAATGTTGGCCGACATGTATGTTTCTTTGGTTTGTCCTCACTCCACAACACCCCACAACAAACCCTCAAATGTATGTCAAAATCATGCTTGATATTCAAATTCAAATTAACATCTCCAACTACTACTCCGGGTCTCCGTATATATCCTCCCTCTATATATATACATCACACACATGACACACTTATTATTCATGAATTAATTGTGATAAAAAAAAAAAGGCTTCATTTTACATACAAATAAAAATCAAAGAAACAAGAATTGAAGAAATAGGAAGGGAAGGGAGGGTCCATGTAATTAGTTTTAGTTAATGAAATTAGGGTGATCGAATATATATATATAATAATGTTTCCGGGAGAAATGGTGATCGGAGCTTGTGTTTTCGTCTTCTTGTTCAAGTGTGCTCAAGATTTCTTTTCTTTCCTCGTATCAATTTGATTCATTATCTTTAATCGAAGAAGAAGGTCCTGTGTTCAAGCGTTAATGTTAATATTAATGAGAGATCAGAGCTTTTACCATCAATTCGATCCTATATACAGTATACTATCTAAGCTAGTTTGAATCAGAATTCCAAACTAGCTAGCTAACTCACTAAGTCATGTCATTTTTTATTTTTTATTTATGGTAGGATACAATATCTCATATATGAGTGTTACACATTGAAAGAAAAGACGGAAAATAATACTCGTAGGTTTTTTTTTGGTGACGAGGAAAAAAAAAGGTTTTCATTGCGGTGAACGTGGATCGAACACGTGACCTTCAGATCTTCAGTCTGACGCTCTCCCAACTGAGCTATCCCCACTAAGTGATTTTTTATGATGCATCAAAGTATAAAAGCATTAATGCAGTGTATTGGCTTTAACCTCGTGCAAATTTAATTTGTGCGGGTGTTCTTTTAAAAATTGTGTGATTCTATGAAGTGAATAACTTATACCTTTATTAATTTTCTTCATGTATTTTAAGAAAATGAAAAATGAAAAACATATTTGTTTGAACATTTAAATGGCCTTATATCAACATTAAAAAAAATAGTAACGGGTTAATGATAAATGGTTTATATTTAGATAGATGTTTCAGTTTGTAGCAACTCAAAGTTTCACCATATGTTTTATGTAATTTTAATAAAAAAAAAATCAAAACCGAGTAATTTTAGAAAAGTGTATTTAAATAATTAAATGGTTGTAATTGTTAATTAAGTTAAAGATAAAAGTACTGTATTAGTTTAATATAGAATATGATTTAATATTAAAAAAAATGTTATCACAACTTATAAAGTAACAAAATGACGTGTCTAAATCTAATTTTGATCCGTTTTATGACTCCAACCCTTACCGTATAAATGTATTACTTGACTCTTAACTTGATTGACCTCTATTTTAACACGACCAATATATATAAATCAATTCATGAAGCAACTCCCCTGACTTTTGTGACATACTGACTTGTGTGACCACTGTTTTGACGTTTTTGGTTATGTTAGAATTGATGGACCTTAAGATTTTACTATTCGGGACTACATTTTTTTAACAATAACTTTTATTATATTTTTAAAAACACAAATAATTTTAAAAAAAATTCTAAAAAAGCAAAAATAAATAAATAAATTCACTTGTATAGTTGTACTCTGTATTAAATAATCTAACAAGGATCTATAGCTAATAAAATACTCGTATTTACGTACTAAGTTTACCATCAAAATATTAGTGGTGCATGCATTGGTTAAGTTGTTTGCGTTCAATTGAAAGGTCCAGGGTTCAATCCTTGTACAAAGACTCGAGAGTACAATGATGTTACATCAAGAATTACTCGACCCGAATTTGAACTAAATCAGATAATATAACTGGGAAAAAATAATGATTCAAATCTATGTAGGTTGTTACGATTGGCTAAAAGATGGCACACAAAAGAGCGAGATTAATTATAAAGACCGTAATTTTATCCAAAATTTCTATGACAATTTTACAGTGATTTTATCGTAGGAACTAGGGTAAGAAGTTTAAGGAATTGCTTACGTTAGTAGAGAGGGTTTTTCATTTCGGTCACGTGAGGTAAAAGGTACCATACATTTTATAATACTAGTAGCGTTGAGCATCACTGAAGTCGATATGTCCGAGTGGTTAAGGAGACAGACTTGAAATCTGTTGGGCTTCGCCCGCGCAGGTTCGAACCCTGCTGTCGACGTTTTTTGTGGTATCAAGTATTTTTTTTTTGGGTATTTTCATTTTTCCCTTAAAAAATCAGATTTAAAACCAATTAGCAATAAAAGGGTAAATTTGAATTCAATTTTATAATTAGTACTCGTAAGTCGTAATTAGTTGTGATCATAGAAACGGCCTTACAGAGTTACATTATACCGTATATTACCTTGGAGAATACTCTGAAAATATTTCTAAATATATTTTAGAGTCTTACGATACTCATACTACTTGCTTTATTTATTTCTTCAAGAGACAAGATTCGCATTCATTTTCGAAACCATGGACAACAACCAAGATTCATTATCGGATTCACTTGATGATCATCATCTTGTTCAGGCGGACCGAGACTTATAATTGGATTTTTTTCAGGAGTAGGCAACGAAACCGGAGCTGGATCGGCATCATTACTCACTTGAACAGCTTGGTCAGCTACTTGAGTCGAAACTCCTCCTCCTCCAAAAGCGGCCTCGTTAACTGACGGCAGAGGACGAGCACTACCATCATAAAGGTCCTCTATCAATGGCGCCCTCCCATAGTTACGGGTTTCAAAACCGTCTACTAATTCTTTGGATGTAAACGACGAAATTTCTGCTCTACTTTGAAATGATTCAGGTATGTGCAGTTCAAATGGTGCAAAATCGTCGCTGGGTGGTGTTTCCCGTGCCCTTTTTTGGGTTGAAAACGAAGTTGTACACCCGCGAGCTTGTGCAGGATCAGGATCTGTATCACCAGCTACAGCATAATGTGGAATGTCTGCCTGAATAAATACAATAGAGGAGGAACACGGGTCAGAATGTCGCGCTAAAATATGATTATTTGAACGAGAAGAAGGACATTTAATTTAATTTACGTACTTTTCTTTTATGTCGAGGCACATTGTCGTCTTTGTTCACTTCGTCAGGCTCGTTTTCTGTAATTTCAATCTCGTCAACATTCTTGATTTCAGAGTCGGAATGCGCCTTGACATTATCACCACCATTACGATCATCCATTTTGGGGACTAGCTAGCTCGGATCCTTACTATACTATTATTTCAGATACGGAACGTGACTACTAGAGACTATGAACCGATTCAATATGTTAATAATGTAGTAAATGTAATTAAAAACTGCATGCATGCAACTTCTAAGTTGTAGGGAGTTGTAACATATTATATATGCTCTTTTTGATGTGAAAATTGGATGTGATTATATTATTTTGGTGGAACTAACACATATGGAAGGAGAAGTAACATGGGGTGAGGATTTTATAGTGGGATGAGTACGTACAACACGCATAAGACGCGTTATCTACTGCTTGGAATAGCAAAAACAACACTTAGCTTGCAAAGTTGTAATGCAGTTACTCCTACTAATAATCAATCACCACTCAATATAGCCTTTTGCATTCCCAACCAACAGGTTAGGTTAGGTTAGGTTATATATGGATCGTAATATTTAAATGCGCATAAGACGCGCTATCTACTGCTTGGAATAGCAAAAACAAACACTTGCAAATTAAAGTTGCAATGCAATTACTCCTACTAATCAACCACTACTCAACATAGCTTTTTGCATTCTCAACCAACAAGTTGAATATGGATCGTAATATTTATATTCGTTGAAACTTTGGACAAATAATGTAAAGCTAAAATGACCAGCCACAAGCTTATTTTTGTATATTTTTGGTCGAATATACAAAAATAAGCTCATTTTGAAACCGAATACTCGTATGTCTTTGCCTAGTGCTACTGTCCCAGGTTCGAATCCTCCTTTTCTTATTTCAATGCGACTAAGTGCACACTTCATTGAAAAAAAAACCTCTAAATTAAATAATTAAATTTACAAATGTCTTGTATCATTAAAATAGAAACAAAGGAAGATTCCCTTGGAGCAAACTTTTGTCATAGATGTAAGTCAAAGTCACTTTTCTATTAGCAGCGCTTTGTAAAAGTGTGTGCCATCGATTTCTCATTAAACCCTTTTACTCACTCCGTTCAAGTTCAAGCTTCTCTTTTTATTTTTTCACGTTTGTCAACGCGCATTTTGCATCGTTAATATCTTTTGTAACATATTAGTAAAATTTATGGAAATTGAATATTAATAATGTACTTTTAAAGACGAATCAAACAAGATCCCACATGAATATATTTTCTCTAATAGATTGTTGTGAATATGAAAGTTCTTCTTGATTGTGAATAGTGTCGAAAAGAGAAAATGGAAGTTTGGATTTGAACGTAGGGAATATCATATAGTTACCCTGGAGGCTTGGACACTAAGTCTCGGATTCAATCCCCTCCAACGTAATGCAATTAAATACACGTTTTGTTAGACAAATAAATACTCAGTAGTTCATTGCAAAATTGTTACGGAGTACATTCAAATTTTCATGGTTTGAATTGACCGCGAGTATATATATTAAGATAATAAGATTGTTAGGTAATAGAAGTGCAATGGTGAAAGAAAATGATGCAAATCACCCATCAGTTGTATACTACAGTATGAGGGCCAATTCAACGAGTAGTATGAGGGCCAGTTCAACGAGTGAGCCAACACATTATCACTCTAGTCCCCTTGACAAGGCACACAAAATCAATGTAGTAGAATTACCAACCACAGGCACAGGCACAGGCACAGCAAAAGTGTAATTCAACCAACCCTACTGCCAATGCCAATAATCTACTTTTCTTTTCTGCCTTCATTGTAGAACATATAGAACATTATTGGATTACACAGTGTCGTGTCCTATAAGCTAAGCTAGATTATGATCACTTTTATTTAGAGATTTAGGAATGTAATCAAAAGAACGATAACTATCTTGTTAAATCTGTACTACTCCAAGAATATACAAACCCTAGCGAGGCGATCTTCGCTGCGACCAGTGTAGCGGCCATGACAAGAAAAAAATCTGTTCGTAAGCCTGTGATTCCTAAAAAGAAAGGTAATCACCTGCATTTTTGTGATGATGATAGCAGCAATTCGGATGAAGACACAATAGTAGAGAACACCCCCATGCAAGCGATCCTTAAAACTCCTATTCTTCGCATGGATGGCTCTTTTGACAAGCTGCTGGATGACGATCCTGAGAACCCGATCTATGAGGTTGAGGAGGGGGAAATCCATACCAACCCTGGCTCTGAGGGGCGGTGGATGAAAGTAGGTGAAAACAGTAAGCATGTTCTTGAGGAGGATGATGAGATGATACAAATTACGAATGAAGAAGTGGAGGAAGAGTTGGAATTTTGGAAGACCTCAGTATACTGTTTTGTGATGGGGGCAAATCCTCCCTGGACAGTTATTGAGGGATTCATCAGGAGAATTTGGAAGAAGTATGACGTTGACAAGATTTCTTTTCTGCCGGATGGAATCTTCATTGTGCGTTTCAATTCTCTTGCAATGAAGGAGGAGGTTCTTAATCTAGGTCACTCTATGTTTGACAACAAACCCTTGATTGTTAAGGACTGGAACCCAGAGGAGAAAATTACTAAAGAGGGAGTCACGAAGGTGCCAGTTTGGGTGCAGTTGAATGACTTGCCGCTGAAGTTTTGGGGTAAGGCCCTGCCTCGCATAGCAAGTCTTGTTGGGAGATTTATCAAGCTTGATGGAGCTTCGGCTGCGAAAACGCGACTGGGCTACGTGAGGGCTATGGTAGAAGTTCAAGTGGGGGGGAAATTTAAGGAAAAAATCAAGTTTAAGGATGAGCATGGTTTGGTGATTGAAGTGCAAGTCGTTTTTGAATGGAAACCTGTGATGTGCACTAAATGTAGCGGATTTGGCCATGAGCATAATCAGTGTAGAAAGGAAGAGAGGAAAACAGGTGAGTCAAAAGGGAGGAGTGAGGCGGGGAAAAAGCACACTGAGGTGAATCGCCCGCTGATCAAACCTCCTGGGAATGTGCAGCAGCCTGCCCGAGATTTGCAGACTGGTCAGTTGCATAATCCAGCAAGAGGTTTGCAAACTGGTCAATCGCAGCAGCCTATTTTGGGTCTTCGGGCGCCAATTTCTAGTATGAAAAATGTTGGGACAAGTACAGGTACAGTACGCAAAGATGTTTCGTTTTCACAGTTGCTTTCTAGTATGACACTTAAGAATAAAAGGAATGTTGGGAAAGAAGGTCAATTAGCGCCCCTTCCTAATGTTTAAGTCTCATAAATTTGGTTTTTGGAACGTACGGGGCATGAATGACAAGAATAAGCAACGTACGATTAGTGAGTTCCTAAGGAAGCAAGATGTAGATGTGTTTGGCTTATTAGAGACCAAAATAAAGGCTAGTTCCATTAATAATATTACCCCTAGCATAATGGAGAAGTGGTCAATTAGTACCAATACTCAGTGTGCTGGAAGTGGTAGAATTTGGGTGTTGTGGAATCATATTAGGGTGCATGTTCTTGTTCTTGATATTTTTGATCAGGCTAATGTGATGAAGAAAATCTGTGGAGAAAACTGTGCGGGTATGCGAAAGGTGTTTCCGGGCCTTGGGTTGTAGTCGGAGATTTTAATACAGTCATTAGTGATACTGAAAGACTTGGGGGGAATTGTATGGAGGCTGAGATGAAGCCGTTCAGAGATTGTCTTGTTGAGTGTCAGCTAGATGACAGTCCCTCTGCGGGGGCTTGGTTCACCTGGAACAATAAACAAAGGCAGTCAGATAGAGTGTATAGTCGGTTGGATAGATGTTTGGTCAATAAAGAGTGGGTGAAGGAGTATCCTGATGGTTATGCTCATTTTTTGCCGGAAGGGACATTTGATCACTGTCCTTGTATTATCCGATCTGAGAAAACTAATGTGATGAAGAAAAGGCCTTTTAAGTACTTGAATATGTGGAGTGCAAACAGTTGTTTTGAAGACATTGTGAGGACTAGCTGGGAGATGCCTCATAGTGGTACTAAATTATTTAAACTTGTGTCTAAGTTAAAAGGGTTGAAGAAGAGTCTCAAGCTTCTTAATTCTGAGGAATTTGGAGATATTGAGAACCGTTGCTATCAGGCTGAGTTGAGGCTTGCTGGGTTGCAGGTTGAGGTGCAGCGAGACATGAGCAATGAGGACTTAAAAAATCGAGAGTTGGAATGTCACCTGAAAGTAATGTATTTGCAGCAGGCGTGTAGGTCGTTTCTTATGCAGAAATCGAAACTGCGGTGGGTCTTAGAGGGGGACCAAAACACTAGTCTGTTTCATGCCTTTATTCGTCGCAGGAGAGCCCAAAATCGAGTGATGGTTATTCAGAATTTGAGGGGGGACGTGTGCGATGATCCTGCTGCTGTCCAGCAGGCTTTTTTAGAGTGTTATCTGAAGATACTTGGAGAGAATCAGCCTACGATTCCAGTGCAGGTAGAAGTGGTCCAAAATGGGAATGTGTGTACTTCTGAGCACTGGAGTATACTCTTAAATCCGGTTTCCACTCAGGAGATCAAAGATGTGCTCTTTAGTATTCCTAACGACAAGGCGCCAGGCCCGGATGGTTACACGAGCCAATTTTTCAAAGATGCGTGGAATATAGTAGGTGATGATGTAGTGTTAGCGGTGAAGGATTTTTTTCGTTCCGGGAAACTTCTTAAGCAGGTTAATACTACTACACTTACTCTTATTCCAAAGGTTGAGAAGCCCCAATCTGTTACTCAGTTCAGGCCTATTGCCTGTTGTAATGTTGTGTATAAGTGCATTTCAAAGCTTCTGTGTAAAAGACTAAGCTTGGTTCTGCCGGATATTATTAGTCCACAACAGGGAGGATTTATTGAAGGGAGGAATATTATGGAAAACGTCTTAATCTGTCAAGATCTGGTGCGATTATATAACAGGAAGGCTGTATCCCCGAGGTGTTTAATGAAGGTTGATATACAGAAAGCGTACGATAGTGTTGAATGGAAATTCTTGGATCAGATGTTGGAAGCACTCAAGTTCCCTCCTAAATTTATTGCCCTTGTGATGGAATGTGTTAAAACTGCGAGTTTCTCCTTGAGTCTTAATGGAGAGAGTTTTGGTTTTTTCCCCGGGAAACGGGGTCTTCGTCAAGGAGATCCAATTTCTCCGCTACTGTTCACTATCTGCATGGAGTACTTGTCGAGAACGATATTGTATGCTACCTCTATGTTTAGGTTCAGGTTTCATCCTAAATGTGCCCCCATGAAACTGAGTCATCTTTTATTTGCGGATGACCTGTTGATGTTTTGTAAAGGAGATCAGGAGTCCATAAATATCCTCATGCGGGCCTTTGCTACTTTTACGAAGACCTCTGGTTTGACTATGAGCATAGGCAAATCCCATTTGTTCTGTGCTGGTATGTCGGCTAGTCAAAGATCTGCTGCTTTGGAGGCTACGGGTTGCGCTGAGGGGTCCCTCCCATTTAGGTATCTGGGAATTCCGGTTCAAACTACAAAGTTGTCAAGGTTGGACTGTGCTAAACTTGTTGGAAAAATTACTGCTCGAATTCGAAGTTTAGGGGCGAAGAAACTGTCTTATGCCGGTAGACTGACGCTTGTACAGTCTGTCTTATCGCAGGTTCATATTTACTGGGCTTTGATATTTATTCTTCCTAAGTGTGTTTTAGCTCGTATTGATGCGCTTTGTAGGACTTTCCTGTGGGAGGGCAAAGACATCTACCAGCGTGTCCCGTTAGTAGCCTAGGAACGTGTGTGTCTGCCTAAGAAAGAAGGGGGGTTGGGCTTACGACAGATTGAGCATTGGAATTCCGCGGCAGTTGGTAAGTTGGTGTCTTGGATCTTTGAACAGGAAGATAGGTTGTGGGTCCGATGGGTACACAGTTTTTATCTGAAAGGGCAAAATTGGATTGATTATCATCCGGGGGCGAATGTCTCGTGGGGTTGGAAAAAAATTTGTGCGACGAAGGATAAACTTGTGTCGCAATTTCAGAATGGTAAATGGAAGGGGGCTGATAATGGGTACTCCATTTCGTCGGGGTACGAGTTTCTGCGAGATAAGCAACCTGTGATGTGTTGGGCCAAGATGGTGTGGTGTAACCTGTCTGTTCCTAAACATCAGTTTCTTTGCTGGTTGGCAGCTAGGAATGCGTTACGGACTAGAGAGCGGTTGCATAAGGTGGGTCTTGTGGCTTCTAATCGATGTTGTTTGTGTGAGCAGGAGACTGAGACTGAAGAACATCTCTTCTTTCTTTGTCAGTTTAGTGTCCAGTTGAAAGGGTTGATGCAGTCATGGGTTGGAATACTGCTGCCTGATCAGTTTCATTCTTGGCAGTTACTTCAGGGGAGTGATGAGCAGAAGCGGGTGTGTTGGGCGATAGGGGCTGCTGCTGTGGCGAATATTTGGTACCAACGTAATCAAGGCCGTATTGAAAGCCGTATTACTAGACCAGAACTGTTGGTATATAGGATTAAATCGGAGCTTCGAATTAGATTCAAGAATGCTATGAATTATTCAATGTCTCAACAAGATAAGGATTGGCTTATGACACTCCTCTGAGCCGTTCTTTAGTCTTGCTTGTAATTATTTTTTTGGGTATATTATACATCTTACATTTTACCAAAAAAAAAAAAAAAAGAACGATAACTTTATGTTGCAATGAGGGACAAAGTTAGGTTCGATAATAGGGGTGGAACCTCTATTTTACTTCATATCTGATCATATATTCATATTACTTGAAGAGTACTTTTTTAGCAAAGCTACACAAAGTACGGAATATTATTTTGTATGGTAAGTCTCCCTTGTGATGGATATATATCCGTTATAAATTGATGACGGGTTAAATAAATCATTTGGTTAGAAGAGAGAAGGCTAGTGGTAGCACATGTCTTTTGTCTTTATCTAACCAAATGAGTATTATTTGACCCGTCACACAATTATGACGGATAGTGCTGTCACAAACAAGAATTCTTACTATCCCTTATCAATTATTTATATTAAAACAATGTCATTTAGAAAGTCCTCTAGGTCATTGATGATTATCAACCGTAAACGCTATTAGCATTACAAATATTTTAAGAATAAAATAATATGAAGTACAACTTCCTTGTACAAAACTTTACACTATGTCAACAAAATTGTCTCAATAAATAAATAAATTGATGTAGAGGAATATAATTAAATGTAATGTTAAACGTAACTTACTTTATAAAATGAAATGAATAAAATATTGTTAGACATTAAATACGAATTACAATTTTTAAATGCTACGTCACATTTAAATTTAAAAGAAATGTCGTGCAATTACGAGACTAACGCTAGTATGAAACAATAATATACTCAAACTAGTAACTTATTTTTCTTGTGGTAGAAAATAATCAATTTTTTTTCGAGGAAGAGAATAATCCAATAAATGTTTATTACAAAAATGAACTGTATTTTATACATGGGTTGGTTAAATTACACAAATTTGTATCCAATAACGTGAAGTATGAAACAACGAAAAGATTATGCCATGAGTATTTCATTACTTGGAATTATATTATTGTCCTCATAATTTCATTTATTGTACAATTTATATCCTAAAGGGTAAATTTTATGGTAACACTCCAACAAAATTAGTTATGTACTCAATGTAATCTTCTCCATCTCATTCCATACATATATTTCACTTACGATGTTCGCATCTCTAACATCGCTTTATTGATCTAAATGATATGGAGTAACTACGTTATTTACCTCTTTTTAGATACTCCGTACATTTTACCCTTTCACATTCCCAATTATATTTCAATAAAACTTGATACTCCCTCCGTTCCAATGAATTGTTTGTCTTTGGTTTTGGCACCAAAGATAAGGGATCCAATGAGGAAGTGACATGTGGAGCAAAACTCATGAGAAGGGTCAAATTATCTATAAAAAACATTCCTAAAATAAAAAGGCAAACAATTCATTGAGACGTTCCAGTATGGAATAGACAAACCATTCATTGGAACGGAGGGAGTAGTTTTTTATTTTATTTTTTATTTTTAGGCTTTTCTAGGTGGATAACGAGCGAAGCACACTGCGGGCAACAAGTGAAGTCCCACACTCCCATGGACCAAGTTTCAAGAAGCTAAATCAATCTAGTTCAAGATGACATGATAACTCGAACAAGTCAAAAACTGATTCTGAACTCGATCACTAAGCCAAAAAATCATTCAGAAGTGATTCATTATCAAATCTCAAAATCGAATTATTTCCAAGTCGGGTTTCGTTCTCATTGACCTAATATTGATTTGGTTTGTGAATTTGATGTTTGACCTCTATATATAAGACTAATTAAAATTCGGTGGATCCGCGTTAATCCACATTTCTTAAATCCATAATCCAAAGAAAACGACAGTAAAACGACGAAGTCTTCCCACACTTAAAACTCAATACACAAAACAATTCAATTAATGACATAATTAAAGTTGAAATTAATCTCCTAAACACACGAAAATGAAGCTATAAATACTCCCTACAAAAATGGAGGCCGAAAAGCTCGGAGAATCATTAACAATGGCGGAAGCTGGAGGTGGAGGTGGAGGAAGAGAATCGAGATCATCATCTTCTTCTTCTTCAGTGTCAATAGTATCAAAGGCGAGGTTTGCCTTTCATTCCGCTGCTGCTAAAGCGGAGCAAGTTCTCCATGATTTGAAATCCGATCTTCGAGGTCTAGCTTTTTTCCCCCTAATTTTTGATTTGATTGATTTTCCCCTCTTTTTTAGGGTTTTCATTCCTATATTTTCGATTCGGAATAGATTGATTCTTTTGGAATTGGCTATTTTTAGGGATTTTGTTTAATTGGTGCCGAAACGAAAGGAAAAAAAATTAAGTTGATTGGAACTGATTGTTTTGTGGGATTTTTTTTTTTGGTTTGTGAAGTATAGATTCAGATGAGTTTGCAGAGGTGGTGAATTCAGAGTTTGAGCAAAAGGTGATTGCAATTTTTGATGTTTGATTGATTGATTGATTGATTATCTTTATTTTTAGCTTTGTTGTGCAATTGTATGCTACTCGTATGTAATTGTTTGCATTTTGAGGAATCGTCGTAATTTTCATCTTGGATCATTTGGAAATCGTCTTTTGAGGTTGTGCATATCCCTTGTAGTATAGGATTGATCAAGACGAAGCTGTCACGTGCTCGCGAATTGGTTATGTGGCTGTAAGCCGTTAGGTTGCGAGGATTGACATCAGTATGTGATTACATGAGGAATGTGGCTTTAATTCCACAAGGTTGCCTATGGATTAATGTGTCATAACGCAGGATTAAATGCTTCGTGTTTTGATTATAAGATTGATCAATTCTATTGAACTTTTAGTCTTTGATGGTTCGATTTGAGTTTTTTCAAAGAGGAGTTGGAAGATCTCTTGCTATCGAAAAGTGATATGCCTGGGATGAAGTTACTTTCCCGTGATGTGTCATGAATGCATAGGGTGGACAGTGAGTTTGTTCAAATTTGATTCACGGAGCACGTTTCGCAATATATGTTTTTTTTATTTGTATTTTGAGTTGTTACAGGAAGGAGAATTTGCTGAAAACACTTAGTTTTTCTATTCATGCCTGGATACTTCAGCAAGTTTTATTAGGGGTTACAGCATTGCATACATAAGTGGTATGGTACTGCCTCCCTAGGGGTCATCTACGTAACGCTGCAGTAGTCTTGCACAGGCATTTACTGGCATTTATGAAACTCGAATTTGGTGCATTCTTGACTTAGGAACGGTGCATGACTTACACAATTGATTTCTGCATACCTAAGTGCTTTTCTCGTTTGGTGTTTTTTCTTCTCAACCACCTTTATGGGCTTAATGGCAAGCTTTTGTCTGTTGTTTTAACAGGCATTCAACGAACCAAAGCAATCCCGATGGAAACCACCCAGTTTGGGTACAAAGCAAGAATGGCATGAGAGACTGAGGAATATCGGAAAAGGTAGAAAAGGAAACGAAGAAACAGAGAAAGTTGAGAGTCCAAAGATGTCCTTCCCAATTTATGATGAAAATTTGTTCATTTATAACGAAAAGATTTCCTCTGAAGCGAAGGTGAGAAATAACTCTTTGGCAATTAGTTGATTTTTATGCTCAACTAGTTGTTTCCTTGCTGCACTTATTGTACTTGGATTTCTCCTTTTAACTTCATGCTTAAATTTTCAGGGTTTTGAGTCTCAGCCACTTACAGATGGAGGTGATGCCAACAAAGATATTATTCCACCTTCTTCCGTATTGAAGCAGTTAGCCATTGCTATTGAGTAAGTCTGTTTCAGTCGTCTATGAAATAATTTCATCCATTTTCTTTTTCTTTGCTAATTTGTCATCATTTTCTACTTAGATGAAAATTAATTCACGTTGACAATGCTAGCATCCATTTTCTTAATTCACGTTGACAATACTACGTTTTATTAAGACCATAAAATAAGGTATTAGTAATGTTTTACGGAGTATCTTGCTGTTAATAAAACCATAAAAGTGTGTTCACTTTCCCTTTATGTTATTCTACTAATTTACCCTGAACCCTTCCATTCTTTCTAGATCAGAAAGGAACTATAAGTCAGTTAAGGACCTTCTCACTTCATCTGCAAGTTCATCTCCAGTTCGTGAAAGGGCAAGTCTGAGCATTTCAGCGGTGAAGTCGTTGGTTCTACGCGGGAAAGAGGAAAAGGTTTCATCCGAGTTCAGTGATGATAAAGTTTGGGCTTTTATTCAGTCTATACTAGATGCCGGTGAGTGCATATAGCTCCTGATGTGGTCAAGTACTCCGTACACATAGTCTCAGTCAATTCTCTCTTGGTAATCTATCACTCCATTGTAATATCTGCAAGATATCTGCAGAGGGACTTGCTCCTAGCCGGAAAGTTGGTTTTCTCGTTGATAACCTCCCTAGCACTTTGACATTGCCAAGAGATATACATGGTGCATCACCAGAAAGCTTGATAGTTAAAGTATCTGAAGTCATAGGAAGCTTTAAGACATTGCGGAAAATGGCACAATTCTGGTTTAGGTTTGTTGCTGAAGTAAGTCTTCCATATTTACCAAAACTATCTTTACATAATCAGCTGATATACGAGTTGAAATTTCCCCCTTCTCAAAACTATCGCTTAAAACGAAAGGTATTGCGGATTTGTCTATCCTCTAATTGTTTAACGAACATTCAAAGATTAGAAAGAGATTAGAGAGGTCAGAATGGCATTTGATTTATGTGTTGACCTATATTGTACTCTACCATAGATGAAGTTACCAGTGGAAATTAGGATATGGCAGACCACCCAAGCCTCTCCTTACTTCCGTTTTCCTTGAAACTTAGTTAACTCCCCATTTGTGCAGCTCAGAACACTTTGGCTGGAAGAACGATACATACCTGGGGTTCCTCTCGATGCATTACCAGATTTAAATTACTGTCTTCTCTATCAACAGCTGCAACTTATGAATTGCTGTGTTTCTCGAAAGAAACGCCGTGCTATTGCTACTGATTCACTAGAAATGTTGATGAGAGAAGCTGATTGTGATGCTGATGGGGTACCATCCTCTGTTGAAAAGATCACGTCAGGATCCTTTCTGTATGCCAAAACAGTCACTGGGGACGTTGTTTTAAGACTTGGAGCCAGTCATCAAGCTGAAAATATGACAATGTTGGAAACGGGAGAGCCCATATATGCCCCCTTGACACAGGTTTGTGCTAATGATACTTTGATACTTCATTTTATTCCCAAAAAAAGTGAACTTCGACGAAAGTAGCTGTGTCCGAGATTTTTCATCAGGTCACATTCAATTCCTGCTGCCAAATGGAAGTAACATAGGATCCTGCTAGCACATGTTTGTAATTAGGTATAACTTTGTCTCTGTTGTTGCAGGAAGGACCATTACTCACTGAGGATCTTGCCAGGGAAGCTGAAGAGTTTGTCCTGCGAACAGGAAGGTTAGCATGTTATACTACACTTTAATGGTTTTATTTCCCCTTGTTTAATTTATAGAACTGGAAGGTATACAGTGGATGGATCACGATGCATATCATGGTTGGTGGACTGACTTCTATTTTTCTATTTGACCTAACTCCAAACTATTACTCTGTATGAATTTACTAGTTAAGATAGGAGATCTTACCTATTTCGTATTTTAACTGCTTGTTATAACTGATATGCAGTGTTGGTGCTGGTTGTTCCCATCTCCTGTCTGATATGCAGGCTTTCAAGGTGTGCAAAAGTTTAAGGCGGATACATTGTCTGTATTTTATTATTTTGAATGGGTTAAAATTCTAAAATTGGCCTAATAATTCATGTTATTTTCTGTTCATCATTATTTCTCAGGCTGCAAATCCTGGATGTATTCTTGAAGACTTTGTAAGATGGCACTCTCCACCTGATTGGACAGACCGTGAGTCTGACAATGAATCCGATGGTAGTTCAGCCGCAGGGGAGTCAACATCTTCAAGAGGTCGATTAAGTACCCGCATGAGGAAAGAAGGTTAGTTTTTTTTTTATTTTTTTTTAAAAAAAATAAAATTGTTTGCCTCTTTTGTGACCATTAGGTCTTTTTATTTAATTGAGCAAATGAGGTTCAAACTCTTGTGAGAGCGACTTGGCCTAAGATTACACATTCTTGTGTCAGAGTCTGTCACAAAAGGGTGACGAACTTGGTGTATGTATCTACACGCTATCACTTATACCCACACCAAAGGTAGATGTAATGGTTTAACCTTTGTCCAAAAAGTTACTGTAAATGATAGTAGTCCATAATTGATACAAGCGTGTTACTCCGTGTTACTTATCTTTTTATATTGAGTATGTGCCCAATGCATTACTCAACTTAAACTAGCCGGTTAGTTTTCACTTGTAGAACTTCGAGTTCCTCAGAGTTTAATCATCAAGTCTATACATACACATGGGGAGAGTATAGTCTACTAAAGGCCACTCTGGTTGAACTTCATTGAGCTATTTGCTATACACTTGGTGAAACTATCCTACATAAACATCCACCTAAACCTATGCTGTGGAGTTGGATATGTGGAGTATTGGTTTCTCCATTGATTGATTTTGAAAACTTTTGTGTGTATTTTTGGTTGATACAGAGTATAACAAATTAACAATACTACCTAGTGACTCAACGACTCCACTCTTAGTGGGTTAAATACGTTGCCATAGTGTTAAAAACACACCGAGTCTGTTTTGTAATGACCTACTGTACAATATTACCTCGATATTTCTGTTGATACCTTTTTCTTTTCCCCTTTGGAGATGGAGTTTGTTGCAAGTTTTTGTATTTGTTATATTGAACACTTCCACTTCTCATTTGTAGGCAATTTGTGGAGAGAACTTTGGGAAACAGCCAAGCCGGTTCCTGCTGTTCGACAGGCTCCACTTTTTGACGAGGATTTAGCAGTGTAAGTTGAATGAGGGAAAAACAAAGTATTCTTCTATCCAAGAGTTTCACCTTTCAATTAATAGAACATGGTATATTTTGTAGGGAAGGCGTTTTGACTGAATTCGAAGACATATCTCCTTTGCAGCTTTTTGGACAACTATTCAGATCATTGGTAAGTTCTATGACCCTTTTCCCTTGACTGCTATAGACGCTTTAGTACTAAATTACTCGAGTATACTTCAATGCATCTCTGACTAGCTTTTGGTTTTCAGCTTGGTTTAGGATTTGTGATTGCTGAAACAAAGCTGTCTACAGATGAGGCTATTATAAAACTGTTCTATGAATGTAAAGATTTTGTGGTCGCCTCATACCATGGCGATGCATGGACAGAGAAAATCGATGATGTTTGCCAAGTAAGTGTCTTCTAGTAACTTATTACTTTATTGCCATGTCGATATTATTCGAATAGATATTTAGCTAATGTATTGTCGGGTTATCAGTTAACTCGAATAGTTATAGGGCTTGGGTCAGTGTAAGCTTTCATTTGGGCTGACTTAAAAGTTGAGACAATTACGATTCCATTGATTCTTTGGGCCTGAAACAACACCAATTTCTTCGAACTTTTACAGTTTTAATGTAAAAGTTCTAGAAGCAGAAAGGAAACAAGTGCCGATAAGTTAGAGAAAGGGCTAAGATAACGAAAAATTATGTAATGGAAGTATGAAGAGAACACATCTTATATTTGTACTATCTTTTGTCGGGTTTATTTGAACTTAACTGAAATTTCAAATAATTGTAATCCTCTGTATAGGTTTATGAAACGGTAGAGGCAATTTTTGTTCGGCCAGAGGATGTTGTGAAGGTGATGAAGCAACCTGAAGATGCCAACTCCGATGAGCCGAAACAACGTTTCAAGAAGTTTACACAACTATTTAACCGTAAAAATAGGCTGAAAAAGTCGGTTCCTGGTGAACGCAGCCCAGATGACACTCCGACTCCGACCCGTCAGCCATTTTCGAATTTTTTTGACAGTAGAGCATCCTTATTCTCCAAAAAGCCTCCTAAACCCGAACACCCAGCATCACCAGCCACCAACCCGTGTGGGCTCGACGAGAATGATTGGACCGTGGTTTGAACTTGGAAGAATGTTTCACTCCGGAATCAATTGTACAGTAAATTGTAGGGTTTTAGTCCATCAAAAATCCAATTCATTAACCTGTAAGCTACACACTATACATCTTTTTGGATTGAAAAATACTACAGAACACCACAGAAAATGGAATAGAGTTTTGGTGTTTACAGAAAATACAGTTCCAAAATTGTACTGTAGAATGTCAAGTTGAAAGAAATTAAAAAGGGTGCAGCAGTTAGAACTTTGGAATCATCTTTTCTCATTCCATCAATCCGCTTTCACTTCTTCGGTTTCTCATCTTCGTCAGCTTCGCCAAGTCCAAAACTTTTGGTGATAATTTGTGGCACTACAAAATTGGTTATAATGTATGCAACCATCAATACTGCACTGCAAATCGAACACAAAAACTTCTAAGAGACAGTCTCACAAAAATTTGTATATCGTGAATTTGAACATAAATTTCACCTTGCTATGAAAAGAACTGAAGTATCAGCAGGTTTAGCAAGAGCAAGGGTGGTAGTAAAACCCTGCACAAGAGTCAAAGAATGAACTTGTGAAACAATGCTAAAACGACGTCGTTTGTTGGTTGGGTAGCTAGAAAAGAGGGAAGACAGATGGAATGTAGTTGGTTGATAAGATTGGTTGTATTTTTCAAGTGGGAGTAGTAATTGAGTAGGTTGAGAATTTAGATTAATGGAGTTCATGTTCATAGAGAGCCCCAAAGTGTTGTGTTGATTTCTGGATAATGTATGTATGTATGTATGTATGAGTTGGTTTTACTCAAGATATGGTTGGCTTGTGAATATTGTTGTTGGTTTTGCTTTAATTTTGGTGGTGTTGGTTTAGAGTATTGAATTCTGGCCTCAGATTTTGGTTGGAAAGAATGAAGTCATCTACTCAAGAATATTTGTCAATTTAATGAAATCTTATATGGAATCTAGACTTTATAGATCGAATAGCCGGCCCGGCCCGACTTGGTATGTGCGGGCTCATGGGTGTAGATATTGCTGAAACTAGTGATCAGATTCTTGACCTGCACCGTCGTGCCTCTGACCCGAGTCGGACCCGGGTCCAAGCTTGGTGCGTGAGGGTAAGCCATTAGCACGCTTGACCCGCTCCGGACCTATTTGACAAGGTCCAGAAAGATTGGTTGAATCCGGCCCGTGACCAGGTCTAGGGTGACTAATACTCCGTACTACTAGAGGACTAACAATGAAATGAGTACTACTAGGCTACTAGCTCCCACTCTCTCCGACGATAATGTATTCTTGTTGTGCGTGGAACCGTTGAAATCTCATGTTGTATCTTTGTCACAATCGATGCTTATAGGCAATAAAAGTATGTGTTTCCATGAACTAAAGCATGCATATTTAATCTATGCATACATAATCACACTTAGAAATTAAACCTCTTGGATAAAAATTATACGTACGGTCCAATGTGTAAAGATGATGATAACATGGGCGACCGATATGAAGGTGATTTTACGTGAATCTAATCCAACTTTACGAACCAAAAATGGCATGCAGTTGAACAAGGCATTTAAAGATGAGAGTTGAAAACAATACAGTTTATTGATGAAAAAGAAGCACATCATTTAACACTTCACTCAAATCCATCACTATATAACTCCCTCCTTTGATCCTCCATTTCTCATCTCAAAATCATTACATAAAAAACAATATTAAGAAAATGGCATACAATAGTAACAAGTTGTTTGTGTGTTTGCTAGTTGTTGGTGCACTTGTGTGCACATCTACTAGTGCTAGGCTACTTGGAAGGACTCACTCATCTTTTGATGATGAGAAGACCTTTGGCCGCCCTGGAGTCGGGTTGGGTGCCGGAGGTGGTGGTGGATTTGGCGGCGGTGGTGGCCTTGGAGGCGGTGCTGGTGCAGGAGGTGGAGCTGGATTTGGAGGAGGTGCTGGTGCTGGAGGAGGTTTGGGTGGTGGTCTAGGCAGCGGTGGTGGTGGCGGGTTCGGTGGAGGTGGTGGCGGTGGACTTGGTGGTGGTGGTGGACTTGGTGGTGGTTCTGGGTTTGGAGGTGGAGCTGGAACTGGAGGTGGATTGGGTGCTACCGGGTTAGGTGGAGGAGCTGGTGGTGGGGGTGGATTCGGAGGTGGAGGTGGTCTTGGAGGTCGTGGCGGACTTGGTGGTGGTGCTGGGTTTGGAGCTGGAGGTGGATTGGGTGCTGGGCTAGGTGGAGGAGCTGGTGGTGGAGGTGGACTGGGAGGTGGCGGCGGTCTTGGAGGTCTTGCCGGTCTTGCGAGTGGGGCTGGATTTGGTGGAGGTGGTGGCGCTGGTGGTGGCCTTGGAGGTGGAATACCTTGAGCATTTGAATGTGCTTAATTAATCTACACATTACCTGTTAACTCGATCTCTATAATAACTGAAAATTAAGAAATTAATCGTAAATTTCCAATTTAATTTGTACGTTCTTTTATGTGGTGCTTTGTATCATTGTGTGTACGTTCTCCTTGTTATTACTCGCATTAGTGTTTTGACACTGCGAAAATGTATTTGATTTATCAATTGAAAATAATTCTTTCTATTATGTTTTCTAATTAATTGATTGATCAATTGATCCATCATATCGTGGAGAACGTACTTGTTACTATCGTGGAGTATTTACTAAAGAGCATTCGAGAACACATACAATACAATATCGATTAGCTAGCTAGTGATGTCTAATACATCACACACGTTAATATTCTCATTAAGGAATAAATCACAATGATATTATCACGATAAATTGAAATATTAACTTATATTTACCATACTAAACAACATTATTGTGATTTCTTTCTTAATGAGGATATTGATAAAATCGACACAATAATAATATCGTGTGAATAAGATAAGATATTGATTGATGGTTAGTTATAAGACTAATAACATGTGTTACTATAAACTCATATTTATAGACTTTTAGTATCATATCGTAAAGATATCATATCATATTATACTAATATTCTGATCTAATAATATAATTTTGAACTTCTATCTTAGATAATATAGACTTTTAATTTGTATCGTACTAATATCATATCATACCATATTGATAATATATATTACTCGGTATATCTTATTCACGCAATATTAATTAATAGGAAACCCATCATTTAATTCTTAGAAAATTTTATTCCATTCATATAAGTATATAACTGTTTGCATATATTTAAAAAAAAAAAATCAAAATATAAATTTAATCAATAAATTATGGAGATTGAAAAACTCATTCCTAAATGCTAAATCCTAAACAAAATAAAATACAAAAGTCATAAAACTAAAACCCTAATATACACCTCTTCTTTGACTTTTTTTTTTTTCAACGAAGAGGCCACTTAATCGTATTACAATATTAATATAAGGGAGGGGATTCGAACCTGAGACCTACTAAGACATCTTCGGTTTTATATACCTCTTCTTTGACAAGATACATTAACATCATACATGGCTCCGAATTGGTCGACGTTGCCTCTCGACCTTCTTCCTGAAATCGCATTGAAGTTGCCATCTATCGATGACTTCATAGCATTTTCATTGGTTTGTCGATCTTGAAACTGTGCTTCGTCCTCAATCAAGCACCAATGGAAACCACTCATGCCATGGCTTTTACTCGCCGAAAATAATCCTAACCCTAATCCCAATCTTAACCACGTTGGAGAGATGTCTAACTGTCACGGTGATCAGTTCTACACTATGAATAATCTCCGGGGTTCGCCTTATGGTTGGGTTGCTATCGTTGATACCAAGCTCAATAATGTCCAATTGTTCAATCCTATCTCCAAGGCCACTATTCGTTTCCCAATAACCCTACCTCAACCTGAACCTGAACCCGAAACCCTACCCGAACCTGAACCTGAACCCGAGCTGAGGGGCTTAAAGAAGCTTGTGATACTCAAACTCCAAGGCGATTTTGGTATAATCATACTTACGAGTAGTCACGTGGCTTTCGCTAGGCCTGGAGATCAGACGTGGACGACAGTGTTAGCCACGAACAATGTCACTGATGTGATGGGTATGGATAGTAGTAATAATAATGATCGTCGTGCACTCGCTTTGTGTTAGCTTTTTTATTTGAATGATTGTTTAATTTGGGCTAGGTAGATTTGTGTTATGTGATTGAATGTGGGAAGGAGGATTAATATTGAAATATTTGTTATATTTTGATGATAATGGTTTGTTGCTTTTTCATTGATTGTTGCGTTGCACCATGGCCTATTTATAGGCATTACATGTTACTCTTGCTAAGCCTAGAATAATCTAGCATCATTATGCCTAGAATTATCTAGCCTAATAAGTCGTAGATTTTTACATCTAGATTTTAGTACATGATTCATCTAGTAATAATGTGGTAAGATTTTTCTAGATTAACCACTCATTTTAACACTCCTCCTTAATCAGAAAAATCTTGAACTCCGAGTTGTAGTTTGAACTTGCATGGATGGTTTTTCAATGTCGGGAGTGATTTTCTGAAAATATCGTATTGTTGCTCCTTCCATTTTATTGATGTTTTGCTTCCTACGAGCTCTTGGATGAAATACCGTCGTATCTTGATATGCTTTGACGGCCTGTGAAAATCTTCTGTGATGATTCTTCTGGTGACTTCTTGTCGAGTACCTTTCTTCGGTGACTTGAGTCTTGTTTTGAATTGAGTGTTTTTTGTAGTAATGTGTCTTCGATCCCTTCTTCGGGCTGGTAGCTCCGTCTTTAAGCTTGTCTCTGTATGTCCTTGTCTCGACCTTCTTTTTCTCTTTTGTTGCTTCTCGATAACTTGGTGCTTGAACTCTTGCTGTTTCCATGGCTGTGAGTACCATGGTTGCTTGGCCACACTTGTACTCTTCCGGCGGTATTTGGTTATTCGGTTGAGAGGTAGAGTTTTGTGATTTTGGGGAGTTTGGAGTAGGTAATGTTTTTGGTCTAGGAAGAGGGGTTTGTTTTTGTATGATTGTTTTTTCTGTGTTTATGGGCATTCTTAGTGGAAAATTTTTGTTCTTGGCCATTTGTGCGGAAGCAATTAATTGCCCATTTTTCTTGTCATAGATGAGACATTTTCTATTGTCAAATATGACTTTATAACCTTTTTGGAGAAGTTGTCCAACACTTAATAAATTTTGTGCTAGGCCGGGGATGTATAAGACATCATGAATAAATTTAGTAAAGCCGTTTCTTGTTTTGACGGCTACAATCCCTTTGCCCGCAACTTCTTGGTTTGTACCATCACCAAGAGTAATTTTTGATTTTATTTCTTCATCGAGACTCACAAATAAATCCTTGTTTCCTGTCATATGGTTGGAACAACCGCTATCTATATACCATATTTCGGTGGACCTTTGTTGTGCATTTAAGCAAGTGTAAAATAATTGTCCACTCGAATCTTGTTCTTCTATGAAATTAGCCTCATCTTTGTTTTGAAACCGACAATCCCTTTCAAAGTGGGTGTGTCTTGTACACCTCTTACATTTAAACCAACAATCTTTTGTATCATGATTATTTTTCTTACATAAATAACAATATGACTCTGTTTGGTTAATTTGTCGGTTTCCTTGATTATATAATCCTCCCCCTCTACCGCGACTTTTGTTTGAAAATTTTAATTCGGCCTTAAAGGCCTGTTCTAGTGGCTCGTCATTAAACCGTTTCATTCTTTCTTCATGAGCTTGAAGTGAGCTCATTAATTCGACCACAGTAATTTGTTTTAAATCTTTCGACTCTTCTATTGCGGCCACTATATGTTCAAATTTTCGTGGAAGACTTCGTAATATTTTTGGAATAATTTTTGCATCCTCTATTGTGTCTCCGTAAGAACGAATTTGATTTATTAGGTTGGAGACACGATTAAAGAATGCTTCAATTGACTCGTCTTCCGACATTAATAAATTTTCAAAATCTTTCCATAAAGTTTGGAGTTTAATTGTTATTACCTTGCCGGAACCTTTGTATGTGTTTTCCAAGATCTTCCAAGCCTCCGCGGACGATGTTGCTGATATAACTCGTGAGAGTATTGCCTCGTCGAGTCCTCGGTAGATCAAAGAAAGAGCATAGTGATCCTTTCTTTGATTTTCGATGTATAAGTTTTTCTTTGTAGTGTCCCATGTTGATTGTTCATTGGTATCCTTGGGTTTTTCGTACCCGTTTTGTATCAAATCCCATAATCCTTGGGAAATGAATATAGACTTCATTTGGATACACCAAAGGTCGTATTTTTCGCCTTTGAATGTTGGTACCCAATTGACTTGAATTGGAGTTGACATGGTTTTTTTTGTTGATGCGTTGTTTTATTTGGGACTAAATTTTTTTTTGGATATGTATTTATCGGACGGACTTGGGTTGGCTCTGATACCACTGTTAGCTTTTTTATTTGAATGATTGTTTAATTTGGGCTAGGTAGATTTGTGTTATGTGATTGAATGTGGGAAGGAGGATTAATATTGAAATATTTGTTATATTTTGATGATAATGGTTTGTTGCTTTTTCATTGATTGTTGCGTTGCACGCACCATGGCCTATTTATAGGCATTACATGTTACTCTTGCTAAGCCTAGAATAATCTAGCATCATTATGCCTAGAATTATCTAGCCTAATAAGTCGTAGATTTTTACATCTAGATTTTAGTACATGATTCATCTAGTAATAATGTGGTAAGATTTTTCTAGATTAACCACTCATTTTAACACTTTGTATGACGATGGAACAATTGGGTATTGGGTTGTTTATGAGTTATTTCACAATCTCGAGCTTGTGGAGTCAATGGACGATGATTCTCATTTATTAGGTAAGCCAGGGTTTGTACGGTCACTGATAGAGAATTATTTTACAAAACTGTATCTCGTACACTGTGGTGATGATATCCTCTTGGTGGTGCGATACAAGGAAGAAGTTTTGGATTCGGAAAATACTGATTACAACTACGACGTTGTCTACGAAACAACTGGGTTCGATTTGTACAAGGTTAACCTCAATGACAAGAGTTTGGAGGAGATTGAATATGATTATTTGGGTGATTTCGTCATTTTCGTAGGTCATAACACTTCTATGTGTGTTAGAGTCGTCGAACCCGACTCATTTAAACGTAATTATTTATATTTCAGTGACGATGAAAATGAGTATTGGCCATTGGTGAAAGGGGGCGGAGGATATGATACGGGTGCATATAACATCGATAATGACTGCATAGAACTGTTATGCTGTGACGAAGGTGATAAATGCTATGATATATGTAGGGGTGTAAACGAGCCGATCTGAGCTCGAGCTCGGGTGGGCTCGGGTTCGGCTCATAAATTTGAACTCGGGCTCGGGCTCGGCTCGAAGCTCGTCGAACTCAAAAAATTGAGGCTCGAGCTTGTACCAAGCTCGTTTACCATTATATTTTTTCGTCTCTTTATAAATATATATAAATAAAAATAACTTTTTTAAAAGACAAAAAAATATTGTTACAAATATTTTAAAGTATAATAATTATAAATATCAAATAAACCTATATTTTAAATTATTAGAATTTAAAATTATTAAACTTATAAAGTAAAAAAATAAAAAAACGAGCCTCCGAGCCGAGCTCGTTTTGACCGAGCTTGAGCCGAGCTTTGACCGAGCCGATTCCGAGGGCTCTACGAGCCGGCTCTGATCGTTGACACCCCTAGATATATGCGTATGGTATCGCCCGTTGACGTGGTTTATTCCTCGACTTTAACTTAAAAAAACTCGTCAATGACAATTGATATGTTATACACCTACTATGAGGAGCAACTTGAGCTCGACCTGGTCAAATCTTGACTCGTCCGAGCTCTAATCGTGTTAGTTATAGAAACTAATGTTATAGTTGTATGCATACAATGGTGTTATCCTATAATTTTCATAGTGAGTATATTTTAAGTTCATGCATGATTTTACCGATTTACGCATTTCTGACTGATATAATATAATATAATTATAATATTAGAGTCTTAATATACCTCTAATATTAATACTTTTCGTTGACACAACAGATCGAGAAAAGTCGAATCATGTTTCGATCCTACACAGAGTTGATTGGGTGTAGTTAGAAATTAGAAAAGAGGCAAGACACATGAAATGTAGTTGGTTAATAATATTGGTTGTGTTTTTCAAGTTGTAAAATTTGGAATAATAGAGTTCATGGAGAATACAGCTCCAAAGTGTCAAGTGTGGTGTTCATTTCTGGAAAATGTATGACATGATCGATATTATTACTATATATAGAAATGGTTGGTCGTTAATTCTAACTTCTATGCCCAATTTTTTGTGATGCCCGTTTCTTTTATAAAATTATGCTAGGTTAAAAATTACTCCCTCCAATTTTTACGGTTCGTAACATTTTTTAAGATTTGTGAGAGATATTATAATCAAATGTTGCGAATCGTAAAGATCAGATGGAGTATCGATTTATATAAGAGAAAATATATATTTGTAAATATATTTTGATTATAAAAAATTAAAATAAACTGTTGGACTATTCTATAAATTTTTCTCATCAACTAAAAATTCGTAACCATATACTACATATGCTTAAGAAATAGAGTAAAATGTTCTTAGTGATTGATTTCAATACAAAATTACATGGTAAGTCGATAATCCATATAATTACGATAATTTCCTACTTTTATCAGACCCACAAAAATATAAAATAAATAACTTATTTTAATATCATTCTATAATCTATTGTTTGAATGTATGATGAAATGTCAAACAAAATAGTCCATATATTTTCCTTACGTCAATAATGTATTAATCCGGTTCACGTAGGTGTCTGAGTCTCCATAACCAAAAGCATGCAGATTTCATCTATCCATAATAATGAGACTTAGAAACATTATTATTATTGGATAAAACTTATACGGTCCAAAGATCAAAACATGGGCAATCGATATGAACGTGATTTTACGTGAATCCAATCTAACTTTAATTAATTTATGCGTATGGAGTTGAAGGCATTTAAAGATTTGAAAACAGTTTACTGATGAAAAAGAAGCATATATGGAGTATCATTTAACACTTTACTCAAATTCATCACTATATAACTCCCTCGTTTTATCCTCAATTTCTCATCTCAAATCATTACATAGAAAAAAACATCAAGAGAATGACATACAATAGTAACAAGTTGTTTGTGTGTTTGTTAGTTGTTGGTGCACTAGTGTGCACATCTACTAGTGCTAGGTTACTAAGAAGCGCTCACTCATCTTTTGATGATGAGAAGACTTTCTTTGGGCGCCCTGGAGGCGGGTTGGGTGGCGGAGGTGGTGGTGGTCTTGGAGGTGGTGGCGGCCTTGGAGGCGGTGCTGGTGTGGGAAGTGGAGCTGGATTTGGAGGAGGTGCTGGTGCTGGGGCTGGAGGAGGATTGGGTGGTGGTCTAGGCGGTGGCGGTGGTGGAGGGTTCGGTGGAGGCGGTGGTGGTGGCAGTGGACTTGGGGGTGGTGCCGGATTTGGAAGTGGAGCTGGAGCTGGAGGTGGATTAGGTGCTACTGGTCTGGGTGGAGGAGCTGGTGGTGGGGGTGGATTCGGAGGTGGAGGTGGTGGTGGTCTTGGAGGTCGTATCGGACTTGGTGGTGGTGCAGGCTTTGGAGGTGGAGCAGGAGCTGGTGGTGGAGGAGCTGGATTAAGTTCTGGGGTGGGTGGAGGAGCTGGTGGTGGAGGAGCTGGATTAAGTTCTGGGGTGGGTGGAGGAGCTGGTGGTGGTGGTGGACTTGGAGGTGGTGCTGGGCTTGGGGGTGGTTCTGGGTTTGGAGGCGGAGCTGGAGGTGGGCTTGGTGGTGGTGGTGGAGCTGCACTAGGTGGAGGAGCTGGAGCTGCACTGGGTAGTGGTGGTGGATTTGGAGGTGGAGGTGGCGGTGGTCTTGGAAGTCTTCCTGGTCTTGCCGGTCTTGGTGGTGGAGCTGGATTTGGCGGAGGTGCTGGTGGTGGCATTGGAGGTGGATTACCATGAACATTTTATTTGCATAATTACATGTGCTTAATCTACAAGACTTAAGTACACGGTACAGTATACCAATTTAAACGATAGTGAAAATCAAGAAATTAATCGCATATTTATTTCGTCAAATTAATTTGTACTTACTTTTGTATGGTGTCTTGTGCGTCCTTATTGTTGTTAGTACATTAGTGTTTTGTGTACATTATGCTAAATGTACGTTCATGCATGTACTATTCCATTTATCAATTGAAATATACTCTGTAATTCATTTTATTGTATTGTTATACTCTTACACTAGTGCGCCATGCCATCAAGCAATGTACGAGTATATTGAATAGGCCTCGTACACGCTTCAGTTCGATGCATATTCTAGTGCTCATGTAGCGCTTCTTCGAATACCAATTCTTATTTTTATTTTTTTTGGTATAACAAAGCGCGCACTTAGTCGCAAATGAGAATCAAACCCCTGACCTCTTGACCTGGATAAGGAACCTCTAACCACGTGAGCTGAACCTTCTTTTCAATACCAATTCTTATTTAAGATAAGTATATTATTCTTAAATTTAGAATACGTCACATTATGTATTACTCGTACTACATCTTGTAAGACCTATTTGTATACTCCCTCCGTTCCAATTAATTGTTTGCCTATTCCATATTGGGACGTCTCAATGAATTGTTTGCCTTTCTATTTTAGGAATGTTTTTTATATGCAATTTGATCTTTCTCATGAGTTTTGCTCTATATGTCACTTTCTCATTGGATCCCCTACCCTGCCAAAAAAAAGGCAAACAATTCATTGAAACGGAAGGAGTATATTATTACTTCTTGTACAACTGGGCCTATATAACAAAACTCAACTATTACACACACCATGTCCAGGCCCGTTGTAATGCCTTAGTTGGTGATGCCATCTAATACAAGTATGGGCTAAGCCCAACAACACAATACGATAAATAGGATATGATATTATCTTAACATCAATTCTCGAATGAGAGAGTTTTACAATACATTTTTATTATGAGACCTCTCACATGGCGTGAACTCTATTGATTATTTTTCTATTTTATTGCAACATCAATTACGTCTCACATTTTGGAGACTTTCTCTAAACCTATCGAATTGGCAAAGCACTTTTTCACGCCTCCCAAAAAGCTATGTTAAGTAATGGGCGAAGCTGCTACCTAGACCTGATAAATAGGTTAATCGGGTAGTATCATTTTGGAGTCTGTACGTACGAAATGGATCAGGTGCTAGGTCTAATTAGGATTATAGTCTTATACATAGGTCATACGTACTCAATTCTTTAATTCAAGTGTCAAATCAAATATGAATCAGGTTATCATTCGAGTGGGCGTCTTAATTACCACGTTCGAAATAATAAAAATAGAGATGGAGAAACAAAAAACTCAAGTACCATGTTACGTGCACCTCTAAATTATTGTCTTGTTTATGAAAAACATGGTGATTTTACTAAATTCTAGGTCGGATTTCGAAGTATAGGATCACAAATTCACAATTCAATGATGTAGGTGGGCTTTTTTGCATGCATTGTTTAATACGGATCCGACTCCTCTCTCTATATTTCCTTTTTATTTTTTTCCTATTTCTCAAATTTACTCAGATTGGAGAATAAGTGAAAAAATAATACTCGTAATTAAAGTATGGAAGAAGTATAATTAACATACTTTTTTTTTTGAAAATTAAGTATATATGTTTTGACAACAAAAAATATGGTATTTGTTTGGATTAACATTATATCTTATTTTGGTAGTTAAATTTATACGAGTAATGTTTAAATATAACCTATATGTAAGTTTGTAACATCGATTTTCCAAAGTTGAATTTCTTGTAAAATAGGAGTATTTATTTAAAATTATAAGATTAACATACTTATGTTTGGTATACATTTGAATTTTTATACTTCGTACGTATATAAATAGAGGAAAACATGATTAAAATATCGTTACATAAATTGTGAAGTCAAACATAGTTTGAAATATTTCCTTGTGATTAAGTTTTGCCTACAAAACAAATTAAAGAAAATGTTCCCCTCTATTTTCCTAACACTCCAAAAGTATATATGCATGGTGTATTAATGAGATATCCTTACCAACATTTGAAGAAATCTCACTCTTTGCATGTTATTCAATGAAAGTGCAGTGCATTATTACATATCACAAGCGCAAAAGAAACAACACCAAAGTTACTGAAAAAGTTGACTTATTCTTCCACAAATAATGAACCAAGTTAGATTCAAATTCTATGTAAATTTAGTGATTTAAAAACAATCTTATTTTTCCTGGAATAATGTTATTGTTTGGGTACGACTGGACAACTGACACACCGGAGTTGGCGGCTGACACAACAAGGTGGTGCCGTTGGAATAAAGGGTATTCATTCGTCAACAAACAGAAACGTCTATTTTACTTTCTAATTAAGTAATTAATTAATCTTCGTCAATTTTTCAAACATAAATAAAATAAAAATAATTATGTATATATATATATATTTTTTTTAAAATCTCGTTCAAGACATGACCTGGTGAGCCTGGGATAAATGAGCTTTTGTATGTCTGACTCCAGCTATTTTTACGTAATGTAGAACCAATGCATGCATGATATTCTGCATGGGGTACTCAAGGCATGGCAGCTGGCCATGCAGACTACTGTTAACACCACTACTACCATGAATTAAACCATTTACTTCTCTTGCAAGATAACTATGCATTGCTCAAATTTAAGGTCCACTTTCTAGAGTTTTCCTTTTCAGTAGTTGAGTTATTACTATAATTACTGTTGTCTTCTCTATTTATCTGCCACATTGCATATGTAATTATGTATGTTGGCGGAATTCTTAGGTATACTGGGTGTAAGATCTCATTATACTCCTTAGTCAATACCGAAAAAAAAAAATGTAATAAGTTGAGGAAATAAACAATTAAGACTTCTTATTGGCGAAGGTGATAGGTTATACGATGATGTGGTAACGTGGTACACTCGGTGGACTGGACCTCGGAAATGTTTTGTATTTTGAAGGGAAAAAACATACTCGTATGTATCAATACATGTGAAGAGAATTTATTATAAACAGCATTTATTCCTTCCCAACTGCTCAAATTTATATTCATGCAAATCTTTTTATTTCTCTATTCACCGTTCTATATATAGTCCTCTTGATGTATTCATTTCTTCTCAAGAAAAAACAGATAAGAAAAAATCTTCTTAAGTTAGTGTATTGTGTAAGAGCCAAAAAAAATGGAGTATAAGTTTGTAGGTTTACTGCTACTAGTGGTTTTTAGTTTTATTGTATGTAGTGATGTTGGTCATGCTAGGAATATTGTGACTAGTAAAAATGGTGAGAAACTTGACGGCGAGTCAACTGTTAAGCCTGCTAATATGTGGGATGGAACATATGATGAGGATTTTCCCATCCCGGGTTTAGGAGGAGGAAGCGGAACTGGCGTTGGGGCTGGTCTTGGTAGTCAGATGGGTGGCGGTCCAGGTGGGATATCTGGCTTGATCCCTAGTGGAGGGGCTCCTGGTGGTGGTGTGGGTGGCGTGGCCCCTGGTGGTGGAGGTGTGAGTGGTGCGGCCCCTGGTGGTGGAGGTGTGGGTGGCACGGCCCCTGGCGGTGGAAGTGTTGGTGGTTGGGGTCCAGGTATTGGTGGTTTAGGGGGAGGTGGGCCGGGTGGTGGTATAGGAAGTGGTTTTGGTGGTGGACCGGGTGGTCTAGGGGTAGGCCAAGGTGGTGCTGGACTTGGAGTTGGAAGTGGGGGTGGCGGACTAGGTGGGCTACCAGGAGGGCTTGGCGGGGTACCAGGTATGGGCTCAGGCGTGGGCGCTGGTATTGGTGCTGGTGTTGGTAGTGGAACTAGAATGGGTGGTGGACTTGGCGGTCCTATAGGTGGGTCATCGGGAGTCGGAGGTGGAATAGGGGCCGGGTTGGGTGGTAGCATGGGTGGAGGATTGGGTGGGATTGGTTGGCCTGGTGCCCCGGGGTTTGGTTTTGGTGGACGTAACTAGCTAGACCATCACGCATGCATGCATGTCTTTTAAATTTGCTTGTAATCTATGTTGTTGTGGAAGTGATTAGGATAGCGCCTTGTAATTTGCATTATGTACTCTTCCTATGTTTCTAAGTGTAGCACGTAAAAGTTGTTTTTAAATTGCTTTCAATAAGACATGACTTGTAGCACAACTTTTCAAATTAGAAGTGAAACACATATGAGTATGTCATGTTTATATATCAAGTAGTAGTATTATCGAGCAGTAGTATAGTCTCCCGTTCCAATGAATTGTTTGTCTTTTCTTTTGACACCAAAGATAAGGAAAATACTTGAACAAGACGCGTTGTCAAAATATAAAACTAAAAGAACGAAATTTGCTACCCTAAAATTTCAATCATTTCCCTCTTGCTTCCTCCCCACCCCGGCCCATAATTAACATAATCCAAAAAACAGAAATTCTACGAAATATTATTTTGAGACACGTATAAGAAGCTTATTAATTAACCTCCTCTTATATGAGATATTTCGCATATGTAAGACCTCCTATCCCAAAAAATTAAATAAGTAGGAAAAGTCCATTTATTTCTAGTATTTGAAACAACAAATTAAAACATTGATTTTACCACAAGCTAAGTGATTATTCTTGTTCATGGAATGTTGTTCTAATTAACAAAATAAAGAGATTCTAATTTGTTCCATACATAGAAGCAAGGGTTAAGGGTACGTATCCCTTAAAAAGTTGATAGTAAAGATACCATGCTTTCATTTAATCCACTCTTTATACATACCTTAGTTAAATTCCAAACTTACTCGCATCATTATCTTGTTTAAGTTGATTACAAAGTATCCCATGAAAAACTTTAAACCAATCCAATAATAATCCCAACCAGAATCCCTAAAAATAATACTAGAATTTTCGTTACACGTGTTAAGTTCAAGATGATTTTGTTCATTCTGTACCCGTTAATATTCATAGAAATGTTGTTGATTCTAATCCTCATGTTTCGATCACCTCTAAGAAACGTTGTGATGGTCGGACTAAACCAATTGAAACTTGGCCGGGGACCGGTGGTGGCTAAGACGTTGATGGGGACGATCTTTGTACTTCTTCTCACAAACCTATACACCCTCTTTGATGTCCATGCACGCTTGACTGATGTAGGATCCCTTAATCCAACTGATCAACTTCTTATGGCTTTCAACCTTCTTGAAGCTACTCTTCTAGGTAAGATAATATTTCGATATTCAGTTAGTCTTCCATATGACCTCATATATAAAAATATACTTTGACCGACTATAAATCGTCTAACAGAATGACTGGTTAATTTCATGGTGCATGTGTTGCAGGTATAACCTTGTTCTTTGCGCTAGTAATAGATAGGTTACACTACTACGTCAATGAGCTACGCCGTGTAAGAAAAAAATCAGAAGACTACCAGCTCCATGCTAGAAATTAAATGCTGCATGCATTGTAATTATAATACAATACTCCGTACTTTGAAATAATAAGTCACGATCGAGTAATAATTATTAAAATTGTGGGTATAATCGTAAAACTATGTTACGATATACATATACTCCATGTATAATTATTCTTTCCTATTTCTATCGATGGTGAGGGTCGTGTTACAAATTAAATACTTGTATAAAATTCAAGACGATTTATATTGGATTATATCGATCTATGAGAATTTTTTTCATTGTTAAGTCGATTTCAAACTTATTAGAGCAAGAATAATTTTGATTGATCGACGAGAAACACATAAACTACAATTAGAGAATGAACAAGGATAATAATCAGTCAATTAATTAATTAATTAATTAATTATTGTCAGCATAATTGGATAATACAATTAGATCATTGTCGTTATCATTTTTCCCTAGGGTAGAAGCACTCTGATTACCATTATTATTATTATTATTATCATCATTATTAGAATTATTATGAGCGCCCTTAATTACGGACGAAATGGCGGTGGCTAGGGCGGCAGCTAGGGTGGGATCCGCCGCGAGTGCCGCCCTTGCCGCACCCAACGGGTCCAACGCTAACTTATTAGCAAGGTTATTATTATTATTATTGTCTCCACTAATTAGGGCTTGGCCCAAGAACTGTTGCATTTGGCCCAACAAGCCAAGCCCATTCATGTTTGGATTGGGCATGTTGGTAGCATTGTAATGGTCTTGGGCTTGGAGTTGGGCTTGGGTTTGGGTTTGGGGTTGTGGCTTGGTGAGGTCTAGAGTAACGGTGGGAAACGGGGCGGAGGCTGAGATTGTGGCTAGGCTCGGAAGACCCGGGAGTGATGTGGGTTGTGAGAAGACGGGTTGGTTAAAAAGGCCGTCCATTGGGCTCGACATTGACCCGGCTACCAGCATTGAGGCTGCGGCCGAGGTTGTGGATGCCATTGCTACTGCTGCGGTTGGGAGCGGGTGGTTGTGTTGTCCCTCGTAGGTTGTCACCAGAATGCTCCTGTCCTCTGCGCATCTTTGTACCTATTAATAAATAATAAATAAAGTTCAATTAAAACGATGACATTTTAGCACACGGTGTAGGAGTTTTAAATTACTCTGTATATATGTGTTTGTGAATAAAAGAGCGAAGAGTGGGAGGGGGATGAGATTACTTGTTTGCGAACGGGACAAGAAGAGCCCATAGTGCATCGATAATAACCTCGAGGACACGGGTTTCCCTTGGCCATTTTCTGACCGTACTTACGCCATTGACATCCATCACTTATCTGCATGTTTATGTTCATGTTCAAATTGACCCGCTTAAATTATTAAAATACAACTAACGACGAAATAGAGCAAAAATGTCTTAGGGTTGATTTGGTAACACAAATATATACAATTAGTCACAACGTTACGTAGAGGAATGGACAAAATATTAAAATTGGTAGTTCATTACTTCATTATCTCATTATCAATGACTTTGGACTAAAATGAAGTTATTGAATTACACAATTATTGAACCGTCCAAAGATAATAATTTGTTTTAGTAGACTATATGGTTGACAACACTGACCATTATTTACGCACAAATTTTTTGTTTAAGGGATGAGTATATTTGATTCAAATTTGATAGACGGTTTAATTTAGGGGCGGCTCGCAGAATATTTGTCTCATTTACCTATCTGGTATACTATTTGACCTATCTATCTTAATTTTATAACATATATATTTATGTACTCAGAGTACGTAAATAATAACTTGCACCATTATTAGTTTAGTTATTACTCCGTAATAAAATAATACGAGTTATTTTTAGTATTAATATTATTCCATATTATTTATATTCTATTTTAGTACTTATTAAATACTTTTCCATACATGTATTATTAGGTAGATACATTTATAATTTTCAAAAATAATAATCCGACAAGTTAAGGACTTGTTAAAACTCAAAGGTCAAAGAATGATTGCGGTAACTTGCAGCAGGCTGTATCTCATACAGTATCTTTTTGTCAAACCAAATAATGCACGCCCTGCCCTAGTCGGCACATTGACTCTCCATCAGCTTTATTAATTTTATTTTAAAGGGCTTACATGTAGAAATCTTAGTGTAGAGATTCTCTGATAATATAAGCTTGATTTTTTAGGTTGGTTGTGGGCGGGTCAACTTATATTTTTACCCGTGCGCACGTAGTCACGTTACAATATACTCTGTATAGAAAAAGATTCAAACCTGGTGTTAGGTTGGACTACTTTTTTTTCGACTAGCGGATAGAGACCTATTGTCTAGAGTACCTGGTCTGAACCACTTGACTAAGACATAAACATGTCAATTTATAAATGAGTCCATTTGACATGTATGTCCTCCTAATCAAATCGGTCAAAATTTGGATTTATCTTAGACACGCCGAGTTTGACCATTCTAATTATTAGTATCGGTTTGAGTTATACAGAGTACTAGTCAAGATTAGGGGCTCGCTTGGAATGGAGATAATTATTCCGGGGGTAATAGAGCAAAAGTGAACTAAAAATGAATGAGCTTGTTGCTTGGTTGTGACATTTTATAGTGTAAAAGAGATATGAGGAAGTAATAATTACCCCAATTGGGGGTAATGCATTACTTGGGGGGAGAGGGGGAGTAATAATTCCCTCCAAATAAGCTAGATTTTCTTAATTTTCTCTATTTTCGCTCAGTATCATCACTATTTTCTGTCATTTTTTAGTTCATTTTTTTGCTCTATTACCCCCGAAATAATTACCCCATTCCAAGCGAGCCCTACTAGACGTTAGGGATTTATATTAGGGCATCATGTAAGCTATTTGGAACCCCTATTAGGGTTTGTTATTAGGAGGCTTATTATAACTTACTATACTATTAGTCAATGTTAAAAGTCGAGATAATGTAATAGTAGGGTGACTACCAAAACAAAATCGAAACATTAAGTTTCGAATTTTTCATTATTTAGCGAGGTTAGTGCTAATTAATTACGGAGTAATTAAGAAACGAACGAAAATAGCATATATGGTTACTTTAAATAGCATGTATAATCATGAAAAGAAGAATAGTGAATATATATTACCATAGCTGCTTCGGAACGAGCTCGAACTGAGACACGGGCTCGTCTCATGGTTACTTCATGATGAGTAGTCGTCGTCGTTTGCTCGTGTTCCTTGGTCGATGATGCCAATTGTTGGGTTTGGGTTGTCCTTCGTTTTTCATACAACTCCACTTCCTTATTATTATTCTTTCTATTATTATTATTATTATTATTATTTCCAATATTATCATCTTTTTCGTCATCTTTATTATAATTATAATTATTATGATTATTGTAATTACTAATCTCACTTGAACCCTTTTGAACTTCACTATTCATATATTGCCTCATTTCTTGCTCATTTTTCCGTTCACCATCAATTACCATCTGAAATAATAATACACACGTAAAATCGTCTCTAATAAGGCACAAATTACAAAGTAAAATAGTCTCACAAACGCGTTAAACGATTCAATTATATTAAAAAAAACAAGGAGTGATTGACTTTTTATATATAAATGGACCGTCTCATGCCATAAGTAGTGCTAAATGGACCGATTCAGTTTTGTATGATGACAATTTAGTTCAATTATTTAACCATGTAACGAAGCCAAATTAAGAAGGGTAAATGTAATTAACATTCGATTAATTAACATACCTCGGGTTGAAGGACATTAATCCTAGATTTAATTTGATCGTTTTGGTGTTGTCTAATTGTTGAAATTTGCATTTGTAGGGTTTGATAACTATCCCTCACTTCATTAAGCAACGTTTTTAGTCTTTGATTCTCCACGCTTTTCCTTACTATTTGCTCCTTTAGAATTGCCACCTACATCCACATTTATTTAATTAATTAAGAGTAAATCTCATCTTACACCGTGTTTATTATGGTCCACTAAAAACAAAAAATTAATCATCAATTATTACCAGACCGTCTCATGATCTCTCATCGCAGAATTAGTGTTAATTTACTTTAAAATAATGTCGATTGATTCTTCTAAAAATAAATAAATTAATGTACATTAATTAAGTGTAATCATAGGTAAATGACTACTTAATTACAAAATTAGTACTGTAATACTCTATATAATTCTAATTAATTACAAGATTTATAATGAAGTTTTATATAGTTATTATACCTCATCCTTCATAGTGTGATTATCATCATGTACTTCCACTGATACTTCATTATCGACCGTAGATTTCTCGTCGACACCCGTATTTGATCGGGTCATCAATTGGAGCTTCAACCCGGTCTACATATTATTAACATGATCAAAAAATGTCATATGAATAAATTAAGGAAAATTAATAATAAGACAATCAAGAATGTAATTTGTAATCACTAAAACGTATAATTACTTACATCAATTTGTTGTTTAAAAGGGTTATTATTATTATCATCGTTGTCATCATCATCGTCCTCGACCATAATTGTAGCTTCTTCATTAGATCTTCCATGGGAAAAAATGGAGCTTGGAAAGAAATCCATCTCCTTCACCACTTTGGTTCGATTTTCATCCTCGTGTAGTCGAAATCCCGAGAAATTAGAGGGGTTATTAGGGCTACAATTCCTATGATTATCGTCCATATGAATGAAATAAATTATCGACAAAAAACTCGAAAAAATAAACTTTATTTTTATGTAATCTTGTATGATGATTGATGACTATATAATAAGTATAATATGTATATGATTAATTATGTATAATTAGTAGAAAGTGTTTATTTGTGTGTGGGTAAAAATATAAATATAAATAAATATGAGTCTAAAGTGGTATGCATGTATGTATGATGAAGATTGAAGAAGGAAGAAGAGACTAAGAAAAAAGATGGAAGTTAAGTCATATTATTGAGAAACAAAAAGGCTAATTGTTGAATAAAAATGTACTCCACTTGGTAAGAGAGGTTTAAGCAGATCAAAGAGTGAAACTCGGCTTTAAATGTGGTTCTAACTCAAGACCAACAACAATTTTCTCACTTAATTATTAATTAATTAATTAATGTTTATCTTAATTTTGTCATTAAGAGTCTAATTAGTAGTAGTACATCTATCAAGTACATGAGACATGTGTAATTGTGCACCACAAATGTCTTAATATGATGGTTAAGACGTAGAATCGTCTAATAGAGAACGTAATTAAGCTGGTCGACAGAATCGAATTTCCAGTTTATGGATAATGTTAAATACAGTTTTATTAATTAATGTTTATTTTAATTTTGTCATTAAGAGTCTAATTAGTACATGAGTGATCATGTTTCGTTTGTGAATCGCTGATAAATGTTTTACTCTAGTGTTTAAGACATAATTATCGTGTATATATAATAAGTTTCATGTTTGAATCGTCGTTTTCTCTATTGTAATACGATTAAGGGTACGGTTTGATTAGAAAAGAGAGTACATGAGTCATGAGGTAAGATGGTGCGTCAAATGCACGTAATAAAAGCAGAAGAAAGAGTCAACAGATGAGGGTGAGATGTGAGATGTGAGATGTGAGATGTGAGATGAGATCTGATTAGAAGGGTGTTTAGGTGTGTGGGGTGATTTGAAGACAAATTGATACTGTTTTTTCGTTAATTAATCATATGGTTTCATTTAATTTAATTTAATTTAGAGATAATTAATTAATAGTAGAATAACGAAAGCTATTTTGATTGACTAATTCCCTTTTTCTTAGGATGTTTATTATATACTGTTCTCTAACTTTTTTTTGTGTCTTGATAGTAATTAATTCAAATTATATTTTTGAATTAATATGGAGAACAATAATATACTCTTGAAGAGTACGAGATAAAATGATACGAGTACTCCGTAATTCTTAATTATGGATTAATTTACAAATTTCATCTAGTTTTGCATCGTTCTGCAATAAATTAAGTCATCATTGGTAGACGATAATTTGTTAGTCGCGAATAAACTACGTGTATTTGTTGATTGTGCTTGAAATCGAACGAGTTATATCGTGAAGCGACCTATATAAGACGCAAGGTATTAAATGCGTTATGATTTTTTTTGACAACCGGCTTTCATTTCATGTCATATACGTTCTATTAAATTGACTAGCAGCATATCTCACAATTTTTCAAAACAAAAAAAAACACCTCAAACGGATAATTTTGAAAGTTATTATCAGCGTCTTTCGGCCTGATTTGGTCCGAAATTAAATGTCTTTAAAATCGCACAGTAACTACTACATGCGTTGTAGAAAAGTCCTAGAGTAATAGGTGATGTGTACGGTTTGAAATAAGTATATTTAGAAGTCTGTAGACTATATTTCTCGTCACGTTGAAAATCAGCGAAATCTTTAATATATACTCGAATTTAAATGCTTTAAGATTTTTTTGACAACCGACTTGCATTTTATGCCATATATGACCTATTAAATTGACTAGCTAATTATCTCACATTTTTCAAAAAAAAAATCACCTCAAACTGGCGATTTTGAAGGTTATTATCCACGTTTTTCGGCCTAATTTGGTCCGAAATTAAATGTCTTCAAAATTGTACAGTAACTACTCCATGCATTGAAGAAATGTCCGCGAATAAAAAAAGTACATACGACACCAAATAAATACATTTAAAAGGCAATCATCAACTACTTTTAAAGTCACGTTGTAATCGGGCGAAAACTTCAAAGTATACTCGAACCTAAATTCTTTTATAGTTTTTTGACATCCGACGCTCAATTTATGGCATACGAGTCCTTTTAGAATGGCAGACAAAATGTCTCTCATTTTTCAAAAAATCATCGAAACGAACGATTTTGAAGGTTATTATCCACGTTTTTCGGCCAAATTTGGTCCTGAAATTAAATGTTTCCAAATTAGCACAGTAACTACTTCATGCATTATAGAAATGTCCGCGAATAAAAATAGGTACATACGGCACCAAATAAATACATTTAAAAGACATTCGTCTACTTTTAAAGTCACGTTGTAATCGGGCGAAAACTTCAAAATATACTCGAACCTAAATTCTTTTACAATTTTTTTTAACATCCGACGCTCATTTTATGACATACGAGCCCTATTAGATTGACAAATGAAATGTCTCTCATTTTTCGAAAAATCATCAGAAACGGACGATTTTGAAGGTTATTATTATCCACGTTTTTCGGTTAAATTTGATTCCGAAATTAAATGTTTCCATATTCGCACATAAGTACTCCATGCATTGTAGAAATGTCCTCGAATAAAAAAGGTACATACGGCACCAAATAACTACATTTAAAAGGTATTCCTCTACTTTTAAAGTCACGTTGTAATCGCGCGAAAACTTCAAAATATACTCGAATCTAAAATCTTTTATAGTTTTTTTAACATCCGACGCTCATTTTATGGCATACGGGTTCTATTAGAATGACAAACAAAATATCTTTCATTTTTCGAAAAATCATCCGAAACGGACGATTTTGAAGGTATTATCCACGTTTTTCGGCCAAATTTGGTCCCAAAATTAAATGTTTTCAAATTCACACAGTAAGTACGTACTCCATGTATTGTAGAAATGTCCGCGAATAAAAAAAGGTACATACGGCACCAAATAAATACATTTAAAAGGCAATCAACTACTTTTAAAGTCACGTTGTAATCTGGCTAAAACTTCAAAATAAACTCGAACCTAAATTATTTTATAGTTTTTTTAACATTCGACGCTCATTTTATGGCATACGAGCCCTATTAGAATGACAAACAAAATGTCTCTCATTTTTCGAAAAATCATCATAAATGGGTGATTTTGAAGGTTATTATCCACGTTTTTTGGTCTGATTTGGTCAGAAATTAAATGTCTTCAAAATTGCACGGTAACTACTACATGCGTTGTTGAAATGTCCTAGAGTAATAATAGATGCGTATGGCTCGAAATAAATATATTTAGAAGTCCTTAGACTTTATTTCCAGTCACGCTGAAAATGAGCAAAATCTTTAATATATACTCGAATTTTAATGCGTTGAGATATTTTTTGACAACCGGCTGTCATTTTATGTCATATATGTTCTATTAAATTGACTAGCAACATATCTCACATTTTTCAAAAAAACACCTTAAATGGATAATTTTGAAGGTTATTATCCACGTTTTTCGGTCTGATTTGGTCCCGAAATTGAATGTTTTCAAAATCGCAGGGTAACTACCACATGCGTTGTAGAAATGTTCTAGAGTAATAGTAGATGTGTACGGTTCGAAACAAACATATTTAGAAGTCATTAAACTATCATTTTAGTCACGTTGGAATAATGTCAAAGATTCAATTGAGGTGTGTAATACAAATTTTTTTGAAATTTGGAAAATAAAAAACAAAAATGATTGAAACTCGCACATAGTGCTTATAGGCTCAAATATAATGGTCACGCAAATTTTGAGCAAGAAATAAGAACATTTAATGGTGTCGAAATGTGTAAAAAAAATGTTGGTTCAAAATCGTTCAATCGTGAAAAAGATGTATAATTTTTTTTAAACTTTAAATCGGACATGGTACCTTCTGAAGGGACCTTGGACACTTGGCAAAAAAATTCACACAATGTAAACTTGTTCGGTAGGACCTTCCAAGCGGGTCAAATTGAAATGCATAGATGCACATGCATTTACCCTATAAAAGCAAGAAGTAGAACTACATGAGAAAATATAGGGAAGAAGCTAAGTAAATCATTTCTCAATAAACAAGATGAAAAGGCTGATTTCCATTGAGTAATGACAGTACAGGGCAGAAGACCAGAATAAAACTACATGGTAGCAAGCAACATTGCTCTAATTTTGGCTCTCAACTCATCAGGTACCTCTGTAGTTTCAGTCGGCGGTAAAGATGGCCTCTTTTCCTGGAGAGGAGACTTCGAAGCATCCACTGAAGCTTCTCGACTAGCATCCTCACCAATCGCTGACAACGACTGATCTGAGGATCTTGTTCTAATCTCACCTTCCTCTAATTCCACTTCTTCGGGATTTGACCTCTCGTGCTTCCTCGATCTCTCTCTATGCCTATCTTTCCTACTTGACTCCCTATGCCTCCTTTTAACCTCCTTGCTCTCTTCTTCAGAAGAATACTCACGCTTGTGTCTCCGTTTATTACGCTTGCGCTCCTCCTCTTCTTGGGAAGATGAGCTCTCATGCTTATGCCGATGACGGGATTCTTTGCTCTTTGAAGAAGAATGTCTTCTTCTGTGCTTATGTCTATCCTTACTTCTATCTCTATGATGTCTTGAAGAATGCCGGGACTTGTGTCTTTTCACAGAGCGGCTCTTTTCTTCTTCTTCTTCCTCTTCCTCTTCCTCTACTTCATCTTCTCCGCTGTCTTCTTCATTCTCCTCATTTTCTTCCACTTCTTGGCCATCATCGTGTTTTCTAGACCTATAATGACGCCTTTTATTGATTTTCTGTTCCTTTTCACCATTAGACTTCATTAATGGATAGCTTCCTTCATTTCCTTTGCCTCCGTCAACAACTTTGTTATCGGATAAGCCTGAGTTACCAGTCCCATGAAGTTCTAAGGATGAACTACGCGGTGGCTCAGTACCTAATGGAACCGCCCCACTCTTGATCATGGCTGCAAACATCTTTGCCCTTCTTAATCTTTCAGCCTTGAGCTTCTGCTGTGCGTCTGCCTCACCACCATTCTCCTTCAAGGCAGAACCAGAAGACAGCCCACCTTCTATTTTGGAACTATGAGAGAAGATATTCAAGTTCGGCTTTCTAATGCCTCTGGTAGCAGCCTGCAGTATAGCAGCAGCGGCTGTTGCATCCACAGTGGATGCAGATTGTTGACGAGACTCTTTAGATGGTTGATCCTGTGGATCCTTCTTAGTTTTTGGAATAACCATTTTGAATTTGTCTTTCTTGTCATAATCAAGATCTAAATCATCGGATCCATCTAAGGATGTCGATTCGTTTTCTTTCATCTGATGACCAGCATTTTTCTCAATCTCTTGCCATGACGCGCCTTCTTTTCCAGAGAAGGTTTTGCCACTAGTTCTGGACTGCAGAGGATATAGCACAATGTCGAGAGATAAATTTTGAATAAAGGAAACTCCATTAGCAATAACAGGAAAATAAAATGTATGGTTCCTCGAAACTAAACCTGATAAGCTGCAGCTCAAACTTTTTTTTTTTGGAACCAGAAAAAAACTAAACTGTCTTAGAGAACCCAACCTGCGTTACTACCCCGGATCCCATCTTATGTCTTAACCACGGACATGTATGACACTTGTATAGCCAAGGCAAAACTCAAAATCACATTGATACTTTCGAGAATAGACAAGGCCAACACCTGGACATGCACCATGATGGGTACCTATAAACGTCTCTCAAAACTCATAGTAACCAACAGCGTACATGTCAGTGTATGAACTCAAGAATTCACAATGGCCGAACAAGACACATATGTCATTCACAATGAGAGCCACAATGTGCCGTTTCATATAGAAATCCAAACAAATCTATTCAAAGTGGTGGGTAACATGTCAATGGTGGAAAAAATCATCTTATAAGGTCCTGGTTTACCAATATGCCTCATTGCATCCTAGGCTAAAACTCGATCCACCTCTCCAACCTCACCCCAATCCACCCAGCTTAAAAACATAAAACTGTGACATTATTAAAGAAGGGGGCAAGCATATGAGTATTATTAAGCAACAAACCTCTTGAGCCTTCTTCAGAACTCTCACATAGTATGGATGATATTGGTTGGATGTCAGCAAGAATGGAAATTTGTCGTGTCTTTTATCCTGCTCCATAAGAACTGTTTCAAAGTCTTTGCCATTTTTCAAGATGACTTCAACAATACGATCAACTAATTTTTTCGTTTCAGATGGAGGGTCCACGACGGACGTTTCAGCATGAGCAAGGGGAAACAAACTTGACGCTTTTGGCTTCTCGATGCTTGAAAAGGTTGAAGAGGTGTTACCATAACTTTTAATGCTACTTGCGCGCCCAGGCTTAATGCTATTAATATTCTTAATACTCATTGAAGATACTTTCACTTTTGAAAGTTGTGGGTGGACAGAAACACTCTCGGCCTTCTGAGCCCCATTCACAGCAGATAATGTCTGCTCCGATTGATCAGATGTTGGCATATTCAAAGCTGATGATGTTCCACCAGGAACAGTTTGTTCTGAGTTCTTATCAATCTTAGCTTCAACATCATCATCTTCTCCAGAACCATAGACAGATCCCAAAAGAGAAAGTGCCCCACCAGTTTGAATACCATTAGTTTTCTCCCCCTGTGATTTGCTATCGCTGTCAGTCTTCAGGACTTCTTGGTGGTCCACAAGATATCTGAAGTACGGATGAAGATGATGGTGAGGCATCAAAAATCCAAAAGTTGGATTATCTCCCTGTTTAACTCTTAGAACAATTTCAGACTGGCCACCATGTTCACAAACAAACAAAGCTGTCCTTGCAATAATCTGATGCACCTTTTCTGAAGGAGGCTGGATTAGACAAAACAAACAAAACAAAAAACAAAAACAAATATTAATACTGAGATGTAAAATACATGTTACATATAATTATATGATAACAATCTAATAGAAGACGTAGAATTAGAAAAGCCGAGAAAATTATGCCGTAGGATGTCATGTTGATCTTGATAAATAAATAAATGATTTGACATTAGAACTCTACGAAGAAATCATTTCATTCCTTATGCCATGCTACTACGAAGATGTGAACTTCTTAAAGCAATTGCCTCTATTGTCCTAATCCCACCTGCACGGCCTATCTGTCATGAGATCAAAAGGGAACAAGTAGCCCCTGAATGGCAATCTTAGGTAAGAAGTCTGTCCTGCTCCGAGCATCTGAAAACTTAGACACGGTAAGCCTTAGATAAAACAAGTACCTCAGACAGTCACCATGAACACGTCAGCTTTTCTCGAAATATGAAAATAAGTTGGCAAATTTGAAACTTCTAATTAGACTGATATGGTGAGGGTATGGCCGAGAAGACATTAACTTACCAGGTTCTGAAGTAAGTTCTCAGGAACAGGAAACGGCGGATGGAAAGAAGATGCATTCATATCCATGTCAGAATCCTTTTGGGTAGTGGAACCAGCAGAATTTCCATACGAAAATGGCACACAATTATATCCTCCAGCATCCATGGCTTCCTTTTCATTTGCTACAGGTTATCACAACAGAAGAAGTAAACATTAAGCCTCTACATCATCTCATGAGATGGCATTATTAAACATGATTATGATAATCTAAAAGAATACAGAAAGCTTTTTACCCTTAAAACATTTGTAGCATATTATGAAAAATAGGAGAATGACGAACAACATATCCTTACTTTAACTTGTGATTTCGAGAGATCAACATGAGCAAACTTACCTGCGAATGTGGAAAAATACTTCAAAGAAACATAAACCTGCATGCATAGCTAAGTAGCTATCTTCCCTTCCCAATTATAAGATTTTTGGTACATCAATAAAACAAACTGTAACATTGCCACAATGGCTCAAAGCCTCAAACTTTCAAGGCGGAGCATATGTAACACCGGGAAAAAAATCAATTGGTGGTCATCTATGAACTTTATGAACTGTGTGACCCGACTTGAACTACGAGTCATCAAATCCATAATTATGTGGTTCCATAAAACCTTATTTCGTTATCTCAACATAATCCAAAATCACGAGAATTGCATAGGATATTCCGTGCCATTTAATACTGCCTTGGGATGCTCAGCAGGCCCATGTAATACTCGTTGAGAGCTCTTATAGTAGTTCAGTTCCAGTAATTATGTCTTCTTTGGTCAAATACAGTTCCGTCGTCTACTAAATTCACCAGCAGGGGAGCACCTACTAACTCACCATAAATCTACACTACTACAAAACGAAACAAATTTCTCTGAAACGAATCTATAGATTCATACAGTAAACCAAAGTATCCTACAACATCAATGCTTCATCAATTTGTAAGATTTCAAAAGAGTACTACCGCCTGGCATCAAGCTCAACCTAAATATCAAATCTTAAGCTCAAACTTATAATCATCTAACATACTCCCTCCGTTCCATTTGATTCTTTATGTTTGTTTTTTCATACTTGCCGATGCACGTTTTCTTATGTCCATATCTTTAGTTACATATTTCTAAAATTATAGGAAAATTTTGATATTTATAACGCACTCGATTAGACAATTTAAACAAGATTTTACATATTCCAAGTTATATCGAAAATTCCCCCATGAATAGGGCCCGAAAAGCAAACGTAAAAGTATTACACTAGAAAAGCCACACTCTGTAGCTTCAACCCTAAAACAATTCAACTAAACTACACATAAGAGTGAAAAAAATCAAAACAAGGAGTGAAAAACTTCATACCGAGTTGAATATCTTCATCATTTTGAATTCCGGCGGAAAGATCGGCGAAACGGTGGTTATCGAGATCAGGAAAAAGATGAGAGTCATCATCAGGGAGCACACCGCCACCGTGAAAGGCGGCAGGGAGGTGACGGAATGACGTCGGAACGGCGGTGATGAGGTTGCGAACATCGAATCGGTCGATAAAAAGGGAATTCCATTCGATTAGGGCTTCTTTCGAGTTGACGAACTCAAGTGTGGCGTCGTCGTCGAATAACATCGCGTGTCGACCAACTACTTCGAGCTCCACCTCCATGGTTGGTCACTAATGGAAGAGAGAGGGAGGAAAAGAGGTGGAAATTGGGGATGAGGAGGAGTAGGAGGAACCCTAATTTTGGGGGATTTGAGATTTGGGGGAAAATTTAATTAGGTTCCTCCAGCACCTCTCTATGGTTCGAAATTTTGCTTTCTTAATGAAGGGTAGAATAATGGAATTTGTATAACATAACGGTTTAAAATATTGAAACGCTCTCTCCATTACTCCTCATATTTTGTGTGGTCGTTATACTTATATTGATGACCCAATGAAAACTCTATTCAATTTCTCGCCATTTTTATTCCGGATCCTGAATCTCTGAAAAAAAATTTGAGTTACTGTCGTTTCGGACAATGATTTAGTTTTACCTGAATTTCATACAACGTGACTGGGGCCGCTTCAGGATGTATCCTGATCGATTTCACGCCCAAACGACAAGTATTCATCGCTTTTACACGGTTGAATATATAGTTTTCGATCGACGGTGGTTCAACACATACCAGGACCCTCAAATGTTCTCCGTTACCCCTCATATTTTGTGTGGTCGTTCCCACATACATGCATGATGAAAACTCAATTCAATTTCTGACCATTTTTTGTTCCGATCTAGACCCCGAATCTTCAAAAAAACGTGTATTATACAGTTCATTTCGAGCTACTCGAGAGTCGAGAACACGTTCCGGATCACGTTTCAATTTTACCTGAATTTCAAATTTTGATATATATATATAGATAGATATAGATTACATTTATCTCAAATTATCTCAATTTTACTGGAAGAAGTGTGAGCCTAGTGGTTAGGACTAGGTGCTCTGAGACAGTAGGTCTCAGGTTCGAATCACAAACATTATTTTTCATATGCAGTGAGATGGATTAATTAACTTTTATCAAAATACGGAGTAATATATTCATACGTATATACGTACTAGCTCAAGTTAAAATAATAAATCTTGAGCATGGACAAATTCCAATTCATCATTCATCACTATATATATATAGAGTTATATATATATATATATATTATACTCATTTCATCTCAACTATTTAATTATCCTTTATTTTATTTTAAAAAAATACTCGTATATTTTAATTTAATTAAGATAAATAAATGTTTGAGACGATGTACACGATAGTAGTGGAGTATATATTAAGCATAATCGCACAACCCATAAACGCAGTATCCAGCATCCAAGCACTTGTTGATGCAACTTCCACAATGTCTCTTATCATAGTTCAAGTCCACACACTCACCCTTACAACATTCTTGTGTATACTTGCACTTATTATGACATGCACCACAGTTGTGTTTATCTTCCATTAAATCCATGCACTTGTTGTTACAACATGTTATTGTGTTATTATTATTGTTGCCAAGGGAGCACACCTCATTGTCCTTGTTGCAATGATCTGAAGCCTTCGGGTTAGGGTTACCCCTCCCTGCATTCTCGATTAGGAATCGGCTCACCCTCTTGTTAGAACGCGACAATAATAATGTAGAAGTTGGGTTGTTGTCGAGTTTATCGACTTTGGGCTCGTTTTGGTGTTGGTCATGTTGAATGTTGATGGAATTTAGGGCTATGACCATTACCATTGCTATAGTGATCAAGGACATGACCTTCATAATTGTTGGTGTCACCATTTTTCGATTTTGTTTGATGATTAGTTGATTACGAGTATTATTGATGTAAATAAAGATGTTTGTATGATAATTATTGAGTGAATAATTGAAGGAAGGAATTGAAATTATGTGAAGTTGATGATGGAAGTATGTATAGGTAAAAATGTCACTATATATAAGGGATGAAGAGGGAATGAATGAATGAGTTGACGCTAAAAAGATGGTAAAAGAAATTAGGTCAAATATTAGTTACGTTAATACGAGGTGAATGGGTGATGCATCGAGTGTGTTTGAATCTTTATTTTTTATTTTTTTAAAATTTTGGGTATTTATTATACTTAAAGATTTATACTTATATCTGAGAAGAAGGTTCAGCTTACGTGGTTAGAGCTTTCTTATCCGGATTGAGAGGTTAGTGGTTCGATTCTCATTTGCAACTAATAAGTGCGCACTTCGTTATACCAAAAAAAATTATACTAAAAGTTTTTTTTAGGCCCCCAATCCATTTAAAAATGAGTTATAACATGAGGTTGATCATATAATCAACTTTACTACCTCATACTTAATGTCATAACTTAATGAAAATTTCTATATATTATACTTAAACTATTTCTCAAAACCTTCACTCTTTTACTTATAGATTATTCACGACACGTTGCAAATATTTGTCTCAATTTTTTCCTATATAATGTAATTAGTTTATTTAATTTGGTAATGATTTTAATAACCATGTGATAAAAAAAATATGATTTAAAACATATATAAGCATTTTTTGACAAGTCTTATTGTTAATTATTATATAGAAAAAAATATCGTAAAAATAGTTTTAAAATGCAAAAATGTCGGAAAAAAATAGTGTCCCCCCTAGCTGAAAAATCCTAAGTCCGCTACTGCTATGTCGTACGAGTAACTCATAAGTGAGAATCGAATCCATATACTATATAATCTAACGGTTAGAGTAAATAAGTTCTTATCAGTAGAGATAGGATTAATTTTCGTAATTAAAGTTAGGAGTTTAGGAGATATAGTAAGGAAAAGACTTGTGAAGCAAGGAAAGTAATAGTCTACTCCTATCTAGACATGAGAAACATATGAATACTCAATAGAGTAACTAGCTAGCTAGCCATCAGGGGCGTCTTAATAGATTTGGAGGCCCAGTTCGAGTCAAAATAAAATTGCATCCAACAAGGTTTGACCCCATGATCTTTCTAGCAGAAGAAGTAGACTCAAACCACTACACTACAAGCTATATGTGTAAATATTATCTCATAATTTTATATATAGAATAACTATTCAGAAAGAAGATTGTGAGGTCCAACAAAATTGGAGGCCCAGTTCCCCTGCTCGCCCTGAACTTCCTCTGAGCCGCCCCTGCTAGCCATACATACTAGTCCTTCATACTTGGATAACTTGACATCTGTATGTAATCAGACTTAAGATGTAATTAAGGTCATTTAGACATTAGACATGCATGATTAACACGCTTCAAACTTGTATTGTATGGGGTTTTTGAATCATGCATGCATGAATATGTATGAAATACTTCTATGTATATATGAAGGGTACAAGAATTAGGAGTATTATATTGATTATTAATAGGAGGCAACGTACGTACGTAATAAAATGGCGTGTATGTATACATATGCTGATATGCATGCATGTACGAGTATGGCCAGTAGAAAATTATCTATATATGTCAAGTTATAAAAATAGGAGAAATATAACATTATTAGAGGAACGACTTAAATTCACATACATGATCTCGATTCCTATAAACTTATTATCTCCATTATTCTTGCCTTGTAAGTTCACTTCAACGTATGTAACTCGTATAAATTCACATGATCTCAACTTATCTTGTTCAACCGAAAAGAACAAGTTCCTAAATCGGAGTCCGGATATCATCATTGGTGTTAAGTAATAAGTACTGTACTCCCTCCATTCCAAAGAGGTTCCCATTTGATATGGGCACATCCCTTAAGAATTAATATTAAATATTACAAAGTGAGTCCAATTGTAAAAGAAAATATCATAAACAAATGCAAGTTGGCTTAAAGTGACTAAAATTAGTGGCATTTTAGGTAAATAGTAGGATTGATAAGGATAATCTTGTAAAATAAATCAACCAAATAAGGAAATAAAATAAATGGGAAGATGTCAGTGAGATTTCCCTTTTAGGAAAGTGGGATGGAGGGAGTACTCGATAACTAATTAAGCATTTATCAAATGACCTAGCGTTCTTCCCCATTGTATTCGATCATCGTTTGCTTTGAGACGTAGTAATCGCGTACAAAAAAATACAAATCTCTAAGATTCAAACACACTCCATGCATCACCCGTTAACCCCATACTAACGTAAAATGCCAAGCTACGTACCCTCGTTTTCCTTTTCTTTACCACATTTTTAGCGTCAACGTATCACTTTATAACCTTATATATAATCAAATTTTCACATATAGCTCTAAACACCACAAAAAAAAAACATACAACCCATAGCACAGAACCAATATATAATTTCGTTCTTTAACCCGTTTACATATAAAACATAAAGTCTAAACGTGTGTCCTTGATCACCCGTTTATCAATAATAATCTTACAAAATCGAAAAATGGCCACACCAACAATTATCATGAAGGTCATGTTCTTGATCACTATAGCAATGGTAATGGTCATAGCCCTAAATTCCATCAATAACATTCAACATGACGACCAACACCAAAACGAACACAAAATCGATAAAATCGACAACGACCCAACTACATTATTGTTGTCGCGTTCTAATAAGAGGGTGAGTCGGTTCCTAATCGAGAGTGGGAGGAGTAACTCGAAGGCTTCAGATCACTGCAAGAAAGACAATGAGGTGTGCTCCATCGAATATTATGGCAACAATAATAACACGATAACATGTTGTAATAACAAGTGCATGGATTTAACGGAAGATAAACACAATTGTGGAGCATGTCACAACAAGTGCAAGTATACTCAACAATGTTGTAAGGGTGAGTGTGTGGACTTGAACTATGATAAGAGACACTGTGGAAGTTGCATGAACAAGTGCTTGGACGGTGGATACTGCGTTTATGGGTTGTGCGATTATGCTTAAATACCTTATACCTACAATTCAACTTCTAATTATATTAATTTACATATAAATTTAATTAGTAGTAAATGATGCATAGTGCGTGATTATTTGAAATTATTTGTCATTGCTCAAGATGTATATTTTAACTTGAGCTAGCTAGTACGTACTCCGTACGATATAATTTTGATGTTAACGGGTTTTGATCATTGCAAAAAATTGTTTGCAGCTAGATTATGATATTGTGATAAATACGTGGTGATATTAAAAGTGTATTGTAAACTCATTTTACGATAAATTTATTGGAAATTCTTTTGTTATTTATCAGCAAATAGAGAGAAAGATTTGATAATTACATTTAAATGGTACTTACGTATAACTACGGTTTGCACAGAGGGCGTTTACAGTAAAGTTTATAGTAAATTAACTTTTTTTAAGATACATACGGTATATATATTATATTATTCCCTTTTGAATGAATATTTTGCGAAAAGTTACTTCAACTTAATTGCGTTCAAAGTTTACAAATTGTTCCATATTATGATTACTTTTGCACTTTTTTTCCATGTAAACCAACTTATTTAATCTAGATTCAAGTAGAGTGGGATAAGACACCTTGTTCTGATAATGCTGCTTGTGCCTTTGCCCAATCGACCTTGACCTCCATGGAGAACGAACTCTCTACACCATGCAACCCCAATTTCTTTGCACTTCAGGCATCACGAAGATAACGTCCCTTGCTTTAAACAATACATCATTTATCGAGGACGATTCTACACTTACATATTGAGCTCCTCTAAATTCAATAATATACCTTGACGGGTTGATCCGTATCCATTTTCTTAGTGCGTCACGTCAGACCGCTTTAATGCCTCCATTAATTAGCATTATCGGCACACATCATGCTTTAATGCCTCCGCTTTAGAGGTCATTCTTATGTCAACGACTTCTGTCGTATTTTACTCTCACTGTTCCATTCAATAGTTATATGTTTCTCCTTTTGGATCTATTCAATAGTTATCAATTTCTATTTTAGATCATTTTTGTTATATTTACACCGTGTAAATAAATTTTGTATTCCAAATTTGTCGATCGAGCTACGTCCTTAATACAATTGATTAAGCAAAATGAAAGTAAATTTGATGCGTCTTATTGGATCGCTTTGCGTAGTAAGATGGATTGACCCACAAATTAAACAATTATTATTAGGAGATGGTCGGCAGGAGTGACAATCGTATATCGTGTTTCGAACTTCATGCGATTACAATTCAATTCATCGAGGTCGTGAATCATTTAGTCACACGCTAACGTCATCAAAATTATTATGAGTATTTTTTTTTATTGTAGTACTCCGTACGTAGTTATTTTTGTTTGAGGTTGTAAGAAGTAATTTTGTTGTATACGTGCCCTAATTCAATTCATCATTGCAAGTAGAAGTTACTCAGTACATTATTAAACAAAGATAAAATGCGTATAATTACCTTTTTTTCGGAGGAAAAACGTGAGAAATTATATTAAATCCATTTTTGTCAAGCCCTTTGCCATTTAGAAACTGCTAGGGTTTTGACGTGGAGTTGTGGAAAGATGCCCTCTAGACCTGACCCATGCCAGTCTGGTTTGGTCATGTTATTTCTAGTTAGTATGTAGGAATTTGGGTAGATATGTCAGATTCGGATATTTTGTGTTTAGTTTATTTTCGGAAATGTTACTAGTAAGAGTCAAGTTGTGTATAAATGGCCTAGGGAGAATCCAAGAATTAAAATATGAGCCAAGATAGCGAAAAAATATAATCATAATCATTCAAATATACTCGTAATTACTTTTGAGGCTTGAATGGGATAGCGGCGGCTACCCTTCACTAACCAGTTCTCCATTCGTGTAAGGATAGTGTTATTACTAACAGACAATCAGACATGCAGCGATAAACATTCTTGTCGATTAGATCATATTAAACTATATACCTATATATAATAAATAAACGATTTTTTTATTAGAATAAACCATATAATACATAAGATCGTCTTACTCTATATATACTCCGTCAGATTTAAATTGAAAATCATACTTGGTAAAGATTTGAATGTGAGATGAACATGCTAAGGCCACCAATCAAGTTGAACAATATATAAACTTTTGATTGCCTTGGTTATACAGTAATATACACTAGTTGACAATTGACATCATTTTTAACCAATGTTTGACTCAATCTGTTTACTACTCAAAACCTATAGCTATAGGTCAAATCTAATTTAATTAGCCCCCTTTAATTATAATTAATTAATTACTTTAATTATGCATTACTCTCTTCCCAACTTCTTAAGATACACAAAGCTAGCTTTAACATTAGGCTTTTATTTGCTGTATTACCAAAATCACTCCAGAATCCAGATTCATTAACCTCCTATTAATTAAAGGGTAATGTTAAATACAGTCCATAAGATTATATTTAAACATTTAAAATCTTCTAATTGTAATACAAACTTAGAAATTGGAGATTAAATTACACATTCATCGATGCAATTAAAACATATATTAACACTTTAATACAGTCCTAAGGACTGAATTTATCATTTTCTTTAATTAAATATGTATAATAATCATTCCTTAACAAAAAAACCTTTTAACCACATTTCTTGGGTCAACCCTCCCCCTTTATTCCCCTATAAACCCCTTCTCCTCCCCCTACACATCTCTTCAAAGAACACACACTCCCCTCCTCTCAAAACAAACTAAAACATTACAAAACAAAATACAAAAACTATCCTCTAACTAATTAACCATCCTTAGCATTGTTCTCCAAACTATTATGGCCGCAACAACGATGAGAAAGACGATCCAGATCGTCTTTCTGATCGCTGCCACCCTAGCAATGTTCATTGCATTCACCAGCCTGACCCTGACCCTGACCCAGACCCAGACCCATGATGAAAACAATGTCGTCATGAACTCAGTCGACGATCAACAACCTCATTTACAACTCCCGTCGAAGAGGGTGAGCCGGTTCCTGGCCCAGACCGATCCCAAACCTAGAAACCCTAATGCCGCGGACCATTGCCACAAAGACAACGAGGTTTGTAGCGACCAAGTTCTGTATGGGGCGAACGCGACATGTTGTAATAACAAGTGTATGGATTTGAGTGAAGATGTCAAGAATTGTGGAGCATGCAAGAACAAGTGCAAGTACACAGAGAGTTGTTGTAAGGGCAAATGTGTCAACTTATACTATGATCCTAGGTTTTGTGGAAGTTGCTACAATAAGTGCAAGCCTGGAGGATATTGTGTATATGGGATATGTGACTATGCTTAATATAATTTCATTATTATGAGGTTCGTCTAATTTATACAATTATACCTACATTTATTAATAATATATATTACCATGCAATAATAATAATAGTAATAAAAAGGGCCACATTTCAATAATGGTGGATTATTATCATTTTATTATTTTCTAAGATTTGAATTATTATACATAGTGTACGTAAACATGCATGCATGCATGCATGTTTGATCCATACGTACAAGATTGTGGGATTTAAGTTCTCTAATTAAAGTTGTAATATTGTTATTATTATTGTGTCTTAAACATTTTGGGAATAAGTTATGGTACAAGAATTATACATTTATTGTGGTGTTATATACGTATACGTTAATATACCGTAATAATAAGGATCTCCATTTTGTATGTTGAGGGATTACTTGGTATGTATTATTATTTTCATTTTCTTTTGAGAAAAGGTATTTATGTATGTATAAATGTACTCGTATAATGTATGTATGTATGTATGTATTATTATTAATTGATGATAGTATAAGTATAATTTTTGTGAATCATTTTTTAAATAGTAAAATATTTATCATACTTATTTTGCTAGATATGTAGTGACTCAAGTGAGTAGTGTTAAAACTTCTTTGATAAGTGCTTTCTTACTCCGATTTGATTAATTAAGTGCATAAATTGACAAGGTTAATTATAAAGTAGTTATAGTGTAAACAAATGAGGCAATATCATTTTATATTTATAATTGAACGGTTTTAAATATTACTCCGTAAAAAATAAACGTTTGTTTAGAGATAAAAAAAATAAATGTTTTTGATATATTATGTTCTTTTTTTTCTTTTTGCTATATTTCGTGATGTTATTAATTACTTATCATTTGGGCACAAATCAGTATCGATCACTTTCAAAAATTCCAAAAGAAAAAATTGAATTACGTCGATCGAACCATAATTCGTACGTACAAGGCAAATAGTAATAATCAAAGAATATTGATACAAATACGTACGACCACCAGGCCACCACTGTTCGCGTCACTGTCACGGTCATTCTTCTTGTCGAAGAGCAAAAATCAATTACAGTATTTGATAATACGGAGAATATATATTTTATCGTATAAGATTGTACTTGTCTCATCTTAAAATTACCCGTATTATTAAACAAAATGGTGAAATCCTAGATACAAATACGAGTAATTATTTTCCAACTTCACATATTATATACCGTATTATTATTACAACGAGTCTCTTGTGAAATGGTTTCACGTAATATTGTAAAACATTCAATAGAATACATTAATTAACAATGACAAAATGTAACTATTCTTTATGAAAAGCCTCAGTATCTCACCATAAAATTATCGTGAGATTGATTTTCTGATATTATATGAGTATTATACGGAGTACTTCCTACATGAGTGTATAATACACACTTTTTTTTTTCTCACATGCCAATTCACATTGACTTTCTTCAAATTGATGGAGTAAACATTACTCGTATCTTCAATAGCAAGGGAACCCTTAGCTTGAATAAGTTTATTTCTTGAAGCATCTCTGATTTTCTATGAATCTAGTAGCCACCTTTTGATGAGGAAATCATACATGCATGAATATGATTGCATGCATGCTGCCATTACTCTTCCCAGCTTCACTAGCTAGTTGCTAAAGAAAATAAGCATTAAGCTGCTTAGCGAAAGTATTCTTCTTTGGGACGAGATATATCCGTTCTGTTTTACAATACTATTACGTTAGACAAGACGAGAAAACTTGTCTCTACTATCATAACGTGATACTAGCTGAATCTATTTTAGGAGAATTAACACGGATATATCTGTCTTAAGTAAGATCTGTCGAAAATATTGATGATATACATCAAAAGTCAATAATGTAGCACCCAAGAATAATGAATAAAATTATTTAATTAATTATAAGAAGAAAAGCATCTCAAAAAGTAATTCAAAACCTTCATTTGTACGAGTACAAATAAAATTTGTTAACTTGAAAAGTAAAGAAAGAGAAGAAGCTCCATGAAGTTCGGGCTTGAACCACATCACATCACATGGACAACTTCGACCCAACAAAACTAGTTTGCACAAACTAGGGTCTTTTCCACATGCTTTATCATCCTATGATTTACCTAGCATACTATACTACTCTACTATGCTAGTAGCATAGACCATGGTCAATCATACGATATAGACTACTTTTTTTGTCTCGATCATTTTTTATCTTTAATACTCCCTCCGTTCCAACGAATTGTACAGACTGTTTTTTTTAAGTAGAATGAATTTTCGATATAACTTATACTCCCTCCATTCATTACCAATTGTCACTATTCATTTTTGCACCAATTTTAAGAAAGTAATAAAAAATGAATAAAAGGACAAGAGTGTGGACCAACACACCACACTTGTCCTAATAGTAGTGGACCAAAATGAAGTATGTGGGTCATAGTAGTGGTATATGGTGTAAATAAAGTAAGATAGTGAGGGCAAATTTGTCATAATAATTGCCAAAAAATGAAAGGTGATAAGTGGATTTGAATGGACCAAAAAGGAATAAGTGAAGAGTGGAGTTGAATGGAGGGAGTAATATATAAGATAAAATATATTCATGTGAGATCTTGTTTAAATCGTCTAATCGAATACATTATGAACATCAAATTTTTATAACTTTTAGTAATACGTAACTAAAGATATAAACAAAAGAAAATGAATATCGACATACGTGCATAACGCAAATGGATACAAATGGTTGGAACGGAGGGAGTATTAATATAGAAGGAGCCACAAAGCCAATTTTAGTACCAAGTGGTAACAAGGTTTGAACTTCGAGTCACGAATAATGAATACTCGCTCTCTTTATTCTTCGATATGTACAAGTGTACAACACCAGTAATAGGAGACAATTAAGCACAAAATAGGCTAAATTGCACACTATAATCTCAAACCATGGAAGACTATACAGATTGAACATCAACAATCACAAATAAATATAAGAGGAACTTGTAGCCTTCTAGGGTAAACAATAGATTTGAACGGTTCTTGTATATACTCCGTATTTAATATTTTCTTCGTTTCAATCATTCATTTAATATGAAGTTTCAAACTCCACATCGACAAATAATCCGATATGCCATTTGGCCCACTTGGTGGGAGGTAACGAAGAAAGGGAAAAAAAATATTATTTTTATTATTATCCGAAAAACAAATTTCACAATACATACTTTTCGAAGAGTTAATTGTTAAAAGAGTAATTTTCTAAATAAGAATGTACTACTACTTGAGTACCTACTCAAATGCAAGTAAATTCACATGATAAAATTACACCTATTTCACAAGGCTAAATACTACTCGTACAGAGTAACTGAATAATACAATACAATTGCGAAACAAGCTAGCACAAAACCGAATGGTCGTCCTCTGTTTTCTCCAATGTCTCCATTTTTTTAAAATTTTTTTTAGGGATTTGGAGATACGGAGGGCGATTAAGATGAAAACACGATCCCAAAAGGGTCTATGATAACTTACTTCACTGAGCTAGCCCTGATAAGAGGCTGTCATCCAGCTCGATTTGCAGGGCAACGCTTTCTATTGTATGTGAATGTGAATGTGAATGGTACAGTACTTAGTTCATGAACATATGATCAAATCCAGCTCCGGTTGGGAATGTAACTCGACCCCCAACTCCTACGTTATGAAGCAGTTGTTGAAGCCATCTCTTTGTAGTTGTATCTTCCTGAAATCACAAATTAAATGTCATGTCATGCATGTTAATGTTGGTATCCAATTTCACATTACCTAGGTTCGGGTGACACGATAATGATCGAACTATCAGTACAAATTAAGAGATATGTGAAGATATATAGTCATCTGATGAATTGAGCATCAAAGTAGATGATATTTACCCATTCCTACAACCAGCCCAACCATAGTAAACCTAATATCCACCTTTCATGACTTCATGAATCATGAATGCTAGCGGTCATGATTCAAAGTCTCAGCTGACTTGTATCGTAACGACTGACTTGTAACGGTTTTTCGCTCTACCAGTACAAGATATAGCCCGAGATGTAATTGCGATGCATCAGCGACAGCTTATTAAGTACCGTCTTTTTCATTTGGTATATATTCTTTTTTATGTGAGGAGGATTTCAAACATAGATAACAAATGAATAAGATGGAGGGAGTATTTGAAAAGTAAAGACAATATATAAGAAGAACAGAAGTATAGAACAACTTACACGCAGACAACTAGAAAAGGTAGTGTCTCTTAACATGTCTGGGAGGCAGGTTCTCAGCGCATCGCAAGCTCTGTAAGAATACAAAGAAAGTCCATCACTTAAATCACAACCAAAGAGATCACTATATCAGTCGCCACAAAAGCAGTAAACGAACTTTGGATTATCTGAAAGTCGAAGGTAACATCTTATAATATGTTTCAGCAGCCGTGAAGAAGGCTGCTCAGCCAATGCAGCGACCATGTTAGCCAGAACTCTTCCAACAGCAAAAAAACGCTCTGCGGTAGTACAGATGTAATCCAAGCCCACATCATCCAGAAGAATCTTCTGGACTATAAATGTGGCTACCTGCAGACAGAAACTAACCAATAAGCAAAAATTATACTACCCCCGTGCCTCAAGGATTTCACAAATGGCGAGTCAAATGTACAAAACCTCACATAATGGCAAGTCAAAGAGACGGTTCCCGGGTGACTCATAATGAATACTGTGTTGATATTCAATAGTCATCGCATGACTTATAACTTCAAAATAAAAATAAGAGCCCTATTTAGAGTATTACTTTAGTGAGCCATTTTGCTTTATTTAGAATAACCCAAAACGAATAGTGAGTATTGGCGCCGTTGAAAATGGAAACAAAAAACTAATCCACATCACATACTGATGAAGAGTAGTGAAACCCAAGATGTATTGCCCCACAGTGATCAGTGATGGTCTCCGCTCTCAAGGGCGATAAATTGTAGAATCTAACCATCATATTTGCCCTCAAAATTTATCAAACAAGCTCTCGGGTTTCTCCACTAGAATACAGATCTTTAGTGAGTGGACTACAGACGAATAAAAAACAAGAATGCCTGAAAGAAAAGAGACTATTCTAGATGGTTACCGGATTCGCTATGAATTCGCCCTTAGCGATTCGCTCTCACCGAGTAGATGTTATGTGTATTTTTAGTAGGCGGCATGAAATGAGATAGAGAGCATCAAAAGTGTAATGACCGATGTTGTTACCGGGTCTGTCGCCATGATGGTTAATTTTGACCACTAAATCTCTCCGAATGTGAATAATCTCACCTTTATTTTATCAAAACAACAATATTCATATTATTTTAAGAAAATGTCATTAGTATTGTTTTGAGAGAAAATAGTCATAAAGGTTGACTATCAAAGCCAAAGAGGGAAATATAAATGGGACAGAGAGTAAGAGTAAGACTTACTGTTTTAGATAGCTCACTGCCCATTTCCATAGTGCGGAGGCACAATGGAATTATTTCAGTTGAAAGGAGGAAACTTATAACTTCTGTATCATCAACCTGCAAAGGAAAGTTCTGGTCAGGAAATCATAATGCTGACGAGATAGTGGTACAACCACCACCAGCTCTAAGAAAATTTACCACTGGCATTAGAAACAACGACAACAAAGAACAGTGCCTCAAGGGCTCCCACAAATTGTGGGACGAGGGTCACTTGTGGGTCTGTGGCATGTAAGTAATTAAAAAAATCCCCGTTTGTATAAGTGCCAAAAAATTCACACTCCTGTGGCCAGATAAGGAGCCATACATACAAACACAAGTGTAATCATTATGAAAGATATAGAGAACAGCTTAGACCACGGATCATTCATAAATAGGAGATGCTGACAATACGGGAATATCATTCAGTAAGTCATTTTGCTTTTATTCCATCATATTCCACAGCCAAAGGATAGTGCGAGTGGACTGTGGCCAGATAAAGAGCCACGTACACAAATGTATTCTTCATAAAAAATGTTGAGAGCTGTGTAGACCGCTGATCATTCATAAGTAAGAGGCACTGACATTCGGCAAGTCATTCCGTAAAGCATTTTGTTTGTTTTCCATCATATTCCATAGCCCAAGAATAGTGTCAGTCCTTTGCTCATCGAAAATGGAACATGTGCCCAAGGCAGCAATACGACGAAGCTCAAAAGATAAGGCATATAATATATAAAAACAGAAATTGCCAGCTCACATGACCCATTTCAATACCAAATGCAAAAAGTCAATGAATAAATAAATATGGAACTGTATAAGATCAGAAAAAACGATTATAAAGACACATAACACCAACTTTTTAACATACCTTCACTAGTGCGCCAATGACTCCCAAGCTTGTTAGTCGTAAATACTCAAAAGGCCTGGATTTGCTTGTTGTATTGAGAAAAGGATACAGATACAGAGGAATATGGGCTGCGAGGATAATTTTCATTGAATGATAACCGTCATTATTTGCTTTAAAGCGACACTAATTAGAACTTCTACTACTCGAACAACATAATCTGCATGATTGGTTGGATGTAAGCACTATTATAGTATTATAATGTCATGGAAAACCATTTATTAGGCAAGGCAGAAGACTAAGTTGAGAGACTACGGTCAAATAGGATATAATTCCTACAGAAAAAAAAATTATTCACCTCAAGCAACGCATACAAGCGGAACAACTTCTTACAACACCATCACTAGAATAGAAGTCCACAACAACAATATCATAGATATCACTCCTATCTTTCCCTTGACACCTTCATTCCCCAATTTATCTATTCTAAACAAGAGCCAACATTGCATTTGCAATGTAATGAAATCAAACAAAGCCTGAGCCTATATAAAGTTCAACATGAGAGCATAGAATACTATAAAATCATATTCACGGCCAAGAGAAAAGACAATGCATACTGCAAAATTAATGTGTACTCGGAGCAAACGAAAAACACTTTCAAATATTTGAATAGTTTCAGTCAACATGTCATCAAACACGAATTCACTCCTCTACAAAACTTCAGGGAATCTGGAAGCAGACTAAAAGTAGAAAAAGATAGCTAGCAGTAGCAGAATTCTAGCCTTCATTCACACTGACTTTGCTTCCCAAGTAAGAATAAATACATGAAAATAAGAAATATACAATTTGAAAGAGAGCTGTCCACTACATAGAAATGATAGAATATTCTGGAACATATTATACACACAGAAGTGCATCCAAGTGTAAATACTGACCCATAGATGAAAGTAATGGCCAGGGAAATGTTATAATGACGCTTACCATTCAAAAATAGCATCCGAGTGTCAGGATGAGATGCCACACACTGCATAAGATTAAAAAAAGTATGCAATATTAGTACTTTTACGTAGAAGCGTGCAAAGTTGCAAGTAACCCTTATTATCAGTATGACATGATCTGATGATCGGAAAAAAAATGTAAAGACAATCGAACACAGACTGACTGGAATCCACAATATAATCCAAACTCATAAATCTAAGCATACAACCTTTGGATCTATATCTTTTATTGAAAAAGAAAATGAAAAACGATACACGGGGATTCACCGAATTTGGAGAGCAGATAGGCAGGAAGAACACAGATTATAAGGCTAACATGGGTTAAGGGAGGTTGGAGTCAGAATCTCAAGCTACACAATAAATAAGGTCAAATCACTAGATTAAGTCAGACAATGACACAAGCCATGCTTAGACAAAGCCACATAAGTCAACTATACGTATGGCCAACATGACATACCGCTGAATATGAACGACATATGCCCTCAAAAATATCACTAGCATTACACTAACAAAATGCTGGGTTCAGATTACTGGGATAACATTGTCTCCAACCACCAAGGGAAGACTGGATTAGGAACAAACACAAATTTTAGTTGAAGACACGCCAGGATAACTATTTGGTTCAAAGAGCATCTGACAAGCACTTAAATCGGAGAAAATCACTGATTCATCACAAACATTTTGTTGCATAGGCACCTAATAAGGGAGAGAAAAAAGTTCCCTTAATGGCCATTTTTAGTTCATTCCATTTTTGTGGAAAGGAATTAAATTATATCTATAAAATCAAGAAGAATACAATTTATACAGAATGTAGATAAGACGGCTGCATAAGAAAGTTCATCACAAACTTTTCTAATCTGTTGTGTAATACTGTCAAGGACAGACCTGAAGCAGTGCAAGAGCATTGCAAACTCGGTTGGATTGAGCTGGATTTAAGCTTGGAGGTGAGAGCACTGGGTATATAGAGACAATCTCCTGCAACCATAAATGACGCAACCATCAAACTAAGGCCTAAAAAAAATTCATGTAAACCTATGTTACTTACAGTATCAGTTCCATAGTACAATACCTTGAAGGCTTCAACTGAACCAAATTTGAAATCCAACACATACAAAAACAACATAACACACCACAACACACTAAAATCTTCAAGGGCCTCATGTACAACCTCTTCCAGTTAAAATTTATACGCACTAACTGCAAAAATAGCGTCTCGATTCTTATCGCTTCATTTCAGAAGTATGAAGTATTTTGCATCTGCCCTTAAAATTAAAGCTACAATTTGCATCACACAAGCATAATGACCCAGCTTTCAGCAAGTACGGTAAGCCAGTCATACTTCATGCCGAAAATAAACATTCCACAAAATATCCTTTACTAAATTTATAGCTTCTCTGCTACGTAGTACGAGTACATATTGAGATTTTACACTCCCTAACTAATTATTAACCTAATTATCCTCCTCAAAATCATTTGTGTGAAAAGCAAATGCGTAAGTTACACCGAATCCAATCGAATTATGAATCAAGAATTGGCCAACCCTAAGTCACATACTTTACACTTACTAACAATCCACCCAATTGTCCTCTTCCCAACTATTTGTGCCAAAAGCAAACGCCGTAAATTACATCAAATCAATCGAATTACAAATCGAGAGCCCGCCAAACCTAAGTTACCTACTTTACACTTAGAAGGTAAATAATCATCCAATAGTCCTACTCCTAGCTATTTGTGCCAAAAGCAACCGCGTAAATTACCAGGAATCCGATTGAATTACAAACCAAGACTAAGAAGATGGAGTACTCACCTGTAAAAGAGCAGCAATGGTACCAAACGAATTCCACAGCAACGGAGCCAAATCCTGAAACAACTCTCTTTTCTATCCAACAACAAAATCAAAATCAAAATCAAAATTAAAATTAAAATCAATTGATCAAATTAAAAAACCCTAAGTGATGAAAATTGAAGAAGATGAAGAAAAAGCAGGAAGTACCTTGGAAAGTTCGAGAAGAGCGTTTTCGCGGCGCTCAGGAACGCTGAGGTCGAGGACGTAGAGCTCGGCGGAGTGCATAGTTTTGCGATCGATGTTGGCCGGAGCTCCGGTGGGATTGGACGAAGCGCCGCCGTGTCCGTACGGCGCGGCGTTTATTGAAAGGGATTGGGCCACATTTGCCATTTTATCTCACTAAGATTCCTCGAAAATGAAATGAAATGTAATGTTATGCCCTTTAATCCTTTATGACATCATATATACTCTTTATTCTTTATTCTCGTATGTCACATTTCCACGTGAGACTTTGGCCGTCTCATGCACCCTTGCCTCATGTCTCATTACTCATGAGTTATTGCAGGGCCGGTCCATGAAATTTTGAGTCCTTGTTTCAACTGTAATATAGAGACTCCAGTACAATAGAACTAAAATCCTTTTATCAAAAAATAAGCAATATGAGACTTAACCATCTTAACCACTACAACAATATACCACCCTATGTTAATTTTGTATTAATAAATATATATATTGAGGCCCTTAACCTGTTTGGGCCCCGGTTCCAAGAACCTAATTGAGCCCCCAATGGGCCGGCTCTGAGTTATCGATCAATCAAACTAAACTAAATTAAACTAAACCGAAGTAAACTAAATTAAAATGAATTCAATTACGACTCATTTGGTCGAGCTCGTGAAATCACCTGAACTGAATTTTGTATAGAGGTCGAGCTAAGGCGGTGACTCGGGAAGCAAAATAGTGATACTTGTGCGTTGTGCCGTTGTATGGCATAGTAAAATGGAATGGTCTCGATTAGCATTAGAGATGACCATGGCTCGGGTCAGAATAATAAAAATGGTTCACATGTACGGGTTGGTTTGGGTCGGACCAGACCAAAAGGGCAAACTTATTTTGTAAACCCTAGCTCAATCCTAACAGGCTAGAGCGGAATTTTGGGCTCAAATAGGTTTTCGGGGCAATATTCCCTCCGTTCCAATGAATTGTTGGCTTATTCCATATTGGGGCATCTCAATGAATTGTTTGCCTTTCTATTTTAGGAATGTTTTTTTGTAGGTAATTTGATCATTTTCATAAGTTTTGCTCCACATGTCACTTTCTCATTGAATCTCTTACCCTTGGTGTCAAAACCAAAGGCAAACAATTCATTGGAGCGGGGAGTATAATTTAAGATTATTGTAGGGGATAAATATTTTACTAGGATGAGTGATCCAGGAAGGCCTCGTTTTGCACCACTTCTCAACTTGATTTTTCGCCCGGACCAACTACCGTTTGAAGGTTACAGTAATTTTCACACAATTGCATCGAATACATCAATGTCATTACTGGAGTCGAGGCCTGTAAATGGAGGTATATAATATAATGGAGTTTAAGCAACCAAATGCACTTCATTTTCATAGTTCATGCTGCAACTCTCTACAGAAAAAGGCGTGCCTGACACAGACACCCTGACATGCACAGTTGTTTCAATATTCGCAGTTGATTCCGAGTAGCACAGCCAGCATAGAAGAACCGCCAGGAGCGTTGAACGTTCACCCTCTACAGACTGTGTTTTAGCGCTGTCTTTATTCACGCATTCATGATCCAACTCTACACTAACACCACCTAATCACAGAAGAAGAAGAAACTTGAGACAAACTCGAGAGCAAAGCACAACTGTACAAGCAATGCATAAATGATCATCTAACCCAATTGCTAATTGCTTATGGGATGTTTAGACTTATAGCCCCAAGCCCCCAAGGAATGAAATAGACGAGCTTTTGGCTTGGTACGATAATAGGAGGAAAGGGAAGGGGAAGGGGAAGGGGAATGGACCACCGTCATTTTCTTCCAAATTTTTCAGACATTGGGTGGGTTTTAATTGTTAGCCAAACAAGGGAGATAAGAGATTTGTCCGCCGCCTTTTCCCTCCAAATGCAACGCATACTTCAATGAGAGCATTATGCAAGATTTACGTTGTCACTTTGATGTGTGTTTTAAGTTGCTGATAGAAATCTCAACCCGGGCTACAATGACTTTTCGGGAAAATTTAGACGCATGCAAGAATTTTTTTGTCTTGTGAAGAAGATGGGTTTGAAGAGTAACTAATGTAACTAATGGTACATGCAGCTTTCGTAGTGTAGAGTATAATACTTGAAAAAAATAAAATTTGCAAGTAACAAAAATCCAGGAATATGGCATTTGATATGTTCATAAGAGTGAAGAGAAATACCTAATGGTACGGACATGGCAACTGGCAAGGACTCCAAACAGCTAGGAATTCTTGAAAAAAAATCAATTTATAAATTTTCCGCCTCCCCCTTCAATTCACGATAATTTATCTACTCTATCTAGCTGCAAAAGCACAAACAAGTATTCACGGTTTAGGCATCAAGGAATACATAAAATTAACAGTCATTAGGGTTACTACGGAGTAATATTATGCAATGTGCAGAGTGCCCCATTTTTTTTAATTATAGAGCAGCTACTGTGCCGTAGCATTAGCATCTGAAACATCACCATCCAACAAAGGCGAGAAATAATCAAAAATAAATAAATTAAGAGTAACAAAATGATAGAATTGATTGGTAATTTATACCACCTACCATGGGAAAGGTAAATACATATCGACAGCATTAGTAAAAAAAACTAACCATATCAATGAGGCTTACAATGAAATTGCAGGCAAGTCTAAGTTCATCAGTACAGTCGGCCAGTGCACTCAGCTGAGCCACAATAGCAATTCTTTTTCTTAATATTCCCCTTGGAGTCGAAAACTTGATCAATAGCATAATTGTAATGATAAGTAAGCTCTTGCAGAGGAGGTATATTCTCAGCAGCAAATAGCATCACATGAGGTATTCTCTCGTCCTCATGATCGTACAGGACGTTCTGTGCATACAAATTAGGAGAACAGCTATGGTTCACAAACCTTCCAATATTCCCATATCTTGCAGCATCAATAGTAAATCCAACACCTTCAACATCATTACATTCAGTTGAAGGGATGTGAGGCATGAGATCCGATAGTCCATCAGAGAGAGTAGTATCATTGTAGTTCTGGCCAATATCAAATAGATATTCATCACTACCAATTCTTTGTTCGGCTTCCCTGTCATCCAACAACTCGCCAATATATTCGCATATGAAGCTTCCGGATGGAATAGGTGAAAGGCATCTTACACCCCACCCCATAGATTTAGTCTTGAAGATCTCAAGTGGAAATTTGATTCCATGTTGGCTAACTCTATTGGGACAAGATGGAGGACAGTTGCAAGAAGGACCACATTCATACACAAGAGGCTTTGCTTCGACTATTGCCCCGCTCAAATTATATGGAATCTCTCCCCCATTCTTGACTGCACATGCGCATCGATTGGAACATCTACCCTTACAATTGCAGCCCTTACGAGGTAAGGGTTGGCACCAGTCAGGGTACATCGTGCTGATAATATAAGTAAATGGCGGAGGCTTCTCGTCGTTTATGGTATTGACCGCACGAATTGGGGGTTTCTCCTTCCCTTTTGATATGTCATCTACACAACAACCTTTCCGGACTTTGGACTTGTTGGAGTGCTTCACTTCCTTCCATGCTAGCTGGCGCTGACCTGGAATTCTGATCAACTCAAACTTGTAAACCAATTTTCCACGAGGCCCTAAGTCATACCAATATTTTTCAACAGTATACAGCCCGTCGTAAGTGTATGTGGCAATCATATTAGCCCTTCCATCACCATTATCTGATGGCTTTGCCTCGTTTGGACCTCGGATTACCCTCACCGGACTCCTCTCATCAATGCAATTCTTCAAGGCTAGATTTCCTCGTTCAAGCTTCTGATCTCCAGACTTCTTATCAACACCCAGTGGACTTCCACCTTGACCAGTATATATCAATACAACAGAGTCATCAGCGCCAGTATCATAGCCTTCGGAAGACAGAATACTTGTTGCAAAACAAGTGTTCCCTTGTTTGACAGTGTCTATGTCACTCTGCGGAGAAGTGTGAAGCCCAACAATTGCAAGTTCTAAGCGGTGGCTAAAAATATCACCAATTTCTACTCCAGGCACAGCCCCTATGACTTGTTCTGTGTTAATATATTTCCCTTTTTCCTTCAAGACATTGGCAGCATGTACATGTGCTGTTTTATTAGTTGTTCCCTTTACTTCTGAATTTGTTTCTTCTCCTTGAAGTATCTTTCTAACAAGTGCTTGAAATAACCTAAGGGTCGCTCGCACCTTAGTACGGGCACCCCTTCCGCTAGAAGAACAAGTAACAAATGGGGCGATGGAAACATCACAATGACGTGGCCCTCGAGGAAACTCAAAGTCATATTTCTCATTCTCGGTGTAGTCTTTATCTTTTCTGAGAGCTGACGGTCGAGAAAGCTTACTTATCTCCCTCTCCTTGGGACAAGGTGTAATCAGCATAGATTGTGCAGCAGGCTTTTCTGCATTACCCCTACTTCTTGTAAGATAGCGCATCTGACTACCCTCTGCATCACAACCATGCTTCTTTCCCTTGCTTAATTTTCCACTCACAGAAGAAGGGCTCAATTTCGCAGGCGTCTCCACCTGTCTGCATGGATAAGAAGTTGTACACTGGAGATCTTGCTCAATGACTCCCTTTTCAACTTCAGTAATACCACTACTTTTTTCTTGCAGGTCAACGAAATTAATCGAAGCACCATCTGATTTTGATTTTATCTTCTCATCTTCATCCTTCGTAAGATCCACGATGGAGTTATTTAGTCTGCTCGGAAAACTCCTATTTTCTCTCCCATCTTCAAACTTCTTCTCTAGTTCCATGGTGTCAGGAGACCAAGGAACAAATGGAGGGGTGGAAACCTCACAATGATTTGGTCCTGGAACAAACTCGAAGTCATGTTCCTCATCCTTAGAATAGTCTTTATCATCTTTGACAGTCAATGACTGAAAATGCTTAGCTGTCTCCATTTCCGTGGTACAAGGCTCAATCAACATAGAGTTTTCTGCCAGCTTTTCCGCATTGCCCTTGCTTCTTGTAAGGTAGCGCTTCTGACTATCTTGTGCATCAGAGCCACACTTCTTTCCCTTGCTTACTTCCGTAGTACCATGTGATGTGCTCAAATTTCCAGGCCTCTCCGCCTGCGTACATGGAAAAGAAGACGCACTAAAGACACCATGCTCCATGACTTCCTTTTCAACTTCAGTAAAATCACTACTCTTTTCTTGCAGATCAATGTTGTTGCTTGCACAATCTGACTTTGACTTTATCTTAGCATCTTCATCCTTCTCAAAATTCGTTACAGAGTTAATTAGACTGCTTGGGAAACTCCTAATCTCGCTCTCATCTTCAAAGTTTTTCTCTCGTTCCTTGGCCTCGGGAGAGCAGGCAGCAAATGAAGGGGTTGAAACATCACAATGATTTGGCCCTGGAAGAACCTCGAAGTCATGTTCCTCATCATCAGAATTCTCTTCATCATCTTTAAGAGCCAATGCCGGAGAAAGCTTATCCTGAGGACAAGGTGCAATCAACATAGATTTTTCTTCAAGCTTTTCTATATTTCCTTTACTTCTCGTAAGATACCGCTTCGGATTATATTGTGGATCATAACCATGCTTCTTCCCCTTGCTTACTTTTGTGCTATCAAGTGATTCACTCAATTTTGCAGGCCCTTCTACCTGTCTACTTGGATAAGATGAAGCACAAACGAGGTCTTGCTCAATCACCTCCTTCTCAAACTCAGTAATGTCATTATTTTTTCTTTGCAGCTCAATGTTGTTACTAGAAGCACCATCTGACTTTGACTTTAGCTTCTCATTTACATCCTTCACAAAATCCATTACGGGGTTAATTAGACTGCTCGGGAAACTCCTAGTTTCCATCTCATCCTCAAACTTTTTATCTAGTTCCTTAACTTCAGGAGAGCAGGCAACAAATGGAGGGGTGGAAACATCGCAATGATTTGGTCCAGGAAGAAACTCGAAGTCCCGTTTCTCATTCTCGGAGTAGTCTTTATCGTCTTTGAGAGCCAATGACCGAGAAAGCTTATCTGTCCGCATCTCCTTGGGACATGCTTCCTGCTTTTCTACTTTGCCCCTACTTCTTGTAAGATAGCGCTTCTGATTATACTGTGCATGATCATGATAACCACGCTTCATTCTTTTGCTTGATTTAGTACATAGACGAGAAGGGCTCAAATTTGTTGGCGACGTACATGTGAGATCATCAACATTGACACTCTCATCAACTTCAGCAATATCACCAACTTTTTCCTGTAGCTCAATGCTACTACTAGAAAAGCCATCTATCTTTGATATTATGTTCTCGTCTTTACCCTTCATAAAATCCGTGATGTGGTTCTTCGGTACATCCGGAAAACTCCTACTTTCGCTCTCATTTTCAAATATTCTCTTTTGTCCCTTCACTTCAGAAGAACAAGCAACCAATGGGGGGATGGTAACACCGCAATGTTCCTCATACTTGGAGTAGTCTTCATCATCATTGAGAGCAGATGGTTGAGAAAGCTTACATGTCTCCATATCCACGGGACAAGGTGCAATTAACATAGATTTTACACCACATTTTTCTGATTTGCTCTTACTTCTTGTAAGATAACGCATCCTTGCCTTGCTTAATTCTGCAATAATATGTGACGGAGTCAATTTTACAGGCGTCTTTACTTGACTCTGTGGATTAGAAGAGGCACACACAAGATCTTGGACAATGACAGCCTTTTTAACTTCAGTAAGATCACTACTTATTTCTTGCCGCTCAATGTTGTTTTTAAAAGCGCCATCTAACTTCGACTTTAACTTTTCATCTTCATCCTTCACAAAAATAGAGCTCTTTAGCGTACCCGACAATCTTCTGATTTCATTCTCATCTTGAATATTTTTTGGGGGTCCCCCAAGTTCAGAAGATTGCTCGGACATATTTTCTACAATAATCTTCTCTGCGGTAGCTCCTCCATCAAACTCTAATGTTGTATTTGGATCACAATCACGAGGAACTTCACGGGATACTTTTCGCCTTTTACACTTCGGCGGGTGCGTCGATACACAAATATGACCACTTCTCAAAAGTCTTCCTTCACCAAGTAGAGAACCCATTCTTTCCTCTAGTTAAAACCTATCAACATAAATAGGATTCTAAGTAACATAAGGGAGTGTTTGGAAACGTGGAATTATTTTCATTTTCATGAATCTAATTCCAAATACTGAAATATTCACATTCATGAAACAACATTTTTGGAATTGGAATTGGAATTGGGCGGGGCAGAGTCGTGTCGAGGTCACAAAAAATTATTTTTTGAAATGTTTTCATCATGAAAATGTATATTTTCAATTAGGGGTAAAAATTAAGGAAAAAAAATATTCCAGAATGATCTATACGAAAAAAAATATTCCGACTAGATCTATGCGAAAAAATAATAAAAACAACTAAGACCATGTTCTTTTGGACTTATATTCAGTCAGTTCAGTTCAGCCTCAGGAGGCATATTTTGTCTCTATACTTCAGTCCACTTTAGTTAAGTTCACTTCAGTCAGTTTCAGTCCAAAAGAACAAGGCCTAATAGTGTCAGAATTGGAATGACTACCATGTGGTAGTTATTTAAGAAAGGAAGGTTGGAATTTGAATGGAATTCATCTCAAATCCAATTCCAAATTCTATGGTTTCCAAAACGCTTGAATTGTCTCAAATTCGGAATTTAATTCCAATTCCTTGTCCAGAAACATGCCATAAAATATTTTATGCTTACCAAACCTATATTATCCGTCACGTAAAGAGCTGAGTAAAGAGCTAATGCTAGATTGAAATAACTTATACTCCCTCCTCCTTGAATAAGTCAGATTGGGATTTGGCACGGAGTTTAAGAAAATGTGGAAAGGTAAGAGGATAGTGTTGAAATGGTGCAAGTGATGAAAGAAAAATAGAGATGAAAATATTTCAAGAGGAAATGGGACTAACTCAAAAAATCAATAAAAGGAATATGGCGCTTATTCAAAAAGACGAAGAGAGTAATATAATACAAAACATGACAACTCGCGAAAAATGTGTGATCACATCATAGTATGCTACTATGATTCGCGAGAACGGGCAACTCCACAAATTTAATTTCATGATGATGAATAGAGAGTTACCAAGCAATATCAAATCAACGAAACCGTGTTTGTCATGAATAGGCAACCTTTCAACAAAAAAAAAGGTGTTTCCAAATAACTCATTATTAAACAAACTAATGTCCTTAATCGCGAAATGATTTGGAGCCGACGGACATGAATCACCCTTTGGATTTTTGTCGTACTTCCTTCGAGTTAAAATATTTTTCATTAATGCTTTCGGGGCCAAAAATAAGGGTGAAATTATGAGTGCCTCGAAAAAGGAAGAGAGAGAAATGTGAGAGTAAATTTAAACCACATATTGAGTGGTTTAATAAGGAAAGAGATAACATTGGGTGACTCAACTCAAAAAGGAAATAGGGAAGACTACTTTAACTTGGAGGGAGTATTAAATTCGAACATTTCAAAATGCAATGAGATAAAAAGAGAAGGGTGAATAGGGAATGAGGAGGAAAACATCACACAAGTCAATGACTCAATTGTACAAAACTTAGATACAAAGACATAGAGTAATAACACAATAATTTACTCTCTCCGTACCACTAAGATCTTCCCACTTTTATTCATTTGTGGTACGGAGGGAGTATTTATTTTGGGGGGAGGCTAATATAGGCTTGAAATACAAGTATTGAAAAATATGTAATCCAATTAGCAAAAAACACTAAAAACAAGTCAAAGATCAATCTTCATTGTCAACACGTATCATTTCAATCCATAGTGTTCTCTCCCTCGTCATAGATTCCTTTAAATGCTACTTATTGTATAAGAATCAATCACATTTGTGTGAGTTAGTGTGCTACATTCTAGATATGCCAAAGCCAAAGAATAATGGATAGTGACCAATGAATTTTTGGATCTCAAAAATGAACTTATGAAAATTAAATATTTCACTCAAATGTCATAATGTCGCACCAACACTTTTAATATCACTCAATTTACTATGCTAAGTGGTTTCTTAGTTTCCATTAGAAACAATTGGGAAACGAAAAACATCCCTCAATTACGAAAAAATGGAGTTGTTTTGTTGCCACATTATTATAAAGAAAAAGGAAAAAGTAATTCCAAATTCTAAAACAACTTCATGAATTAGAGAAGGGGGCTCATTTCTAATGAACTAGGGGGCGTTTGGTTCAAAGTATTAGAATGGTTGGAATGGAGTGTGATTCCATGAATGGTTGGAGTTAGATACCCATACTTGTTTACGGTTGTTTGGTTCGAGGGTGGAATGGATTGTGTTTGTATTAAGGTGGGATGGAGTTAGAAACTTGAGGTTGGGGTAGGGGATGGGATTCCTATGGGTTGAGATGGAGTTGGCATCCATTGGGGTTCTAACTCCGACCCTAAATGCTCCAACCAAACATTGGAATGGATCAAATCCATCCCAAAACCTCCATCCAAACACCCCCTAGAGTTCACGTGGATTTGTACTTTCTACATCAATCAAACAACTATTCAACTACTAGAGATAGACAGTTGTGTGGATCGAAATTGGACTTTATAGGAAAGCACTAATATTTAACTCCTTCACCCAATATGAAATCACAAAAGCAAAATAAATTTATTACCCCCAATGCCTCCTTACCCCGACATTATCCAACGAAACCATGCACCCAACACAACATCATGATTTCCATTAAGCATTTCATCCTCTAATCATTTGAAGTCTCAACTTCTCATTATGCCTACAAGGACCAATCTTGATTCAATTACCATAGTTACCTATCCAAGTTATAGGTCAACTAAGTGCTTACTCAAACATACTCATGCATGGCATAGTACCTTAAGCATAACTAAGTGGTAGCTTTCTCAAATTTCCAAACTAACACCCATAACTTTCCATGTCCTTGTCCTTGTAACGGGGTTTGAACCCTAGACCATGAGTACCACCTCTCCATACAAATATAAATAGCTACCACCATGGCCAATTAGCAACCAAATCCCCTTCTTATATCAAGACATGACCAAGAACTTTTCTTCTAATAATAGTTGGGAGAATTTCAAAAGTATGGTGATAAAAATGGGCGATTAAGACACTTGCCAAATTAAAGATAATTTAGCAAACAACTCGTGTGCTTCACCAAACAAATATTATTATCGAATGCCTATCATCACTAAAATAGAAAATTAGAGACACACACCAATCAAACTCTCAATATACGATCCACACAAAACGAAAAGAAAGTTCAATGATCAAAGAACATCATAATCTTCTCCTAACTACTAGTAAGAACACATAGTCACATACAATTATTCTCGTTCAAAGTTCAATGACGACTTACACCACCAATCTTTTCCTTACAATGAGGCTGAGTTTAACAAAAATGTGCAACAATATTTTTGGGACGGTAAAGATAGTCAACAAGTGAAGGAGTAGAAGTAAGAGGATGGTATAATAAAAGAACATCTAGAGAATTTATGCAAATTGTACCTCCTTAGTTACGCCTAATGTATGAAGCGCATCCAAGCGTTTTGGCCCATGCCACGCTGAGCCTCGGATTTCAAAAGCTATTTTAAGCTAAAAAATTTCAATCATCTTTTCAACAATCCAAATAAGCAATCAATATATGATCGAAACGAAGTATGGGGTTAATTTGAAGTGTGTAATTCAATGGTACACCTCTTTATATATTTATATATACATGAAGAATCCTTGATTCCCAAGGCACTTTCCTAATAGAATTCTACCAGGAAACTACAATGCAACTTGGAAACGAGTAGCAAACCAAAATATTTCCTTATCTCATGAAGTGTCGAAATATTCTCCTATTTATATTTTCCTAAATAACTCTAACAATTTACAAGCAATATCCTAATCTTATTCTAATAACTGTTTTTCCAACGTGTGCCCCTATGAATTAATATTAATCTTATTAATCATATACTACTAATTAAAGCAAGAATCAATGATATTGTCCAAATACGATAAATATGAATTAATATTTCAATTTTACGCAATAATATCACTATGATTCTTGCTTTAATTAGCATATTAACATGTGCACGTTTGAAAAACCGTTCTAATAATAGTATCCAAATATATTTCTACTACCCCTAATTTAATTTCGATATAACCATATAACAACCCAATAAACCCAGAATATTCATCTCCAAAAGATGGGTATAGTACATTAGCTACCCAATTTGCGAAACGAGTAGGGTTCAGACGGTTCAGTTCGTGATCACCATCAAAACAATTCCTACCACATTCATCCCATAATTACCAAATCAATTGAATTTCGACTACAAGGGTAAATCAATCAATTCTTTGAATTGCATCAATTTCTGAAATGTTTACATGCAAAACCAGAATCAAAACGCAAACATAATTCTGAATCAAAATTGAATATTCGGATGATTCCCGAAACTGAATCACAAGAAAATCCTTACCCAGAAAAAAAAAAGAAAAAGAAAAAGAAATGGAGGTGAACTTACAAAGTTATAGAGTTGCAGAGGAGTTAGCCATGGTGTGGAAAGACTGGTGGTGGATGATCAACCAGCAATGGTGGTGGCTACATTGGCTACAAGTGGATCTTCAAACCATTTTCAAGGGCAAATACTCAAGAAATAAAAAAATAGTTTTACTTAACCAATTTAGATTTGAGAGGGTTGTATACTAAGGGTTAAATCTTTTTAGTGGATCTTTAGATTTAGATTTTGTGGGATAATCTAATTCTAGAGACTTCTATTAACTCGGTTTTTATAGGAAAGTTAGATAATGAACACTTTATGATGCAGATGACTAAGATACGTCAAATTATTTTGATTTTTTTTTTGTCAACTAAGAAAACAATGGAGGCCTAGCTACGGAGGGCTCTGGCGGCTAGGTCATGAGCCTCCTTATTAAGGCCCCTAGAGATGTATGAAAGAGTTACACAATGAAAGGACTTAAACAAATCAAACAGGTTATCAATAATTCGTTGAGTGTAAGGCGATTTCACATCCTCATCACTCAATCGCTGGAGGAAGAGGAGACAGTCCGAAGATATATGGATATGGAGCAAACCGCGTGATCTAGCCCATTGAACCGCTGCCGAGAGGGCCAAAGCTTCAACTTGAAGGGGAGAAGCTGCATGAAGTTTCTTACATGGGACTGGATCTTCAAAATATAGCATTGTATTCATTAGATAACTTTTCTAGAAAACCTGGTTAATAGAACTCTACGAGTGTTATCAGATATCTACAAGCTCTTGATCAATTCCTCCGTGACACCATTGAAGAAGATACTCATTTTTGGAGGGACTAACTTTGAGGCCACTAGACTTGGCAAATGTTGATAGAGCTCTCAACTTTGTGATCATTATGGTCCTACAAAACATCAATACATCATCAGCAAACATGAGATCGTTGATCGAGTTCAAGTCCCCCATATATAGGATAATACCTAAACTGAGGTTTTGTTGTATAACATACTTCTTTATTCTTACAAGATAATTCATACAGTGTGAAAATAAGAGGAGAAAGAGAATATCCGATCCTTGTCTTAGCCCACGCTTACCCTCAAAGAAACCAAAGTTATCACCATTTACAGAAATAGTGAATGTGGCAATTCTTATGCATTACATTATAATGTGGATGAAAACCTTTGGAAACTTTAGAGCCTGCAATAGTCTCTCCATAAAGTCTCATTCAATGAAGTCATAAGATTTCTGTAGATCCAGTTAAATCAAGCATCCAGCAGAGGCAACTGGCCTTTTTATAGAGCTTTATTAAGTCTTAACAGATTATAACATTCTTCAATATATATACTTCTTCCTTTTATGAAAGTTCTTTGGTTTTGATCTACTAATTGGAGTAGCACCTGACTCAACTTTGCACAAATAACCTTAGAGATGGTTTTGTACATGACATTGCAACATGCAATAAGTCTAAACTGACAAACATTCGTTGGTCTATCACATTTAGGGATGAGAACTAAGTTGGCTACATTAATCTGTTTAAAGATCCCGCCATACTTAAAAGAAATCTTGGATGACAGTAGTGATATCTCAACCAATTATCCCGCAAGCATCCTTGTAAAACCTACTTGTATACCCATCTAGTCCTGATGTTATTATCAGGAATGCTAGACAAAGATGTCTTATATTTTTCATTTAAAATAAACTGGTCCATTTAGGATAGTCAAGTATTCTTCTGCAGAACAACAATTCACTGGTGTTACTAATACATAGTCTCTTGTTATGTACCCAATATCATATACACAATTTCATGGTATATGATATTTGGGTATATGATATTTTTGAGGAAAAGAATAATTCATTAATAGAACGTCAAACGACACTTACATTGAATACCTATAATCGCAAACAAATCTATTAAAAGCCAAAGAATACAATTTCTCTTATAAACTAGGGATCTCAAAACATAATTTGACAATTCGGTATAACCTCGTATCGCTATCTTCTTGCAGCTTTTGATGAGGGGATCCTTCGTTTGATTCATAAGGGAAGAAAAGTTACATTCTATTGGTTTTCAAGATCGTTGACAAATTACTTGTATCCATTGAAGAGACCAGCAACGAACCATCAACAAATTAATCTTATCAATAAACCTGAAACTAAGTCCTATACTAATGTAAAGGACCGAAACCTTGAAAATAAGGAGGAAAACCCTGAAATAAAGGACGAAACTCTCCTAAAAAGAGAGACATTTATTGAATAATAGATTGAATTTCATACTATGAATTGAAAATTGAACAATTTTTGGGACTTACCATTGATTAATTATCGATGGAGGCCCGACGGAAGGAGGAAAGTAGGGTTTTTTTTGGAGGAGGCAAGAGAGAGATTTTAGGGTTTTTGGGTATATGATATTTGGGTATATGATATTGATCGAACCCTAAAGGAATAACATGGTTCATGACTAAACCTATGGGTTGAAACAACTCGTTTGTGAGCCTAGTGATGTAAGCTTTAATCAACACGTCACGTGAGTTTACTATTTGACCGAATTTGTTGAGATACGATGTCTAGTCCAAGAGTAGGTCTCCTGAGAGACGGTCTCTCGTTCACTTTACTGAGAGACTAAGTACAAATGAAAGTAACAATAGTATCAAACCTAATAGAAGTAGGTACGATTAACATAAACGAGTACACAGATATAAAGAGGGTACGCTTGTTATAAAAACAGGTACAAAACAAAGTTGTCATTTAAGGATACGAATATGACATGGAGTGGTACTGAAAAGTGGTCTAGAATAAAAATACGAGTATTTGACAAAACAGTTTTTTTACTTTGAAACATTTAAATATACACTAGAATAAAAATGTTAGGAATTACGGAGTATACAATATACTCGGAACATAAACTTTTAGCATGTCAGACATATACTCTCAAGGTTGTGAACTTGTGATAATCCAAAGTGATGCAATGCATCCATAAGAATACCCCTAAATCTTGTCAAATTAACTTCAAAATTCTGCTGATCCACATATACAGGCTCAATAGCAGTCCAACCTTTAGCCCAAATCAAACCCGGATTATAAATAATCGGGTCATTTGGCCCATATAACTCATAGAGTGAAGTCTCTTGGGCCTCAACCATGTACTCAAGGTACTTAAACCCCATTTGAACAGCAGGCTTTGCAAAGTATGTCATGGACTGCCATTCTAGGGCTAAGGGCACAATTTGGATCACTACCGACCCGTTTGGTAGAAAAATCTGGTTGGTTAGCCCGGCTCCATGGGCCCCAACAATCAAATCACATGAATTTACCATTTGAGAAAATTTGTCTAAGTTTGAGGTTTGGTTTGGTTGGGCTATGTGAACTTGGAAGCCCAAATCATGCATCATGTTCACCATCTCATCTTCATTTACAAGTTTTCTTGAGTTTTGACGTGATAATAGAAGTAACTTTGGCTTCTTTGGTTTTAGTTTTATGGCTTGTCTCTTCAATTTGTAGGTCTCCCTTAAGAATTGCCTAAAGTTTTCAATTGTATAACCTCTAGGGATTTTGGTGTTGTTCACCTCCAAATTACCGTGGTACCTGTAATAAGAACGATTTGTCACATCAGATTACACAAAACACCCTGATGTGTTACAATAAGGCAGTTCGTTTGAAGGGTGATCAACCTAAATCTTTATAAACTTTCATGTGTGATATCAAGATGTTGATTTTTCTAACGTGTGCCTATAAAGAGCATGTCAGCATGTGTTAAGAATCGAAGATGTCTTAGCTAGTGGTTAAGATCAGATACACTGGACAATAGGTTTCAGGTTCGAATCCCCCTGCCATATTGTAATGTGATTAAGGGTACGTTTTCTTGAAACAAAAAATACATGCGTTGAGATGCTAATTCAAGAAAGTTTTGTAAAAATTCAAGAAAGTTTCGTAGTTTAAGTTTTGTAACTATGAGTTCATATTTCAATTTCTTGCAAATATTTTTATTAAGATACGGAAATTTGGTAGTACCTGAGCCCAACGACAGCGGACGGAAAGCAATGGACCGTCTCATTCTCATTTCCATCGACAATCTCATATGAAGACAAACGCCTCAATATCGACTCATACTTGCTAGCCCTAGTGACATTATAATCGACAATGACAAACACGACTTGAGATCGAAAGCTCCTACTAGTGATGAACAATGGGATTAGAACATCATTAATGGCATGAAAATGGTTATATCCATATCCTCCAAAGGAGAATATTATAGCAGGAACATTATGAGTAATTTGACAAATTAAAGGCTTAATAATATAATTGTTGATATGTATTGGTGACACCAAGTTTTGCATACAATATTTATTCTCTCTTCTTGCATATGGTCTAATTGTTGTGTTGATTATAGGGTTTTGGCTATGTGATTGTGTAGGTACATGAATTGTTGGTGATTGGAATGTAATTGGTTTGGTTATTACACATTCTTCAAAATGATCTTCTTTGGTGCAAGAAATTCCGGTTGACTCGAGCTCGATCAACTTTTCCTCTGCATCAGATTATGTCTTAATCATTAGGCTAAGATCTCGGAATGAATCTTCAAGAATGGATCAGATTAAATGTGATTAGATGATTATAGTTGTCTTACCACTTACTAGGCTCCTCAAACTTAACTCTGTGTCGATATAGTTGTGCCCTTCATTGCAAAAATACTCGATAAAAAAAATGTACACGATATTTACAACATATACGAAATAAGATTAGGAAAAGCTCACGTACATGAGTTATGGATATTGGATTCGGATCTCGGATCTTGGTGGAGCAAGATAACCAAAAGGAAGATTAGTGATGTAGAAAGGATTATGAGATGTTTTTTGAGGGTACGATTAGTATGATAATCAACCCACTTCTCCATTTCTAGTACTAAATCATATAAGAAGAGAATAAGGAGACGTTGAAATTTGGAGAGTTTTTTTTTTTTTTTTTTTTTTTTTTTTGCCAGCGGAAATTTGGAGAGTTGTACATGCAATTGGTCAATGAATTACTCTATTATTATTTGAAATTTTTTGTATCTTTTGAAAGATCATCTCACACTAATTTAGTGTGAAACATAATAGAGAGTTGAGAGTATTATCTCTGATACAAACAAGTTTTAGACTAGCGGTTAAGGTTAAGTATCCTAGACAATAATCTTAGGTTCGAATCACTCTTTTTCTATGTACTGATGCGACTAAATACACTACTCCCTCCGTTACAAAATATAGGTAGTTTTAGAAAAATGTACAATTATTAAGAAAATATTTGAAGTGGATATTAAGCTGCTTTGGAAATTGAAAAAACATTTATTGACCAATTAAATGAATTTTAGTGCATGGAAAAATGTAAAACAACTTATAAAAAGTCTTCCTTCCGATTTTTATTTATCTTCCCTGTTTCTTTATTTGGCTGAAACACTCTTTCTTCCCTATTTCTATTTTGAGTCATCAACATGTGGTCTAGAATCATCCTTACATTTCTCTCTCTTCCTTCTTTTATTTTGAACCACACATTCCTACACCCCTATTTTCTTTCCCAAAATCAAAGGAGAAGATAATAAAAAATCGGAGGGAGTAAAATTTTTAAACCCCTAAAATCACCTATATTTTGTAACGGGGGAGTATTAAATAAGTAACTTTCATGATGCACGAATCCACATTCCTGATTCATAGGAGTGTGATTAATTAGCCGCACAATTTACAATGTAGTTGATGCTTCAAATTTTAAAAGTTCACATCCATCCTTAAAAAAATGTTCCTAATATTTTTGGTTAGCCACACATGTTCACGATATAATCGAAAATGTTTTAGTTTAATGGTCAAGATTATGTGCGTTCTTCGTTGAATCAAAAAAATACATGTCCGTGGTGGGTGATAGTGAGCTAGTCAACGATTAAGATCACTGACATCGGTAATTTAATTGGATCGTTGTAGAACAATTTTTCACACGAAATCAAAATGGAAAAAAAGAAGAAGAAATATTTACAAATCCAATGCCCAAATCGTTTAATCACACAGAAGATTCTTCCATTAGCTTCAAAGCATCAAGGAGTACACCCTTAAACCTATCTAAATTAATCCTAAAATTCTGTTCATTAACATAAGCTTTCTTAACAGCCATATACCCTTTAGCCCAAACCGACGCAGGATCCGACACAACCGGGTCATCCGGCCCATATTTCTCATACAACGACGTCTCATTCCTCCAAATCTTGTACCTAATGTACTTAAGCCCAATCCCGGGGGCCGGCTCACCAAAGTAATGATCCGAAGCCCAATTGAGACCCAAAGGCACAATCTGGATCATGACCGCACCCGTGGGTAGAAACAACCCGTTTGTGAGCCCCGCCCCGTGTGCTCCGATCATCATGTCACATGAATTCACTATTTGACCGAATTTTATCAGGTTCGACGTCTCGTTTGGCAGTGCTCTGTAGACTTGAAAGCCTAACTCGTTTTCCATCATCTTCACCATCGCGTCTTCGTTTAGGAATTCTCTAGATCCTTTTCGTGACACGAGAAGGATCTTTGGCGTTTTGAGGTTCAACTCGGTTTTGACCTTGACTTTGTATGTTTTCCATAGGAATTCCCTGAAGGTTTGCATTGTGTATCCTACAGGTTCTTTGCTTCTGTTCACTGCAAGATTTTCATGATACCTGCATTGACGGATCCATGATATAACTTATGGACATGAGTTCAAAAAATGACGATATTTTGAGAAGCAGTGAAAGAAATACCTGAGACCAACAACAGCAGCAGGAAAACAGTGAACCTGTACAGCATCAGCATCATTGCGAATAACATCAAAACCCGACAGTTCCTCCAAAACCCGAGGATACTTTGAGAACTGCTCTTGTTTATACTCAGTCAGCACAAACTGGACTCTCCTCTCGAAATGCCAGCTCGTGAGAAACAGCGGAATTACAACCTCGTTGAAGGCGTGAAACGGGTTATCAGCGAATCCATGAAATGAGAACAGCATTGCAGGAACATTGTGCATTTTTTGACAGGATGGTGGCCAAATCCTGTTAGCTTTTCCCCTGATTATCTGCACCGGTTTAACCCATTTCATGGCAGTCGGGTCTTCTCTTCTCGGGTATGGCTTCACCTCGGTCCTCCTCGGTTGGGTTGGATCGTTGGTTGGTACGTACAGGGTTAGGGATTTCTGGTCGAATATGACTGGCTTGCTTATTACACTTATTTCAGTGAAGTCGTCTACGTCATAGGAATATCCAGTGGTGTCGAATTTGGCTACATCTTTCCCTGATTCATCGTGAAATTAAACCGTCTTATATCACTAAATAGAGCTCTACTCTATACCGTTTAATTAAATTCATACCGACTTACAGAAACGTTTCTAAAAGGATCTTGTTTGATTTGTCAGATCAATTTGAATCGGGTTATTGTTGAAGTTACTGTACTATTTTACCTACTGTATTACACTAGGCATGGTGACAGAAAATGGATGGTGGATGCAAAACTGTTACATAGATAAAAACAAGTAGAAAGTGACATGAATTGACCTACACACACCCAAAAAAAATCAAATAAGTAGCAGGGGAAATCACATGCTCATAACTCATAGGATGTTGTAGCAATTCAATTAAATTTTAAAATTATGAACGAGTAATTCTTTTATAGGACGATTTTATGGTATATATGAGACTGGTCTGGTCAGTTCAACGCAGAAGTAGAGAATCGTTTACTCTATTTTTTCGTGTTCATGATAAATGGTTTTTTTTTCTGCGACAAATATTTAATAGATTAGTCATATAAATTATAAAACCGTTTTACCTAAAAAATTTTAGGGTAAGAAAGAGGGTAAATGAACGAACTTACCATTAACAAGTCTTCTTAGTTTGAAATGTAGCTTTAGTGACTCCACCTCTCTTTCACTTAGAAATTCATCACTTCCTTTTCTCCCACTATCATTCAGCCTTTCATCTGCCACATAAGTATCAATGATATACAAATAATCGAGACAGAAAGTATATAACCGTTTTTTAAACTAGTTTACTTCGTATTACTATTTGAAATATGAAGAGGTTCATAACAAAATCATAGAAATCTTAATTCAGAATGACTCATAATATCTACGAGCTGCATAAACTAAACTTAGGTGGTCATGTTCTTTTGGATTGAAACTGACTGAACTTTAACTTAATTTAACTGAAACTGATGAAAATATAGAGACAAAATATGCCTCCTGGAGCTGAACTGAACTAAACTGAAACTGACTGAATATAAGTCCAAAAGAACAAGACCTTAGTTTACATCTGCCCTGCACCGTAACATTGTATGATAGAACATTTATCGAAAAAAATGACAGAGACGGAAAGAGTAATAAACTTACGAGAATAGGAGGGTGAGAAAGAGTGTTGTTGGTGATGGCAAAAGAGCAAGGAAAGGGTGAAGATAGGTAGAAGAGAGAAAACAAGTAACTTCTTCAAGATAGGTTCTTTTTTCTTCTCCATATTATTGTACAATGAACCAACACACATGATTTATCATGCATATAACTAAGTATAACTCACTACGTTACTACACTACTCGTATGTGTGTATAGTACAAAAAGTTAGCTTCTTTTCACATGTATTTCCTTCTTCTTGTTATTATTCTTCTTCTTCTCCTACTACCACTACTACTTAGGTTGATATGAAGTGTCGGCAATTCAACATAACTTTTGTAAACTTCATAATAAAGTGGCAAATAAGATACTCTGCCCACAACAAAAGCAAAATATAAAACAAATAACAAAACGTTTTTACATACTCGGTATCATTTAACCACTTGAATATTATTAATCCGTTATAATGTTAAAAAACGTGTATATATGTCTTAAAAGGCCAGGGTTCTTAACGATTCGCAAAAATGATACTCGAACTATGAAAAATACTCCCTCCGTTACATAATATAGGTAGTTTTAGAGAATTGAAAATTTTACTTTTTATAAGTTGTTTTACATTATTCAATGCAGTAAAACTTCTTTCATTGGTAAAAAAGACTTTATTCAATTTCCAAAGAAGCTTGATAGCCATTTGAAACATTTTCTTAATAAGTGTGCAAATACCTTAAACTACTTATATTTTGTAACAGAGGGAGTACTGTATAAATTATAGAGTGAGACAGTCCAATCTATAAAAAATACTGTAAAGAAATACAGTAAATTTTTCCGTAATAATTGTATAAAAGAAATGGGAGACCGTTCCACGCGATAACTAGGGCTGAAAAATAAAAGTTAATTAGGGGGGAGTTATGAGAGTTAGGTAGTGCATTTATGTGTGTGTGAAATTGGGAGTAAATTAAATGAATTGTTGTTTTGAGTATAGTTTCATTTAAAGCAGTGTGAGTGTATAGTGTGTCCCATGTCTCGTTATTGTGGCCACTTCATTGGGTCGGTCTGACTGTTTACCTTGAATTCGGTAATCAATGCGTATTTGTTACCCCAACGCCCGTAGACGTTGTACAGGATCCCATTATTATTGCTACTATATCATCAATCCAACTTACACAACCCAATTATATTATTAGACGAGTTATGAGACGGTCTTGTATGATAACATATCGATATGTAGTAATGAACTAATGATAACCAAAAAAATAGCCACATCACTAAATGTTCTTTTCGTAGCTTTTGGGTTTAGGACTTTAGGTCAATTTTTCTCTTTATGTTATAATTGATCTTATAAATTATAAGTAAGTTACTCGTTGATGGATATGCATTTGAGTTTGAATCAGAGTTAAATTAACTCAAGAACTATATGGGTCGTCCTTCGTGAGTTTAGTTTGTACTAGTGTACTACAAGTCGAGAAGTGGTAAAAAAGGACCACAATCTCAATATTTCATCTATCTAGTTTCTTATTGAGTTATTAGTCGAGCCAAATGTACTTGAAAGTTGAAAGTTCCAAATTCATGTTATAACGAGGAGTATGTAGATGCCAACGAGTTTACTTAGTAAATTAAGAGGTGATATTCAACATCTGGGTTCGAACCTCATCAATATCTCGTTCTCATTACTCTTTTTGAACACAATAAATACTCTCACTGTTCACCTTTTTTCGCTTCATTTCAATAAATTATTTTTCACAAATATTTCTGAAACGAGACGAAAAATATGAACAAACGTTGTTGATAGATATTGAAGGGCACTTATAATATGGGGGTACCCATAAAATCAGGTAAAACATATGGCTTTGTATAAAGTTTGTGGACTGAGTGCCCCATGACTCTCTTTATGTCTTTCCTACTTTATTTAGATAGGTGGAGCGTAGAGACCACAATCTACGAGTATATCCGTCATATGATTAGTCAGAGGTTACTCACGTTGATAGCTAAAGATAAAATATTTGCTATTTTCATTGCATTCTGATTTTTTTTTTAGTTTAACCACGTGGAAGCATGATATTTGATCCGTTATAATTTTGTTATAGATATACCCGTTACAAGAGAGATCACGGTCAAATGAGATTGGACTCTTGTCATTTCATGGCTCAATAGATTACTCTATTAAGTGTGTTGGTAAGCCTAGCTTGTTTATTCTTTGAGACAATGACCCACTTAATAGGGGAGTATTAATATTAGTGGAGGTTAAATGGACTGACGTTCTTATATATTTATTTCCATTTTTTTGGATGACGAAGGAATCTCCAGTCGTTACTTTTTCGTCTACAAATTATGTACATCAGGTAAACCATTCGTAGACGATAGGTTCGAAGCCTAGAAGACGTAGTCTTAAGCCATACAACTCTTATAAGTTCGCGCTTGCAGGGACTTGAACCTGAAATCCTTGAATTAGTGACCACAAGTTTTAACCACTGTCCACCGCCCCCAAATTTATTTTGCATGGAGCACACACTTGGGTAACTTTACATGTTATAATATCATCAATCATCATCCATCGTTTTGATACTCAAATCAAAATCGCAATAAATAAATAAATAAATTATTTTATAAAAAAATTATTTTACGAGTGGTCGGGTAGAGTGGAGTGGTGGACCGGTGGTACATACATCACTCGATGACACTAAATATTTTTTTCATAATGTTTTTAATACTGATTAGAAGTGTTTTAGAGTGAATATCAGTCAATACTCCATACTAATTATAAAATTATAGAATTTCAGACCCATCAAGGCATCAATACCACACCATCACACAGAATATAAGATACTCCGTATTTATGAACAATCGGCTCTTGTTGATGATAATAATAACACCGATTATTTAACAAGATTCCCTAATAATAATACTCCCAAATGTATTGATAGCCTCGATCCACCTCTAAGTTAATGTTCGATTTATTGAATTCGTGCTATCATAATATGAAACATCGGATTGAAAGTACTACTTATATCAATAAAGTGCACTTTTTTTTTCTGCTTATTGATTGGGAATAGTCTTAGGATGGGTGACTTCCTGAAAAGGTTGAGATTAAACCGGGGTGTTACATAATAAGACGTACACTATATATATAACGATCTTATAAAAAGAGTTAATCAATTTCCGACCATAGTATCTATGTTGAACTATGGGTTTGGGACTTGACATCAATGTTGATTGTTTGTAGGTCAAAAAAGGTCACCGAGACACTCACTAAACTACTCAAGGCCCATATGAATAAGCTCATTTTTGGATCTCCGTCAAGTTTCCATCACCATCCAAAGCCCAATATATACGAGGAGACTCAACTTAGACTTCTTAATAATTACTCCATTCGTTCATATCCAAAGGATACGTTTTATGTTGCACAACGATTAAGAAAATATTAAAAAGTAAAATAACAAGGGGCAAATTTAATAATAAAAAATATTTTTTCACAATGGCATACGGAGTATAACATAAAAAAAATCAACTAAAAGAGAAATATGTCAATTGGATTTGAACGATAAAAAACGAATACGTACCCTTTGGAAATGAATGGATGAAATATTTTTTTTGAAGGAAAAATTTCTTCGATAATCTTGCATATAACGTAATTACGTGTATATATATGTAATATAATACGTTGATATTCATTCTGATATACACTATTTTGTAGATCTCGAAATTAATATTATGATATATTTTCTTAATCGTAACGATTTCTTATACTCGTAACTCTTTAATTGTACTTAGCACATTATAAATATATGCATTTATGTCACATATATTATTCAAGTCAATACACACACAAAAATGTTACGTTCATTGAAGAATTATTCACCCTTAATTACAACCCTAATTATCCTACTAATCAACATTTCACACCAAGTTAATGGCGATTTAGCCTTAATACAAAACGTATGCACCAAAACACCACACCCAAAAGAGTGCCAATCATGCCTAGACGATAACTCGGGCGCTAGCCAGATGACGGTCCGAGAGCTAGCCGGGTCAGTCATGTACTGCACCTTTAACACATCCCAGAAATTGGAACAAACGTTAACGGGTCTCGCTTCAAAGGCAGATAACCCGAAGATTAAGAAAGTGTACGAGGAATGTGGGTCGAGTCTACACGGGTTTGCGGATAAGTTAGCGGGTGCACAGAATTGGTGGTGGAATCAGAATAATGGTGAGGCTAAGAAGGATTTTAATGATGCTAAGACTGATTATTCGAGTTGTGAAATTGGGATTAAGGGATTAATTAAGGGTGGTAATCTTCAAGATTTGACTGATTATGTCCTACTACAATTTAAGGGGTTGGGTTATCTTTATTGGGATTCTTACGCAATTATTTTACAGTCCGAGGAAAAGGATATTGCTCCCTCTGTTTTCTCGAATTAGTCCCACTTTTATTTTTTCGTGAGGGGAAAAGTGGGACAATGAAAATGTCTAGATTCAACCTACATGTTGTGAAAACCCGACATATTTATACAATAATTATGAGTATAAGGAATTCAGGTGATTTATTATCCATAATTTAATTTTTAACCACACCAGATTAAGACATTTCCGATTCAAAGTGTAATGTATTCACTTTTTTTAAAAGGTTTTCATGAGAGATGAATAACCTAAAACATTTTGTATTTGCCTTTGTGGCTTTGTTATGCAAGAATGATATATACAAGTATTCTTTGTTTGAATATGGATTTCTAGTACTTGTAGATGTCTTTGTCTGATGGTCAAGATGTTAGATATGATTCCCTACATCTCAAGATATGATCTCGAGATCATAATCACATCTATATCTAGTACGAGTATTTATGTATAATTTGTATACTCGATCTAGTCATATTAGTCGTATATACTGATTGAGTGTATCTCGAAATACTCTGCATAGCTTGTATAAATAGTGCCTCCGTAAATGGTTCATTCATCATTCCATTAATACTATAGACTTTGCTAGACAATAAGTATCACCTTCTCCTTTATTTAATGCAACTAAATGTATACTTTGTTGAACAAAAAAAAGTAAAAAAAATCGATTCCTAGTAATTGGGTATTCGAGTTGTGTGGGTTAGGTCACATCGAAATCAAGTTCATCGCGTCGAGTCCATCGTGTAAATGTATAAAACAATTTGACTAGTATAACACTATTTTACTTCAAAACATCCAACTTTAAGTGGAGCGATTCATAATATAGATTTATGAATAACCGTGTTTTTTTTTAATTTATCTATGTGAACCTACTGACTTTCGTTTGGTTTGATGTGATGGTTAGATATCGTTGATTAATGACTAGTGTGATTTGAATTCAGTAATTCTCGTAATGTGAAACTGTGAATGATTCTCACTTTAACTTAAGTATTCGATCATATGAACGCATTCATTGGCCGAACATGTCTTGTCCAAACAACACATCATGTAAATCAACGATTATCATTTGCTCTAATAAGGAGTAAATTTGTCCTTGTTAACTAGAAAACATAATTGTCCTTGTTGCTGGACTTCCATTTTTGTAGACATTAATAACACAGACAAATTGACAATTATGGAGCAATACAAAAACGTGATACTTATATATCTAAAGTGTACATATATACTCCCTAGCTAGTAACAGGATAACCGATGAGTGGTTCAAGAGAGAAGATATAGATAAATGTAAGAGTATGTAAATCCAGACCAAATATTGATAACTTAAAAAATAAAAAAGGGAATCATGGAAGAATAGTTAACCAATGAGAAGATTATACAAGCAGTTGTACATAGATCTATGTACAACTGGTTTTATGATTTTGAGTTTTATCACAAAAGTTTCGAGTTGTTGTAAACTTTTTGACCTTTAGTGTAAAGTTATCGAGTTAAATCACATGTTTAAGCTCAAAAACTTACAATTTAGTTTAGAAACTTGTATAAGTTCAGCAAATACATACAAAAGCTCGACAGCTTTCCCTTGATTGTACAATACTACTGTACAACCAGGTGTATAATTCTATATCATTTGAACCAACAATAAAACTAAAACTCGAAGGGAGTATTTGTCTAAGGTCTAGGTCAAACAAAAGAGAGTTGACCTCACCCCTTTCTTGGAGCTGTGAGAGCCCTGCGCCATCAGTGAAAATCTCTGTCTCATTTGTGTGTCCCTTCATAGATTATCCACAGATAAGCGATTCTCATATTTGTTATTATATACGAAGTATTTTATTTGTGCAATTTGCCAGGTGTGTCGGAAAAGATATGAAGGGGGAGACACAAATGAGACACAAAAATAGAGTCTGGTCGTCTGTGGCCACATATAATAATCATATCGTCATGAAATTACCTTCCACTTCACAATTTCCTATAAATACCGCATGCTTACGTGATTCATTTCCATCATCAACCTTCACTACCTCTTCAAACTCCAAGCATTATAGACTTATAGTAATGGCTCACCACAGACTAGGAAGTGTAGGGTTCTTCTCAACCTACCGTCCACCACTACCTCTCGACTTATTCTCCATCGGTGCCCATCACTCTCTGGGTAACCACGAGACCCACCTGACCGATGGTAGGTCTTACAACTACAACGGTCAGGTGATCCCACCCCCGGCCCTAAAGCTCATGCTCAAGCGTCCACTACTGGCCTCAGTTGCTACTGAGGCCGATGTGGACGCTGGCAGGCTCACGGGCCTTATTATGGTGTCCGAGAGGTCCCAAGGGCTTGAAACCCTTCACATATGTCTTCGTCTGGGATCTGATCGTCCCGCAATCTTCAGCTTTGCTGAAGCTTACGGGACGTATAATGAGGTACGCATGGAGGATAGTGGTGTTATCGCCGGTGATTATCTCGTCTATGTCACTACTAAAGATGATTCTTTAACGGAGTATGTCGACAACCTTGGACCGCTGTTTACCGGACTCATTTAGCAACCGGTGTAACTCAACGTCTTACTGCTTCAGGTAATTAATACTACTCCCTCAGTCGCTCTGGTTTTAAATGATTGTTCTATTTTTGTAATATATGTGAAGGGTATTATATATGTGAATAGGCACAGCAGACCTGAGTCCAGCTGTGTCACCTGATGGAAGGAAGATAGCGGTGGCATCATTTGAAGGGAAAGAAGGTGGATGGCAAGGAGAAATCGAAAACCTAATGACTAACATTTTTGTGTTTAACATGGACGATCCAAGCGACCGCAAAATGATCATTGAGAACGGTGGTTGGCCGTCTTGGGGAAGCGACAATGTCATCTTGCTTCTTCCATCGAAAGGTCCAAGACTCTGTCGATGGTGACTATTGGGCCGTGTTTCGCGCTGACCTCAGCAATCCTTCTTCAATAGTTCTCTCTCAGGTGACACCTAAACACATTAAGGCCATCACTCCCTGCGCCATTGACGACCACACGGTTGTTGTAGGTACTTACCAACGTTATTATAATCGTCTACATATATACTTCGTATTTAACTACTTATTTAACTCGATTTATAACATGACTTTCAGGTACTATCCGGAAGAGCTCAACGTTTGCGGATAGACGCACAGAGGCGGACCAATATCGACATGTTGAAATCTTTGACTCGACTAGACAACATGAGCCTATTCATGTTACTAAGGGAAACAAACCAATGGCCGATCACTTTAACCCCTTCGTCATAACCAATAAATACGGTACTAAATGGATTGGATATCATCGTGGGGTAATCAAGTTAAAGGTAACCGACAAATCATTTATTTACTTTTGATTAAAATATTATTCACGAAAGGTGTATAATTTAAACTTTGTTTGCTTGTTGGTTGACTATGGCACGCAGAAGCCAGCAGAGGTACAAAGTCAAGAGCTTATGAAGCTGAAGTCTCCGATTCCCGGGTTAGGATTGTTCAGGGTTTCGGGTGTGTTTCCAACATTCTCCAAAAACGGTTCCAAGCTTGCTTTTGTCGACAACGAGTTCCTCGCTGTGTGGGTTACCGATATCAAGGGCCCTTTGCGTATTGTTTACAAGGTATAGTATATCATCTCATTTCTAGATATAGTAGTTTTAGTCTCGTGCAAATGTGTATTGTTTACAAGGTATATATATCGTGTTCTGTATATATAGGCGGATAAACCGGACAGTGTATTCTCCCCGGTATGGAGCCAAGACCCGGAAAAGGACATCCGATATTTCTGCAAAGGACCTTCATTTAAGGCCGATGAAGGTGTGGACATCATGGCTATTTTCGATGCCTCCACTTCCAATCCTAGCGAACCTATTATCGTTGTCAAGGACGGCTTCAACAATGCCTTCCCTTGTGGCAATCCAGACGGTATATATATATATATATATATATCCATCTTCGCTACATTCGTACACTATACTTGTAATTTTATCAACTAAACATTGCGCACGTCACTAACTTATTAGTGTGTATGACAGGAACACGGCTGGTTTATCGGTCGACAAGAGGAGGAGGAACAGACTTACACAAAAACCTATACATAAGAGAAGAAGCTCATATAGCAAAAGCAGAAAAAGAAATTGCCCTAACAAGGCTCACAAACGGGGCTTGGACCGACACACACTGCGACTGGTCACCCAACGGAAAATGGATAGTATTCTCATCAACCCGTGACAAGCCTCCTAATGCTCCACCACTCGACAATGGTCTCGACCCAGGATACTTCGGGGTGTATCTAGTGGAAGTGAACAACCCGTCCAACATCATAAGGATAATCCACAGCGGACCCGACTTTGTCGGGCACGTGAACCACCCGTTCTTCAGCCCGGACGGGAAGAGCATTGTGGTTGCATCTGACCTTGCAGGCGTGTCATGTGATCCGGTCTCATTGCCTCTGTTTAATCACTCTGTGAGGCCTTATGGAGACATTTTCACGGTTGATATTGACCCGGAGAACCACCACCAGGACGACATAGAGGATAAGGTGACTGCGTATAAACGAATGACACATAGCAAGTATGAGAATTCGACATGTACTTGGACCGTTTACAATACAGAGCTTCCTGGTGGAGCGTGGAACCTTGCGTTACACCAGCCTCATACACTTAGGTGCCCTTACGCGTACCCGGATGGTAGCGAAGGCTGGCAGATGACTGGTCATCTTTGCATCCCCAATCGACGTTGTTAATCAATCCCCTGAACCACTGTTTCAAATTTTCGATCCTATAGATCAATTGTTGTCAATCAAGTTGGCTTAATTACTATGTTGGCCAATTACTAAAATAAATCAATGTTATGTGAGTTTCCTTCTTTCATTTAGTTGTCTTGAAACTCTTGATTATCAGATACGAGGGACGAAGTCAGGACTAAAGTGTGTATCGAACACAAAGAGATGTCCATAAATATAGCGGCAATTGTTTGAATATCAATATTAACTTACAAGTGTCTCCGGGCAAAGTACTAATATCACATTATCCCTGAGGCAACCCAAATACCGATACCTAATTAAAACCGTCTTTTTTTTTCAAATATTTTCCAGACCAACTATTATAAGCAGATTTCACTACTACTGCGGGAAAGACCAACCATCAATCAAGCTTGTACTACTCGTCAGTCACTGACGAACCAAGCATTCATGGTGTCCATTCATGACTGAGGAACCTCTAACCGGGAGCTGGTTAAGCTGTGTCTCCTCAGTAGGAGTAGGCATGCCTGACGATACCTCTTCAACTATGGAGCAAGTAATGGCTTCGAAAACCATGGCTTTCACTTCTTCAAACCTAGCTTCTGAAAGAGATACCTCTGCAAGGAGCCTCCAAGCATTCTCCTCTGACGCCTCCTCATAGTCCTTTTTCCTCTTCAACACCATATGTCCGCTGATCTCCCACACTGCTGGGTTCACTTGGGTGTCGAGAAGCTCAGAGTTTACCTCCCCTAGGGCTTGTTTCTCAGCGTAACACTGGATTCAACATCAGCACAGAGAACATGATAATGGTTAGTAACGTAACCCGAGAGTACTCACTCTATTTTCAAAATTTGTTCAAAGTTGATGAGATGAAAGGAGAAGGGAGATAATAACAGCACCTGAGGGAGGAGGAAAATCCGCTTTCCAGAGTCAGCAATGAGGACATTATAAGGAATGTTGGTGTCTTGGAGGAATATGCAAGAATCCGAGACAACCTTGGATAGATCTTCCAGAGAATTTCCACCTTCAAAGACGAGGCCCCTGACTGGATACTGCAAGAGTTCAGATATCTTCACCCCTTGAGTAGTAGTAGAGAGTTTCTTGGTAGGCACCTTCTCGATGGGAAATGGTGTAGCCAAGTAGTAAGCCTGTTAATAAAATAGAAAAATAAGATTATTTACATGATTTCCGAGATAAATCATGGAATTCAAACAGGGGTATTATGAAAGTACCTGGAAATGGAGATGATTGATGGTAGCAAATGCACCCAGGCTGTTGTACCCAAGACGGAAATAAGGACTTCCAGCTTCAACAGCCATGTTAAGAGCAAGCAAGAAGCTCTCATGGTCAATCCTTTGAGGCAAGCACTCGAATATGCGAGGAATCAAGAGCACGTGCCCATATTCAATAGGGCTGACCTGTTAGATGATTATTCAAGGACAAAGGGGTTAGCAATTGCGAAGTAGCAAATGCAACACGGACTGTGAGACAGATATTAGGAAAAGGAAAATTACATTGATGGCAACAACACTTGGGGAATTCTCCACAACAACTGGAGCACTAGGGATGAACTGAACTTCGCCATCTTCACTTGCTTCAAACTGGAATAGCACCTCTTCCTGCCCAACTTTGGTGAAGTTGAATTTGTTACCGTCAAAAGGTTGCAGGACCTTGTCAACTTGGAATTCAGTTGGCCTTTTCTTCAGATGGCGGCCCTCGTTGAGCTGAGCAACAAATCCATAGTTTCCCGGTATCACCTATTCGTAACCACAAGCACAAATTAGTATGACAAATAACAGGCATTTCCCTCGACATACCAATCACATCCCTTCAATACTTAAGGTACAATACGATGAACAGTACCACTACTATAAAACCGTCCTATAATATAGGACGTGCCCATATTAGGAGAACACGTTATAAAACACCAACTTTTCAACACAAACTATTCAGTTTTTTAAAAACCATTTGAGCCCGTCTCAGGTATAAGACAATATAGTAGAACAATTAGTGTAAGGTGAAATAAGAGAGCAGTGAAAGAGGAAGGATACCTTAGTTTCACAGGCAGTGACATCATAGCGGAAGAGACCCTTTTCCATCCTATCTTCCCACTGTCATAACAAAATTCTTATATAAGACGATTTCTGAAGCTTCATTCATAAATAGTACAAACTGGGTTAATAAGGTTTTTTTACACGTGTTTCACAAAAGAAAAGAGAAGCAAAAATTACCTCCCCTAGCAGAAGCGAGTCGAGAAATGCAACAGGGAGGGCTCTGGCACCAGGGGAAACATCACCTTTCTCAGAAGCTGTCTTGTTCACCCTGTTGTAAGCATACAGAGGGAGTTTCGCTCCTACACGGTTTAAAAAAAATGAATCAAGGAGCCATCCTTACGGTGTGTTTCAGAGTAGGGGGATTTGAAGGGGAAGGGGAAGGAAAGTAGTGGTACGGTTCTGGATGGACGTAGTTTAGTTCGTTTAGCTAGCAAAATGTAGAAACAAGTGTCCAAGCAATGCAAAAAGAGGGCGATTCGAACATCCTACATATCATCTAACAGCCCTCAATCTCTAGTCTCTACCACTATAACAAGATAACACCGGGACAAAAACTTTAACTTTCGATAAAAACCCAAGTATCCTTCTTAATCTTACATCCAAACCCACATACCAAAATTAATCAAATTACATTAAAAAAACCGCCGTATATCAGAAAATGTCAAAATAGAACTGCAAATGTCAACTATTAACCGAAAAGTAAACAAATGACTGAGAACGGAAACCAAATATGCTACTGTAAATGGCAAGACCATAGATAGAACCATCATCAAACTACCTCAAAAAGTTCCGATTTTTCACCATACATCACAAAATGCAATAATTTAACAAAATTATAAAAACGACACCGTTTGGCAAGACCATAGCTAAAATCAATAAATCATCATCAAAATACATCAAAAAGTTGCCTTTTTTCCACCATTCATCTCAAAATGCAGCAATGAATCAATATTTTAATCGGAGCAAAACAAATGAGTCGAAAAGCATCACACAAACGAGATTATCAACACGATTATTTTAATCAAAGGGTAAACAAATGACGGTTTTGAGAAGCATACCTTGAATGCAACAATCTCGGAGACAATTGCGACCACACCCACCAACCACAGCATCACCACCATCATCCTTCTGGTAATTCGACACAACAGTAGGAACCCTCTTAATCCTCAACATCTCTCTATCTTCTTCTTTTTTCTTTAATTCTTTCTTTTTTTTATTTCTATTATCCACAAAAAAATCCACAAAATCAAAGAAACCCTAACAAACCCAACTACAAATCAAAACAAAAAGGGGTGAAATCAGGCGACGAAACCGCCGCCGGCGAGGAAAAGGAGATCGGAAGGGCTGCCGCCTTCGGAGGGCAAGGCGCCGCGACCCCCGTGGGAGGTGGGGCTGTTGGTGATCAGAAGAGAATGTTTGTAAGAATCCTTGAAACGACGCGTTTTATTCGCGTTGTTTGACACCCACGTTTCCTCGTGTATAGCCGTGTTGTCTTCAACTCTGTTTTCCTGGGATTTTAACCCCCCCTCTCCTCTTCTTCTTTCTTGAATCAAATTGGGTTGAATTGAATTGGGTTTTTTTTTGGGGATTTTTGATTTGGGGATTTGAGGAGGAGGAAGAGGATGATGGAGTATAAATATAGGAGGGGAGAACTGGAGAATGGGAACGATTTAGGTGTGTGGTTGTGGTTTCGCCATGAAAGTTTGTGTTGTGTAAATGAAATTAAGGGTTTGTTAATTTTATGTATGTTTGTTTGAAAAAATGGGGGATAGTCTAATGCAAGATAGAGGACCAATGGTTGGTGGTGGATAGACTTAGGTAACACGGTTCAATGGGTCGGGTTTGGATCAAATCAGTTTCGAGTCAGATCGTTTTCGGGTTATTAAAATCGAGTTGATTTTGGATTGGGCTGGATCATTTCGGGTCGGGTCGGGTCGGATCAGTTTTGTCAGGTGATCTACAGAAAATATTTCGAAGAAGTTATTAATTAATTCATACTCATCCTATCCTAAGAGCAATAGGTAATATGAGTATTCCAAATCGTGTTTTATTGTTGTAATCGTCTTCACAAAATGCTCATTATGTTATACTAAAAATGTTCTTAACTTAGACATGTTTTCGGCAGAAACAGGCTGAACTGAATTTAAATGAGGGAGACTTAATCTAACTTAATTTCATTTGTTAGTAAATGAGAAATTCTCCTGACATTCCGTCATTAGTATTTAGCTTTATATATTCCCGTCATCATTAATATATGTCTAGATTCGCTGTACCTAGTTGGCTAGTTGTAAGCCTTCGGTAGCTCGGTATATATATAAAGCTAGACACTAATGACAGAAGGTTCTCGTCATATACTAAAATCATTAATGGGGTTGGATAAAATTGAAATGAAGTAAGTATTTTTTTGGTCAAAACTGAAAATAAGTTTTTTTTTTGAGCGAATAGATCATTTCATTAATAAAAAGTCATACGACATCTACAACTTATATCGAAATTGAACGGATACAATATAAAATTTGAGTAAAATAAATTCTCGTTAAAACAAAGATCTTTCACTAAGATATCTCCGCTTCTGCACATCCTCTTTCAACACATCGCTGTTTAATGATACAACTTTTCACAAGAGCGTCTTCGGATCTTCCAAGGTTTTGACGAGAATCAATTTCATCTAACCTGATAGATTGTAGCCGCCGGTCTGACATAAATTGAGATACCACATGATGAACGATTATGGTACTGATGATCTTCCGCGTCCTCTCCACTATAATAGATTTAACACCTCTCCTAAACGAGAGAGCGAAACCCATCAATTGATGGGGGCGAAACTCTCTAAAAGGAGAAGACTTAGGCCCTGTTCTTTTCGGCTGAAACAGGGCTGAGCTGAGCTGAGCTGGTCTGATAGGAGCTGAGCTGGACTGATAGAAGCTGAGCTGAGCTGAGCTGAATTAAAAGAAGCTGAAACTAATATTATCTACTTATATAAATCATCTAAAAGAAGCTAAAAATATTAGAGCTGAGCTGAGCTGAGCTGATAGGAGCTGGGCTGAGTTGATAGAAGCTGAGCTGGTCTGAAACAGGCTGAAAATAAGCTGAAAAGAACAGGGCCTTATTATAACTAAAATACTAATTTTTTTAACTGAAAATAAGTTGGAAAGAACAGAGTCTAGCGATTAAGGTAGGGATCATGGACAATAAATGTCATATCAAACTTGATCTATTTCCAAATATTTTTAACCACTAAACTAAGAATCTACAGTATTAAGCCCTGTTATTTTGGATTGAAACCTGAAACTGAACTGAATTGAAACTGACTGAATATAAGTCCAAAAGAACAGAGCCTTAATAGTTACATGAAAATCGTTGGGAACTTGGACTTGGGGTTGGTGGGGTTGAGGATACCATGATAATTAGAGGATGAGGTCACCGGAAAGGGCAGAAAAACCTTTGGAGTTTGGCCCATCAACTATAGAGAGAAGAGTTTGAATAGGACTGAGCTTTCTTCATAACGTAATGGAGTAGTGGAACCCCTAAAAGTTCCAAAATTCTGAAAGCATACCCCTATTGACCCATACTCCTATAATATTGGTCCATCTCCCTTTCCTTGACCGTGACAAATATATCTGTTTTAAAATTAAAACATTCTATAGAATATGTAATTAGATTTTTCTTTTTGTTATTTGATACTCATATATTCTCCACACATTTTACTTTTGTCATATTTGATGAATTCTCTTTACTACTGCTAAGAGAATAACAGCTGCTTAGGTGACGAACTCATGTTAAAAGTTTTCCCTCCAAAACCTTTAATTTTTAATTATGGGAACAAATAATTAATGAAACAAATCAACAATTAAATCATATTTACAAAATTTCCATTTATACAAATTAACTTTTATGATAAATAAACAAATAGAAAAATATAGAATAAAAAATGAAAATATTTATTTAGACTATTATTTGACTTAGTTTAATTAAAATACGAGTAGTAATTAATCAATTATATTAACTAAAAGAGTAAGTTTTTTTTCTCTTTATAACCTCTTTATTTAATACTAATATTAATAACATATATTTCAGGTTTAACATATCATTACAGTAATATTTTAGTAATATTTTAATATTACATATCATTACAGTAATAAACGAATATTTTTTAATTATGAATAATACCATTATTTAAAAATCATGCAAATACATTCATGTTTATATTTTTTTCAAGAAGTATCATTTATACTTCCAAGTTTTCATGTGTAATTACAATCATTGATATATCATTTTATAACAAACTAATATTAAACTTAAGTATATTTTATAAACATTATAAAAAAAGTATTATTTCATACCATTATAAAATAAAAAATTGCTCTTATAAATAATGATAAGCGATATATACTGCACATTTGTGCGGGTTATAAACTAGTTATAAATAAAGTGTTAAGATAGATATACTTGTAGAAGGTTAGTAAGACCATGTTCTTTTCAGCTTATTTTCAGCTCGTTTCAGACTAGCTCAACTTCTATTAGCTCAGCCCAGCTCCTATAAGCTCAGCTCAGCTCAGCCCTAATATTTTCAGGCCAGCTCCAATATTTTCAGCTCCTAAAATAATATTTCAATAATAATAATAATAATAATAATAATAATAATAATAATATCTCGGCTACCTACCAATTTTTTGTAAATTGATTTTTGATTCATCAATAATAATAATAATAATAAAATATAATAATAATAATAATAATAGTAATAGTAATATTATTATTATTATTATTATTATTATTATTATTATTTATTTATTTATTTATTTATTTATTTATATGAAACATGAGTTGCATTAAGATCGTAACAAATTACAATAATGATAATATTATTGTTCTCGTAACGGGAGTTGTTGTTGTTATGACATTTCGATATCAATGCAAGTTTCTTTTCATAAAAAAATAACAATAATAATGATAATATTATTGTTCTTGTTATTTTTATTATCCATATCTCTTCATGGTAGTAATAATAACAAATTATTATTATCATCGTCGTCATCATCGTCATTGTTATTATTATCGTTATTATTATTATTTTCTATTTTTTTTATCATCATTATTATTATAACAATTATTAATTTATATTATTATGCACTCTATAATATTTGTAGGTCTTAAAATAGATATTACATTCAAATATTTACAACTCTGTCTCAATGCCATTACAATTCATTTACGTTTTTTTTTACAATATTTTTTAGTGAATAGAATATCTAATATATATACCATACAATATAGCATATGAGTATTATTTATATTGTATTAAAATTTAAGAATATCAAAATATAAAATTTTGTATATTAAGTAATCAAAGATATATACCTAACAAATTTTACTATTGTCAAGTATGAAAAAACAAAGTAGAAATCAAATGAATCGGAGAGTACTATGTTGTTGTTATTATTATTATTATTATTATTATTATTATTATTACTATTATTAATTAATTAATTAATTTTTTTATATTTATTATTATTATTATTATTATTATTATTAATTGCTGCTATATTTTTTTTTTTCATTTTTAAAAATATTATTAAATAATTTATACAAGTAGTTGTTAGTTTCAGCTTCTTTTAGTTCACTTCAGCTCATCTCAGCTTCTATCAGTCCAACTTAGCTCCTATCAGACCAGCTCAGCTCTTATCAGACCAGCTCAGCTCAGCTCAGCCCTATTTCAGCCGAAAAGAACAGGGCCTAAGTATACAAAAAAACTCAACAATAATTGTACATGCAACTGGTGATATAATACTAGTTTTCTCCAAATTTGGGACAAAAAAAAAGAGATAGGACTGTAAAAAAGTTGTGGCCATACAAAAGGTCAGATGAGTAGATGACCACTTAAAATAAAACATTGATTCATGTTCACTCATTACCTTTGTAGATTCGGATCAAGCCAAGTATCAAACTAACCCATCAAGGCATCAATTGGCGTCATAAATTCCAACCAAAATTTGTCATTTTCTCACAGGATTTGGGATGTCATATGTGGTTCTTCCTCCTTCCCTTATTTTGAGGGGCATATAGAAGCCTATATGCATGCTATTTACGGCCGTTCATATATTCCTTAGTATTGCTTTCATATTTGGTACTGCCCTTTCACTAATCACAAATCCTCATCCATGTTAATAGTTTGATTAAAACGAAAAAACCAATGAATAATTTTAGTCTTTTCAATTAAAATAAATCCTTATATATCAACATACGAAACACGGGCCAGGCCGTGTTGTTGAAATTTGACAGATGTATAATCAATCCTACCGGCAGGTTAACGATAAAGAAACATGTACATAACATTTACATCGGTTTTGATAATAAAACGATGTAATTAGCTAGCAAAAAACGTTTTACATTGCTTTCTGTAAAAAAAACCACTCGTATGTCATATTGTTGCGATGTCAATAGGACTACATCTACCGGTACTCGGTAGTTGTACTGTTGTGATTGCAAACAGTCGTTCCTTGCAAATAGGGAAGACTCCCTAACCACCAGTACATTTTTTTTCCTCTTTATACGACGAGGAACTTCCAGCTGCTAGCTTTGGTGCGCTCCGGCCTCTGGGTAGAATTAGTAGTTTTTTAATGACGATGTAAATTACGCGTCTGTGTAGCATTGCAAAGTAGACTGTCTCTGGCTGCTTGAAGATTGCAGATGGCATCAGTTATCTTCATCCGATCTTGTGGCGAATGTTTGGAGCATGCAATTCCAACACTTATAACACACACCATGCATTCTATCCGGCATTGATGATCATCACTGATGGCCGCCGCCTGGATGATTTCTCTTGTGTTCTCGACTTCTTCTTCTTCATTCATTTCATTATTATTGTCCTCAAGCTTCGGGTCTACAATACCCAACACATTATTATTATTATTACCTGCAGGTAATAATCCGTCTTCTGCATATATTTGTAAACCGAATGCTTCCTGAAAGATATTATCTGTTGGCCGTCTTCCTGTCATCAACTCCAGTACAAGTATTCCGTAGCTGTACACATCGCTTTCTGGTGACGCTTCACTTCCTAAGCCGTACTCTTTTTCACCCAAAACAACAAATATTAACAAAACATCGTTAGTTCATCAGTCTAACCAGGATTCGAGCTCATGACCTTTGGTCAAGCTGACTCTGATACTGTTAGAAATTAATAATAATTACCTGGAGCAATGTAGCCAATAGTTCCTCTGAGTCCGGTTGAACTAGGTTGATGTGGATGTTGTTGTGGTTGTGGTTGTGGTTGAGGAAGAAACTTGGCGAGCCCAAAGTCTGCAACGCGAGCGACCATGTACTTGTCTAGCAAGATATTGCTTGGTTTGAGGTCGCAGTGCACTATCGGAACTTCACAATCATGATGGAGATATCTAAGAGCATGAGCTACATCAATTGCTATATTCACCCTCTGGATGAGACTCAACTTCTTCGTCGCTCCATGTAACCAACCATCGAGACTTCCATTGAGCATAAACTCATAGACGAGAGCTTTGAACTCGTTTCTTTTAAAATCAATGCTACAACAAGTAGTCATTATCCCTACAAGGTTTCGATGACGAATATTCCTCAACGCCTCACACTCTGCCATGAAACTCTTGTCTGCGCCTCGACTGTTGAGGTTGAGTACTTTGACAGCAATCGTGTTTCCATACAGGTCACCTCTGTACACAGACCCCGAACCACCAGAGCCGACTATGTTTTCAGTTGAGAACCCATTTGTTGCTTTCAGTAGCGTGTCGTAAGACACTTTCATGAACTCTTTCCCTATTGAACTACTCGAAGACGATGTAACCACCCTTTTCTTTCTACAATAATGGTAACTAAGGTACAACCCTATCACAATGACGACCACCACTAGAAATGCACATAGCATCAGTTTGAGGCGAGTATGCTTCGCTTTCTTCGTTTGAATCGTTTCCTTGGGTTGTTGAGTACATCGTGGTAAACGCAACTCTGGAATACCTCCACAGAGCCTGCGATTTCCATCAACCACAATTGCACTCATGTTCGAGAACACCCCTTTACTCGGAACTTCACCCTCGAAATTATTGTAGGATAAGTTTAGCATTTGCAGGGGAAACGTGGAGAAATAGGCAGGGATCGTGCCAGAAAGATTGTTTCGAGAAAAATCAATAGTTTGCAGACTATCTAACGAGCTGAATGATGTCGGAATATTTCCCTGGATGTTATTAGCATGAATATCGATGGTCTGAAGAGCAGAGCAATCAGCTAGACCATCCGGAAACACACCCGACAACTTATTCTCAGACACATCGAACACTACTAGATTAGTCTGCGTGCTGATATCGACTGGAATAGACCCTTCCAAAATATTATTCGATAGATCTACTATCGTAAACATAGCAGACCCTTTGAAGAGCTCGTCTTGTATCGTTCCATTCAGGCGATTGGATGATAGATTGAGCTGTAACAGGCTTGTGCAACTCCCTAAGCTTGGAGGTATGATCCCGTCCAACTGGTTGTCGCTTAGATATAACTCACTCAAACGCGTTAAATTCTTGATAGTGTCGGGAATACTGCCCGTGAGCTTATTGGATCGGAGATCTAACAATTGAAGGCTTCGAAGTTTTCCTAGATCACGAGGAATAAACCCTGTTAATTGATTTCCTTGCAAAATGAGTTCCTCGAGGTTCACTAGATTCGCGATACCTACAGAAATGTTCCCTGTAACTCCGATTTGTTGAAGATATAAGAATTGTAAACCGGTGGAGAGATTGGCTATAGACTCGGGCAATACTAGTCCCGGTGTAAAAGGGTTTCCACTCAACTCCAAGAATTCCAAGTTGCTACAATTAACAAGACTACCTACAAAATCGATGTCACCTTCTAGATAGTTGACCCCCAAACCTAAGAACTCGAGACTGCGAAGATTATGGCCTAAGTCACGTGGTACTCGTCCTACAAAGTTGTTTGCGTTTATGTCGAGGGTCTGTAAGCGAGTGAGGTTTAAGACCGAGTTGGGAAATGGTCCCGAGAATTGATTGATGAAAAAGTTGAGTGTTACCAGATGAGGAAGCTTGAGGCCTATATCGGGTGGCAATTCCCCCTGCAAGTTGTTTCCTCCGACAGATATGTCCTCGAGCATGGAACAGTTCAAGATAGATGTCGGAATGGTTCCAGAGAGGTCGTTCTGTACGACAAGAAGGGATTTCAAAGTTCGCATCTTCCCAATGCTCGTAGGAATACTTCCTGTGAAAGCGTTGTAAGCCACGTCGATGAGTTCCAGGGAGGTAAGATTCGCGATGACATTGAAAACAGGTCCTGTGAAATTATTTGACACGACCCATAAAAACTCGAGTTTGGACAGTGATGATAGTTCTAATGGGAGTCGTCCTTCCAGCTGGTTGTTTCCAACTGCAAGCGATTGAAGGTTGATGCAACCTGATAAATTGGCCGGGAGGTTACCCTCGAGCATGTTACTATCAAGCGATAGTAGTTGCAGCCTGAACAATCGACCTATCTCGGGTGGGATTGGACCGACTAACCTATTGTTTGAAAGTTGTACAACTCGAAGGAAACTCAAGTTTCCTATGAAGGGAGATATTGTGCCTACTAACTGGCTTGTACTTAGGTTTAATGCTGTCACCCTGACCTCGACCCCGTTGGTCTCACAGGTGACTCCATCCCAAGAACAGTGGTGAAATGAGTGGTTCCATGACCTGAAAATACCGGCAGGTGGACTCGTTAGCTGACTCCTGACACCCAAGAGTGCAACGTAGTCGGTCTCATTGCCTGCACGGTCATCACGTCTAACAACCACGCTACCTCGTGTGGGTTCGAGATACTGCAATAATGCTAAAATGAGGATGTTGATGATGATGATGATAAAATTAGTTTGTTGAAGATAATACATGGGTGTTTTCATTGTATTTCCTACGGTTTTACTTCCCTCTTTGGACTGTGGCCCGGCCCTTTATATATATAGGCATTTATAGCACAACCCTTTTCGTTAGGCCGGGTTCGAGCCAGGTTGGATCCAATGAGAAGATTATACAACCAGTTGTACATAGTTTTATGTACAACTGGTTTTAAGATTTTGAACTTTATCACAAAGGTTTCGAGTTTTGCTGTAAACTTTTTGGATTTTAGTGTAAAGTTGTTGAGTTAAATCACATAAATATTTAAGCTCAGAAACTTACAATGCTATTGTACAACCAGGTGTATATATAATCCTATTTTCCGGTTAGATCTGGAAGCGATAAACCTCTCTTTCATGAGTTTTAATACGTCTAGGTACTATCCTACGTATCCAATACACGCTCGAGATCACTAATTAAGGCAGAATAATCTCTTAAGTCTTACCAAGTATTCCCTCCGTTCCAATGAATTGTTTGCCTTTATTTTTGTCACCAAGGGCAAGAGATCCAATTAGGAGGTGACATGTGGAGCCAAGGGTCAAATTACATATAAAAAGCATCCCTAAAATAGAAAGACAAACAATTCATTGAGACGTCTCAATATGAAATAGGCAAACAATTCATTGGAATGGAGGGAGTACTGTGATCAAATCAGATAAGATCACTGATTGCTACTACTATAATAGGTTGCTAAGATTGACTTTCTTTATTTTGTTTAATCCTTTTACTAAAAGTAGTAAACGTTAAAAAATGACGATAATTGAGAATTTATTGCATTGTTTAAAAGTCAAAAGCTAATTAATACGGCAGCGTTTAAGGATAGCAATGTTTTGGTACGAGTATTAGATATTTCTTGTCCTACAAATTCTCGTCGTCTCACAAAAATTGTATTATAAGACTTCTCATCATACATTGGAGGCGATTATAATTTATAACCACCTTTAATAACCTTACAATAATATAATTGACGTGAATAATGTCATTTGTTTTGAACTGGGTCGTTAATAATTTAATGTGAAGTATGTACTAATTGACAAAGGAACAAGCGAAGATGTCTTAGCCTTGTGGTTAAGACTAAAGGGTCGTTTGGTTACCCATCCAATTACCAGGAAGTGTAAGTTCTCAGGAAGTGCATTTTCAGGGAGTTGTTTGGTTGTCCACTTCCCGGAATTGCCACTTCCTCCACAATGAAGGAAGTTACTCACCAAGCCCCCCTTGGTGGGTAGAACTTTCCGCATGAAGTCATTTCCCACGTGACAACCAAACAATATTTTTTAATCCCATGAAATACAAATTCACGTGAATTTAAAATTCCTGATAACTTCATCTTCCCATGGTGAACCAAACGATCGAGTCCTAAGTGATTTAGGACCGTAGGTCTCATGTTCAAATTCTCCTTCCCCTTTGTATTGAAATGCGATCACTGATTAGACCAATAGCAATGGTAGAAGTTCCATACCATCATTTTTTATGGCCACATCAACCTATGAAATTCATAATAATTTTTTCTCTATCACATATGAAATTCATTTATTTTCTCATCAATGGTGAAATTTCATAATAATTTTTTAATGAGACTAATTATTCTTTTATTCATTATTTTATTCAATTACTTGCAAATATCAATGTATGAAGTTGGTTCTTTATTTTAGAAACCAAGTTCATATAAGGAACTCGTTCCTTAAGATGTACGGAACTTCTTATTTAGCTCCATTTTATTGCCCTTAAGTGTGTTCTTCGTTGTACCCGAAAAATTATTGACTAGGAACAAAAGTCAACTACCATGTGATGCACCATTCTAGTCAACCAATATTCTTTTTCCAATTGTTTATTCAAAAATATGCAACTTTTTCTTAGTAACCTTAATTCTCGAGTTACAATAAAAAGATAGCAGGTTACAAACCTACGATTGTCTTAAGTTAGTATGACTAGGGGAGGTTAATGATCAGAGCAGGGGCTCGTAGAGTGTTCAGAACTGCTCAGTCAAAGCCCGACTCGATCGAGCTTAATTTGAGCTTAATTTGATGAGCTTCAACGGAGCATAGCTCGAGTCCCCAAATTTAATATCAGAAGCTCACTTAACACGAAAATAAATTATTTCTTTGTAGGTACAAGTCGATATTATTTTAACAAGTTGAGTTTTTATTTATATACAGAGTATATATTTGAACCGTTTTATTGACCGAAAGAGAGAGTGATAGAGTTGGTCATGTTATGGCTGGCTCAGTCGATATGATTTGAGACTATTCTACTAGCTAGGCTAACCAATATATACGACTTGATATGCATTCAAAGTTTGCGAGTGATAGCAATGTTGTGATAATTACATATTTTCGACTGAAAGTCAGTCAATCAAGCTCCCCATTCAATTATAGCCGACAATCAATTAGTGATTTCAACCGAGAGTCGACCGAGGGAAAATAGGATTATACACTTGGTTGTATAATGACATTGTACAACCAGGGCAAAATTTTTGAGCTTTTGTGTATACTTATTGAGCTAATAAAAATTTCTGAGCTGAGATGTAAGTTTTTGAGCTTAAACATTTATGTAATTTAAATCGACAACTTTACACTAAAGCTCAGAAAGTTTACACCAAAACTCAAAATCTTAAAACCAGTTGTATATAGAGCTATGTACAATTGGTTGTATAATCCTCTAATTGGTCGACCGAGGGCTACATTCCTATCGGTGATAGTATAGTTTAAGACTTCTATTTATTGGTTACATATTGCGCGTAGCTCACTACTCCCTCCGTTCATAATCTTTTGCCCCGTTTGGTCATTATTTGCGAGGAGTATTTTAATGAAACGGGGCAAAAGATAGTGAACGGAGGGAGTATTTTATTACTCCGTACGAGATGGTAACAACTTTATTTATTTAATTTCACGGTCATCATCATCGTGATAATAAAAAAAAACGTATAATAATCAACTAGCTAGAAGAATATGTATTTCCAAGTTGGGAAGAAGTAATATTCAAGACAATAATAATTAACATAATTGAAAATTAACCAGATAACATTAATCAAACAATACAAACAATTAAACAAACACAACACATTAGTTTCATTATTTATTGGCCGACACATATTAAACGCATCCCTTTATACAGTTTATATAGTTAAGTAAGGGAGACATTTAAGTTGACTCGATTAACAACGATAAAATAAAAACATAATACTAAAGATGGTCGAATGACCAAATTAAACATCGATTAAGCATAAATCAAGCCAAGATTATCGACTAATTAACATAGCCGATCTGGGATGATAAGATGACCGGTCATCTGCCAGCCTTCGCTACCATCAGCGTAAGCGAACGGACACTTAAGTACATGAGGAACATTGAGAACAAGGTTCCAGAACCCGCCACGAGAACGATCAGCAGAGTAGACGGTCCAAGTACACGTCGAATTCTCAAACTTACTATGCGTCAGTCGATTAACAGTTTGTATGTCTTCATTCTTCTGAATGTCGTCAGGGTCAATATCGACTGTAAAAATGTCACCATAAGGCCTCACAGAGTGATTAAACAAAGGCAGTGACACCGGCTCACATGACACGGCCGCAAGGTCAGATGCCACAACAATGCCTTTGCCATCCGGGCTGAAGAACGGGTGGTTCACGTGTCCAGAGAGATCAGGACCGCTTTGGAGTATGCGCACAACAACGTCTGGGTTGTCGACTGCGAGTAGAAACACCGAAAAATATCCTGGATCAAGACCGTTGTCAGTAGCTGGAGCATCAGCAGGCTTGTCACGGGTGGACGAGAATACGATCCACTTTCCATTAGGTGACCAGTCGCATTGTGTGTCGGTCCAAGCCCCATTCGTTAGCCTTGTTATCGCGGTTTCTACCTTGTCTTCTTTCGCTACGTTGGCTTCTTCTTGTATGTAGAGGTTTTTATACAACTCGGCCCCTCCGTCTCTTGTTGAACGGTAAACCAGTCTTGTTCCTGCGCGACATTTTTGATGACAATTGAATGTTAGAGGTGATCATGGGCCGGGCCGGGCCAGGACAAATAAGTGGGCTTATTTTTAAAAGCCCAAACCCAGTCCTAGCGGGCTAAAACGGACTTTTTGGGCCCTATAATTTAAGGCTCTCGTATGAAATAAACTATTTATTTTTTGAGTAATAAATATGGGCCGGGCTGGGCCAAATTCGGGGTCCAATCCCGGCCCAGAAACACTTCAGCTTTCTAGGGCCGGCCCATGGGCCTTTTGAGTCATAATATAAGGCTCAAACCCTTCAAAAAAGCGGGCCGGATCGGGCTAGACCTATGAGCTTGGACCATTCGATCACCTCTCCAATTGATTATATACTGACAGACGATGTTTTATAAGTTTTCGTGATACAGAAGTAGATTTATACCGTCGGGATTGGTACAAGGGAATGTGTTGTTAAAACCGTCTTGGATAATAGGAACGGGTGCACTAGGGACCAAACTGGATGCATTAAAAATAGCCATGATATCGACTGGACTGCTGGCGCTGAACGACGGCCCGCTGCAGAAATACAGTATGTCTTTTTCCGGGTCTTGGCTCCATATTGGTGCGAATACACTGTTCGGCTTATCCGCCTAAATTATTACTCGTATCAAGTAAATGGTTAATTTCGATAAATCAAAAATAGAAAAAAAAAATCATAGAAAAGTCATCGAAGGACTTGAAAGAAAATTTTCTGGACCCGTGACATCATTTTTACCTCATAGACAATGCGCAGTGGACCGTTGATGTCGGTCACCCACACGGCGAGGAACTCATTGTCGACAAAAGCTAGCTTGGTGCCGTCTTTGGAGAACGCCGGAAACACACCCGAAACCCTAAACAGTCCCAAATCTGGAACTGGTGACTCCAGATTCATGAGCTCTTGACTCTCTACAACTGCTGGATTCTGTCATAGTAAAAAAAACAAAATAATTTAATGTCGTACTAATAATATTAATGAAACTGCCCTTTTATTAGGCCGTAATAAATTAACACGGTCTTATTCTGTAATTTGTGATTAGATTATTACATACCAGTAAGGTTATAACACCGCGGTGATATCCAATACGGATGTTACCACTTTTTTGACGTATTACAAATGGGTTAAAATGATCCGTCATTGGTCTCTTTGCCTTGGTAATTTTGACGGGTGTATTTTTCCCAGTCGAGTCAAATATTTCCACGTGTCGATATTGGTCTGCATCTGTACGTCGATCTGCAAATGTTGAACTCTTGCGGATAGTACCTGTGTGTAACAAGTCAAAGTTTCTTGTAAAACAGTTTTATATTATCATTAAGATATTTATTATATGTACATATGTACAAAAATCGACTATAAATTTACAAAATTAAATTATACGTACCTACGACAACCGTGTGGTCGTCGATGGCGGCAGGAGTGATGGCCTTAATTTTATCTGGGGTCACCTGAGTGATAACAATCGATGAAGGATTACTAAGGTCAGCACGAAACACGGCCCAGTAGTCACCAGTTGTGTCGTCAAGCTTGCGATGGAAGAAGATGACATTGTCGCTCCCCCACGACGGCCAACCACCGTTTTTGATGATCATGGTACGGTTGCTTGGAGTGTTGATATCGAACACAAAAATGTTAACCATTAGGTCTTCGATTTCACCTTGCCATCCACCATCTTTCCCTTCGAATGATGCCACGGCTATCTTCGTTCCGTTAGGTGATACCGCTGGACTTAAGTCTGCTATGCCTGTTCGAGTCACATAGATCGAAGAAAACTTTAAATTAAAATCGACAATTAAATAATTTCACGAGCTTCCATTTTTGTAATTTCTGTTACAAATTTATGACATATGTACTCTCTTTAATGCATGTAAAGTTAGTTATTTTATGATTTCTCAAGTTCAGGATAAAAAATATATTGAGCCGGTCGGTCCAAAGTTATATGAGCTTAACCTTGAGGAGTAAGGCGTTGAGTCACCCCAGTTACGAGATGAGTCTTATAAACAGCGGTCCATGGTTGTCGACGAGTCGGAGCAGGATCCTTAGTAGTGACATACACAATATATTCACCAGCGAAAACACAACTATCTTCCAAACGTACCTCATTATACGTCCCATAAACGTCTGCAAAGGTGAAGATTCTCTTGGGGAAAATGAGGCCGAAATCAAGGACAATGTGTAGGGTTTCGAGCCCTTGGGACCTTTCAGACACCATCATAAGACCTGAGACCCTGCCAGCGTCCACATCGGCCGCAGTAGCAACTGAGGCCAGTAGTGGACGCTGGAGCATGAGTTTCAGGGCAGATGAGGGGATCACCTGACCGTTGTAGTTGTATGATTTACCATCGGTCAGGTGAGCCTCGAGGTCAAGCAACGAGGGGACTTTCGACAAGGAGAATAGGTCGAGGGGGAGCGGAGGACGGTAGGTTGAGAAGAACCCTACACTTCCTCTGTTTTCTGCCATAGTTTTGAACTATTGTTGTTGATAAATGATTGAAATGGTTGTAGTTTTTGAAGGGTGAGTTGAATAGAAATCACGTATGCATGGAGTATTTATAGTAATTTTGGGAGGGTAGAGTTGTAATTATTGTGTTATATATTATATCTTTGAAAGATTTGTACAACGTTTTAACGTAATAGTTAGTGAGGAATATAATCACGTTCATGCATGAATTGGCACCATAAATGTGATTTTAATGGTTCTGTGTTGCATGCCCCATAAAAAATAGGAGTAGCAGGAGTTTGCGTAATCTGTTGATTTTGCGTGATTTGTGGAATTGTTGATACTCCAATTGTCCAATGTATATTATTGCCTTTGCTCAATGCTCCAATAAGGGAAAAAACATCATAGGGCTACTCCCGTTAGTCCCGTACCATGTGCTAAGTTATCATTTGAGAGTTCGAGGTATTGAGAGCTGTCACAGTTCGAGCTCGTAACCTCTGACTCTGATACCATGATATGAAACCAATTCAATCAAAACTTTAAGGTGATAGTTGAGATCCATGCATAAGTCCATTTATATTGTATGAAGTATTAATTTTGATTATGAGGTTATAACTTATAAACTACATACTACCTTCGTCTTGGGTCTTTCGTTGTCTTTTACAGAGTATATTATTTGTGAATATTATTTTAATCAAAGGGAAACAAATGACCTTCATCAAAAAAAACGACAACAAATGACTAAAATGGAAGGAGTGACAGTGTATTTCATGATTAATTAATTATTTTCATTGATGAATAATTCAATACGTAGCTCAATAAAATCGAATCACAATGCGGTGTATGTATGGGGTACATTAGATCAAAATACAGTAGTGTATTGAGTTGTGAGAGTAGACCTATAATGTAATCACGTTCTTTAATTCTTCGGATAATTTATAATACTCACCGCTTTAATCATTTATTTACACTATTATTATTTTAATTAAAAATAAATAAATGAAACGGAAAGAGTAATGATTACGAAATAATAAATTTTATTTTTTGGACCGTCAAATCATCTGATTAGAGAACTAGGATAATCTATATATTAGTCACGTAAGGTTGATTTCACAACATGGTAGCATAAGATAATAGAGTAATCCTAATTTCATAAGATAATCAGAAGATAATAGAGTAACGTAATCCTAATTATTCGACGTTTAATTTCATGTGACTTTGGAACAATGTTTTAGGTTTTACTCAAACACGAAATTTCAGTGTATGTTTCACTAGCTCCTCTTGTAGTAGTATTGCATGCAGCAATATAAGATTTCGCCATTTCGGTTAACTTAATTGGCTGGTTAAGATTTCGATTAACTTAACTTAATTAAATGTGCACTTTGTTCAACAAAAAAAATATATTATGAGTAGTTGGTAAAGTTGTGAAACGATATTTATTATAACCTGGGTTGGCGGGTTATTTTCGTCCTAAAAATTAATTTGGGAGCAATTTCTGAACCTTTAATAAATTTTGAAAGTTATTTTTAACAAAATTTTCAAAAGGGAGTAATTTTTAATTTACTCTATCATTTTTAATATATAACTTAAAACATAGTCATTTGAGATCTTTTAATTTTGAATTGTCTTAATAAGCACATTAAGATTATCAAACTTTTAGAATTTTTTATAATACGTAAATAAAGATATGATCAGCGAAGCAAAAATGTGTATGCATTGACAAGTGTAAAAAAAAATAAACGTAGAAAATTCATTGGACGAAGGGAGTAATTTTTTTTTGTGTATTGTGTTGTTTACGAAGCAAACATTTCTCAGATTATAATGTTAATTTCTAAAATCTATAGGTTTCCTGGAAATTGGTTTATGATTTTAGAGTTGAATGTACTCCAAAACAATATGGTTGAATTTTGGAAATTCAATGCAAAAATTGAAAAATTGTGATCCACTACTTAACAATAACATGTACATGTTGATGCATTAAATGAGTTGATTTCTTCCTATTTTCCTAAGCAATCAAATTTGCAAATATTAAATTTTTGTTGATATTGATACTTGGAACATTATTGGAATCAACAAGGATTGAGCTGAAGAGGTGGTAGCTATGTAGGAAGGGCCGGGTCGTGTTGGGGAAGTAACTCCGAATAGAATATCTGACTTTGATTCATAAATCAAATTGACTCGACCTAACACGAATAAATTGACTCAAATATTACGATAGCGAACAAGTTGATATCCTTAAAAAAATTCAAAACAACAAACCCAAAATTGCCGTGAATTAATCTAATTTTTCAGATCCGAAAGTGACCCGACCCGATTGACCTATGTACCTACTCTAAAGTTACTAAATCACTTATATAAAATACCACAGGTCCATCCCTGCCTGAATAATTTGACTCGTATATACTTGACCCAATTTGACCAGGCCCGAATGAGGTGGTTTACTAGGATCAGGCGCTGCTCTAGTACTGATAACACATATTTTTCGACTCATTACTAATTTTCAAAATATACTAGAAGAATAGATACACATATTTATAAGGAGTATATATTTATTTATTTTTATTTATTGATTATTTATACGGAGTACTCCGTAACATACATAAGTAAAGTCTAGACATTATTTTTAGTAGGCTTTACCTAACATTGTTTAATTATGGCATCAGTATCCCAATAAAGATTACTTAACCCCTTAAACAGATCAACTACATAAGGTGGCAAATTGTAATCTTGATTATAAACCGTACTCTTAATCAACACTTCTCCCTTAATCGAACTTTTACAGTTGGAATAATCATCCTTAGCATCATTAAAATCCTTCTTAGCCTCCTCATCATTTTTATTATTCCACTTGTTTTGCGCACCCGCTAATTTATTCGCAAAATCACCAAGACACGACCCAAATTCTTCGTAAATTTTCTTAACCTTCGGGTCATCGGTCTTGGAAGCGAGATCCGTAAACGTTTGTTCTAGTTGTTGGGATGTTTTAGAGGTGCATTGCATGACCGACCCGGCTAGGTCTCGGACCGTCATTTGGGTCGCACCCGGGTTGTTGTCGAGGCATGATTGACAGTCCTTTGGGTATGGGGTTTTGGTGCATACGTTTTGTATTAGGGCTGGATCTGCATCAACTATGTTGATTAGTAGGATAATTAGGATTGTAATTGTAATTAAGGGTGAGTAGTTCTTCCATGAAAACGACATCATTTTGTATGTGGTAGCAGGTAGCTATATGTTTATGTTAATGTTAATGGGATGAGCTTGTGATACATATTTATGAAATCGTAGGGTATTTATAGTACATACTAATACTATGTACTTACCATATTTTTTTGACCAAATAGATTATTTCATTAATAAAAAATGTATATTCTACCTTGGTACCCTGTATTTTTTTCATATTATATGCGGTACCCTTGTTTTAGTCAAAATAACTTTGATTTGCGATAACTTATGAACACGGGTTCCAAAAATGACGATATTTTTGCTAAAATCATTATCTTTACAAGATCCTCGATTTGAGATTTGATTTTTGCAATTTTGAAACTTGCACTACGAGTTATGCTCAGTCAAACGCTTTTAAATAATTAAACTATGACCGACCATAACTCTTTTTTCCGAGTTCCGAAAGTGATGATTTTTTTTAAACGGGTCGTTTTTAAGAGATATTTAGTTTGAAATTAAAATCGTCTCTTTTGGAATTCATAGCTAAGACTAAGAGTTATCGTAAGTCAAAAGTATTTTGAGTAAAATAAAGGTTATTACTACGTAGAATATGAAAAAACACGGGTACCATGTAGAATATCCCATAAAAAATTATATGATATTTGAACTGATTCTATCATATTCAATTGAACTGCTACATTTCTATACTGGTTATGTTTTAAGAACTGATGAGACTTTTATGGTGAGAGACCGACAATCCCCACTCACACCTTTATTCATTCCTGGTGCAAAAGATAAATGGACCGGTTTGTAAGAATCAGAGGAATTATCATTTTTTAATAATATAACTTTTCACAAGAGAATTTTCAGATTTTTCAAAGATTTAAAGAAAATTCATTTATCTAACTTGATAGATTGTAGACTTATAGTTGGCAATCTAATACAACTCGTTGTAATACCATATACACGGACTTCGTAACTAATAATTACGGTACTAATCTTCTGCGTCCTCTGAACTATAAAAAATCTAGAAAGTCCATAAAATTCATGAATAGATGTGAACAATATCAATATACCCTCAAACATTAAAGTTAGAGATTATTTAATAACCACTAATTTTGATGTCATCCATTAATTACTATTATGAATCTACCCTATAAAATTAATGTTAGAGATTATTTGATAATCGTGAATTTTGATGTCATTACTATTATGAATCCGGAGCACTCGAATAATTTGACTATTTGAGTCGTACCTAACCTAATTTGACAAAGTCCGAATGTTTATTGTTGTATACAAATCAATATTCATTCCTAACAAATTGAAAAGAACATAACCAGCATAGAAACCCGAGCTTGGAATGACCACCTCAACCCCGATATGCATGCTTCGAATTCTTACAAAGTACAAACCTACCGAAGATGTCCCTAGTGGTTAAGACTAGGTACCCTGGGACAATAGGTCTCAGGTTCGAATCCCCCTCCCCTATATTGTAATGCGACTAAGTGCGTTCTTCGTTGAAAAAAAATACAAACCTGAAATAGTATAACCCAAAGTAGCCCGAACGATTGATCCGTTTACCAGGTCGTCTTGACTCTAGATCTATGCTTATAAAGGTCAAATTTGCAATATGAGTGTAGTATTTAAATCAACCAAGCTAATCAACCAAACCCGAATGTTTACTGTTGTATACAAATCGATATTTTTATAAAAATCAAAAATAACATAAGGGAAAAAAACCCGAGCTTGAAATGACCACAACTACGTACCCTGATATTCATGGTTCGAATTCTTACAAACCTGAAATAGTAGAGCACTCATCTGTGCTATAATTGTTACTCCCTCCATTCATATCCAAACTACACATATTCGTTTTTTAGTATATTCAAATCCACTTGTCACATTTCCTTTTTGATCAATTATTATGACACTTTTACCTTTACTTTATGGTCTATTTACAAAAAATGTTCTTATGACCCACCTTATATTCTTCTTAATGACACAATAAAGTAGATGATGGGTCCTTGCATTGTACTTTATTTAATAATTTTCTATTGATCTCCTAAAAACTTGTGCAAATAGGAAATATGTAGTTTGGATATGAATGTAGGAAGTACTTTGTTAGTGTTGCGACTCGTCCTGTTAACTTGGTAAGCCAAAATTCTTGAGACATATTTTTATTTCCTAAGAATTAATTAACATAATTACTAAATCATACACGAATTTTTACTGTGTGTTTTGTACGTACCCATGAAAATACGTATACATATACGCCCTCGAATACATGCACAATTATAGTACGTGTAGGTCTAATGATAACCGATTTAGTTACAGAGTGATGACACTTATGGCTATCGGAATAATGTTAGCCGGTGGTGTAATCAACGATTTCCATGACGAGCACGTCAATAAGCAATCGTCTTGCTCCTCCGTAAGAGGTGGTTTAATTTTCTAGGATCAGGCACGCGCTCAATCCTCTTGGACTGAGGACTTGTATTTTTGGACTCGTTGCTTATTTTCAAATGATACTCGAAGAATAGATACATTCCTATTTATATACGGAGTATAACGGTATATATCGTCGTTTTTTACATTTGATTTTTCACAATTATCACTGTGTGTTTTCTTTTATCCATATTTGATGAAAATTATGAAAATTTGATGTTCATTACAATGTACTCGGTTAAGCAATTTAAAAATTATGAAAATGATTTTTCTAACGTGGGTCCAGTGGCACACATTAATAAGCTATTTACAGTATGGTAATTATCTTAAGAATCACGCATTGAAATTATCTTAAGTATGGTAATTATGTGTTAATATATCAATTTCTCGTGATATTATCAATGTGATTCTTGCTGTAAATAGCTTATTAACACGTGTTCACTGGTCACACGTTATAAAAAGTGTTCATCTTTGTAGGAGTATATATTACTCCGTACACGTTATATTGACGATTCTACTCAATTATGAACAGTGACCAAATAAAAAGCAAACGTAAATAATCAAATAGAACGAAAGTTTTTATATGGATTATGCCACAATGCTAAGTTAGTACAACAATGGATGGGAGTACACATACATAACACCTACCCATTTTTAGTACCTTTTCCCTCAGATTGTTTTAATAATGGAATCAGTATCAAAATAAAGATTACTTAACCCCTTAAACACATCAATTACATCAGGAGGCAAATCAATATCAATATCAAAATCAATCGAACTTTCACACTTGGAATAATCATACTTAATATCACTAAACTCCTTCTTAGCCTCCTCTTCATTTTTATCATTCCACTTCTTTTGTGCACTCCCTATTTTATCCGAAAATACACCAAGACACGACCCAAACTGTTCGTACACTTTCTTAATCTTCGGGTCATCCGTCTTTGAAGCCAGACCCGTAAACATTTGTTCCAGTTTCTGGGATGTGTTAAAGGTGCATTGCATGACCGACCCGGCTAGCTCTCGGACCGTCATCTGGGTCGCGCCCGGGTTGTTGTCGAGGCAGGACTGACAGTCCTTTGGGTGTGGGGTATTGGTGCATACGTTTTGTATTAGGGCTGAATCCGCATCAACTGTGTTGATTAGTAGGATAATTATAATTAGGGTTGTAATTAAGGGTAGTGAGTAGTTCTTCCATGAAATTATTGACATTTTTGTGTTATAACTTATAATGTTTGCCTTGAATATTACTATTATGTTAATGAGATAATGAGTTTGTGATATACATATTTGTGAAATCGTAGGGTATTTATAGTACTCTGTATTATGTACTTTTTTTTTTACCGAATAGATGATTTCATTAATAAAAAAATTACGAGTATACGATATTTGAACTGATTTTTAAGGATTGCTAGTTACATTTGTCTATTTTGACATATTCAATTGAACTGTTACATTTCTATAGACGTGTACAAATGTGCAATATCAATAATATACCCTCAAACATTAAATTGGAGATTATTTGATAACGGAACTACTAATTTTGATGCCATCATTACTATTATGAATAATCTACCCTATAAAATTAATGTTAGAGAGTATTAGATAATCTACCCTTTATTCGTTCCTGGTGCAAAAAGTAAATGGACCGGTTTGTAAGAATTAAAGGGATTATTTTTTTTAATGATACAACTTTTCACAAGAAAATTTTTAAATTTTTCAAAAGTTAAAAAAAAAATCATTTATCTAACTTGATAGATTGTAGACTTATAGTCGACAATCTAATAATAAAACTTGTTGTAATACAATATACTCGTACTCCGTAACAAACAATTACAGTTCTAATCTTTTGCATCCTCTGAACTATCAAAGATCCATGAATAGGTGTGTACAAGATCAATATACCCGTAAACATTTAAGTTAGAGATTATTTGATAACCACTAATTTTAATGTCATTAAGTATATTATGAATCTACCCTATAAAATTAAAGTTAGGGATTATTTGATAATTGTGAATTTTGATTTCATTACTATTATGAATCCTGGTTTAGCACCCGAATAAATGGTCGTTTGGTTGCCCTCTTAAATCATGGGAAGTAAAACTTTCCATGAATTGATAAATTGAGATACCGTTTGGTTGCCCACTTTTCGAGAATTGCCACTTTCCAGAAATTGTCACCTCCTCCATAATGGAGAAGTTACTCACCAAGCTCCCTAGTGCGTGGGTAGAACCTCCCGCATGAAGTTATTTTCCACATGGCAACCAAACAATATTTTTATAATTTCCATGAAATACAAATTCACGTGAATTTAAGTTCCCGATAACTCCATCTTTCCATGATGAACCAAACGAGCCCTAATTTGACTCGTACCTAACCTAATTTGACCATGTTCGAATGTTTATTGTTGTATACAAATCAATATTCCTAACAAATTGAAAAGTACATAACCATAAAATAAAACCCGAGTTTGAAATGACCGCCTCAACCCCGATATGCATGCTTCGAATTCTTACAAAGTACGAACCTGAAATAGTATAACCCAAAATAGCTTGATCACTTGACGATTGATCCGTTTACTGGGTCTTACTCTAGATCTATGCTTATAAAGACCAAATTTGCAATATGAGTGTAGTATTTAAATCAGACAAGCTAATTAAGTTTTTTTTTCTTCAGATTAGTGAGATAATTATTACAGAAACCGAGATTTGTATGTGTTTATCCAAAAAGTCTAGCTTCGGATTTTGCATATACATGCTACAACAACATTATTAACCCTCATTTATTTGTACTCCCTCCCTTCAAATCCAATTGTATCATTGTTTTGATAAAAATTTACCGGGTTAATGATTTTGGTTGCGGGTTAATGCGATCGCCCTATAACTACGGGTTGACGAAATAGTAATGAACGACCTAGTAAACAAAGAACAACAGAAAAGAAAGAGACACGCAAAGTTTTGGTGACGCGGAAACCCGATATGGGAAAAACCGCGGGGGGAGTCGGACATAGTGTTAGAAATAAAGAAAAATAACAATCTTGAATTAACTTAACATTTATTGAATACATAGTGTGCTTATTTATAGATACACATAAGACAGTTACATTTGAAGGAACACAACTTTTCAAACAAATGGACACAACTCTTCATAAGGAGCACTTAATCTTTCATTTCCTCCCTTAAACTAAACTGTATGTTTACAGTTAGTTTACTTCATGTATAGTGCAGACTCCAAGCTCTTTTCTCAATTTTTGAAATGATTCCAACTTTAATGGCTTTGTGAACACATCAGCCACTTGATCTTTTGTACCACAATGCTTCACGTGAATAATCCCGTCATTTGCCAGATCACGTAGAAAATGAAAACGTACATCAATATGCTTACTTCTTCCATGAAAGACGGGATTCTTTGATAACTTGATGGTTGAGCTATTATCACAATAAATGACCGTGTTTTCACTTCCTTCATATCCAAGTTTTTTAAAACTCTTTTCATCCATATTGCTTGAGTTGAAGATGCGGCAGCAGCTACATACTCCGCTTCCGTTGTGCTTAAAGTAACAATTGGTTGTTTACGGGATGACCAAGCTACAGCAGCGGAACTTAAGATAAATGCATAGCCGGATGTACTTTTTCTGTCGTCAATATCGCCAGCGTAATCACTATCCGTGAATCCAATCAACTCCTTGTTGCCATTTTTCTTATAAAATAATCCAAAATCCGAAGTTCCCTTCAAATAACGCAAAGTTCTTTTGGCAGCCAATAAATGAAGTTGTGTAGGTCTCGACACATATCTACTGATCAAACTCACAACATACATGATATCTGGCCTTGTTGCTGTGATATACATCATGCTTCCTACCAATTGCCTATAAAAGGTTTCATCCACCTTCCCTTCATCATCGTCTCCGAAGATTTTTGATCCCGGGACAATTGGATTTTGAACAGGGTTACATTCCTCCATCCCGAACTTCTTTAAAATATCGAGCACATATTTCCTTTGATTAATGAAAATTCCTTCGCTTAGTTGCGATACTTCTATCCCGAGAAAATATTTCATTTTGCCAAGGTCTGACATATCAAATTCTTCCATCATTGATTTCTTAAACTCAAGAACCATATTTTCATCGTCTCCCGCATAAATCAAATCATCAACATAAAGACTTACCACCAACAATTTACCTTCTTTGCTGACTTTTGTAAAGAGAGTAGGTTCGCTATCACATTTTTCAAATCCTTCTTTCATAAAATATGCTTCAATGCGAGTGAACCACGCTCTAGGTGTCTGCTTCAATCCGTATAAGGCTTTGTTAAGCTTATAAACTTTGTGCATTTCATTTTTCACCTCGTAACCCTTTGGTTGATTAACATATACATCCTCGGTAAGATTTCCATGAAGAAAGGAAGATTTAACATCTAGTTGATAAACATACCAGCCTCGTTGTGCAGCCAACGCAAGAATCATTCTAACTGTATCCATACGTGACACAGGTGCATATACTTCTTCATAATCGATCCCATATTCTTGCGCATACCCCTTAGCGACCAAGCGGGCTTTGTATTTATCTACTTCCCCTTTCTCATTAACCTTTGTCTTGAATACCCATTTAACCCCAATTATTTTTGCCCCTGCAGGTAGCTCAGTTAAATACCAAGTATTGTTTCTCTCAATTGATGCTATTTCTGAGTCCATTGCTTCTACCCATTTTGGGTCAGTCACCGCTTCTTCATAACTTGTTGGACTTGTGTCAACAGAAAGTGCTCAATTAACAGGAAACTCTTCATCATCAGAAATCCCTTCTCCGGAGACATAGTCGTTCATCCATGTCGGAGTTCTTTTAATTCTTCGAGTCGATCTTACACCAGAAGCATTTAGATTATCATTATCTTCAATTTCATCTTCATTATTTGCTAAATTATTGCCATTAGAAACCCCTGAATTCCCAATTATTTGTTCATCTTCATTGTTAACTGAATTCTTTACTTCACCAGATTCATAGAGCCCCTCATCATCGCCCCACTCCAAATCAATCGCAATTTCCTTCTCAAAACATTCATTCCAATTCCAACTCTTGTCTTCTTCAAAAATAACATCTCGACTTATTACTATCCTTTTATTAATCGGATCGTAAAGTCGATAAGCCTTCGACTCTTCACTTACTCCTAGAAGAATGCAACTTCGACTTTTGTCTTCTAATTTTCTTCTTTGAGCATCTGGAATATGTGCGTGACCAACACATCCAAATACTCTAAAGTGAAACACTGAAGGTTTGATTCCGTTCCATGCTTCTTCCGGTGTCTTATTTTTGATAGAATAAGTAGGAGACCTATTTAATACATAAATACTCCAGTTGACCGCTTCAGGCCAAAATGTCTTCGGCACACTTTTCTCCGATAACATACTTCGTACCATATTCATCACTGTCCGGTTTTTTCTTTCCGCTACGCCGTTTTGCTGTGGTGTGTATGCTGCAGTTAATTGCCTCTGAATTCCATTTTCTTGGCAAAAAAGATTAAATTCATCCGAAGTAAATTCTCCGCCACGATCTGTCCTCAAAGTTTTAATAGGAAGATTTGTTTCTTTCTCTACCCGACTCTTAAAGAACTTAAAATAAGCAAAGGCATCAGATTTGTTATTCAGGAAATAAACCCATGCTTTTCTGGTGTAATCATCAATAAAACAAATGAGATACCTCTTGTGGCTATTTGATATGGGAGTAATCGGTCCACAAATGTCAGCATGAATGAGTTCAAGTTTCTGAGATGCTCTCCATGTACTCTGCTTGGGAAAAGAGTCACGATGTTGCTTGCCTTTCAAACAACTAGTGCATACAATCTTGCTTTCATTGATATTTGGCAGTCCCCTTACCATTCCTTTTTGTTGTAATGCTTTGAGGCCTTTATACCCTAGATGACCATACCTCTTATGCCAAAGATCAGTGATACTTTGAGTTGTCGTTTGTAGACAAACCTTCGACATCAAATTTTCTGCTCGTTTTTCACACTGCAACACATATACTCTATTTGCTGTCATGTCTGCTTGAATAATCAAACCTTTTAGAGGATGATAAATTTGACATTGCTTTGATTTGAATAACACAGTCATTCCTTTTTCTTGTAATTGACCTATGCTAAGCAAATTATTCTTCAATTCCGGCACATAAAAAACATCTGTCACCACATAACTAGTAGCTTTCAAAAATAACCTTACGTTCCCTTTCCCAACAACATTCATCTTCATATTATTTCCTAATCTTACTGTTTGTTTGAAATTATCGTCAAACTCACAAAATAAGGAGCGATCGCCGCACATATGATTACTACAACCCGAATCAATTTGAAATTATCGTCAAACTCACAAAATAAGGAGCGATCGCCGCACATATGATTACTACAACCCGAATCAAGAAACCATACGTTATTGTGATTGCCTCCTTCAAGCGCCATAAGCAATACTTCTTCCGACTCATCAAATTCCACATAATTTGCTTTCTTTTCCCATTTGGGACATTCATACTGAAAGTGCCCAAGACTATGACATTTGTAACATTCAATTGTAGATTTATCGTAGGATTGCCGACCTTGTCCTCTACCCCTACCTCCTCGAGATGGTGTTCTTCCATGGTCTCTTGGACTATATTCTTCCCCATGAGTGACCCTGAGTGCTTGTTCCTCTTCCTCTACGTTCTTGAACTTTTGCTCATGAACAAGTAGTGAGCTTTGCAAGGCATCTACAGAGAGGCTATCAATATCCTTTGACTCTTCTATGGAGCATACAATATAATTCCATCTATCTGTCAGAGTTCTCAAGATCTTCTCCACAATTTTGACATCGGTAATGTCTTCTCCACAATTTCTCATATCGTTTGCAACAATCATCACTCTACTAAAATAGTCAGTGATAGACTCATCTCTTTTCATCGCAAGTATTTCAAAGTTTCGACGAAGACGGTTGAGTTGAGCCCTTTGTACCCGAGCATTTCCCTGACATTTCATCTTCATAGAGTCCCAAAGTTGTTTGGATGTCTCCTTTTGTGTGATTGTTTTTAGAATCGTCCTGTCAAGAGACTGGAACAAATAGTTCTTAGCCTTCAAATCTTTCAATTTTGACTCTTCAAATGCTTTCATTTGTGCATCCGTCAATGTCTCTGTATCACTCGGTTGTACAAAACCTGATTCCACGACTGTCCAATACTCTTTGGACCGAAGGAGATTTTCCATGACCATGCTCCAATGGTCATAATCACCATCAAACTTAGGAATAGCAGGTTGGGCAAAATTGCCATTTGCCTCTGCCATTTTCTCTCTTAATCTCTCAAGTTTCTATCTTATTATTATTTTTATTTTATTTTTGTGGCTCTGATACCAAAATGTTAGAAATAAAGAAAAATAACAATCTTGAATTAACTTAACATTTATTGAATACATAGTGTGCTTATTTATAGATACACATAAGACAGTTACATTTGAAGGAACACAACTTTTCAAACAAATGGACACAACTCTTCATAAGGAGCACTTAATCTTTCAATTTGACCATGTTCGAATGTTTATTGTTGTATACAAATCAATATTCCTAACAAATTGAAAAGTACATAACCATAAAATAAAACCCGAGTTTGAAATGACCGCCTCAACCCCGATATGCATGCTTCGAATTCTTACAAAGTACGAACCTGAAATAGTATAACCCAAAATAGCTTGATCACTTGACGATTGATCCGTTTACTGGGTCTTACTCTAGATCTATGCTTATAAAGACCAAATTTGCAATATGAGTGTAGTATTTAAATCAGACAAGCTAATTAAGTTTTTTTTCTTCAGATTAGTGAGATAATTATTACAGAAACCGAGATTTGTATGTGTTTATCCAAAAAGTCTAGCTTCGGATTTTGCATATACATGCTACAACAACATTATTAACCCTCATTTATTTGTACTCCCTCCCTTCAAATCCAATTGTATCATTGTTTTGGTAAAAATTTACCGGGTTAATGATTTTGGTTGCGGGTTAATGCGATCGCCCTATAACTACGGGTTGACGAAATAGTAATGAACGACCTAGTAAACAAAGAACAACAGAAAAGAAAGAGACACGCAAAGTTTTGGTGACGCGGAAACCCGATATGGGAAAAACCGCGGGGGGAGTCGGAATCCCACCAAGATTCTACTATGAACAGAAAGAACGGGAAAAATAAATGGATACAAGTACGAGTATTTGGACTATAATTGACTATAAGTATTTTGCATTGGTATTTGCTCGAGGTTGATGTGTGTTGATGATGAGTTGAATGAATTCCTTCTGCCTCTTTTCCTTGCTTATATGGCTGCTGTCTCCTAGGGTCGTTTCTCCTAACCTCTTCCTGACCTTTCTCCTATTTTGCAGGGACGATCCCTTGAATATCAGAGGTGGTTCTTTGACCTCTTCCTGCTGTCTTTTAGTTGAAGTGGAGGTGGGTTGCTAAGCTATACTCATTGGGCTGTATGGTTGTCTTGCCCTAGCTCGACCCAACTTCCTTCTTGTTGTAAGCTTTGATTGACCCATTGCCTTTTGTTACCCCAATCTTTGATTAATTTATCGACTCTTGATTATATTAATTGACTTTCGACTTTCGGACTTTGACTTTTTGACTTCTTGACTGTTGACCCTTGAATAATAATAAGCCACGTGACAATCTCGAGGATGCGAATTTTATCCCGAACAATCATTATGTTTTTTCACAGTTGGTGAGACACACTAAAAAAAAAGTACTTTATTCTTAATGTTTTAGTACAACAATGGATGTGGGTACACCTTAGCCATTTATAGTACCCTTTTCCTTAGATTGTTTTAATAATGGCATCAGTATCGCAATAAAGGTTACCTAACCCCTCAGATAGATCAATTACATAAGGAGGCATATGAAAATGAAAATCAACATCAATCGAATCTTCACACTTGGAATAATCATACTCACTATCTCTAAAATCCTTCTTAGCCTCCTCGTCATTTTTATCATTCCACTTCTTTTGCGCACTCCCTAATTTATCCGAAAAAATATGAAGACACGACCCGAATTCTTCGTACACTTTCTTAATCTTTGGGTCATCCGTCTTGGAAGCCAGACCCGTAAACGTTTGTTCCAGTTTCTGGGATGTGTTAAAGGTGCATTGCATGACTGACCCGGCTAGCTCTCGGACCGTCATCTGGGTTGCACCCGAGTCGTTGTCGAGGCAGGATTGACAGTCCTTTGGGTGTGGGGTTTTGGTGCATACCTTTTGTATTAGGGGTAAATCAGCATCAACTGTGTTGATTAGTAGGATAATAATAATTAGGGTTGTAATTAAGGGGAGTGACTGAGTGAGTAGTTCTTCCAAGAAATTATTGACATTTTTATGCTATAATGTTATTTGCCTTGAATAATGAGTACGGAGTATTATGTTAATGGGATGATGAGTTTGTGATTCATATTTGTGAAATACCAGGGTATTTATAGTAAGTATTACTCCCACCATTCAAGGTTAAACTTCCCTTTTGCTTTTTCACGTTTGCCAACGCACATTTTACATCGTTAATATCTTTTGTAACATATTAGTAAAATTATGGAAATTGGATATTAATAATGTACTTTTAAAGACGAATCAAACAAGATCCCACATGAATATATTTTCTCTAATAGATTGTCGTCAATATCGAAAGTTCTCCTTAATTGTGAATAGTGTCGAGAAGAGAAAATGGAAGCTTGGACTTGAACGGAGGGAGTATGTATTTTTTTTTCTTTTTTTTTACGGAATAGATGATTTCATTAATAAAAAATTATACGATATTTGAACGGATTCTTTTGAATTGCTAGCGATATTCGTCTATTTTGACATATTCAATAATTAAACCGCTACACAGGGCCGTCAAATAAAATTTGGTGGCCCGGTTTAATTTTTTCTTTTGAGGCCCCGAATATTAGGGAGTGTTATTATATAATAATATTTTTAAAAAAAACAATTATTTTCAAAAGTAAAATTATGGTATTACCTATGAGTTACGGTCTTACGGAGTACAATTTTGAACAATTTACAACAAAAATTCAACTTATAATTACAATTAATAAGTTGGGTGTAGCTCATATTTTGTTGAAAGTCTACGAATCTCACCAATAATATTTCATAATTATGCACAATAAGAATATCATTTTAAAAAGTAAAGTAATGAAATAAACTATGGAATCTATCAAGATTATTAATATATAAAAACATGTGCGTACAACTTTGTATTTTATTTAACAAATATGTTGGGACCAATGAAACGAAAATCCACGAGTATTGGACTTAATAATTATCGAATTTTCGTATCAATCGCATCCATCTAAACTATTATGGATTAAAAATATTGTTTATAAGTTTACATTAAAAAAAATCATAAAGAGGGTGGAAAAAATTAAACAAGCGGGGATCAAGACTGGGTCTATCCAGACCAAATGACCATTGCTTGCCACTATGCTACAGCAATTCATTGTGTAGTATTGCAGTAAATCATATATGAATGTGAGGCCCCTCAATTTTTGAGGCCCGGTGCCCAGCACCTGTTGGACTTGCGGTCCAACGGGCCTGCCGCTACATTTCTATAGATGTGTACAAATGTACAATATCAATGTACCCTCAAACATTAAAGTTTTAGAGATTATTACTATTTTTGATGTCATTAGTATTATGAATAATCTACCCTATAAAATTAAATGTTAGAGATTATTTGATAATAATCGTGAATTTTGATGTTATTACTGTTATGAATCCTGGTTTAGCATCTGAATAATTTAATTGACTCGTACCTAACTTAATTTGACCAATTCTGAATGTTTATTATTGTATACAAATCGATATTCCTAAAAAATTGAAAATTCCTGAGATATATTTTTATTTTCTAAGAATTAATTAACGGATTTTACTGTGTGTTTTGTACCCATGAAAATACATATACATATATACGCCCTCGAATACATGCACAATTATAGTACGTGTAGGTCTAATGATAACCGATTTATTTACAGAGTTGGCTATTGGAATATATACGAGTACTCCGTACTATTATTGGAGTATATACGAGTACGTACTGTTATTTACGAGCACGTCAACGAGCAATCGTCTTGTTCCACTGTAAGAGGTGGTTTAATTTTCTAGGATCAGGCGCGCACTCCTCTTATACCGAGGACTTGTATTTTTGGACTCGTTGCTTATTTTCAAATTATACTTGAAGAATAGATACATTCCTATTTATATACGGAGTATAATATAACATGCAGTATATATTGTCATTTTTTACGTTTGCTCTCTCACAGTTGTCATCAATGTACGTTTTCTTTTGTCCATATCTTTAGTTACATATTTCTAAAAATTATAAAATTTTATTTTTATTGTACTCAATTAAGCAATTTAAACAAGATTATTTCACATGACTATCTTTCATCTTTATAGGAGTATATTACTCTGTATAAGTTATATTGACGATTCTACTCAATTATGAATAGTGACTAAAAAACAAATATAAATAATCAAATAGAACGGAAGTTTTATACTCCCTCCGATTCTTTGGGTTTGCAACGTATTTCATATTTGACAAATTCATTAGGTTTGCTACATTTCCAATTTGGCTTTATTTTTTATTATAAAATGACTAACATACCCTTCACTTTTCATTATTATATTCCAAAATATTCACTAACTATTTACTCCCTCCGTCCCAATGAATTGTTTGGCTATTTCATATTGGGGCGTCACACTGAATTGTTTGCCTTTTTATTTTAGAAATGTTTTTTATATGCAATTTGGTCATTCTCATGAGTTTTGCTCTACATGTCACTCCCTCATTGGTTCCCTTAACCTTGGTGCCAAAAGGAAAGACAAACAATTCATTGGAACGGAGGGAGTACATATCTAACTTTTTCCATTATTATATTGCTTTATCGCACAATAACTTCACTCATAGTGGATCACACTAGCTTTTCTTATTTTTTGTGCAAATAGTAAACGTTGTAAATCCAAAGAATCGGAGGGAGTAACAAGGATAATGCCATAATGGTAAGCTAGTACAACAATGGATGGGAGTACACACACCTTAGCCATTTTTAGTACCCTTTTCCTCAGATTGTTTGAATAATGGCATAAGTATCATAATAAAGATGACTTATCCCCTCAAATACATCAACTACATAAGAAGGCAAATCAAAATCAAAATCAAAATAAATCGAATCTTCACACTTCCAATAATCATACTCACTATCACTAAAATCCTTCTTAGCCTCCTCTTCATTTTTATCATTCCACTTCTTTTGCGCACTCCCTATTTTATCCGAAAAAACACCAAGACACGACCCAAACTGTTCGTACGCTGTCTTAATCTTCGGGTCATCCGCCTTTGAAGCGAGATCCGTAAACGTTTGTTCCAGTTTCTGGGATGTGTTAAAGGTGCATTGCATGACCGACCCGGCTAGATCTCGGACCGTTATTTGGGTCGCGCCCGGGTGGTTGTCGAGGCAGGATTGACAGTCCTTTGGGTATGGGGTTTTAGTGCATACGTTTTGTATTAGGGCTAAATCTGCATCAACTATGTTGATTAGTAGGATAATTGTAATTAGGATTGTAATTGTAATTAAGGGTGAGTAGTTCTTCCATGAAAATAACATTTTGCACTCCTATATGCCAGATACGGAGTATATGTTATATTGTTAATGGTATGAGCTTGTGATACATATTTGTGAAATCGTAGGGTATTTATAGTACTACATACTCTGTACTTAGTAGGACTTTTTTTTACCGAATAAATCATTTCATTAATAAAAAATGGCATATTCTACGTGGGACTTCTATGTTTTTCACATTCTGCTACAGGATACCCGTCATTTTGGTTAAAATGACTTTGACTTGCCATAACTTATGGACATGGGCTACAAAAATGACATATTTTTCTCTTAATTCATCGTCTTTAGAAGATCTTCGATCAATTTGAGAAACTTAGCTTGTACTAAGAATTATGGTCACTCAAACGTTTTTAACCGAATAAGTTTTGACCAAGTATAATTCTTTGTCTCGTATTCCGAAAGTGATGATTTTTGTCCACACTGATCGTTTGTAAAAAAAAATCTTCAATTTAAAATCAAAATCGTCTCTTTTGGAATTCATAGATAAGAGTTATCGTAAATCAAATATATTTTGACCAAAATTAGGGGTACCATGTAGAATGTGAAAAAGCATAAGGTTACCATGTAAAATATCTCATAAAAATTATATGATTATTATTTGAACTGATTCTTACGAATTGCTAGCTACATTAACCTATTCTGTCATATTCAATTGAACTGCTACATTTTTATAGTGGTTATGTTTTAAGACTGATGAAACTTTTATGGTGAGAGACCCACAATCCCCATTCCCCACTCACACCTTTATTCATTCCCGGTGCAAAAAGGTAAATGGACCGGTTTATAAGAATCGGAGAGATTATCTTTTTTAATGATACAACTTTTCACAATAGAATTTTTAGATTTTTCAAAAGTTTAAAGAAAATTCATTTATCTAACTTGATGGATTGTAGACTTATAGTCGACAATCTTATAAAACTTGTTGTAATACAATATACTCGTACTCCGTAACAAACAATTACAGTACTAATCTTCTGCGTCCTCTGAACTATCAAAGATATAGAAAGTCTCGTAAAACTACATATAAAATCCATGAATAGGTGTGTACTAGATCAATATACCCATAAACATTAAAGTTAGAGATTATTTGATAACCACTAATTTTGATGTCATTAATTACTATTATGAATCTACCCTATCAAATTAATGCTAGGGATTATTTGATAATCTTGTTTTAGCACCCGAATAATTTGACTTGTACCTAATCTAATTTGACCAAGTCCGAATGTTTATTGTTGTATACAAATCAATATTCATTCCTAACAAATTGAAAAGAACATAACCATAAAAACCCGATCGAGCTTGAAATTATGAAATGACCACCTCAACCCCAATATGCATGCTTCAAATTCTTACAAGATACAAACCTAAAATAGCTTGATCACCTGCGCCTGATCGAACGATTGATCCGTTTACCAGGTCTTGACTCTATATCTATGCTTATAAAGGCCAAATTTGCAATATGAGTGTAGTATTTAAATCAAACAAGCTAATTAAGTTTTTAAACTTCAAATTAGTGAGATAATTATCACAGAAACTAGGACTTGTACGCGTTTATCCAAAAATTCTAACTTCAGGTTTTGCATATACAGGCTACAACAACATTATTAACCTTCATTTGTACTCACTCCATTCAAATCCAATTATCATCATTATGTTTTTTCAGAGTTACTGAGACACAGTAAAAAAAAATGTATTCTTAATGTAGTCATAAAAATAAATCAAACAAGACATACAAGAGTACTATATTTTATGTTATATATTGTCGAGAATATTGAAGATTATCTTTAGTGGAACTGAATGAAGGGAGTAATAAATTGTTATTGTTGCCAGTTGCCACTCATCGTGTTTATCGTACCATAACAGAAAACTCTGAATTGTATTTAAGCAATTAGGGTAAGTCACAATAAAACGAGAAATCTTATAATATAGTAAGAAGATAACAACTAAAGTTGCAATAAAACAAGCCGGCCGTGCAATTTTGCACAAGGTAATACTAATACGGTATATATATATATTATTAATATATAAGGTTGGATAAATGGATACACATAAGTAAAAACCTAGCCATTTTTAGTACTCTTTTCCTCGGATTGTAAAATAATGGAATTAGCATCCCAATAAAGATGACTTATATACTCAGCTCGATAACTTACGATAGGATCAGCAGGCAAAACTTGATTATAATAATAAACACTACCCTTAACTATAATTAACTCCTTAATCTCACTTACACATTTGGAATAAACGTGATTAGCATCCTTAAACTCCTTCTTACCCTCCTCATAGTTTTTATTACTCCACTTATTTAGCGCACTCGTAACTTTCTCTGTAAACCCGTAAAGACACCCCCCGTAATCTTGGTACGCTTTCTTAATCTTCGGGTCTGATGACTTGGCGGCCAGAGTCGAAACCAATTCCTGCAATCCCTTGGAATCGAAGATGGTGTAGTTCATGACTGTCCCGGCTAGCTCTCGGACCGTCATTCGAGCCGCACCCGGGGTGTAGTCTAGGATGCCTAGACAGGCTTCTGGGTATGGTGTTTTATTGCATACCTTTTCTATTAGGGCTGAATCAGCATTAACTGTGTTGATTAGTTGAATGATTATAATTAGGGTTGTAATTAAGGGTGGTGAGTAGTTCTTGCATGAAATTATTGACATTTTTGTGTTATAATGTTTGCCTTGAATAATAATGGGATGATTGATGAGTTTGTGATACAAAATCGTAGGGTATTTATAGTACTTATTATGTATTTTTTTTTACGGAATAGATGATTTCATTAATACTCCCTCTCTTCCAATGAATTGTTTGCCTATTCCATATTGGGGCGTCTCAATGAATTGTTTGTCTTTCCATTTTAGGAATGTTTTTTATATGTAATTTGACCCTGACTCAACATATCACCTCCTAATTAGATCTCTTCCCCTTGGTGCCAAAAACAAAGACAAACAATTCATTAGAACGGAGGGAGTAAAAAATTATACGATATTTGAACTAATTCTTTTGAATTGCTAGTAACATTCGTCTATTTTGACATATTCAATTGAACCGTTACATTTCTATAGATGTGTACAAATAATGTACAATATCAATATATATATATACCCTCAAACATTAAAGTTAGAGATTATTTGATAACGTAACCACTACTAGCGAATTTTGATGTCATTACTATTATGAATAATCTACCGTATAAAATTAATGTTAGGGATTATTTGATGATCGTGAATTTTGATGTCATTACTAATTTACTACTCTCTTCGTTCAAATCGAAACTTCTCTTATTCCTTTTTGGGACGTTCAAGTTATCAAGTATTATCTACCCATTTCCATTTTAGTCATTGTTTTAATATTAAATAAATATTTTAGTTTAGGTTAGTTGGTTTGTTTGATGGTAAGATTGACGACAAAAATCCCACCATCAAAATGATCTGGGTCGGGTTGTTGTCGAGGCAGGATTGACAGTCCTTTGGGTGTAGGGTTTTGGTGCATACGTTTTGTATTAGGGTTGAATCCGCATCAACGATTGTGTTGATTAGTAGGATAATTAGGATTGTAATTGTAATTAAGGGTGAGTTGTTCCATGAAAACGACGTCATTTTGTGCTAGCTTAGGGATCGATAATATTATGTTGATGGTATGTGTTTGTGAATACATATTTGTGAAATCGTATGTTATTTATAGTACTCCATACTATATTACTATGTACTTATTAGGATTTTTTTGACCGAATAAATCATTTCATTAATAAAAAAAGGTATATATTCAACGTGATATTTCTATGTTTTTTCACATTCTACCTGATACCCCTCTTTTGGTCAAAACAACTTTGACTTGTCATAACTTATATATGGACACGAGTTTCAAAAATGACGATATTTTTCTCTTAATTCATTGTCATTAGAAGATCTTCAATTTGAGAAACTTAGTTTGTACTAAGAATTATGATCAGTCAAACGTTTTTAATTGAATAAGCTTTGATCGAGTATAACTCTTTGTCCCGTATTTCGAAAGTGATGATTTTTGTCCAAACTGATCGTTGGTAAAAAATCTTTGATTTAAGATCAAAATCGTTTCTTTTGAAATTCATAACTAAGAGTTATGGTAAGTCAAATATATTTTGACCAAAATGAGGGTACTAGGTAGAATATCCCATAAAAAATTATATGATATTTGAACTGATTCTTACGAATTGCTAGCTACGTTAGCCTATTCCGTCATATTCAATTGAAGTGTTACATTTATATAGTGGTTATGTTTTAAGAACGACTTATGAGACTTTTATTATGAGAGACCCACAATCCTCACTCACACCTTTATTCATTCCTGGTGCAAAAAGTAAATAGATCGGTTTTTAAGAATTAGAGGGATTATCTTTTTTAATGATATAACTTTTCACAAGAGAATTTTTAGATTTTTTAAAAAGTTTAAAGAAAATTCATTTATCTAACTTGATAGATTGTAGACTTATATATCGTCAACAATCTAATAAAACTTGTTGTAATACAATATACTCGTACTCCGTACCAAACAATTACGGTACTAATCTTCTGCATCCTCTGAACTGTCAAAGATCTAGAAAGTCTCGGGAAACAACATATAAAATCCATGAATACGTGTGTACAAGATCAATATACCAGTAAAAATTAAAGTTAGAGATTACTAGATTAAAGCCCGTGCGCTGCACGGGTTAGTTGACTTAATTACATTGATGATGTACATTCGTTAAAGAAAAAACTTAATCAAACTATGTCATTACAATAAATAAGATGATCACATGATATTAGTAATCAAAAAAATGCACGATTACTCTTATTTATAATATAGAAGTATCGCCTTATTTTAATATTTTCGATGTGGGATAATTTTAGGTTTGTAATCTTTTTAAAAGCTTTTTAAGACTCAAAAGATTGTTGGTTGATATTTAAAATCGAAAAATGACTCATTTATGATATAGAATTTCTATCACCTCATCATAATTTTTCGATGTGGTATAATTAATTTAATTAAATTTTATAGTTTTAAGAGCTATTTTTAAGACTTAAAAGATTTTGTTTTTATATCTAAGTTAAAAGAACAAACTATTATTCTTCACCTTATTATAATTTTTCGATGTGGGATGATTTTACATAAATTTATTTAAGTTTAGATATAGTCTAATTAAGAACTTTTATTTATAGACGAATGATTACACTTATTTATAATATATAAAATTTCATCAATCCATCTTAATTTTTTGATGTGGGATAAATATACTTTAACTATATAAGTCTTAGTCTTAGGAACTTCTTTTTAATCTCAAAAGATTGTTGGTTACGGAGTAATATCTAAGAACGAAAGATTACATAGAATTTTATCACCTCATTATAATTTTTCGATATGTGATAATTTAATTTAACTTTATTTGTCATTATAATTTTTTGATATGTGATAATTTAATTTATCTTTATTTGTAGTCTTATTAAGAACTTTTTTTTAAGACTAAAAAGTTTTTTTGTTGATATCTAAGGACGAATGATTAGTCTTATTTTTAATATATAGATTTACATCACCTCATCATAATTTGGAGAAATGATTACTTTTATTTATATAATATAATTCCATCGTATTATCATACTCTCTTCGGTCACTATTTTTGTCTCATTTCATTAAAATACCCCTCACAAATACTAAGGTAATGGAGAAAAAAATGGGGAACGAAGAGAGTATGATAATACGATGGAATTCTATATAAATAAAAGTTTATGGCCTTAAGATTGTTTTAAGACTCAAGAGTGTTTTTAAGACTCAAAAGAGAAGGGTATAATTTTTCGATGTGGGATAATTATTTAAGTTTATATTCTTAAGAGTTTTTTTAAGACTCAGAAGTTTTGATTGATATCTAATAATAAATAATTAGTCTTATTTATAATATAGAATTCCATCACTTTATTATAATTTGTCGATGTGGGATAATTTAACTAAAATTTGTAGTATTATTTATAATATAGTATAGTCTTAAGAATGTATTTAAGACTCAAAACATTTTTGTTTGATGAAACTTTATAATTTTTCGAATGTGGGATAGTTTTATAAGCTTATAGTCTTTATATATTTTTAAGACTCAAAAGATTTTTGATTAATATCTAAGAGCACATGATTACGATGGAGTACTCAATTATTTATAATATAGAATTCTATTGTCTTATTATAATTAGTAGATGTGGGATAATTTAACTAAAATGTGTATCCTTATTTATAATATAGAATCATCACCGTATCTTATTTTAATTGTTTTGATGTGGGATAATTTTAAGTTCATGGTCTTATTAAAACATTTTTTAAAACTCAAAATATTGTTGGTTTTTTAAAAACTCAGAAGAGAGGGAGTATAATTTTTCGTTATGAGATAATTTACCTAAGTTTATAAACTTAAAGAGTTTTCTAAGACTCAAAAGATTTTGATTGATATCTAAGAACAAATAATTAGCTAAGTCTTATTTATAATATAGAAATTCATCGTTTTATTATAATTTGTCGATGTGGTATAATTTAACTAAAATTGGTTTTCTTGTTTATAATATAGAACATCACCGTACCTTATCGTAATTGTTTCAACGCGGGATAATTTTAAGTTCGTAATCTTTTTAAGACCTTTTTTAAACTCAAAATATTATTGGTCGATGTTTATGGAAGAATTATTATGTCTTATTTATAATATAGAATTTCTTCACCTTATTATAATTTTTTACTTAAGTGTATAGTCTTCAGAATGTTTTTAAGACTCAAAACATTTTTGTTTGATGAAACTTTATAATTTTTCGAATGTGGGATAGTTTTATAAGCTTATAGTCTTTATATATTTTTAAGACTCAAAAGATTTTTGGTTAATATCTAAGAGCACATAATTACTCTTATTTATAATATAAATTTTCATCACCTTATTATAATTTTTCAATGTGAGATTATTTCTACTTAAGTTTGTAGTCTTATTAAAGGACTTTTAAAGAGTTAAAAGTTTTTTGATTGATATTTATGAACGAATGGTTAGTCTTATTAATAATATAGAATTCATCAACTTATCATAATTTTTCGATGTGGGATAATTTATTTAAGTTTATAGTCTTCTATCACCTCATCATAATTTTTCGATGTGAGATAATTTAATTATAGTCTTAAAAACTCTTTTTAAAACTAAAAAAATACATCCTTACTTTTGATTATAATAATATAGAATTTCATCACTCCATCATAATTTTTCAATGTGAAATGATTTTAAGTTTGTAGTCTTATATATTAAATGATTACTATTATTTATAATATAGAATTACATCAACCCATCATAATTTTTCGATGTGGGATTTAAATGTTTTTCTTTGACGATATTTATTTAAAATCGAATGATTACTCTTTTTTATAATATAAAATTTCATCACCTTATCATAATTTTTCGATATAGGATAATTACATAAGGTTTATAGTCTTATGAACTCTTTTTGAAATTCAAAAGATAATTACTTAAGTTTATAGTCTTAGGAACTCTTTTAAAATTCAAAAGATAATTACTTAAGGTTTATAGTCTTTGGAATTCTTTTTTAGATTCCAAAAACTTTTGAGACATATTGAAGAACGAATTATTACTCTTTATTTATAATATAGATGATAGTCGAGATTTGTCGTCAATCTAACTACCAAATAAAACCAACTAACCTAAGCTAGAATAGCAAGGGCAAGTCGGGTCGAATCCACAGAGAGATCGGGAATGAGTACTAGTTCGGCCTCGGATTATAATTAGCTACGCGAATCGATTGATAAGAGTGATTGAACTAGATAGACTAACTAATAAATACATGAAGAAACTAAAAATCTAAAACTAGAAATCTAAAGAAACAAAGAGATATGAAATGATGTAATCAAATAAGAAAAGGTACTAAGGGACGATGTCACCCGCGACTTATTCAAATCACGCTAACAAATGCCAAGTATCGAGGAAGTTGGGTTCTCGGACAAGGTCAAGGCGCATTCTAGGTCGGTCACCTCCCTCCCGGGCTCGTGAAACGACTAATTACCCCGTTTACCTCCCTCCCGGGTTCGTAAGATGGAATCCTAAGGTCTAGACCGGATACTCACTCCCGTGATGTTCCCCAAACTAACCCAAGTCAATGAAAAGCACGCTAATCAAAACTAGTGTTAGGGATACCCCGCTCAATTCCCACTCCCGTGTTCAACTAAGTAGAGTAAGGCAAGATAAAGGGGAAGAATCGACAATTAATCCTAATCGACTCCCGTCGATGACCAAGGGACTAAATTCGACTCAAACCCCATAGACCAAGGTTATCCATAAATCCCCAACACATCCTCATCCAATCACTCAACTAAACCGATACAAGGCATACAATCGCGCAATTCAAACAAATCGGGGATTCATCGACCCCTAGTGAGAAAACTACTCACTACCCATAATTATATTAATCAAAACACAAATAATTACCCTAAACATAATAATAAACATAATGAAACAATAAAGACTAAAACTTTGACTAATAAAGAAAAATAAAACTAATCTAACATAAACCAAACTAATTAGTCAACATAAATATAAAACACACTAAACACAATAAACTATAAAGACATAAACTTTAAGTGATTAACAATCTAAACATGAAATAAGATAAAATCGAATTAAACAAAAGAGAGATGAAATTATATTGAGAATAAGGAAATGTAAAATGATTAAGAAAAGGTTAGATGATTAAACTAATTAAAGGAATTAATTAAAACTAAAAAAAAGAAGAAGAAGGGAAAAACAGAGGAAGGGCTGCGGTTTTGCGTGCTGCCTGCTGCTCTACTCCTACGCCATTCTCCCTCTTGCTCCTGTCTACTCTCCTCTCTGTCAATTTCTCTACTGCTACTCCTACTGTCTTCTCCCTCCTCTCATTCTCCTATTCTAATTCTACTGCCCTTCTTTTCTTCTTCTTTGGTGGGCTGGGTGCCTTATTTTGTGTTTGGGCCCAATCCTCATCATGATTCAATAGCTGTTGTTTTGATCCGTTTTGTTCTGTCTTTATCGTCTCGATTCTCTTCGGTACCTACAAAATCAAATATCGAGGCACAGTACCAAAATCCCGAGAAATAACATAAAATGACAATAACTAAACTAAACTCGACTAATAAGCTAAATAAACGTAAAATGACTAATTACTAACAAATCGGGTTATAAAATTGATCGAATAAGAGTAGAAATATGGGGCAAAAACGAGTAAAATCACGAGTTATCAATAGAATTTCATCCTCATATTAAAATTTGTCGATGTGGATAATTTTACAACTGTTATATGTAATAAATTAATCACATAATTTGAAACAAATAATATGAAATTTATACTCTAATGAAAGCATTTTTTACCACGAATATAATTATTTCATTTTTATAATTTATTTTACGATAATATTTTTAAAAAATGAACTCCAAAGGTTTTACCTAGAATTGAAAAATATCACATTAATATGATAAATTAAATATATATTATAATAATTAAAAGATTCTCTAGTTGATTTTATTATTATTTATGATATACTTTACTAATTTGAGGTTTGATGAAATGGACCAATGAGATCGCTCGAAAAAAGTCAAAAATATATATAAATATATATATTGATTTCATAACCACTAATTTTGATGTCATTAATTACTACTATTATGAATCTACCCTATAAAATTAAAGTTAGGGATTACGGAGTATTTGATAGCACCAAGCCATCAATTATTGTGTACAACCGTTGTACCATGCGACAATAGTAAAAGTTTGGAACTTACGATAAAAGTTGACCATTTTAGGTTAGTTAGATACCACTTTCAGATAAATACTTACCACTTTTACATATGAAAACGCACTATTTACCTTAAAGTGATCACTAATTAACATAAAGTGGTAACTTTTTACCATAAATTAGGTCCGTCGTACAGTACAACGGTTGTATATTATAATTTGTGATTTGCTAATAGTGAATTTTGATGTCATTACTACCATGAATCCTGGTTTAGCACCCAAATAATTTGACTCGTACCTAACCTCATTTGACCAAGTTCGAATGTATATTGTTTTATACAAATCAAGATTTCTAACAAACTGAAAAGAATATAACCATAAAAACCCGAGCTTGCTTGAAATGACCACCTCAACCCTAATATGCATGCTTCGAATTCTTACAAAGTACAAACCTCAAATAGTATAGCCCAAAATAGCTTGATCACCTGCGCCTGAACGATTATTGATCCGTTTACCAGGTCTTGACTCTAGATCTATGCTTATAAAGGCCAAATTTGCAATATATGAGTGTAGTATTTAAATCTAACAAGCTAATTAAGTTTTTATTTCCTTCATATTAGTGAGATAATTATCACAGAAACTGGGACTTGTACGCGTTTATCAAAAAAGTCTAGTTTTAGGTTTTGCATATATAGGCTACAACAACATTATTAACCCTCATTTGTACTCCCTCAATTCAAATCCAATTATCATCATTATGTTTTTTCACAGTTGACCAGACACAATAAAAAAAATGTATTCTTAATGTAGTCATAAAAATAAATCAAACAAGATAGGAGTACTATATTTTCCGTTATAGATTGTCGAGAATATTGAAGATTCTCTCTAATAGAGCTGAATGAAGGGAGTAATTATTAGTGTTGCCAGTTGCCACTCGTCATGTTTATTGTACTGTGGCAGATTGAAAACTCTGGATTGTATTTAAGCAATTAGAGTAAGTCACAATAAAACAAGAAATCTTATAATATAAGAAGATAACAACTAAAATTGCAATAAAACAAGCCGCACCATTTTGCACGGGGTAATACTAATATAGTATATATATATTTTTAATATATAAGGTTGGATACACATAAGTAAAAACCTAACCATTTTTAGTACTCTTTTCCTGGGATTGTAAAATAATGGAATTAGTAACCCAATAAAGACGACTTATATCCTCAGCTCGATCACTTATATAAGGCAAAGGAGGCACATCTTGATTATAATAAACACTACTGCTCTTAGCCGCTATAATTAACACCTTAATCGCACTTACACATTTGGAATAAACGTGATTAGCATCCTTAAACTCCTTCTTACCCTCCTCATAGTTTTTATTACTCCACTTATTTAGCGCACTCGTAACTTTCTCTGTAAACCCATAAAGACACCCCCCGTAATCTTCGTACTCTTTCTTAATCTTCGGGTCTGATGACTTGGCGGCCAGAGTCGAAACAAAATTCTGCAATCCCTGGCACGAGCCGATGGTGCAGTTCATGAGTGGCCCGGCTAGCTCTCGGACCGTCATTTGGGTCGCGCCCGGGTTGTTGTCGAGGCAGCCTTGACAGTCGTCTGGGTATGAGGTTTTGGTGCATACGTTTTGTATTAGGGCTGAATCAGCATCAACAATGTTGATTAGTAGGATAATTATAATTAGGGTTGTAATTAAGGGTAGTGAGTAGTTCTTCCATGAAATTATTGTCATTTTTGTGCTATTATTGGATGATGAGTTTGTGATACATATTTGTGAAATACTACTAGGGTATTTACAGTACTTATACTTTTTTTACCAAATAGATGATTTCATTAATAATAAATTATATGATATTTGAATTGATTCTTATGAATTGGTAGCTAAATTCGTCCATTTTGGCATATTTAATTAAACTGTTACATTTCTATAGATGTGTACAAATGTACAATATCAATATACCCTTAAACATTAAAGTTTTAGAGATTAGTATTCGATCCATAACGTAACCACAAATTTTGATGTCATTACTAGTATGAATAATCTACCCTATAAAATTAATGTTAGAGATTATTTCATAATCGTGAATTTTGACAGCTAGTCTCATTTGAAACCGTCTCACAATAACTTATCGTGAGACCTACTAATAAGAATATAATAATAATAATAATAATAATAATAAAACTAACTCCCTAATATGTGAGAGGTCTCACGATAAACTTATCGTGAGATCATCTCATATAAGAAATACCATAATTTTGATGTCATTACTATTATGAATCCTGGTTTAGCACCTCAGTAATTTGACTCGTACCTAAATTAATTTGACCAAGTCCGAATGTTTATTATTGTATACAATCAAATTGATATTCCTCAAAAATTGAAAATAATGTAACCGGTAAGCGAAAATTCCTGAGACATAATTCTTATTTCCTGAGAATTATAAACGTAGTTGTTAAATCATACACAAATTTTACTGCGTGTTTTGTACCCATGAAAATACACATACATATACGCCCTCGAATACATGCACAATTATAGTGTAGGTCTAATGATAACCGTTTTATTTACCGAGTGATGACACTTACAGCTATCGGAATATATACTGTTATTTACGAGCATCTCAATGAGCAATCGTCTTGCTCCACCGTAAGAGGCGGTTTAATTTTCTAGGATCAGGCGCGCGCCCCTCTTGTGTACCGATCGAGTACTTGTATTTTTGGACTCGTTGCTTATTTTCAAATTATACTCGAAGAATAGATAAGATACATTCCTATTATACACTGAGTAACAATTTATATCTTCATTTTTTACGTTTGTTTTTTCACAGTTATCCATGCACGTTTTCTTCTGTCCATATCTTTAGTTACCTATTTCTAAAAATTATGAAAATTTGGTATTTATAACGTACTCAATCGATTAAACAATTTAAACAGGATTTCAGATGACTAACTTTCACCTTTATAAGAGTTATATTGACGATTCTACTCAATTATGAACGGAAGTTTTATTTATAATAAGGATAATGGCATGCATAATGGTAAGCTAGTACAACAATGGCCTTGATTAGCCATTTTTAGTACCCTTTTTCCTCAGATTGTTTGATAATGGCACCAGTATCGCTACAAAGATGATTTGACCCCAAATATTGCTCAACTACAGAAAATGGCAAATCAATATTATCAAAATCAATATTGTCAAAATCAATGGAACTTTCACACATCGTATAATCATAGATACTATCTCTAAACTCCTTCTTAGCCTCCTCATCTTTTTTATCATTCCACTTCTTTTGCGCACTCGTTATTTCATTCGAAAAAACACCAAAACACCACCCAAATTCTTCGAACACCTTCTTAACCTTCGGGTCATGGGTCTTGGAAGCCAGACCCGTAAATATTTGTTCCAGTTTCTGGGTTGTGTTACAGGTGCATTGCATGACCGACCCGGCTAGCTCTCGGACCGTCATTTGGGTTGCGCCCGGGTTGTTGTCGAGGCAGGAATGACAGTCCTTTGGGTATAGGGTTTTGGAGCATACGTTTTGTATTAGGGCTGAATCTGCATCAACGATTGTGTTGATTAGTAGGATAATTAGGATTGTAATTAGGGGCGAGTTCTTCCATGAAAACGACATCTTTTTGTGAATAATAATAATAATATTATGTTGATGGTAAGTGTTTGTGATATATTTGTGAAATCGTTTGGTACGTATTTATAGTATATCGTAATTATAACATTTCTTTTTTAACCGATATACAAATAGTTTAGATCCAGTGTAATAGTGCACGGTACATCTAGAAAGTCTCGTAAAAAAGATCGATTATGAAATCCATCAATAGATGTGTATAGGGATGACAACGGACCAGATCCGGACCGGATCCGCATGGATCCAAAGCCGGACCGGATCCGGATCCGACGGATCCCAAAAATGTAGATCCAAATCCAGATCCGTCGGATCTGGACCGGATCCGGATCGGATCCGCGGATCCAATTTCATACTTATTAATTAATGCGTATTTGCGACCATATTAATTATCATAATTTTACAAATAAAATCGAATATAAAGATTCATAATCAAATATTAATAAACTAAAAGAAAAAAGTTTTAGAAATAACCAAAAAAACACAAATGAAAGTAATAAGTTTTATATTATTGTTCATTTTTTAATAAAACGGATTTGCGGATCCGGATCCGGATCCGGATTTACTTATTAAGATCCAAATCCAGATCCGTTTAAAGATAGCGGATCCGGATTCATATCGAACGGATCTCAAAATTTAGGATCCATATCCGATCCTTGCGGACCGGATCTTGCGGATCCAGATCGGATCCGGGATCCGTTGCCATCCCTAGATGGGTACAATATCAATATAATATACCCTCAAACATTAAAGTTAAAGATGTTAATACTATCATGAATATACCCTCTAAAATTAATGTTAGAGATTATGTGATGACCGTTAATTTTGATGTCATTACTATTATGAATCTACCATCTAAAATTAACGTTAACAAAAAAAAGAAATTGAAGCGTGAATAATATCGTTTATAAATTTGATTGAATTATTTTAAGGATTTTTCGAACGTATGTGACACATGTTAGTGTGTTAAATAAAACAAGGTTCACATTGATATTGTTTAAGTATGTTTTTTATTTGTTCATCGAAGAGCGCACCTAGTCGTATTACGATATAGGGGACGGAGATTTGAACTTGGAACCTACTGTCCCAGAGCAACTGGTCTTAACCAACTAGGCCAAGACATCTTTGGTTATTGTCTAAGTATGTTAATAGAGAGTAGTAGTAGTGCATATAAGTTTTTTTTTTTTTTGGTGCGAAGTACTGCATATAAATTAATATTTCAATTTCTGATAATAATATTAAAAGTTTTTGTGAAACACGACCTTTAATAAAAACATTTTGCGAAGTAAAATGATATATAGAGGATATTGTTGTATTACGGTATCACGATGAACAATATCGTATTATTACGGTATCCGAGGAGTTTTTCGAGCGATATGATTGGTCCACATTTTTTAATATTTTTTTCAAGTTAAATAAAAAATATAAAAAATTGTATATTAAAAAATCCTACTCCACCTAAGACTCGATTTTTGTAAAATTTAAATAAAGAATATAGGAATTTGTATAGGAAAAAAAAAAAACAATCCTGCTCCATTTAAGACTAAAAAATTATCACTATATAAACCGACGGTTATCACCTCCTAAGGCACAAAAATTGGACAGCGAAAGTGTGAAACGCTAAGGCAATTCTGTTTTAAGACTAAAAACCAAAAATATTTTAAATTTTAAAAAGAGTTCTTAAGAATATATAAACTTAAGTTAAATTGTCCCACATTGAATAATTATAATTCTATAAATAAGAGTAATCATTCGTCATTAGATATCAACAAAAATACTTTTGAAGTCTTAAAAATAGCGCTCTTATGAATATAAACTTAAGTTAAATTGTCTCACATTAAAAAATTATAATGTAATATGATAAAATTTTATTACTTCGTATATTTTTTTTTGAGGAGAAAAGTGGAGCTTATATTTAATCGATTTCCATTATTTCGTATATAAATAAGAGTAATCATTCTTTTTTAGATATTAACCAAAATTCTTTTGAATCTTAAAAAGTCAAGACTATAAAGTTAAGTAAAATTATTTTACATCGAAAAATTATAATAAGGTCATAGGATTCTAAACAAGAGTAATAATAATTTGTTATTATACATTAACCAAAAATCTTGAGCATAAAATGAATTTTTAGGACTATAAACCAAAAATCTTTTAATTCTTAAGAAATTCTAAAAATACAGTATAAAATTAAAATTTCACCATTTTAAAATGATTAATAATAAAAATAAAATTATTACTTATATTATTATTATCATAATACAAATAGATATATTTTCTTTTCCTTTATTTTATTATGATAAATAAGATTAATCGTTGATTCTTAGATATAAACCAAAAAATTATCCCACATCGAAAAATTATAAAAACTTTACCAAAAAAAGAAAAAATATAAGAAGTTGATGGAATATTATATTATAAATAATAGTAATCGTTCGCGTTTAGATATCAACCAAAAAATTATCCCACATCGAAAAATTATAACAAGATGATGGAATATTATATTATAAATAAGAGTTCAAAAATTTAAGAAAGTAAGATTATCAACCAGTCGTAATTTTGAACTTTACTATCATTTCAAATGCATTCATAATTATTATACGAAATTACTTTTTCCTAACACAGCTTTACTCAATCCTAACGTATTTTTCTTAATAATTCCAAATTTACCCTTTCCATAATTCACCGTTCTCCCAACCAAGAACAACTTTTCTCTCATTTGCATACAACTATTCAAACCACGATTTCAAATCGATTACGAGTACTAATTCAGTTAGTGACGAAGTAATCACCGTTTTTCCTAAATTACTTGTTTGATTACGGTAATTACTTTTTCTAATCTCTTTAATTGAAATTGAAAGATTAAATTAGGGTTTTATTACTTTTTTTTTTCTTATAATTATGTTTAGTTGAAATTGGTGGAGTAATTACGGGATCGATCATTAGCCCTAATTCAATTAATGATAAACTAATTGCCGTTTTCCCTGAATCAATTGTTTTGTTACATTAATTATTTTGTCTAATCAAAATTTAATTGATATTGAAAAATTAAATTAGGGTTTAGTTACATTTTTTTTCTAATTATTGTTTAATTGTAATTGGTGGAGTAGATTAGGGTTTAGGGAACTAATTAGAGGATGGTGGTGGTGGTCACGGTGGTGGTGGTGATGGCCGACGAGTTGGGTAGTCGGATTTGATTAGGTTAATTTTGGGATTTTTTTAGAGAGAAAATGAGTATCACTCTTGAGAGTGTTGGGAAATGAAGGGGGCAAATAGGTAAAATGTCGTTAGGATTGAGTAAACGCTCGTTAGGAAAAAGCACGACCCATTATACTATTGTAAATAAGCAAGGGTATACTATTGTAAGCGACAACATTTATTATTATAACTTGTGCGCTGATGATGACAAATTTGTTTTTTTATCACATGTATCATCGTTGTTGACGGTAATATATATGTTCCCATTTTACCCATTAAATATTTATATCTACGTATATTTATGTGCAAGGTACATTAATTAGTCTTTTATTCTAACTACAATGCACCATATATAATGTCTGTAATTTAATTTGACGTTTACCGTAATATTATCTCTAATTCCTTGAAACACATTTAGGAATATGGATAATATTCTTTTACTATTAGGTATACTCATAACTTTGACTGACTTTCTACTGTTGTACAATATCACAAATTTATGCGATCATTCAACTTGGTGTCCTTATCAACGTCACAAAAAAGCGGTCCGTGCATCGCACGGGCTTTCCATCTAGTATTATTGTATTGTGTGAATAAGATAGAATTAGGAAATTATATTATTAATTAGTTTCCTAGTTTAAGTAGATTTGGTATCATTACGATACTATAAATATATGTGTTTTGTAGCACGATCACAGCGAATTCAATAACACAAAACCTTTACTTTAACCTACAACCTTTAATAATTTTTTTTTACGAAACACGTCATTTTCGTTGGAATTAGACAAAAAACACTGACGTTAATAACTCTGTTCTTCGGATGAAGTCAGGTGCTAAAAAAACATAAATTCATTTTCGGGTTCTGATAGGGGTTTTTATACGTCACATTTATAGTTTCACAAATTCTTCCCTAAGACGGACTCACAGAAGCTATATTATGAAACATCTCGACATCTCACTAGAGAGGTGATCATCAATTCGTAACTATCTCCCAAATGAGAACTCTCACAATACAATTATTGTGATAGGTCACATAAAAAAAACTCATATGAAACGATTTGTTGTTAAAGTTTATATAGGCTCTGCATGCATTCTCAAAACTCAAAAGATCGAGTACCAAATTCCATACATAAACTCTCTCACAGTCACGGAGTCTAGCCATTGATCCGATCCATCTTCTCCATTCAAAAACACATTGTCGTATGGTTTCGGTGACTTCTCATCAGAGTGTACACGTTAATATGCTAATTAAAGAAGAAATCACAATTATATTATAACGATAAATTGAAATACCAACTCTTAATTACGGAGTACCATACTTAAACAACATAATAATGTTATTCCTCAATTAACATATTAACGAGTGTTCAGTGGACACACGTTTGAAAAACCGATACATTATATATAAGGTTGGATACACATACATAAGTAAAAACCTAGCCATTTTTAGTACTCTTTTCCTCGGATTGTAAAATAATGGAATTAGCATCCCAATAAAGACGACCTATACCCTTAGCTTCCTCAATTACATAAGGATCAGCAGGCAAATCTTGAGTATAATAAACACTACTCTTAGCAGCTATAATTAACACCTTAATCTCACTTACACATTTGGAATAAACGTCATTAGCATCCTTAAACTCCTTCTTAGCCTCCTCCTCCTCATCTTTTTTATTACTACTCCACTTATTTAGCGCACCCGCTACTGTCTCCGTAAACCAATAAAGACACCCCCCGTAATCTTCGTACACTTTCTTAATCTTCGGGTTTGATGACTTCGCGGTCAGAGTCGAAACCAAATTCTGCAAATCCTGGCACGCGCGGACGGTGCAGTTCATGACCGACCCGGCTAGCTCTCGGACCGTCATTTGGGTCGCGCCCGGGTTGTTGTCGAGGCAGCCTTGACAGTCGTCTGGGTATGGGGTTTTATTGCATACCTTTTGTATTAGGGCTGAATCAGCATTAATTGTGTTGATTAGTTGAATAATTATAATAATTAGGGTTGTAATTAAGGGTAGTGAGTAGTTCTTGCATGAAATTATTGACATTTTTGTGTTATAATGTTTGCCTTGAATAATATTATGTTAATGGGATGATGAGTTTGTGACATACTAAGGTATTTATAGTACTTATTATGTACTTATTAAAAAAAACACTGAATAGATGATTTCATTAATAAAAAGTTATACGGTATTTGAACTAATTCTTTTGAATTGCTAGCTACATTCGTCTATTTTGGCATATTCAATTGACACAAATTATAGTATACAATCCTTGTACCGTGCGACAGATCTTAAAACTAGTAATTTATGGTAAAAAGTTATTATCGTTTTATGTTATTTAGTGAGCTCTTTAAGTTAAATAGTGACCAATTTTTAATATGAAAACATGGTAACTATTTATCTGAAGGTGCTAACTAACTAAATTAGCCACTATTTTATCATAAATTGCAAATTTTTATTATTGTCGCATGCTACAACGGTTGTACACAATAATTACTGTTCTATTGAACCGTTACATTTCTATAGATGTGTACAATAGCAATAATATACCCTCAAACATTAAAGTTTTAGAGATTATTTGATAACGTAACCACTAATTTTGATGTCATTACTATTATGACGAATAATCTACCCTATAAAATTAATGTTAGAGATTATTTCATAATCATGAATTTTGATGTCATTACTAATTTACTACTCCCTCCGTTCCAATGAATTGTTTGCCTTTCCTTTTGGCCCCAAGGTTAAGGGAACCAATGAGGGAGTGACATGTAGAGCAAAACTCATGAGAATGATCAAATTGTATATAAAAAACATTCCTAAATTAGAAAGGCAAACAATCCATTGAGACGCCCAAATATGGAATAGGCAAACAATTCATTGAGACGGAGGGAGTATTATGAATCCTGGTTTTTAATTTAGCACCTGAATAATTTGACTCGTACCTAACTTAATTTGACCAAGTCTGAATGTTTACTTTTGTATATAAATCGATATTCCTAAATAATTGAAAATAACTCAATAGTGACGCTTTAAGATATATAAATCGATATTCCTCAATAATTGAAAATAAGTCTGACTGTTTAGCTTTAAGATTTATACCTCGACATCTTAACACTGACGCTCATAGCTTAGCTTGTGAGCTTTTGCGCCAGTATTAAGAGTGGGTTTCGGACTGTTAGAAAAAAAAAAAAAAAAACTCAATAGAAAAAACTCAAGCTTGAAATGACCACACCTACATACCCTGATAATCTGATATGCATGCTTCGAATTCTTACAAACCTGAAATAGTAATTGTTAGTGTTGCGACTAGTCCTTGTAAAAAAAATTCCTGAGACATATTTTTATTTCCTAAGAATTCATTAACGTAATTGCTAAATTATACACGAATTTTAGCTACGTGTTTTGTACCCATGAAAATGCATTCACCCCCTTGAATAATATACTGATATATATACATGCACAATTATTGTACGTAGGTCTAATGATAATCGATTTATTTACAGAGTGATGACACTTATGGCTATCGGAATAATGTTAGCCAGTGGTGTAATCAACGATTTCCAGGACGAGCACGTCAATGAGCAATCGTCTTGCTCCATCGTAAGAGTTGGTTTTCTAGGATCGGGCACACGCTCCTCTTGTACCTAAGCTAGGACTTGTATTTTTGGACTCGTTGCTTATTTTCAAATGATACCTCGAAGAATAAATACATTCCTATTCATATACGGAGTATAATAGTATATATATCATCATTTTTAATTTTACGTTTGCGTTTTCATAGTTATCAATGTACGTTTTCTTTTGTCAATATCTTTAATTACATATTTCTAAAAATTATAAAAAATTGATACTTATAACGTACTCCAACAAGATTTCACATGATCGACTATCTTTCATCTTTATAAGAGTATATTACTCCGTATAAGTTATATTGACGATTCTACTCAATTATGAATAGTGACCAAAAAGCATGCAAACGTAAATAATCAAATAGAACGGAAGTTTTTATATAACTTATAAGGATAATAATACCATAATGGTAAGCTAGTACAACAATGGATGGGAGTACAATAGACATTAGCCATTTTTAGTACCCTTTTCCTCAGATTGTTTGATAATGGCTTCAGTATCACTATAAAGATGACTTAACCCCTCAGATAGATCAGTTACATAAGGAGGCAAATCAAAATCAAAATCAAAATCAATCGAATCTTCACACTTGGAATAATCATACTCACTATCACTAAACTCCTTCTTAGCCTCCTCATCTTTTTTATCATTCCACTTCTTTTGCGCACTCCCTATTTCATCCGAAAAAACACCAAAACACGACCCAAATTCTTCGTACACTTTCTTAATCTTCGGGTCATCCGTCTTTGAAGCCAGACCCGTAAACATTTGTTCCAATTTCTGGGATGCGTTAAAGGTGCATTGCATGACTGACCCGGCTAGCTCTCGGACCGTCATTTGCGTCGCGCCCGGGTTGTTGTCGAGGCAGGATTGACAGTCCTTTGGGTGTGGGGTTTTGGTGCATACGTTTTGTATTAGGACTGAATCCGCATCAACTATGTTGATTAGTAGGATAATTGTAATTAGGGTTGTAATTAAGGGTAGTGAGTAGTTCTTCCATGAAATTATTGACATTTTTATGCTATAATGTTATTTGCCTTGAATAATGAGTATTATGCTAATGGGGTGATGAGTTTGTGATTACATATTTGTGAAATACCAGGGTATTTATAGTAAGAATTATGTACTTTTTTTTTTTTTTTTTTACGGAATAGATGATTTCATTAATAAAAAATTATACGATATTTGAACTGATTTTTGAATTGTTAGCAATATTCGTCTATTTTGACATATTCAATTAAACCGCTACATTTCTATAGATGTGTACAAATGTACAATATCAATATACCCTCAAACATTAAAGTTTTAGAGATTATTACTCCCTCCGATCCGAGTTTTAGTGTTCTTCTTCTCCTTTCTTTTTGGGAGTAAAATAAGGAGGAAATATTATATTAATAAAAAAAGATGGATATATTGAAAAAGTAAGAAAGAATGATATTATATTAATTGAATAAGATAAAGTGAATAAAGTTCAAACCCAATCACGTAAAACCCTTCTCCTCCTCCTCCTCCTCCAAACATAAAACCCTAGCCTCCAAAAAAAACCTTGGGGCTACCACCATTAATGGTGGTAAGCCATCCATTTTTAATTAATTATATCGTTTTAATATTAGTACCATTAGTATTTTAGTTATAATAATAAGTCATCTCCTTTTGGAGAGTTTCGCCCCCATCAATTGATGGGTTTTGCTCTCTCTTTGATAAGAGATGTTAAATCTATTATAGTGGAGAGGACGCGGAAGATCATCAGTGCTATAATCGTTCACGTGGTATCTCAACTGATTTCAGACTGGCGGCTACAATCTATTGGGTTAGATGAAATTGATTATCGTCAAAACCTTAGAAGATCCGAAGACCCTCTTGTGAAAAGCTGTATCATTAAACAGCGATGTGTTGAAAGAGGATGTGCAGAAGCGGAGATCAAAATCTTAGTGAGAGAACTTTGTTTTAACGAGAATTTATTTTACTCAAATTTTATAGTATTGGATCCGTTCAATTTTGATATAAGTTGTAGATGTCGTATGACTTCTTATTAATGAAATGATCTATTCGCTCAAAAAAAAATTGAATTGTAAAAGTAGGAGAGAGAAATATTATATTAATTAATGAGAGATAATTGGTGTAATATAAAGAAAGTAGTGGGGGTAGGATGATAATGTTAGGTGAAAAAAAGTTTCCTTAAATAGAAATAGAGAAGAAGATCAAACTCAGTCCAATAAGAAAAGAGGAAAGAACAGTAAAACTCGGAGGGAGTAGTATTTTTGATGTCATTAGTATTATGAATAATCTACCCAATAAAATTAAATGTTAGAGATTATTTGATAATAATCGTGAATTTTGATGTCATTATTGTTATGAATCCTGGTTTAGCATCTGAATAATTTAATTGACTCGTACCTAACTTAATTTGACCAAGTCCAAATGTTCATTGTTGTATACAAATCGATATTCCTAAAAAATTGAAAATTCCTGAGATATATTTTTATTTCCTGAGAATTAATTAACGTAATTGTTAAATCATACACGGATTTTATTACGTGCTTTGTACCCATGAAAATACATGCACAATTATAGTACGTGTAGGTCTACTGATAACCGATTTATTTACAGAGTGATGACACTTATGGCTATCAGAATTTATACTGTTATTTACGAGCACGTCAATGAGCAATCGTCTTGCTCCACCGTAAGAGGTGGTTTTCTAGGATCAGGTGCAGGCTCGATCCTCTTGTACCGAGAGGACTTGTATTTTTGGACCCGTTGCTTATTTAATTTTCAAATGATCGTCGAAGAATAAATACATTCCTATTTATATACGGAGTATAACATAGGGTATATACAATGAGATGATTATACAACCAGTTGTACATAGTTTTATGTACAACTAGTTTTAAAATTTTGAGCTTTATCACAAAGTTTTTGAGCTTTGCAAACTTTTTGAGTTTTAATGTAAAGTTGTCGAGTTATTAAGTCACTTAAATGTTTAAGCTCAAAAATTTACAACTCGGCTCAAAAACTTTTATAAGCTCAGTAAATATATACAAAAGCTCAACAACTTTGTCTTGGTTGTACAATGCTGTAATCCTATTTTCGTCGTTTGTTTTTACACAGTTATCAATGCACGTTTTCTTTTGTCCATATCTTTAGTTACATATTTCTAAAAATCATTACTCGATTTTTGTTATTTTTAACGTACTCGATTAAGCAATTTAAAGAAGATTCCACATGACTATCTTTCATCTTTCATTTATAGGAGTATATATTACTCTGTATGAGTTATATTGACGATTCTACTCAATTATGTATAGTGACCAAAAAGCATGCAAACGTAAATAATCGAATACTCCGTCCCTTGGTTCCAATCAATTCCATACGTTTGCTTTTTCACACTTACCAATGCACGTTTTCTTTTGTCTATATCTTTAGCTACGTATTTCTAAAAATTATAAAAATTTGATATTCATGATGTATTCAATTACACAATTTAAACAAGATCTCACATGACTATATTTTATCGTATATATTAAAAGTTATGTCGATAATTCTTCTCATTTATGAATAGTGCATAATATCCAAATGCATGGAAATGATTGGAACGGAGGGAGTAGAACGGAAGTTTTATAATAAGGATAATGCCATGATGCTAAGATAGTAGAGTACAACAATGGATGGTAGTACATACACCTTAGCCAATTTTAGTACCCTTTTTCCTCAAATTGTTTTCATAATGGCATAAGTATCAAAATAAAGATTACTTAACCCCTTAAATACATCAACTACATAAGAAGGCAAATCAATATGAATACCAAAATCAATCGAACTTTCACACTTCGGATAATCATGCTTAATATCAATAAACTCCTTCTTAGCCTCCTCATCTTTTTTATCATCCCACTTCTTTTGCGCACTCCCTACTTTATCCGAAAATACACCAAGACACGACCCAAACTGTTCGTACGCTTTCTTAATCTTCGGGTCATCCGTCTTTGAAGCGAGATCCGTAAACGTTTGTTCCAGTTTCTGGGATGCGTCAAAGGTACATTGCATGACCGACCCGGCTAGCTCTCGGACCGTCATCTGGGTTGCACCCGAGTCGTTGTCGAGGCATGATAGACAGTCCTTTGGGTGTGGGGTTTTGGTGCATACGTTTTGTATTAGGGCTAAATCAGCATCAACTATGTTGATTAGTAGGATAATTGTAATTAGGGTTGTAATTAAGGGTAATGAGTAGTTCTTGCATGAAATTATTGACATTATTTTTGTGCTATAATGTTTGCCTTGAATAATAGTATTATGTTAATGGGATGATAGATGAGTTTGTGATACAATGAATTGTTTATTATGAAATTAATGGTATTTATAGTAATCCCTCCGTATCAATGAATTATTTGCCTTTGTTTTTGGCACAAAGGATAAGAGATCCAATGAGGAAGTGACATGTGGAGCCAAACTCAGGAGAATGGTCAAATTACATATAAAAAATATTCCTAAAATAGAAAGGCAAACAATTCATTGAGATGCCCAATATGGAATATGCAAACAATTCATTGAGATGCCCAATATGGAATATGCAAACAATTCATTGAGACGGAAGGAGTACGTATTATATATGTATGTACATTTTTTACCGAATAGATGATTTCATTAATAAAAAATTATACAATATTTAAACTGATTCTTATGAATTGCTAGCTACATTCGTCTATTTTGGCATATTTAATTGAATTGTTACTGTACATTTTTATGTACGTGTACAAATGTAGAATATCAATAATATACCCTCAAACATTAAAGTTTTAGAGATTATTTGATAATGTGACCACTATTTTTGATTTCATTACTATTATGAACAATCTACCCTATAAAATTAATGTTAGGGATTATTTGATAATCGTGAATTTTAATGTCATTACTGATTTGTTGCTTCCTCCGTTCAGTTGAACCTTCTCTTATTCCTTTTTGGCACATTAAGTCCAAACTATCCATTTCCATTTTAGTAATTGTTTTAATATTAAGCAAATATTTTAAATCTTATATATTTACATAAATATCCATATCTAACATTTTAGCCTACATTTAATATTAAACAAATACTTAACTTTTACACATTTTTGTACATTTAATAATAAACAATCGATTTCTTAACATTTGTGCATAAAGTTAAAAGATAGGTTCGACTTGAACGGAGGAGTATTATGAATCATGGTTTAGCACCTGAATAATTTGACTCGTGCCTAACTTAATTTGACCAAGTCCGAATGTTTATTGTTTTATACAAATCGATATTCCTAAAAAATTGAAAATAACGTAACTGAAAAAACCCGAAATGACCACACCTACCCTGATACACATGCCTCGAATTCTTACAAACCTGAAATAGTAGGACCATTCATTTGTGCTATAATTGTTAGTGTTGCGACTCGTCCTGTTAAGCGAAAATTCTTGAGATATATACATTTATTTCCTAAGAATTAATAAATGTAATTGCTAAATCATACATGGATTTTACTGCGTGTTTTGTACCCATGAAAATACATATATACATATAGTCATATATGCCCTCGAATACATGCACAATTATAGTACGTGTAGGTCTAATGATAACCGATTTATTTACAGAGTGATGACAGTTATGGCTATCGGAATAATGTTAGCCGGTGGTGTAATCAACAATTTCTATGACGAGCACGCACGTCAATGAGCAATCGTCTCGCTCCACCATAAGAGGTGGTTTTCTAGGATTATGCGCGCGCTCCTCTTGTACCGAGGACTTGTTTTTTTGGACTCGTTGCTTATTTAATTTCAAACGATACTCGAAGAATAATCGATACATTCCTATTTATATTTGGAGTATAACATACAGTATATATTGTCATTTTTTACGTTTGTTTTTTCACAGTTATCAATGCACGTTTTCTTTTGTCCATATCTTTAAATATCTAAAAATTACTCCCTCCGTTCCAATGAATTGTTTGTCTTTCCTTTTGGCACCAAGATTAAGAGAATCAATGAGGGAGTGACATGTAGAGCAAAACTCACGAGAATGATCAAATTGTATATAAAAAACATTCCTAAAATAGAAAGGCAAACAATTCATTGAGACGTCCCAATATGGAATAGGGAAACAATTCATTGGAACGCACGGAGGGAGTATGAAAATTACTTGATCGATTAAGCAATTTAAACAAGTAAGATTTCATAAGAGTATACTCCGTATATATTACTCTGTATAAGTTATATTGACGATTCTACTCAATTATGAATAGTGGCCAAAAAGCATGCAAACGTAAATAATCAAATAGAGCGGAAGTTTTATTTATAATAAGGATAATGCCATGCATAATGGTAAGCTAGTACAACAATGGATGGGAGTCCATTTTTAGTACCCTTTTTCTTCAGATTGTCTGATAATGGATCTAGTAATGCAATAAAGACTACCTAACCTCACAGATAGACCAATTACGTGAGGAGGCAAATCAAAATCAAAATGAATGGAAGTTTGACACGTCGTATAATCATACAAACTATCTCTAAACTCCTTCTTAGCCTCCTCTTCATTTTTATCATTCCACTTCTTTTGCGCACTCGATAATTTATCCGAAAAAACACCAACACACGACCCAAACTGTTTGTACGCCTTCTTAATCTTCGGGTCATCCGTTTTTGAAGCGAGATCCGTTAACGTTTGTTCCAGTGTCTGGGATGTGTTGAAGGTGCAGTACATGACTGACCCGGCTAGCTCTCGGACCGTCATTTGGGTCGCGCCCGGGTTGTTGTCCAGGCACGAATGACAGTAATTTGAGTGTAGGGTTTTGGAGCATACGTTTTGGATTAGGGTTGAATCCGCATCAACGATTGTGTTGATTAGTAGGATAATTAGGATTGTAATTGTAATTAAGGGTGAGTAGTTCTTCCATGAAAACGACATCGTTTTGTGCTAGCTTAGGGATCGATAATATTAGGTTGATGGTATGTGTTTGTGAATTGTGATACATATTTGTGAAATCGTATGGTATTTATAGTACTCCATACCATGTACTTATTAGGATTTTTTTGACCGAATAAATCATAATTAATAAAAATGGGTATATTCTATACGTGGTACTTCTATGTTTTTTCACATTCTGCTACATGATACCTCTCATTTTGGTCAAAATAACTTTGACTTGCCATAACTTATGGACACGGGTTACAAAAATGACGATATTTTTCTCTTAATTCATTGTCTTTAGAAGATCTTCAATTTGAGAAACTTAGCTTGTACTAAGAATAATTATGGTCAGTCAAACATTTTTAACCAAATAAGCTTTGACCGAGTATAACAATCTTTGTCACGTGCTTCGAAAGTGATGATTTTTGTCCAAACTGATCGTTTGTAAAAAAATCTTCGATTTAAAATCAAAATCGTCTCTTTTGGAATTCATAGTTAAGAGTTATCGTAAGTCAAAGATATTCTGACCAAAATGAGGGTACCATGTAGAATGTGAAAAAATATAAGGGTACCATGTAGAATATCTCATAAAAAATTACTCGGTATATGATTATTTGAACTGATTCTTACGAATTGCTAGCTACATTAGCCTATTCTGTCATATTCAATTGAACAACTACATTTCTATAGTGGTTATGTTTTAAGAACTGATGAGACTTTTTTTTTGGTTCGCACTGACGAGACTTTTATGGTGAGAAACCCACAATCCCTGCTCACAATCAGAGGGATTATCATTTTTTTAATGATACAACTTTTCACAAAAAAAATTTCAAATTTTTCAAAGGTTTAATGAAAATTCATTTATCTAACTTGATAGATTGTGGACTTATAGTCAACAATCTAATAAAACTTGTTGTAATACAATATACTCGTACTCCATAACAAACAATTACGGTACTAATCTTCCGCATCATCTAAAGTATCAAAGATCTAGAAAATCTCATAAACAACGTATAAAATCCATGAATAGATATGTACTGTACAATATAAATATATAACCTCAAACATTAAAGGCTCGTTTGGTTCACCAAGGAAATATGAAGTTACCGGGAACTTAAATTCACGTGAATTTGTATTTCATGGAAATTACAAAAATATTGTTTGGTTGTCATGTGGGAAATGACTCCATGCGGGAAGTTCTATCCACCAAGGGGCTTGGTGAGTAACTTCTCCCATTATGGAGAAAGTGACAATTCCTGAGAAGTGGCAATTTCCCTGAAATGGGCAACCAAACAACTCCTTGAAAATGCACTTCCCGAGATTTTGCACTTTCCGATAATTAAACGAGTAAACAAACGAGCCCTAAAGTTAGAGATTATTTTTTTTTGAAGCAAAGTTAGAGATTATTTGATAACCACTAATTTTGATTTCATTAATTACTATTATGAATCTACCCTATAAAATTAATGCTAGGGATTATTTGATAACCACTAATTTTGATGTCATTAATTACTATTATGAATCTACCCTATAAAATTAATGCTTGGGATTATTTGATAACCACTTATTTTGATGTCATTAATTACTATTATGAATCTACCTTATAAAATTAATGCTAGGGATTATTTGATAATTGTAAATTTTGATGTCATTACTATTATGAAACTGGTTTAGCACCTGAATAATTTGACTCGTACAGTCGTACCTAACTTAATTTGACCAAGTCCGAATGCGTTGTATACAAATCGATATTCCTGAAAATTGAAAATAACATAACCGAAAAAACTCAAACTTGAAATGACCACATCTACCCTGATATGCATGCTTCGAATTCGAAACTACTTTTTACCGTTGGCGTTAATTACGTAAAATGACGATTTTGTCCTTGCTATTTATTCTCGAAATAATATTACTTTTACATTTTATAGATTATCGGTTTATTAAAACTCGATAATAAAACAGTCTTTTTCGATTATCGTAATAAACCAAAACCGACTTCCTATATAGTTAATATATTGAATTACGTAAAATGACGAGTTCTACTTTGCAACTAATTCTCGAAATATTATCACATTTACATTTTATAAAATATCGGTTTATTAGAACTCGATAATAAAACCGTTTTTTCGATTATCGTTACGCCTACGATTTTAAACAGTTACTATTAAAAAAATTCCGACAGTTTTGTCTAATAGTTTAAATATAATGGACTGGTCGAGTGGTCCTTCGACTCCCCCATGGGCGTGTTGAAAAAACCACTAGACCCGACCCATTTCCGAGTTTTTTTTTCTCTTTTAATTAGCGTTTAGAAACAAGTAGTTTTAAATCATTTGAAATATCAGTTTGTTGATGTTGGTGAAGTGGTTTAGGTATTTGCCTTGTAGGCAATTGGTCAGAGGTTTGTAGATTTTCAAAAGACAAATGTGTAAATGAGGAGATTCGAACCTGAGCCACTTAAAATGTGGTTTAATTTATAAACTTAAAAAAAATCGTCAGATTTTTTTTAATAACTGTTTAAAATCGGAGGCGTAACGATAATAAAAAAAACAATTTTATTATCGAGTTCGCATTATTAATATATAAGGTTGGATAAATGGATACACATAAGTAGAAACCTAGCCGTTTTTAGTAGTCTTTTCCTGGGATTGTAAAATAATGGAATTAGTATCCCAATAAAGACGACTTATATCCTCAGCTCGCTCACTTACATAAGGCAAAGGAGGCACATCTTGAGTATAATAAACACTACTCTTAGCAGCTATAATTAACACCTTAATCGCACTTACACATTTGGAATAAACGTCATTAGCATCATTAAAATCCTTCTTACCCTCCCCATACTCTTTATTACTCCACTTATTTAGCGCACTCGCTATTTTCTCTGTAAACCCATAAAGACACGCCCCGTAGTCTTCGTACGCTTTCTTAATCTTCGGGTCTGATGACTTCGCGGCCAGAGTCGAAACCAAATTCTGCAATCCCTGGCACGAGCGGACGGTGCAGTTCATGACTGGCCCGGCTAGCTTTAGGACCGGCATTTGGGTCGCACCCGGGCACCCGTCTAGGCAGCCTTGACAGTCGTCTGGGTATGGGGTTTTAGTGCATACCTTTTGTATTAGGGCTGAATCAGCATTAACTATGTTGATTAGTAGGATAATTGTAATTAGGGTTGTAATTAATGGTAGTGAGTAGTTCTTCCATGAAATAATTATTGACATTTTTGTGCTATAATGTTATTTGCCTTGAATAATACTCGTATTATGTTAATGGAATGATGAGTTTGTGATGCATATTTGTGAAATACGTACTAGGTATTTATAGTACGTATTATGTACTTATGAGATTTTTATTTTTATCGAATAGATGATTTCATTAATAAAAAAATATACTAAACTGATTCTTTTGAATTGCTAGCTACATTCGTCTTTTTTGACATATTCAATTGAACCGTTACATTTCTACAAGGGGGTGTTTGGTTGGGAGTTTGGGAATGAATTGGAATGGATTCAATCCATTTCGATGTTTGGTTTGAGAGTTTAGGAATGGAGTTAGAACACCTAATAAAGGTTGTAAATCCACCTCAAATCCTTGGAATCACATCAATCCTTACCTTCACCCCATGATTCTAAATCTATACCAACTTAATACACATACGATCCATTTCACCCTCGAACCAAACAACCATAAACAAGTATGAGTATCGAACTCCAGGCCAATCATTCATGGAATCACGTTTGATTCCAATCCATTCCAATAATTTGAACCAAACGCCCAAATGTGTACAAATGTACGGAGTACAATATCAATATACCCTCAAACATTAAAGTTAGAGATTATTTGATAATGTAACCACTAATAATTTTGATGACATTAATTACTAGTATGAATCTAGTAATCTACCCTATAAAATTAATGTTACTTCGTATTAGATATTATTTGATAGGGTAATGTTAAATACAACCCTTACACATATATCAATGTAATTAAATTCTTCTATACTTAGTAAAAATATAGGGATTGAAACCCAAATTACAAATATATCAATGTAATTAATACTTGTATTAAAGAATTATTTATTTTTTTGATCTAGGGTTGTATATATATAGATAATCGTGAATTTTGATGTCATTAATAATTTGACTTGTACCTAACTTAATTTGACCAAGTTCGAATGTTTATTATTGTTACGTTGTATACAAATCGATATTCCTAAAAAATTGAAAATAACATAACCGAAAAAACTCAAGCTTGAAATGACGAGCTAGGATCCTCTCCATTGTTTTCTCTCCATTATTTCTTACAATCCATTATAATATCATTTCTCTTTCTCTTTCATCATCTTGTAGCATTGACATGAGAACCGTTGGATCGTTTCAAAATAAAATTCGGTCCATTGATAGTAATGGAGAGGGGTAATGGAGAGGAGGTAATTAAGAGGATAATTGAACCGTTACATTTCTAATGGAGAGGATCTTATTTCCATTCATTTGTGCTATAATTGTTAGTGTTGAGACTCATCCTGGTAAGCGAAAATTCCTGAGACATATTTTTATTTCCAAATAATTAATCAACGTAATTACTAAATCATATACAAATTTTTATTGTGCTGTCGTGTTTTGTACCCATGAAAATACATATACATATACGCCCGGCCTCAAATACATGCACAATTATAGACTTATAGTACGTGTAGGTCTAATGATAACCGATTTATTTACAGAGTTGGCTATCGGAATATATACGAGTACTGTTATTTACGAGCACGAGGTCAATGAGCAATCGTCTTGCTCCACCGTAAGAGGTGGTTTTCTAGGATCAGGCGCACGGTAGCTCCTCTTGTACCGAGGACTTGTATTTTTGGACTTATTTTCAAATGATACTCGAAGAATAGATACGTATACATTCCTATTTATATACGGAGTATAACAGTATATACTATATATCATCATTTTTTACGTTTTGCTTTTTCACAGTTATCAATGTACGTTATCTTTTGTCCATATCGATCCTTAGTTACATATTTCTAAAAATTATGAAAATTTGATATTTATAACGTACTCAATCGATTAAGCAATTTAAACAAGATTTCACATGACGACTATCTTTTTTTATTTTGAAGCAAACCCCAAACTTGGGATTATATCATCGCATTAAAATCGTCAAAAATAATAGATTCCACGGTTACAATTACGCTGGTCACATGACTATCTTTCATCTTTATAGGAGTATATATATTACTTTGTATGGAGTATAAGTTATATTAACAATTCTACTCAGAATCGTAAATAATCAAATAGAACCGGAAGTTTTATAAGGATAATGCCATAATTCTAAGGTATTAGTACAACAATGGATGGGAGTCCATACATACACCTTGATTAGCCATTTTTAGTACCCTTTTCCTCAGATTGTTTGATAATGGCATGAGTATCACTATAAAGATGACTTAACCCCACAAATAGATCAACTACATAAGGAGGCAAATCAATATCAATATCATCATCAAAATCAATCGAACTTTCACACTTCGTATAATCATACTTACTATCACTAAACTCCTTCTTAGCAGCCTCCTCTTCATTTTTATCATTCCACTTCTTTTGCGCGCTCGCTAATTTATCCGATAAAATACGAAGACACGACCCGAATTCTTCGTACACTTTCTTAACCTTCGGGTTATCGGCCTTGGAAGCCAGATCCGTTAACGTTTGTTCCAGTTTCTGGGATGTGTTACAGGTGCAGTACATGACTGACCCGGCTAGCTCTCGGACCGTCATTTGGGTCGCGCCCGGGTTGTTGTCGAGGCAGGAATGGCAGTCCTTCGGGTATGGGGTTTTGGTGCATACGTTTTGTATTAGGGTTGAATCCGCATCAACTGTGTTGATTAGTAGGATAATTAGGATTGTAATTAGGGACATGTTCTTCCATGAAAACGACGTCATTTTGTGAATAATAATAATATTATTATGTTGATGGTAAGTGTTTGTGATACATATTTGTGAAATCGTATGGTGTATTTATAGTATATCTTACGTATATTCAGTGTAATAATGCACGGTACATTTAGAATTTTATAATTCATATGTAGGAAAATTCCGTATTTGGTTATTACTATTTACACTTGAAAGTATAATGGACACGTATTATAAAATAGTTGTAAATATATATACCTTCTAAAATTAATGTTAGAGATTATTTGATGAGCCTTAATTATGATGTCATAACTATTATGAATCTACCATATAAAATTAAAGTTAGAGAAGGGTATCATGATGTATTAGTGTTATCGAAAAAAATTGAAACAGTAAAACTAATTCCTCATACTAAAGTTGACTCGTATTGTGATTTGTGAAGTGTATTTTAATATGAGTATTTTTTTACCATGGTGTGAATAATATCGTTTATAAATTTGATTGAATTATTTTGACGATTTTTTTAACGTGTGTCGACCACGTTAACATGGTAAATAAAGTAAGTTTCACATTTCAATTCCTGATAATAATATTAAGAGTTTTGTGAAACACGACTTTTTGTTATGGAACCAACTCGAACCAAATATTCCACTTTAGAAATGAGGGGTGGAGATTCGAACCCGTGACCTTTTGTCAGGCTGGTTCTGATATCATGTTATGGAACCAACTCAATCAAAACCTTAAGGCAATGGTTGGAGACCCAGATATATTTAAATACTCTCGTTACACTTTTAATAAAAACATTTTGCAAAATAAATACTCGTACAATCTTTGATAAAAATCACATTTATACATCACACATTAATAGTTTCACAAATTTTCCTCTTAAGACGGACTCACAGAAGCTATAATGTGAAACATCTCGACATTTCACCAGAGACGTGGTTATCAATTTGTAACTATCTCCCAAGTTAAGTATGGTGATGTAGGTTCTCATACCTCCTATCAATCAAGATAAACAAGAGACGCTTTCGAAGATGCTCTTGAGAACTTCATCAGTGCTTTTGTCATCTTCAATCCTGAGTCTTTAGAAAACAATTCAGGCACCAAGTACATATTTTCGAGGACAGTTGAGACAGCAAGAAGGTATTCAACCAATTTGAGTTCCGCACTTGTTCCCGAGATACCCTCAATTTTGACCTCAACAAGGTGATTCAATTTGTAGTTGTAGTTGTAATCAAGGATGTGTTCGCCAACATTTTCATATGAGAAGAACTGCGATAGGAAGAATAATTCAAGGATAAGTAAAGCAATGATCAGAAAGAATGCATTTAAACATGATTTACTTACTGATATGTCGAGCTTCTTAATGTAAGGACAAGATTCGATCATGGAGATAAGGTGACGGAAAACATTCAAATCATTTGGTACTAGATCGCTCAGGGACAGTTTCTCTAGATGGTTGAATATGACCACCGGAGGAGATTTTATGAAGCCAACTGCATCCAAGAACTTTAAAAATGTACCGAGTACAGAATAAATTAGAACATATACAGATGAAAGTAAAAAAAAAAAAACGGAGCAAAGTACTCGATCTTTACCTCACACAATCTACCATCAAAGTCGAGGGACTCAAGCTGGCAAGAAGTTGAAAGAGAAGTGATAGCATCGATTGTTTCAACAGTTATGAGTTTTTCAGGCCAATCATATAAAGCAATGGTTACTCTTCTAAGACTGCGAATATTTTGGAAAGCTAGAGACTCAAATTCGCCTTTTAATATCAAAGTTTCAAGACTAGGCGCATTTATCACGATGTGATCCATACCCCTCCAGTTCAAAAGTTCTAAGGTTACTAGCATCCTACATTTCTCCATCAAACAACAAAAAATGTTTTGATCACCAAACTTAATGTTCTCCAGCACAAGGTGCTTAAGTTTAGGAAACCCAAGGAAGTAAGTAGGCGGAGGATTCAAAGAGAAACGCCCCAGTTTCAGGTGCACTAACTCGATGCACCAGAATATATACGAAGGAATATATACGTTATCGTCATAACAGCCACTGTTAATCCTGATCTTTTGGACTCCGTGACTAGATAGAAACGATATCCATTGGTTGAGACTGAGACTGATAGTCCGGTGACCCACCTGTGTATTTGTTGCAGGACCATCAAAGCAAAACTCATGAACGGGGCCTTTGTGATGAAGGAGTATACTACTAATAATGGTACTGACTTTCGGCCAATAACAATCGTCAAAGTCACCCTTTAGGCGCCCCTTGAAATCACGATCAAAGTAGAGAGCCTTTAGTGATAACCAAGAATTTCTCCATTGTGTGGACAACACGCTCGTCTGTGCAGCCATGTGAATTGGCAACTTCTCCAGGATTTTATCAATCACAATATTCGGAACATTGCTGAAAACATCAGTATCACTTGCCATCGGACACTGACATCAGAAATAACAACTAAGTTCTTCACTCCGCACTCTTCAAAGTCTCCTAAAGTACACTGATTCTCCTGGCCTTGAAAGCAAATCATAAATACATACCGTCAAAAATTAGAGCCAACTACCAAAGATGCCTTAACCTAGGTATCCCCAAAAATTAGGTCACAGGTTCGAATCCCCTCCCCTATATTGTAATGGGACTAAGTCGATAACAAGTCGCCATGTACAAATTGGCACAGACACTTCACTTGGGTCATTGGGTGCCTGTCGCGTGATTGACACCGACACATACTTAAATACTTCACTTTAAACCAAAAAATTGAAAATTTTGTCCAAAAGAGCCGCGTCCGACACTCCAACACCGTGTCAGATATAACAAGAATGAAGATCCCCAGACACATTTTCCATCAATCTTTCGTTCCTCAGAATTCGACATCAAGAACATTTTATCTAGATTCAGGAAATAAATCTGCTTTTGTAAATGTAGATTCAGAAAGAAAAAAAAAGCTCCATAGCAGTAATGGCGATTCATCACAGAAATCCACAAGCAAAAAACAGAAATCGATTCAAAAACATCTCAAAAGAAGCAATTCAAACCATGCTTTAATTTCATGAAATAGCTCGCGTCATAACTACAACCAGGTACAGGATAACGCACTAACGCAGCAACTGAATTTTCTAATGCAATGGACTACCGAGTTGTGGAATTGAAATCAAGCAACAAACCACAGCATAAGGAAGAAGAAGAAGAAGAAGAAGAGGTGGTTTTACCAGAAGATAGGTGGTAACTAGTAAGTCATGAAGTAGAGTTCATCTTCATAAAGAAAACCCAGATCAAGCTGATGATGAAATTAGAGAGCAATTGATCAAAGTGAGTCACTGAGTGGGAAAAAGGCACATGTTGCTGCTCTGCGACAGTAGGTTTCAGGTTCGAATCCCCATTCCTTATATTGTAACGCGACTAAGTGTGCTCTTTGTTCCGTATTTATTTTTGGATAGTTTTTTAAAGATTGTCTTTTCATTTTGTTATTCCATTAATCCACGTCATCTCACACATCACCCTATAAATAATCATAATTGTCTATATATTCTATTGTTACACAATTTTCTTAATTATTGTGCAAAAGTAAGTAAATGGGACAATCATTTTGGGACGGAGGGAGTATATTAATTGATCAAACGCGTCAATATGCTACAGAGTAAAAAAAATGACCAAACACATCTATTTATATCGTTACATTTTCTGCATTTAACCTGTTGTACAAGTGATCAATTTTTTTATCGAATCAATGTATTTGAAACGAAATTCGTATAAATGTTTTATTTTAAATTAACGAAATACTGTAATTATTTAGTTATGATTAATTAACAATGAACTTTATATAATTACCGATTAAAAAAAGAAAAAAACCTAAATCCAGAAAAAATTAAACCCAGAAAAACCCCACCAAAAACCCTGTTCTTTCTCTCATCCCCGAAACGACGCCGTTTATATCTCTTTTTCCAGGTACCATCATCTGAATTCTTCTGGTACTTGTTCTTTCTTTTCCAGTTACTATTAAATTACGTAAAATCCCTAATTTCATGGTGGGTTTTTCACTTTTTGAGTGATATTTTCATCAGTATATAGTTCAAAGTGAACTTATAAATGTTGTTAGAATGCTATGAAAAATCCCTAATTTTATGTAATTTCGTGGTTATTTGATTAATTTATTGCTATTGTTAATTGAGAGTTGGGTTTTTTTCATATTTGTTTGATATTGGGTTTTTACATTTGTTTTAGGAACAGTAAAATTGTTTGTTTTCCATTGTTTCCATGGCGGTTTCGTCATCAATCAACATGTATTCAACAAATGCTGCATTTGGGGCTGTTAAGATTGGGTATTCCGATTTTTTTGGCAGAAATTTAGTGAATTTCACTGAAATTAGATCGCTTTCCGACCCCAATTCGTTAGGGTGCACATTTAGTGCAAAACCTTTGAAATGTGGCAATGGGGTTTTGAGCAAATTTGGAGTTCCGTGCCATGTGGTTGGCACGAAGAACTCGAGTTCTTTCTCAGTGGGTCAGAAATTTCATCTTGAAGATGTGATTGAAGCTCAACAGTTTGATAGGGAGACTCTTAGTGCCATTTTTGAAGTTGCTAAGCAAATGGAGAAGGTCGAGAAAGGTTCACCTGAGAGTGAGATTTTAAAAGGGTACTTAATGGCCACTTTGTTTTACGAGCCTTCTACCAGGACACGGCTTTCTTTTGAATCTGCTATGAAACGGTTAGGTGGGGAGGTACTGACTACAGAAAACGCGAGGGAGTTCTCGTCTGCAGCTAAAGGGGAGACACTTGAGGGTAACTTTCTGTGGCGCATCATTTTGAATTGAGTAGTGCCCTCTTATATGGCATGAGTTTGAAATATGTAGCTTACAATTGCAGATTCGATCAGAACAGTTGAAGGATACTCAGATGTAATTGTAATGCGGCATTTTGAAAGTGGTGCTGCTAAAAGAGCAGCAGCGACAGCGGGAATTCCTGTTATAAATGCAGGAGATGGTCCTGGACAGCATCCAACTCAGGTTATTATTGCCTGCACTGTAATTAGTCTAATGTTACTGTCTACTGTATAACACTAGGGTAAGACTGCTTGCATTCGACCCCCTTACGCTGGCATTTGTGGACTATGGTGAAATTGTTTGTAGTAAATCCTTCGTGTGACTGTGCCCTTGTAAATCCCTCAGTAAAAAGGGGGCTGTTCATGATTTCTTCGAATAGGTGTGTCACAATTTTAGTTAGTTGTTTTGTGGTAACGACTGCGAAGTATGTGCTCTGACCCTTTCTTCTGTCAATATAGGCTCTTTTAGATGTTTACACTATTGAAAGAGAGATCGGGAAGCTCGATGGCATAACTGTTGCCTTGGTTGGTGATCTTGCTAATGGAAGGACTGTTCGGTCACTCGCGTATCTACTTGCCAAGTATGATGATGTTAAGATATACTTTGTTGCGCCTGAAGTTGTGAAAATGAAGGTATGTAAATTGATACATAACTGCACTATTTGTTCATAAATGTGTGTTATTTGAAGGTTTACTTGAAGTTAGTTGATTTTCAGGATGACATAAAGGATTACCTGACGTCAATGAATGTTCGATGGGAAGAAAGCGCCGACCTGAAGGAAGTAGCTTCTAAATGTGACATAGTATATCAAACTCGTATTCAGCGAGAACGGTTTGGAGAAAGGGCTGACCTTTATGAAGTAGCGAGAGGAAAATACATAGTAGATCGAGACGTGTTGAAGGCAATGCAGAAGCATGCTAAGGTCATGCACCCATTGCCACGGCTCGATGAGGTGACTATGACTACTTTTACCTTTTACTGTCTCATATACAGTTCAGCTACTACCAGTTGCTTATATGAATGACATTTTCCGGCTTAATGCAGATAACAGTAGATGTAGATGACGATCCAAGAGCTGCTTACTTTAGACAAGCCAAGAATGGACTATACATCCGTATGGCCCTTCTTAAACTTTTGCTCCTCGGCTGGTAGAGTGGTAGGTTATCGACTGTAACCCTTCAGAAGGGTCTCAAGATTTTGTTAAGTAGAACAAATAATAACCGTTTCCATTTCTCGCTTGTTCTGGAGTTGCACTTTTTAAGTAGGCCAGAAAATTTTGATTTCTTTGAAAATTGTCGACAATGGTTGTCCTTTTGGATGTGTTGTTTAAACATACAAATTTCTCATTTACAATTTTTTTTTTCCTTCATATAATGACAACAATATTCCTATGTTAATAACGGCTATATTGCACCTGATTTTGACACAACTACATAAGCAACGAGGTCGCAGTCGCATAAACATCAAGCTCATAAGTCATAATCACTCAAATTCAATGACTAGTGGAACATCTGGGACATGGTTCAACTTTAGCCCAAAAACAATATATCGGTGTATGGCCGATGGAAAAGGGCTTTGCACAATTGCACCTGATTTGCGAACAACTATTCCGTATAAGATTAGTCACTATTTAAAGAGAACACAAAAAAAGAAGTATTCCATCAATAAGCAGGGAAATTAGGATCGACTTCCTGTGCCCAAGATGTTATTCCACCGATGATGTCCTTGGCGAAGGTGAAACCCATGTTATGCAGTGCTTGGACAGCTCTTTGAGAATCATTACCTCGTCTACAAACAGTATAAAGTTGTGCACATGAAACGCCTTTACGTGCTTCCTCTTCCTTAAGAGCAGCTGAAATCTCTGGTAATCGGGACTCCAAACTTGAGAGTGGGATATTCAGAGAGTTTGGTAGTGCAATTATGTCGTAATGATGGGGTGGTCGAACGTCAATTAAAACATGTGCTTCTCCGCTTGTAACTCTCTCGTTGTACTCCTTGCAGCTTATTCTTGAATCTTCGGGTATAAGCTCCAGCTTTGGTGGAGCCTGCATCCAACGATAGTTGATGATTCTTGGTCAAACAGACACCAGCTCCAGAGATGGATGCACCCAACCCGACACCCAAATTTTAACCCAAATCGACCCGGTCTACTGAACTAACCCAAATGCTTATTGTAGTATACGAACCAATATCTCTAAAAAAGTTGAAAATGATAAAATGGCAGAGAAAAGCATCTTACAGTAGACAAAGAAGTTTGCGTGAACTTCTCATAGTCGAATTCTTTGAAGTCTTCAGGGGTAAATGAAGCTTCTTCTCCACAAACTTTGCATTGTGGGGATTGTCCCCTGAGTTTGACCTTAACAAGAAGATCAATTATCAAAATTCAAATAAGCCCAAAGATATAAAGATGTCTTGAACTTAAAGTCAAGAGTAAGCTAATCTAGTTGAAATTTTTACTACTTCACGTAAATCAATGCCAGATCTACATAATGACATTGTCTTCTCAAATTGCAGATATAGAGCGAATGGAGCATTGAACAGAACCGGAAAGAAGATTCCAAGGCACAAACTCTGAATAGCATACAATGTAAAAGGAAAAGAACAAAAAAAAATTACCACGCGAATTCTTCCGGACAAAGCATCAAGTATAAGCATTCGACCAGAAAGTGGGTCACCAACCATGCTCGCTATCTTTATAGCCTCTAGGGCTTGCAACGTCCCAATAACACCAGGAACTGAGCGTGTCAAGGGATCAGAATGTTAAATACGACTATCAACATGCATTGTGTTGAAAGTAACGAACAGAAACTATAAATATGAAAGGTAAAGACTGTAAACTAGATAACCAAACAATAGCCTAACCATCTTTATTGACGGCCATGACAGGAAATAAGTGAGCAATAACATATGTCTAGAATCTATTTAATGACTAGGCAAAGTGTTTTTATCCAGCAATTTCTTGTTGATTATCGTTTTTTAGAGCGATGGTAAGTATAGATGCTGTACACAGCTCCAAGCTACCAGAACTACTTGCAAAGCTCCACGAAAATATACAATAAACATGACATGCAGGACACAGCAGATTTTTCATCAACTAACCTACTCCAAGGACACCGCTGTCGGAACATCTTTGGCATGCTGTCATTGGTGGAGGTGTAGGAAACAGGCATCTATAGCATGGGCCTCCTTTATAATTGTAAACAGTTAGCTGTGAAGAAATTACAGTCCGTTAAAAGGCCACTGTTAGGCTTAAGTCTAGCATTGTTTTACTTTTACGTGAAACATAAATCAATGAACAAAATTACATTGCCATACCTGCCCCTCAAATCCCAGTGCTGCGCCTGATACAAGTGGCTGCATGAGTAGAAAACTGTGAGAGTGAATTTAATTCTTGGATGCAATATAAGATTCAACATTCAACATTCGTGTTCAGACCTGCAGTTATAATTAGACAAACACCACTACCTTTTTTAGCGCAACACAACAATCATTGATCATGTATCGACTCGGGACGTTGTCTGTTGCATCAATTATCAAATCATATCTGGAAAAGAACCCATTAAGGAATTTACCATCTTTAAACAAACTATACATATGGAATAAATCATATAAACAAATGGTGACATGATTGGATACTTGCTGAATATTTCCACAGCATTTGATGTCCGCAATGCTTCTCTGTATTCAATTATGTCTATTGTGGAATTGATGCTGAAACAAAGCTCAATGTAAGCAAAAAATGGGTAAGGAACAAGCTGATGTTAACAAGTAATCTAGCATGAGATAAAGTTTACGAACGCGCGACAAGCAGCAGCTGCAGACTCTACTTTGGATTTACCAATATAAGCTTCAGTATGTATAACCTGAGATCAGACCAATTTACAATAATGAAATTCCAACCTTGTAACTTTGAAAGATTATAAATACCATATTTGACAAATTTAAAACCATTATATCCAAGGAATGATAAGCAGTCGACAATAAGCAAGATTAAACATCCAACCTGTCTATGCATATTATTTAGCTCCACCACATCATGATCGACAATACCTATTCGACCTGAAAAGCAATCAAAAGAATAAGTTAGTTAAGATGGCAATCCGATCTTTCATGAAAGGTGTACTTCCATGAAATGTGACAAAATTCCATTCAGTTGAGTTTCTAAGTGAAAAACAGACTTACCAACTCCACAAGCAGCTAGGTATAACAATGCAGGTGACCCTAATCCTCCAGCTCCCACGACCAAAATCGATGAATTCAACAGATTTGACTGCCCTACACACAGAACACAGCTAGTGAATCAGAAGCAGAGAATATACTGCACTCGCTCTTCGTGGAAACACTTAACACCATTAAAACCCTTCAATCGCATACAAATTATTGACTATGAAACCGCTCGTATGCTGTCTTTGTAAAGAGGCACACTTGGTGTAACTGAATATAATTCTCAAATTCATCGAAATACTACTCATAAGATAATCTTCAGCAAATTATTGGCCCAGTGACGGAATTAGAAATTAGGGAGCTGAACTCTTAATTGAACAATTTGAGCAAGAAAAAAGACGGAAAAGTTTCGGCTTTTTCATTGCTTGTGGGGATGACTGCCTCTGCTAGCCCGCTTAGTTCCGCCATTGATACAGCAATCATATCATCAACAATCAAAGTAATTTACATATCAAAAAAATTGTTCATACAATTATTCCACTAATTTTACTTTATCATCCAAAACTAAACATCATTTTTCCGTAATTTAAATATCATCCAAAATTGCTCATCATTTTCCACAATTTAATTAAACTGCAAACTTTAATCCAAGTTAATTAAAGGAAGAAACCTTTAACGCCGAAAGAAGGGAGCAAAAGATGACGGCTGTAGCGGTAAATAGCATCGGACGGTAGGAAATGATCGGTGAGATTGGATTGGACGGCGGAGATTGGAGAACATGATTCGTTGATACAAGATGAATGCTGTTGTTGGTGTAATTGAGATTGAAGGAATGAAATTCGAGCTTCGATTTCTTGTTTTTGGGATTTCAAGGATTCAATTTCATGGCGGATTTGATTAGGGTTTACTCCATTGGACGCCATTTTTGTCTGCAGTTTGGGGGAAAAACCCTATGAAGAGTGTGGTTTTTCAGGGGCGGGTTTCAACGGTTGACCGTTAATACTTTGATTGACTCACTGAGTTAATACCGGTTTTTATTTAGCAAAACGGTTCGACCTAATATTGAGTTTACGTGAGCTTGGAAATTTTTGGGTTCGCTATCCTTTGGGTAAGACGGTACTTTAACCCAATTGCGAACTTTTTTGACGGGGATAATGATTATTTGTTGGAGCTTTAATCGTTAAATTTTCAAGTCGAGTTTTGATCGAACTTTGACTGACTCTATGGCTCAAGCTCAAATTCGTCAAAAACTATCTTGTCTTAATTTCACCCCTGCAGGTTTGTTAGTAGGTTGTTTAAACCGGCTAAAGATGTAGAAAAAAGTATCATCATGTGTCGTGACACAAACAATTTGTGGCATATTGGTTTCGATATCGTGTTAGAACTTTAATTTCGTTTGAAATAAGGAAACATTCCATCTGAATTACTAAAGATCATATCAAGTACCAACCATTGTATGTCAACTGATTAGACGAACTTCAGATTCAAATCTTTAAATAGAACAAACCCAACAAAAATATTGCATTTTAACAAAAATGGTATATCCCCTTAATCGATAACCTCAATTCTCTCGTTCCCTAATCTATTCATAACCTATCCAAAAGTAATTTATACTGTATCTAATTTAGAGTCGATAAACAAAGATACGACCAAAAACACAACACGAAATCTGAAATCGCTAAAATCCGATCTCTTTGTTAGATCCAAGAACTATCCTTGATCTTAAACAATCTAGCTAGAATCCCAACTAAGGGAGCGGTATTATATGTACAAGCTTCGGTTTGAGCAAAATTACTCGTCCGATCAACAAACAAATCATGATCATCCGGCCCACCCACAAGCGACCCGATTAAAACATTCGGGTTCGGGCGCGGGTGCCCGTACCATTTATTATACCCTTCCGTACACCCAATAAACTCTTTACTACTCTTATATGATGGCAAACAAGCTCCTCTATGATGGACCCGGTTCGGGTATTTGGGCCCAAACCCGACTAAGTAACTTAAGCTCATCGGGTTTGAGCCCAGAATATAGTCCACTTGGGCCTTGATAAATTGGCCCATTTCATTTGGGCCAACTCGACCTTCGGGACAACTAAGTGTGAGTCGAAATTTTTTGAGGTGGTCGGAGGATATACTTAGAAGAAACACGGCGTTTGTAACGTATTGCATGTTGTTCCACCTTCGCGTGTAGAGTAAACCTCCCGGGGTTCTCTTCACGTTACGGCCTACTTTGTTTTTGCCAAGGCACCCGCAAATGTAGTATTCTGCTTTTGTTCTGTATTCATCGAGTGTCTGATAGTAGTCTTTGTTGTCTATCTCCGTCATTAACTGCAAACAAAATTATTCAAAAAACTTAAATTTTAAAATGATTTAGTTAGTAAAGTCATGAATGGTGGTATCATGATCCGTTTCAAGTTCTGTCACCCTTAAAATCACTCTTATGACTTCCTTTACACCAGAAAATGTTACACGCGCAATGAAAAGACTTCTAGTTTTCTCTAGTACTCTCATTTTTACAGAGTACTCCCTCTATTTTCTTGAATTAACCCCATTGGCCCACTTTTCCGACTCATTTAAGAAAAATGGAGGGAGTACTACCGTATATAAACTCTATATGTCTCACCCTAGCAGTCGTTCTCACCGTTAGTGAACCACATAAATCAGTCTGTATTTACGGTAGAAGTGGAAGTAGACATGAGGTATTACCGTAGAAGCAATGAGTTGAACAGCAGCATACTTGATATCCCAACTGAACTCCCTAACAGCCCAAGTGACACCCCCAAATGAGACAGCATTGCCAACAACATACTTCAAGTACTTGTCTTCCTTGGTGGCTTTATAAAGCCACAAACCTGCCCAAAGTAACTCATCCTTATACCCACTTTGTGAAGGGTAGTAACCCTTCACCTCTTCTACACTTTCGTCATATTTCCCTCTATACTTGTCACCAAACTCGAACAACTGCACGTTTCAAAAACATACGTTCTCATATAAAACAGTTCTCATATAAAACAGTCTGATACAGTGATACATACAGTAATAAAGTAGTTGTGGTTGAGTGAAGGGAAAGTTGGGTTAATATTAGCTACTCCCTCTGTTTTTTAATATGAGTCATTCTCACTTTTCGAGACAATTCATTCTCTCTTCAATATCTCTCACAACATAAGAAAAAATACCATGAAATGTATACTCATTTGAAAGCTCTTTTCGTAAGGAATTTTATGGTGCAATTTTTAAAACTTTTGGAATAATATATTTACATAAAAATTAAAGTCAAAGCCTCACCTCAAAAAAGTCAAACGTCATATAAAAAAATACGGAGGGAGTATGTATTTTGTATCAAACCGGGAATGGGAAGATCTTAGAGAAACTACCCAAAAAGAAAAGAAAGAAGATGATAGTGAAAAGGAGGGAGTACTTGTTTAGCGTGGAGCAGAAGCATGTTAGCGTAACGTGAGTTGGTTGGCCTAAACACCAAGGAAGCGGCGGCCAAAGCAGCGGCAGTCTCAGCGGCTACATCGGAGCCAGGGTTGTTCTGGTCGACCTTGTAAGCCCGTCGTGAAGTCGACATGTCCTCCGGCCGTTGCCAACAATAGTGATCAGTGTCACCCTCACCAACCTATAAATAACATCGTATGTCATTGTCTATTCCAGTAGTAATAATAATTTGATGAATCTGTCAAAGTCTAAATCTTGAGCTTAATAATTTGCTGCCATTTATTAATTATTATATCATTTTTTAAAGTAAAATGATAAATACGCCCTAAGACTTCATTTAAGAGATCATAAAGGAAAATAATCTTTTAATATTTGCATTAGTCGTATTGATGTTTGTGTAATTTTTGTTTCAATCCATAAATTTATACGAGTACTAAATTTGGATGATTTTTAATGCTTAAATTCAAGTTTTAGGGCTGTATTTAGCATTACCCTTATTTAAATAATAATAATAATACTTCATAATTCAATTAAACATTAAATCTCTCGATAAATTAACTAACCTTACAAAATTCTCGTAACAATATAAAAATACAAATTCACGTCAAATAAAATAATTTAGCCATTGAAACATTGATATTTAGGTAAGAAAGATTTCAATGAAAGGTCAGAAATCAACATTTGATTAATTACCAATTAAAATAATCGGTCTAAGTTTCTCTTGGGATGGTTATACTCTCTCCGTCTCACTAAGATTGTCCCGTATTCCTTTTTGGATAAGTTCTTAAAGATTGTCCCATTGCTCAACTTTCCTTTTTAGTCTATCCTTTTTTACAACTTTGTCCCTCCTCCATCTATTAATGTTCTACTCATTTTTCTTTTTGAGACTTTTTTTTATTGTTGTTCTCATTTCTATTCTTTCCATTTTAGTCTTTCACATCTCCATTTTTTAATACTTTCTAATATGGCCCACTTATATCAACTTCTCTCCCATTTTCATTCTTTATTCATTTTTCTTAAAAACCGTGTATAAAGCAAATGGGTAGAACAATAAAAAATGGAGAGAGTATTAGTTACCCATGTAGCCAGGTAGGTTTAACTTGTTACCGAATCCGTTCTTTATTTTCTTGAATTAGTCTAGATGTTCACTTTTTCCTCACAAAAAAAGAGAAGTGAAACTAATTGAAGAAAACAGGGAGTACAATTTGTGATGGATATGTTGGTGATTTAATTAAGGTAGGTACCTGAACCCAGAGGACATTAGGATGAGTATGAGCCTTGATGAAATAGTCAGTTCCCCATTTAATAGCTTCAAGTGCATGACCATATTCTCCAGCCTCCTTCAACTCCCTCCCATATTCCAACACTCCCCATGACAACATTGTCACCGTAAACGCCATGGGAAACCCAAATTTCACGTTATCCCCCGCGTCATAATATCCTCCTACCAACTCCACCTACATACAAATTCACAAAATTCTCGAAATAATTAATATTTCATCCTAACGACTTCATTATCAACTAAAAAATACGAGAAAGAAAGATATTTGAATATCTCGAGATATATATATATATCCCAACAAAAGACGTACGTACCCCTTGTTCAAGGCCGTCGAGAAGGGCAGAATGGTCTCTCCATTTGACTCTTTGATTATGAGGCAGATGACCGGAACGTTGCGCTTCGAAGTACAAGAGACTTTTAGTGAGGGCATCCTTGTAATCTTGTGAAGTGAAATTGGAGGATGTAGTAAATCGTAAAATTGCTAGAATAATAATAATTTTGAGATTAATAATAATGATGCTACATTTTGTTAATCTCTCCATTGTTAATTGTTTTTTAATTAATAATAATGTGATTAATTGAAGTTTAAATTGAGAAGTTGGAGAGGTGGTATATGTGAAGTTTATTACTACTTGTACTAGCAATTGATAATTGATTGATTGGTGTTAATTATAATGGGTAGATTATTAGTGTATAGATTAAGAAGAAAATACTCTATGGGTTTACCAACTTCGTATAAATATAGTACGTCGTGCGTACATGCATTTTGCCACTCCTCAAAACTTGGAACACCTTTTGATACCCAGGAAGAACACAAATTATACAGTATGTATAGTCGGTTTATCGTACGACAAAGGTAAAAATTACTCCGTAGTAATTATTTAGGGTGAAAAAATGATCATTTGACGTTAAATTATTATGACCATTTTTTTCATTATCACTATTTAATCTAAAATGATCACTTTTTTAAATTTAAAATAGTTTTTTTTTTCTAAATTTTTACGTCTTACTAAATTCTTACACAACAATTACCGTCTTACTAAATTTTTACATGAGACGGTTTCACAGAAGATTAACTCGTAACCTAATTGTAGGTGGATTTGAATTTGAGTGTAAAATTGATCACAGTTTTAGTAATTTAATTAATTTTGAATATTCTTCCATTTTTGTTTATCCACTTGCATTGTATTCTATTTGCACAAAAAGCGGTAGATAAATTTGTAGGTGGATTTGAATTCCAGTGTAAAATGAAACAATTTTAGTAGTAGTAATTTAATTAATTTTGAATATTTTTCCATTTTTGTTTATCAACTTGCATTGTATTCTACTTACGTGGAAAAACAGTCGATAAATTTAGGGACGCCCTAATGCCACGGTGATTTTGACTAATACCACGAAATACACCACGAGAGGTCGTCAGAAGAGCCGAAGAGGTTTTGTATTATCATCATCATGTATTCATGTTATACACTTTTAAGTAGTAATTAGATCCGTTTTATCATTAAATCCGATACTGTAATATGGAGTACACAATGTACATAACAATTGCCTCTTGTTAGTTTTTTTTGTTCCACGAAGAGCGCACTTAGTCGCATTACAATAAGGGGGAAGAGAATTCGAACCTGAGACCTACTGTCCCAGAGCACCTAGTCCTAACCACTAGGCTAAGACATCTTCGGTATTGCCTCCTGTTAGTGGTAAGCACTATACATTATTTCGCCACGAATTAGATCGTTCCGATGAACAAAATTTCATGAATTCTTCCCCCATGTCTGAAACCCCGTCTTATGGTACTTATTACTCCGTACTACTTAGATGTAAGTCATTCTGATATCGGACTGAAACCACCCCGATCATCCTTACTAGTGGGCTGCATCATCGTTGGACTTTATTATCCCATCGACTATAGCCTGCCTTCGAGCTTTCACTTTTTGAGCTAGCACAATTCTAGTTGTTATGTGACATAATATACAGTTCTTGGTTAATAATGTGGTAGCATCCGATGGCTTCACCCGGTTCAACTATGAACTGTTCCTTAAATGTTCCCATCCGTTTGCTCGACAGATCAATGGAAATATCTCTGAAATTTGGCAGACCCTCGACCTGTACACCGTCGCCACATATCAGAAACTGATTTCCGATGATAAATGATCCAGATGCTCGGATTGCGACCCCACCTTCACCATGAGCACGGCACTGCAATTTCTCCACTACGTGAACTAGCTTTTCAGGTGGCCATTCACCCCCGAGTTTCCTCCTTACGTCTGATAAACTAGAGAAGATATCATTTGGACCAACAAATTGTTTCCCGGAGAAACTGCAGATTAAGGAAAACCAATTACTTCATTTACTTGTACTCGGTATATCAGTAGATATGGTAACGAGACAAAAACCATGGGCCTAGGAAAGAACAAATAATTTCCGGTTGCTATTTGAACCATTTTAGTCTTACAACGGATAGCAGGCCCGTTTTAAGGGAGACCACCCGAATAGAGGATGTCACAAGTCAAGACATCAAATACTACAAACCTGAAATTGGATCCTTCACTGTACAATGACTTCGTGTGCTGCCAATGTTCCTCCGGTCCATCAAAAAGCAAGTAGTAATGAATCGTAAACATCTGCCCAGACGAAATATATCATATAAATACTCCTATTAGTTAAAATATAGACCATTATACGAGAAAAGGAAGAGATGTGCTAGCAAATCGACCTACCAAACTACAGACATGAGTATATAACACGGTAAAAAAAAAACTCAGCACGAAGATTTAGGGTATATAATAGTTTCGCGGTGCTGAAAACTCACATCTGCTAGATCCTTTAACCTTTGTACAGGATCAAATACACCACGGACAAAAGATGCTAAATCAACTGGGGAGTCCTCATATTTTGTAATAAATGGGTGCGAAAGAAGCTGCATAATGGCACAAAATAAGTTTTTCAGATAACGTTGTACGGAGTATTAATATCTCATAAAGGAAGAATGTTGGCTTCAAACAGAAGTGATTTGAAATAGAAAGGTGTACAGCTAACCTGCTCTGCTGTAGGCCTCGCATCTGCATCCTTTTGCAGGCAAACGTCAATGAATGAGCAAAACTCTGGCGAAAATTTTTGCCTTGACGGAGTAGGAGAAGGATCATCCAATATCTGAATGGAAATACAGGATATAGGATAAGAGTTAGAGGTAGAAGGATTGAATCATCCTGGAAATTCAACGACTTCCATACCAAATTAACTATCCAGACTGACAATTTTTTTTGCTATGGTACATTACTATATTTTGAACGATTCTCGGTCAAACTCGACAATGTTTTGACCACAAACTCAAATGCGGACTATAGGTATACAAACAAATATGGAAGACTGGAGCAGAACGTTAGAAGTTAGACCGATCCATTGATTAGAGGCCACAATTTACAGAAGAGCCGAAAAATTATGAAATGAGCTCACCTGTAGCATAAGATTTACAGGTCCGTCATTGGCCGTGTATGGGAACTCTCCAGTGCCACATTCAAAAAGGGCAAGTCCAAGGCTCCATATATCGGCAGGATATGAATATGACTCATTACGGATTCTCTCAGGGGACATATAAGTAACAGTCCCAATAAATGTAGCACACTGAAACATAATAATTGATCAAAAAAGGAATCTCAGAAACAAATCCACCTCACTACAACATTCGAATATTAACGACTGAATGTTTGCTCTAAAATCTTGATTAGAAACTAGTACTAACCATGGCCATTGAATTCTCCAATCCAGCACTTATACCGAAATCTGTTATCTTCGGTTCTCCCTTGAGATTTACAAGCAAGTTTGCTGGCTTTATATCTCTATGTACCAAATGCCGAACACTATGCAAGTAGTTCAATCCCTAAGTAATATTTACATATGAAAACTTAGCACACAAGCTAAACAAGTGTAATAATTGACAGATGCTGTAAAATAAAACAAAAGGTGTTAAGAGAGAAAGTATCGGTACATGCAAAAGCCTTCGAACTATAGATGAAAGTATCGGTTCAGGTATACACTTCTGAACTTGCATGACATCTGCCAGGGATCCACCATTCATGTACTCCAAAGCAATGCTGATTTGTCCTGAATCAGGAATATAAAACGCCCCGTAAAACTCTACAAGACCCTGAGAACATGGTGCCTCGCATAGCGTCCTTATCTCAGTCAGAAGTTGCTGTCTTTTCTCCTGCAGAATAATACTCGTATTTTTACTATTAGTCAACGCCCAATATCTATAATTCCAGTTACTCCGTCATCACAAGAGAAAAAAAGTTGTACCTTTTCAAAGATATTGATCTTCTTCAAGGCAATAATTCGATGTTTGGGTATATGAATAGCTCGCTGTACAATACTACTTGCACCACTGCCTATAGCTCCAAAAACCCTCATCTCATTCGAGGCACACTGGTATGTCTTCTCACTATGGTTCGTTTCATCCACTGGCGAGGACGTACATTTTTGAAGGCCCATCGCATTAATGTTATAAACCCCGTATGATCTACTCAATAAGTTAATGGTTCCACTAGTTGACAACTGTTGAAAAAAGGTGGATTAAATTAAATTAGCATCATATAATCACTCCTGGAATCACTTTCAAGAATTGCTAAGTGAGAGTGAATGGAGGGAGTAAGAATCCCACTAAATCTTTCGTGAAAACATATATTCGTCTCGTAGGAGGGAAATAAAGAGATCAAAGCTCGCTCCCCTCCAAATCCCTCCATATCCATTTTGACAACCAAACAAACAAAATCGATTCCTCCTTTTCCTCCTCCTCTCTTTCCCTCCAAATACTCCAATACCAACATATCAAAAACGCCATAAAGTGAGTATAAATCATCAACTTAGGCTTTGTTTGGATACCAAAACAGGACGGAAAGGGGGCGGAGGGGGAATGGGGTGCGGTTGTTTGGATACAACTTCCCTCCAAATTTTTCGAGATTTTGATTTGCCTTCCATTCATCCTCATTTGCTAACCAAATGAGCAATTCTACATCCCTTGCTCCCTTCTATCATCCACTCAAGAAACGGGGGAAACCCTATATTATCCACTCTTTAGGGCTCGCTTGGGATGAGGGTAATGATTTCGGGGGTGATAGAGCAAAAATGAACTAGAAATGGAGAAGATGGTGCTTGGTTGTGACATTTTATGGTGTAAAAGAGATAGGAGGGAGGAACAATTACCCCTATTGAATAGTAATGCATTACTTGGAGGGAGGGGAATAATGTTTTTCCTCCCAAATAGGCTAGATTACCCCATTTTCTCCATTTCCGCTTAGCATAATCACTACTCTCCGCCATTTTCCAGTTCATTTTTTATCAATTACCCCGGAATCATTACCCTCGTGGGCCTCATCCCAAGCGAACCCTTAAACCGAAAGGACATTCACATTTCACACACAAGAGCTATACTAATCACCAAACTATAACACCATTGAATCAACCTCAGTTATCAATCAACTTATCAGCTCAATTTGAAGGCGTAACGGAAATCAGAAGTAGAATAATGATAAATAAGAAGGCATACCATATCGGAATCAGTTCCATCGAAAGAAGTATCAGAAGAAAACCCTTTCTCAGCATCAAACAATGGAGTAAGCTTCCTTTTCAGCTCCTCCAATCCAGCCATTCTACTACAAGATCTATCAAGTATATCACCTACACCAAAAACCCAGATATGATCATCATCTTCTCATACTCACAAACTCTTTCTCTCTGCCCACTAATCATTTGTTCATCTTTGATTAAAATACCCGTCACACAGTCACACACAGTAAAACACTAAACAATAATAAAAAGTAAACGAATAACCGAGACGTGTGATTGGTTGAGCTAATCGTAATTGAAATTGTTAAAGCAAATAGAATTACCAGGAGTTTGTGGTTGGAATTTGCAGGGATTGGAGTAGTTGATATTGTAATGATCAGGGATTGAAGAGGGAAGATCCGTTAAGGCGTTAACACTCGAAAAAGGAAAGACCAACATAAAACTTTCCTAACCACATCGACATGGGGTAGTCAGGACTCACCAGTTAATAGTCGGGTCGGGGCCTTTTACCCGAATAGTAGTACACAGATTCCGATCTTGGGTTTCGGTTGGATTGGAATTACGGTTGGTCATAGCCTCATCACTCATGGGTTGGGCTCATAGCCTAATAAGGTTCAGACAAAAAAATGTAAAGTTATTTTACGAGAATAATGTCAACTACTCATTCCATTCACCTCCAATTTACTCATAAGAGTTTTTGATACTATTCACAAATCAAAGGAATCTTCAAAATTCTACACGATCTATAAGACAAAATACTATCACGATAGATCTTGTTTGACAGCAAGTCTCCTTGTGGTATGACGGGTTAAGTATTACCTACTTGATAAAGTAATCAAGTGCATTTCCTCTTTCCTATGCACTACGCGTCTATACCTTTTTGTCTTATATGTACTACTTGACCCGTCACATATTTGTGACGGATATCCGTCACATATTTGTGACGGATATCCGTCACAAACAAGAACTTGTTTGATTCGTCTTGACGAGTAGAATAAGAATATTAAAAAGTTATAATTTTTACTAGTAATACTTACTGAAAGATATTGACGGTAAATTGAAGTTGGATGGAGGGAGTACTTCTTATTCATTTTGATATGAACTACGTTTTCAGTAACAAGGAGTGAGTTTAAATAAATGTATTTGAAAGAAAAAAATATGGGAAAATCACGTGATGAATTAAAAATCATGGGAATCGTAAATTACTCCGTAGATGTGTTATTTCGTTAACAAAATACATTCATAGAAGATGATTAGATAAAACAAACCCAACCAACTGTTTGTTTTTATTTATCCAAATAAATACGAAGTACTCCCTCCGATTCTTTAGATTCGAAACGTTGCAAATCTAAAGAATCGGAGGGAGTATTATTTAAATTATCACAAATTTATGACGAATATGCTCATCACCAATGAGAATTTGTCGCAAAAATATAATCCGTAGTACTCTCCATTCAAATAAATTCTATACATTTGTTTTATCATATACACCAATATATGTTTTCTTTTGTCTACTCCGTATAACTTTAGTTACATATCTGTAATTACTCCCTATCAAAATTTGATAGTTATAACGTACTCGATTAAACAATTTAAATAAGATCACACATGACTATATTTTATTATGTATATTAAAAGTTACGAGTATATCAATGATTTTTTCTGACCTATAAATAATACGGAGTACACAGTAATCAAATGTAAGGAAAAGATTGAAACAGACGGAGTAAGACTAAGTTTAAAGTGAGTCTGAGTATAAGTCTGAGTAAGAGTCTGAGACTCAGATTTGTTGAGTCTGAGACCCATACCTGAATAATTTGATTGGTACGAGTCTGAGGCTCAGACGGATATAAGATTAAAGGGGGTCTGAAGTTGAGTCTGAACAAAAGTCTGAGACTCAGATTCTTTGAATCTGAGACTCATATCTGGTTAAAGTGGTTGAGACGGTCTGAGACTCAGATAAGTCTGAAGTTGAGTCTTTGATTCCAAAGACTCATCTTCATACTCGTTCATTCAGTTCAGTTTAGTTCAGCTCAGTTAAGTTGTTATTATTATTATTATTAATTATTATTATTATTATTATTATTATTATTAAATATTAAAATTAATGACATTTTTATAATAATTAATATTAATATAATAATTAATAATTAATATTATTATGAAGTAGTTAGGTAGGTGGGATCATAAATTCATCATTGATTGATCCATTCATCGCACATTCAAAAAGTCATTGCACTTTTCTCAACTCTTTTCTTTATTTGAACCAAAAAAAACTGTTTTCTCACCTCATTCGAACTCTTTTCATACAATTTGACAACATTTTGTAGGCACTATTAATAAATTCTACGGAGTATTTCTTAGCCGCATGCATAGTCACTATTAATAAATTCAATATCTCTAGAATATATATCATTCTTAGATTTTAATACGTAATTCGTATTATATACTCCATAGTATTCCGTATAATATTAGACTTTTCTTTTGAAATTAACAATATCTTAATAACTACGAGTATTTTTCTATACGGTAAATGGTCCTCTCAAGTAAAAAAAAAGTTTACGTTGTTGATGGTGGAATTATTTACTACTCCGTAATTATTTATGTAAAATAATTACTACATACTACAGTAGGTTTTATAGAATGAATAATACAATCTCAATTATCAATAATAGTTTTTGTTTTACGAGGTACAATTGTACAATACTCGATCTGGACATCTATTCAAATAAATCCCTCATCAAAACTAAAGAATTGATAGTGTGTACACGCTCGATCATGAAATTATATGGAGTAATTGTGAGCTTAACATACGACGTGATCGAATAACTCTCACGTCACATCAAAGGAAGAATACATACACTTGTTAATCGCATTACAATTTACAATAGCAGGGAAGAGAGATTGAACCTGAGACGACCTTCGTACATTATCAAAGGTACGATAATGAAAGTATGTGGGAGCAAGTGTTGTTTGATTAGTACGTATATGTGTGGTTTATTAAAGGTAGTATTCTTTGCTTGTAAGGGTAGATGTCATAATATGGTGCACCTAATTAATCTAGTTACCCCAAATATTAAGTACGTGTACTTTTCAGTTCCAATGCTTATACATCAGCTACACTATCATCTTTATCTTCTTATGTGTATTTGAAAATGTTGAAAGTATATGTATATTAGGGGTCGTTTGGTTACTCATCCAATTACCGGAAAGTGCAAGTTCCCAAGAAATACATTTTCAGAGAGTTGTTTGGTTGCCCACTTCCCGGGAATTGTCACTTTCTGGGAATTGTCACTTCCTCCACTATGGGAAAGTTACTCACCAAGCTCCCATTGGTGTGTAGAACTTCTCGCATGAAGTTATTTCTCACATGACAACCAAACAATATTTTTTAATTCTCATGAAATACAAATTCACGTGAATTTAAAGTTCCCGATAACTTCATCTTCCCATGGTGAACCAAACGAGCCCTTAATTACTGCAAGTTACCTTCGTTATTACTATTACGCGTGAACACTTAGATCAACTGTTAATGAGTTATTCTAGTTCTACTAAAAGTCTCGAATTTGAACCCTAAAATACAGTAATGTCAAATATAGACGTACTTTATTTACATAATAAACGCTAGCTTATAGTGATCAATTAAGAGAAAGATATCTACTCGATAATTTGTAAAATGGATGTAAATTAGATCGCATGCATGTCACCCTAGATACAAAGTGTACGTATAATATTAGGCCCTTAGTTGTACAATGTTGTGGATTTTATCACTTAGACTATGTTTATCCACAAACCCATCATTTTTCCTCAGACTCAGCCACCTCAGCTTTTCACTCACTTTTCATTCTTCAGACTCAAGACTCAGACTCACTACAAAAGTACACTTTATCTACAGACTCATCTCAGACTTTCTCCCCTCACCTACCTTATTTTATATTATTTTTTATTCATCTCACCTCAACTTTTTATCTATCTTATTTTATTTTTTTTATTTACATCATCTCACCTCAACTTTCTACCTAACTTATTTTATTTTTTTATTTACCTCAATATCTACATTTATTTTATAACTCGATTAATTACTCGAATAATTACAATTAAATAATTAATTGTTAAATAAATCTTGTGACATACGAATAAATTTATTTCTAAGTGGTCATTATTAAAAGTGGCAATCGGGCGGGTGGGTCGAGTTCGGATTGGGTTGTCGATAAACCTGGCAAACAAGTCAACCGGGTCGGGTTTAGGTTAAGTGAGTTTCGCTTTGACTTTGGGTCGGGCCAGATCATTTCGGGTTTGCTATTTTCATCTTTTTAAAGATATCGACTCATTTTTTATAATAATAGTCGAGTCAATTTCGGGTTTACTCGGGTCAATTGAGGTTACGAGTCCACCTAGAATCTTTAGTTTGGATATCAGATCGGGATCGAGTTGGCTTATTAAGGTTGGGTCATTTCAGGTCGAGTCAGTTTTGTCATGTCTAGTTGTCGGGTCTGGGTCGGATCGTTGGTTCGGGTCGGTTTGGTCATGTTCAGGTCGAACTAGGTTTTGTTTGGTTTGGTCGGGAATAACTATCAATTCATTATCCGTTTTAATTACTACGTGCAGTATTATTTATCATTTATTATACGAATTTGTTTTTTATCATATATACAACTATATCATTTAATATAAATTATTTTGATCATGTCCTTTTATAATGAAGTGAAATGAGCTAAAGTAAACTAAGTTGAACTGAACTGAACTGAGCTGAAACAAATTGAACTAAAGTAGCCTGAAATAAAGGAATAATAATAACAAGTTTCCTAGTTACAAAACAATTATTAATTATTATTGTAACAACAAATAATAATGTTAATTATTGTATCAAAAATATTAATTATTATAATTATTATATTAATTTTAATTTTAATAAAAATATTTTATAATAATAATAATATTTATAACAATAACAATAACAATAGTAATAATAGTAATAATAAATAATAATATTAATTATTAATAATATTATAATAATACTAATATTAATATTAATAATCAATATTAATATTTAATAGTAATAATATTAATAACAATAAAAACAATATTAATTTTTATTATTATATTAATATTATTTTTTATAAAAAAGTCATTAGTTTTAATATTTAACAAATAATAATAATAATAACAACTTATTTGAACTGAATTGAACTAAAATGAAAGGAACTGAACTGAACTGAACTGAACTGAACTGAATGAACGAGTCTGAGTATGAGTCTTTGAAATCCAAGACTCAACCTCAGACTTATCTGAGTCTCAGACCGTCTCAACCACTTTAACCAGGTATGAGTCTAAGACTCAAAGAATCTGAGACTCAGACTTTTGTTCAGACTCAATTTCAGACCTCCTTTAATCTTCTATCCGTCTGAGCCTCAGACTCGTACCAACCACATTATCCAGATATGAGTCTCAGACTCAACAAATCTGACTCTCAGACTCTTACTCAGACTCATACGCAGACTCCCTTTAAACTTAGCCTTAGTACAACGATATGCAATAATTAAGCAGTTGCATGGGAAATGGACCGTTGTAAATTGTACAGTACTCCATTGACGACAAGCCATTTGATTCTCTAGTTGAATATTTTGTTTATGAAATACCCCACCTTATCATCCCTTTACAACGTTCTTATATTCTTAACACTATGAAGCATATAGAATCAATCACATGACTTGCATATGTAGTCGATGCATTAGTTTAGGTGTTAAGACGGTATTACTTGGGAATAATTTTGGATAATAGGTCTCACTCTCAGGTTTGATTCCCATCTCCGTTCTTGCTTCAATTATGGACTACATGCGCAGCTACTTTTTACCGTCGGCGCTTTACTTCTTACCGTCGGCGTTAATTACGTAAAATGACGACTTTGCCCTTGATATTTATTCTCGAAATAATATTACTTTAACATTTTATAGATTATCGATTCATTAAAACTCGATAATAAAACCGTCTTTTTCGATTATCGTAATAAACCAAAACCGACTTCCTATATAATTAATATATGGAATTACGCAAAATGACAAGTTCTCCTTTGCAATTAATTCTCGAAATATTATCACATTTACATTTTATAAAGTATCGGTTTATTAGAACTCGATAATAAAACCGTTTTTTCGATTATTGTTACGCCTGTGATTTTAAAAAGTTAATTAGATTAATTAACGACTTAATACAATTTAATAAACGTAATTAACAAATACGAGTCATACGCAAATTAAATTAAATCTCAATTAATCTACGACAATCAAGATTTATTATACAAATCGATGCAAATTAAAAGAAAAAAAATCCGGAAATGGGTCGGGTCGAGTGGGTTTTTCGACCCAGGGTCGTATTATTTTCTCTATAATACTTGAAAGTTTGATATAAAACATAAAGTATGAGGTGGTGAAGTTGGTCACAGTGACAACTTTCATACAAGTGACCCAAGTTCGAATCCTCTTGTTTACAATTTGAATTTATCTTTTGAAAACTTAAAAAATAATTCAACAAACAAAATGCTATTGAAGAGGATCGAACCCCTGACCAACCAACTGGGAACCAAAGGACCAAACCACTAAACCACCATCAACTTGTCGAAAATATTCGTCGACTCTCGGATGGGGATGTCGACGAATTTTCTCGACAGGCCGATCCGAGAGTCGAGAAAATTCGTCGACATCCCCATCCGAGAGTCGACGAATTTTTTCGACTTAGTCCATTTTTCCGGTTTTTTTTTTCTTTTTTTTCGAAACAAGTAGTTTTCAACCATTTGAAACATCAGTAAGTTGATGGTGGTTCAGTGGTTTGATCCTTTGACTCTTGCTTGAAAAGTCAGGGGTTTGATCCTTCTCAATAGCAATTTGTTTGTTGATTTTTTTTAAAATTTTCAAAAAATAAATTCAAAGTGTAAACAAGAGGATTCGAACCCGGGTCACTTGTATGAAAGTTGTCACTGTGACCAACTTCACCACCTCATACTTTATGTTTCACATCAAACTTTCAAGTATTATAGAGAAAATAATACGACCCTTGAGTGGGTCAAAAAACCCACTCGACCCGACCCATTTCCGGATTTTTTTTCTTTTAATTTGCATCGATTTGTATAATAAATCTTGATTGTCGTAGATTAATTGAGATTTAATTTAATTTGCGTATGACTCGTATTTGTTAATTACGTTTATTAAATTGTATTAAGTCGTTAATTAATCTAATTAACTTTTTAAAATCACAGGCGTAACAATAATCGAAAAAACGGTTTTATTATCGAGTTCTAATAAACCGATACTTTATAAAATGTAAATGTGATAATATTTCGAAAATTAATTGCAAAGGAGAACTTGTCATTTTGCGTAATTTCATATATTAATTATATAGGAAGTCGGTTTGGTTTATTACGATAATCGAAAAAGACGGTTTTATTATCGAGTTTTAATAAATCGATAATCTATAAAATGTTAAAGTAATATTATTTCGAGAATAAATATCAAGGGCAAAGTCGTCATTTTACGTAATTAACGCCGACGGTAAGAAGTAAAGCGCCGACGGTAAAAAGTAGTCCCCACTACATGATCCTTTAATTAAATTTTGTGGGACAAAGGCACACAACTTGTTTAATTCGCAAACTCTTGTGACAAAGTATCCGCCATATTATTATGACGGGTCAAATAATATTGGTTTAGTTAGAAAAGACACAAAACAAACCACATAGAAAGCAGTTAGAGGATTATACAGCCAGTTGTACCTAGCTCTATGTACAACTGGTTTTAAGATCTTGAGCTTTATCACAAAGATTTCGAGTTTTGCTGTAAAATTTCTGAGTTTTAGTGTAAAGTTGTCGAGTTAAATCACATAAATGTTAAAAGTTCAAAACCTTACAACTCAGCTCTGAAACCTTTTTAAGCTTAATAAATATACATAAAATCTCAAAAACTTACACCTGGTTGTACAATGCTATTGTACAACTAGGTGTATAATCTTATTTTCCGAGTGTCATTGTTTTGTTTTTACTTACACAGTTACACCATAGGTCCATATTATTCATTTAATTATTTACACTTACTGTAAATGGATAATCTAATCAATTCTTTACATTCCCCTTTTGACAAAAGACTTTACCGTATAATCCTCATATCCTTTCTCTATTAGTCTATTTACACAAAATATTACTATTTTTTTTTTCACTTTAAATTTGCTGGACCCATAAAACCATTTGATTTACCAATAATACTCTTACTTTTACCACTTTTCTTAAAGTTGATGAAATATCAAATGTCAAGGATTTAATGGATTGGAAGGAGTAGTTAAATGGTTATTATTTGACTTGTTAGAAGAATACGACGGATAGTCCGTTAATTGAGGGGAAGCTGTATTCCGTACATGGTAGACTAGACTAGACAAAAGGCCCGGAAAGATGCTTGGGTCAGCTAAATATTCAGCAGTATATATTTGGATTATTTGGGAAAAGGATCGTTGGCGACTTGGCGTGAGATGTGTGAATAGTACGTTTATTATTTGGAATATTGACATTAGCTAAATTGTATTTAAACGTTTTGTACAAGTTAATCCAAAGCTAAAGGAGTAAATATGACTTGATTAGCGATAATTACCATATCTTATGAGTTACTCCATGATTGTATTTAGTAAATATTTGATTTCTACTCCCTCCATTTTCTTATTTTCTAAGTAGTAATAAGGGTAATAAATTGTTATCTTCACCCTCTTCTTAATCTTCGTTAAAAAGAATAAAGGCAAATAAATGAACGGGTCAGAGGAGATAGATTTTAGTGAGATAGAATGCTTAATACTCCTCCGTTGTCCCATTCAATAGTTACCCTCTTTTGGCCATATTATTCCAATACGGTAGTTATTTATTTTCGTTTCTGATAAATGTTTGTTATGTTTACGTAGGCAAATGGATTTTGTATATTTCAAATTCATCCACATTATTATTCTTTCGTTGAATTTTGAACCCAAAAATAATACTCCGAGTAAAAGTAATAAATTTCCGTTCTTCCATATCACCGAGGAGAAAATAGAAGCTAATGCAATACTCCGTACTCCGTAACCGTCAATAAAAGGAGTGGTTAGTGGAAGGTAGAAATGTAAAACAGCAGTAAATCGAGGCTTGACTAAACATTAGAAACACAAAGTAATACGCATTCGTAACATAAAAATTACCTACTGAAGATGTCTTAGCCTAGTGATCAAGACTAGGTGCTCTGGCCTCTGAGACAGTAGGTTCCAAGTTCGAATCAAACATAAAAATTACCTTGTCAAACGAGTATTTCCAAGAAAACCGTCTTTTACACAATTGCATTCCTACCCACTTCCTCTACTACCTGACTTGGCCGACTACCTCTACGCCCCACTCTTCCGCTCATCCACTCTTTCCCCCCCTCTATTTATTCACTCTTCTCCCACCTTCCCTTCTCTCCCATTTTCTCCTCTAACAACACATCAATACTACTATCAATCTATCATCAATGGCTTCCTCCTCCTATCTCCCTTCCCTTCTCTTCTCCCTACTCCTCCTCCTTACCTCTTCCGCTTTCACTTCCTCTGCCGGTATATATCTTCTATATTCACTCGTCTTTTAACCAACTCTTATATTTATTCATTCCACATACTCTTTGTTTCATATTAATTATTTCCTCTGGTCACTATTTTTCGTTCTATTTCATTAAAAATAATGACCTCAGGGAGTATAAATTTTTTCTTGTCATTTTAATTTTTTTGTAGCATATGTACTAGTGAATATTAATTGCATTTTCCCATAAAACTTGTATAAAACCGTTGTATAGGTGCACCCCAACAATTTCAATGTGATACACCCTTAAGTACAGGAACAAAGTTCCTCTCCATTACTCCTCCCTCTCCATTACTTTCCATTACTTTTAAAGGGTTTAGATTCGTTTTGTAACGATCTAACGGTTATCAATTTAGATAGGTGAAGAGGTATTAATGATTTTATATTGTTGTATTAGAGGTAATGGAAGGTAATGGAGAGAAAAAGTAATGGAGAGGATCCATACTCTAAGTACAGTCAGTCGGCTAGGAACTAACCCGTTCAAGTCATGTTGATATAATGTGTACAGAAACAGGCAAAATCGGAGTAAACTACGGAAGAATAGCAGACAACCTCCCAACACCAACCCAAGTAGTCCAACTCCTCAAAACCCAAGGAATAACCCGATCCAAACTCTACGACTCCGACCCGACCGTCTTAAAGGCCTTCGCAGACTCGGGCATTTCCCTCGTAGTCGCCATTCCTAATGAAAATCTCACCGCAGCTGCAGCCAGCCAATCATTTACTGACACGTGGGTCGAAACCAACATCGTCCCCTACCACCCTGCCACCAACATCACCGCCATTGCTGTAGGCAACGAGGTCAATGTGGACCCCAACATCGTCCCCCACCTCGTACCCGCCATGTCCAACCTCTATGATTCCTTGAAGTCCAAGAATCTCGAAGACGTTATCAAAATATCTTCGCCCATTTCGTTCAATGCTTTGGGTAGTAGCTACCCTTCTTCTGCAGGTATACAGACCGTTAAATATAATTGAGAGACCGTGTTCTAAAAATAATAAACTGCTAGTAATAATCAACGTTGTTATTGAATGTAGGGTCATTTAAGGAAGAGTTGGTTACTCCATTGGTGCAACCCATGTTAGAGTTCCTAAAGAAAACGTCGTCGTATTTGATGGTAAATGCGTACCCGTTTTTCGCGTACATGGGTAATTCGGATGAGATCGGGTTGGACTACGCGTTGTTTAAGCCGAATTCGGGGGTGGTGGATTCGGGTAACGGGTTGAAGTATACAAGTTTATTCGAGGCCCAATTGGACGCGGTTTTCGCTGCCATGTCAGCATTGAAATTTGATGACGTCAAGGTTGTTGTAACGGAAACGGGTTGGCCTTCACAAGGTGATGAAAACGAGGTGGGGGCCAGTTCATCCAATGCGGCGTCGTATAATGGTAATTTGGTCAAGAGAGTGTTGACCGGTGGTGGGACCCCCTTACGGCCTAATGACCCCCTGGACGTGTATTTATTCGCCTTATTTAACGAGAATCAGAAGACTGGCCCGACTAGCGAGAGAAATTACGGACTCTTCTACCCCAATCAAGAGAAGGTAAATTACATTACGTAAATGTGAATGGTAAATACAGTAACTTTTTTTTACCCGTGACACGATTCATGTTATTGTTTGATTTACGTGTTTAGGTGTATGGTATTTCGTTGACGGCGACAGGAGAGGCGTCGGAAGGGGCGGTGGCGCCGTCAGTGAACGAGGGGAGTAAGGTGAGGGTGTCGGGTCAGACATGGTGTGTGGCCAATGAGGAGGCGGCTAAGGAGAAACTGCAAGATGGGCTTGATTGGGCTTGTGGTGCTGGACAAGCTGACTGCCGTCCGATTCAGCCTGGTGCCACGTGTTACAATCCTGGGTCACTTGTGGCACATGCTTCGTATGCTTTCAACAGTTATTATCAGATGAAGGCACGTGCGAGTGGTACCTGCGATTTTGGTGGTTCTGCTCATGTTGTCACCCAATCTCCAAGTATGTTCCTCTTTCCCATTACTCCTCCGATTATTTAGATTCGCAACATATTCCACATTTGGCAAATTCATTAGGTTTGCAACATTTCTATAATAGGTAGGTTTTTGTTTGTGTAAACTTTTTACTTTATTGGTGAGACCCACCATCCCCACTCACAACCTTATTATTTGTGCAAATAGTAAACGTTGCGAATTTAAAGAATCGGAGGGAGTATCATTTTAAATTTAAAACGGATCAAATAAATTTGTTTTCTCATCTCGAGTACTTTTATGTTTATTTTTTTTAAAATCTTTTATAAGACGCTATTAAATGTAATTTATTATTGTGATGCAGAATTCGGGACTTGCACATTTCCAACGGGCTATTAACCGGAATGGAACGTGACGGCCTCACCGACACATGTCATTCAATTGTTGGACATAGACTCGTATTATTTATTTATTTAGTAAAATTAGGATTCTAGGTAGAGCGAGGCGGATGCTAGTGTTTTCGCATTTGTAAGCTTTATTCTTTTTAAAGTATATTATTATGCGTATAAATTTTATTAGAGATTTAGATGTTATTCGATTGTTTGTTTATATTATTGGGTACAAGTACAATTTAGAATTTTATAAGAAACTGCCTATGTCAATTGTCAACACGCATCTAACCTAATGTATATGTTATGTTGTAATGAGGCGTCGTCACTCGTCAGTTTGCAGAGTTAGTTCAACTGCTTTTGTTGTGATGTTAATGTAGGAATTAGGATCGACTCATCGTTTGGGCGGTTTGGGTACCATATAACTATATAAGTCCAGAATATCGTAGATGTCTTAATCTAGTGGTTAAGATGGAAATATAGACTGTCCATACTTTATGATCGCATACCTTTTAAACCATTAAACTTCTTGATACGGAGTAGTCTACTCCCTCCGTCCCAATGAATTGTTTGGCTATTCCATATTGGGGCGTCTCAATGAATTATTTGCCTTTGTATTTTAGGAATGTGTTTTATATGCAATTTGACCCTTCTCATGAGTTTTGCTTCACATGTTACTTTCTCATTGGATCCTTTACCCTTTGTGCCAAAATGAAAGGCAAACAATTCATTGGAACGGAGGGAGTATTATCTTAATTATCCTTGTACGAAATATCTCCTTGCACCACAAAGTCTTGGAGGGACGGTTTCTTCATTCGTTATTGAAAGATCATTTGTCAATTTTTTTATACCATTTTTATAACACGCGTACATCATTTATATTTGTACTCCGTATATACTCTTTTAGGTTAAACGTACCTAATTTTATTAGGTTTGATACTATTACTCCCTCCGTTCCATTGAATTGTTTGTCTATTCCATATTGGGGCGTCTCAATGAATTGTTTGTCTTTCTATTTTAGGAATGTTTTTTATGTGCAATTTGACTCTTGGCTCCACATCAACAAATTAATTTTAACATTTTGTTTGATGTTGCTAATGGCCTTTTGTCCTTCGCACCTAAAGTGTCGTCAGACTATTTAATTTGTACGAGTAACTTTTACTTGGGAGTAAACGGGTAATCTCGAATAAATAAATCTGCCTCTAATTTATGTACCATGTGTGATTGTAGTTTAAGAGAAATTAAATTACGATAATTATAAAGTGAATTATTATTTACTCTGTATTGCTCTGTTGTCTGTGACAATTTTCATTCGTTTCTACTAATCGTTAGTGAAAAGTAGAAACTAATTGAGAGGAAAAGCAAACAATTTAAAATTGACTCTGTATGTACAATCTATCTAAACTTTTGATTTACAATCAATCTAAAATCTATTAAAATTTTGATTTATACATTTTATTAAAAGATTTATCGTTTTATTCACGTTATAATTATAGTGATGTTGTTGTCGTCGTCGTTAGCATTATTTAGTCAACAAAAGTTTAATGTTGCTAATCGGATACAAAATTCCTATTATAAGACAGTATTTGATTAAATGTCTCCACGTTTTCCGTATCCACATTTTTCGGGCTGGTTTGGTCCTGAAAATAAAAATTTCCAAATTCGCGCAGTAACGTAGAAATTTCTCACTGTAACAGAACTACTACAGAAGTTACATATGGTTTAAGCTAAATACATTTAAAAGACATTCGACTAGCTTTCGACTAACGTCATATGGTGAAATATTTGATATATATGCTCGAAACTGACTATTTTTGAGTTTTTTATCAACCGCCTATCATTTTATATTATACGAGTCCTATTTATATGACCAGCAAAACATACTAAATTTTTTGAAAAATCACCTGATATCCATGTTTTTCGGCCTGATTCGATTTCAAAATTAAATGTCTTCAAATTCCCGTCGTACTGCTCCATACATCGTGAAAATATATCAACCTAACCGAAGTTATACATAGTTTAAAATAAAAACATTTAAAAGACGTCAGATTAATGCCGTTCTTTTGGACTTGTATTCAGTCAGTTTCAGTTCAGTGAAGCATATTTTGTCTCTATATTTCAGTCAGTTTCAATTAAATTAAGATCAATTAAGTTAAGTTCAGTCAGTTTCAGTTAAAAAGAACGAGACCTAAACCATATCTACTCATGAGTTACGACTCTTACGAGTAAGGACGAGGTGCATGATACAAGTATACAGTAATACAACCTTCTTCATTCACGATTTCTCTACTTTACTCGTCGGGTCAGTGATCTTTATCCTTCTACCTTCATAATCACGCATTCTTTATCTTTCAATTCTTAATTTGTTATCCCTTGATCTGTTTTTTTTTTTTTTTAATTGAATGACGAATTTATCACTGATTTGATCTGCAATCAATTTGACACAAACCCAGTTTCTGTCAGATGCGTTTAAGTTTAGTATCATGATTAATTTTGTGTTGATATTTAATTTTAGGTTAGATTTGATTTGAGATTGATTAGGGCAGATATTGTTCTTATTTGCTTAATTTTAGGAAATTAGGGTTAGAAGATGAGTTGATGTGTAATGTAATGGTTCAATTGTGTTTTCGCCATTTTTAGAGCTTCCACGAGGTTAGAAGATGAGTGGATGGGTAATTTCGCCTTTACCAATTCGGGATTCGCTCTTATAGAATGCATCATACTACTCCCTCCCCCCACATTGATGTTCCGACTTTGACTTGGCACATTGATCAAGAAATGGATAATGAAGGGTGGTTAATTGTTTGGTAGGGTTCAAGATGTCAAATCACAAAAAGTAAAAAATAGGAAGGGAGTATAATTGATGAATAAAGAAAGTTTTGAAGTGGGAAAATCTTAGTGGACTTTTCTTTTAAGGAAAGTGGGAAGATATTAGTGGGGGGAGGGAGTATGTATTTTTAGTAAGCCACATGATACAGTTCATGATTGATTATTCGCGATTTGCAGGGTTGTCGAGGGAATTGGGTAACCCTGAATAATCAATTTAATGTGATCTTGAGGTAGGGCACACCTAAAACACTAAGCCAAATGACGCGTCAAATATCACCCGTAGATCAGAAAAAAAATCGGAATGTCTTTGGAGTAGCAAATGACTTGTCCTTGTGTGCGCCCGCCTTGGATGACATTTGATCCATCAACCCCGTTACAAGTTTGTGAGCACAAATAGGAAATTTTTTGGCTTCATTAAAATCCCGTCTATGAGGGGCTATGTTTTATCCTCGGGGCTAGGCTACATCGTGTTCATGTGATTATCCAATTTGAGTTATGTTTACTCACATCAAACCTTAATACTTATCTACCATATTTGGATTTCAAAGTTCTATCTTCACCCCTAATAGGCATATCAGGGCTTTAGTGGTCCGAAGTCAAGTACTCCGTAGTTTTTATTGATTTTAAAGTCACCAGATTTGGTCACATAAGGATGCTTTAAATGTTGCCATGTAGGTAACTAGTGGAGTATCCTTCACTTGCTGTTCTCGTGATGTGAAAATATTGACCGGTGCTAAAAAATTTAGATGACAAACCAACAAAGCTAATGCCTGTCAAATTTTCTGCGTAATTGCAGGTCTTGGCGTGGATAATCATGAATTGGTTGCAACGCAAGATTTTCCTTTACAATGTCACGTTTGGACTCTATATGCTAGATTGGTGGGAGCGTTACCTTTTCAGTATCCTTAATGCTTAGCACTATCAACTTAGATGATTGCTCGTATGCTCCGTATGTTATTGAGTGTGATTTTGTTTTTACAAAAGCCCTATGCTTTATTTTTGTCTCTGTCTATTTTTGACTTACGGTTTGTTTAGTGATGAGTTCTTCAATAATCAACCGCATTTAAAGGGAGTAATTCATCGTTTTGAGTTTTTGTTTTAAATTGGGTTGGTGACCTGTTGCAACTGGATTAGATTCATATGCCTATTGCATGATCAGAACAGAATCATGGGATTTCATGCTTAGTTAGCTTCTGCTCCGTACATAGCTGAAGACTGTTTTAATTTTTTATCTCCTTAACCCTGAATAGATACACTGATCATTGTGTTGATGTTGTTTCTATTCAACGCGGGATTTCGGGTTACAACTGATTTTTTGAATAGGTAAACACCAATCACTCCTTTTTTTCAAGTACATTTCAATATTTCATGTGTTGATGGCTCTTGTTAGTGATGGACGGGCGTCTTTCAGTAAATACTTGACGTTATGTTGGCTGTGAAATGTTATTTTCTGATGTCACTGCTATGATTTTGAAAATACTCCGTAATGATTTGTTCTGAATTGGGCATCCGGCTACTTTTTTTCAGTTACCAACGGAACCAAAGATTTGTGATTCTTTGGTTCTGGACACTCACTAAACGGATGTGACTTCTTTTTATCGGGAAATAGGAGTGTTATTAAATGCAGTTCTAGATACAAATTTCATCTTCCGTCACCAGAAACAACCTTTTTGTGCCGCTTCCAAATGTTTAACTCTGAGATCTTGGATGCGAGTCTTGTTCTGCTACTATATTTTTTATACTCAATATTTAATCCTTCTTTGTGAATTCATACACCACACATAACATATCCGCATGAAATTCATACCCGGCCCTTACCAGAGTTACCACTGGCACTTCTCCAGCAAGAGGCGAAACTGAAGGACTGCATATTTGTATCACAAAATTTGCTATGACAAAATATGTACAGGCTGTGAATGGCATACATTACATACCCGACCCCAAAGCCGTTTTGTGAATTTATGACAATCCCTGTGCCTAAAACACAGTCATGGCGATACTGAGTATTGGATACGGACTTTTATCTGACATTGGTACCCGAGTCTGAGTAACATGGGTTATGCTGTGTGGCCTACACTTGATTGTTTTTGCCCTGTATGCTTCCCAATAATTACTAGTATTAGATTAGACAGTATGTGCAGACGATTCTCGTTGGTTTGGTTTTTCATTGGACGTTTTTTGGTGTAGGTATTTGGGGCCAGGAGTATAGAGACATCGATCTGCTGGGAAATCGTAATAGGTCTTGAATGTGAGAAAACATTCTTTCCTTTTCTTCCTGATTGTATTGATGACTCGAACATTTTGTCAATAGGAGTATATTTTACAAGACCGTCATTGATCTTTAAAGTTTTATAGGAGCCTCCTTTTTCTTGACTTACATGCCTGTATTTCTTTGACATTCCTCTAGTCTGTATTATTTGATTTAAGTTGCGAAACTGGTAATATCGACTACTTCACAGGGAAGCTATACATACGTGTGGTCGTGTGGGCGCTTTGCATCTTTTTCGTGCCCTGAATCCTGATTGTTGGGTAATGTTAGATTTCAGGAGTATATAATGATTCTGTCACAAACACATCTGCAATTATGACTCATGTTTAGCCACTAGACCTGCAAATGGGTCAACCGGATTGAGTCATTTTGGGTTGGGCCGGTTCTGTTTGGGTTTGGGCCACCGTCAGGAAACTATTGCCTATCCATGGAACATGGTGTCCTTAGTGTTTTTTTTTTCTTGGTTGCTCAGTCTCCTTCGACACATCGTCTCTTCTCTCACCGAGTCACCTTCTCATCTCGTTCCGTCATCTGAAATAACATGAAATGACCCAAACCCAACATAGTCGGACAACAACAAATCCGAAATTGACTTGAAACCCAACGCGATTTACTTATCGCATTTACCAACTAAATTTGGACTTGTACCGTGAATACTACTCACTCCACACTACTAAGATCTTCCCAATTTTACTGTGAAGAATATAATAATGAAACGGGAATCATTTTGATACGGACGGAGTACGTTACTATTGTATTTTGCATGACTCATAGCTTTTGAACTAATCTACATCTGCTCCCACATGCGATTAACAGTCAATAATCAAGGAATTACATGATCATGTTGCTACAACAAAGATCTATGACCCTCCATGTTACAGATGTGGCAAATCATTGTAGGAACATAACCGGAATTGACGGGGTTTTCATAGGTGGAGCATTATTTATCATAATCCTTGGATTAAACAAAGGACAAAGTATATAGGTCTATCTATTCATAAAATCTCGTTTAAGACGGATATGATAAATTCGTCATGAACTTCATACTACATGAATAGATGAGACAAATGTTTTACTTGTTTCGAGACAATCTACTAGTATGTAGTATCATTTTCCATAATATTTGATCCGTTATAATCTTAAAGACGAGTATATTTGTTATAAGAGAGACCAACTGATGTCTATGCGATACACAGTGTTAACGTTGTCATTGTCATATTTATTGTACCCCAGGGCAGATCTAGAAATTTTTGCATGTTTGTATTTTGTACTGTAATTTATTAAGCATAATGTAAAAATATATTAATCCCAGTACAAAAATATATAATGAGTTAACCTTAAAATTAATACAAAAATATACCGTATTAACTCAATATAAAAATATAGTCATCAGCATGTCTAGTTTTGATAACTATATTTACAATATTCTCTCAGAAACGTTCAGATTTTGGGTTTACTTAATGAAAATGCTTTACTTTCTGGGATTATGCAGCAATTGCTGAAGATAGTATCGGTCTTTATCCTCCCGTGTATTATAGCAGAATGCGCGTATCTAGTGGTACGCCTCTGGAGGCTCGCAAGTTCCCTTCTTGGGTAGCATTATATTAAATGACATCCTAGTGTGTGCGTTGGAGCTGGTGTCATGGCTATACTGGATATTAGTCTTTTCCCTAGTCTGTGTCCTCTTCCGTCTCATCTGTTATCTCCAGATCCTCCAACCGCAGGACTTTGCGCCTATGTTTCAGGTCGATTCAGATGTAGTGTCCATTCTGGTGGAACACCTTAGAATCAGACGACATTTTGTGCTAAAATAATGTTACCACGACCCTAAAACCGTGTCACACCAAATTTTGTGTCAAAATAAAAACCTTGACATTCCAAATTCCAACAATCCCACCCCATACCACCACACTCAACACAACACCCCCAATATAAACCCACCGAACCTAACCCAACCCTTCAAAAACCAATCAAAAACCTCAAAAATGGGACACGATAAATATCCGATATAAGAGAGTCATAAAGAAACTTTTAACTATTATTCTCTCTTTATTTCGAGTATTTGTAAGCTATTCCGTATTTTATACTCGTAATTTATTAAACATATAAAAATACATTAAGTCCAATACAAAAATATATTGAGTTAACCTTAGAATTAATACTGGTACGAAAATATACTTTGTATATGAGATATACAAGATAATTAGAAATTAGTTATGGTTGGTTATAAGTGGTTACAATGATCAACCCTCTTGCCTATATATGAAAAATGCATCACCTTCTGTCATTAGACTCTTTGATAATCTCATTTAATTATTTTCTCTTTTCATTGGCTTTCTGATACGAAAATAATAAGTATCTAATTAATTATTTAGAAAATCATTAATATGAATTTTTGATAGTTAGTATTTTTCCATATTTACGAATATATTTGGAATAAGTATCTAATTAGTTTATTTTCTAGTGATATTTAGGAATTATATTATGCTATAATATTATTTCCATAATTAAGATTAGTTTATTCTAGTAGTATAAATATGAGTCTTTGTATTTGTTATGGAATGAAGTTTATGAAAAAGAATTTTGAACCTTTGCATTGCAATTGTGTTTATCGGTTCGACGAGTTTCGATCCAAACTTTGTTATTGTTTGACGCGTATCAGACATTAACTCGGGTAACAATTAATAAGTCTTAATTGTTCTCACCATTATTCGTCCTATAGGTCTAGTCGAGTAAATATCCCTTTCTTTCACAAAACAAAAACCTTAAAAAAAAATCTTCCGCTACGTTCAACATACAAAAGTCGTAATTTTCGTATCACTTTCTACTCCGTATTTTTTATGTACCTAGTGAAGAGAACCGAGTTACTCACAGCTTAACTGTCAAGGCACTCGATTCTTAACTCTCGACTCTTCCTTACTAACAAAAAAAAATATCGATCCAAAATTAAATATAATAATATGTTTACATGAGTTGAATCAAATCTGACTCAACTTACCATCCAATAATGACCTCATCACCAAATGTCGACCCAACATGACAAATAACCAACCTTAACCCGTTACAAACTCGTCAAATGCAAACCTGACACAATACGACCCACTATCACCGACCTAATGAGAGACAGTGTTACAATAATATTATTGCGAAATCTTTTAGATAGAAGATGATTAACATGAACCCGTCAAAGACTCGTCATATGCAAACCTGACACAATACGACCCACTATCACCGACGGACCAACCCAATGAGTTGAGAGACAGTATTACGATAATATTATTGCGAAATCTTTCAGATAGAAAATGATTAACATTTAACAACTTAATAACCGTCCCTTATATAAAAGTTTTTACAATAAATTACCATGAACCTAAAACCGTGTCACACCAGATTTTGTACTATGATAAAAACTTTATCATTCCAAATTCCATCAAATCCCACCCCATAACACCACATATACAACAAAACACTCAACACAACAAACACCCCCAATATATAAACCCACCCAACCCAAACCCAACCCTTGAAAAACCAATCAAAAAACACCAAAAAATGGGAGACGATAATAACCAAAATGAAGAACCCTTACTACCCAGAAATTACAACGACAACGTAAAAACATACAACAGGGTACTCTCCCATGCACACGACGAACTCCATAGTTTCCGATCTTACCTACGTTACATGTGCGTCGATCAATCTAACTTCTTCACTACTTTCCTCTCTTGGTTCTGCTTCATCGTCTTCACCATTCTTGTCCCTGCTTTCTCCCATTTCTACCTCTCTTGCCCTTCCTGCGACGCCAAGCATGATCGCCCATACGACGTCGTTGTGCAGCTCTCTTTGTCTGCTGTTGCTACTTTGTCCTTCGTTTCGTTGTCCAGGTTTGTTAGGAAGTATGGGCTTAGGAGGTTCTTGTTCTTTGATAAACTTGTTGGTGAGAGTGACTCTGTTCGTCATCATTATACTACTCAACTCAATGTATGTTCATATTCGATTCGTTTCCATTCAATTCAATTCAATTCATTTTGTTTCGATTATTGTAATTATTTGCTGATTTGGGTCGGAATTGTTTTTTTTTTCTGGGTTTCATTTGATTCAATTTTGATATGTTTTCTTATGTTTTTCAATTTTATTTTAATTTTTAGGGGAAAAAAAGTGTATGATTGATTGATTGATTGATTGAATTGTCTGAATTCTGAATTTTTTTGAATGGGTTTTCAATTACTGTGTTTTTAGAATTACATATTGTTTGATTAGGTTGAATTTACTGATTTGAGTGAAATTTGTTTCTTGGGATTTAGGGTTTGTGTTTTAGTTTCTGGGTTTCATTGATTGATTGATTGATTGATTGATTTTGATGGTTGATAATTTTGGTCAAGGATCTTTGACAAAATGGGGTTAATTAGGTTTAATTAATCATGGGTGGATACAGATCAATTATCAACTGAATGACAATGATTACCTGAAGTTAATTCACATCTTTCCCTTGATTAATCAACTCTTTGAATTAAATTGTCAAACCCTAAGGTTGTTTAACAAGTTTTTGTTTCGAAAAAATGAGGCAATTTCAATTTCGAATCATACAACGGATTATTAATTGGTTTTCACGCCGCAATATTAATTTTGTAGTACTTGGTACTTGGTAGTCGAATGTAGTTGAATACCGAATTTGTGGCTTAGAAAGCTCTGACCTTTTGTTTTTTCGAGTGTTGGACGCTGTCACAGTCGATAATCTACCTAGGTGTAGACATCAAATTGTCTTCAAAAGGTGTAAAGTAATCACTAGTGGTTGATCTTTGGTCCTTAAAAACCTTAATAAACCAAAATTTAGTAGTTTGAAGGAGCAAGTCAAAGGGATTGTGATGTCAATCTATATGTTTAATCCCCTTGATTAATGCTTCTAAGCTTCTTTACCCATATAATCATGTGTGTTCGAGAATCAAGAATAATCATCATCATCATCATCAATCTCAAGGATTCCCGTAAATTGCAGGGTAAGGTGGGTCGGATACTCGATGCAATGATGCATCTAATATGAAATCTGCTGGCCTACTAAAGTATGTATTGAGTGGTTGTGATTCTTGTGAACATAGATCCAACATATCATGGACTTTCTGTAATGTGGACAAAAAGCTTAGAATGTGGCCAACCTGGATAATGCTCTAATCATGGGCTGGCCTTTTGAAATGTTTGCCTTTCCTGAAATTATTATGATGCTTAATCTCATTAATTTGAATGTTTATGATTTGCTTTTTAGGGAATAATCCTTAGTTACTCTCTCTGTACTTAACGTGTTTTTCTCTGAGTCGTTGTCATTGTTTCTTTTTAATGGTATGACTATGAATTCAATGAATCGGCTGAAACTGGGGAGTTGGAAGAATTCGAACATTTGGATGGAGTAATGAATGAAAATGGTTTACTTTTTGGTTTATGCAGCGATCTTTGAAGATAGTGTCGGTCTTTGTCCTCCCGTGTTTTATAGCAGAATGCACGTACAAAATCTGGTGGTACGCCTCAGGAGGCTCGCAAGTTCCCTTCTTGGGTAACATTTTCTTGAGTGACATTGTAGCATGCGCGTTGGAGCTGGTGTCATGGCTATACCGGATATTAGTGTTTTTCCTAGTTTGTGTCCTCTTCCGTCTCATCTGTTATCTCCAGATCCTCCGGCTGCAGGACTTTGCCTCCGTGTTTCAGGTCGATTCAGATGTGGCATCCATTCTGGTGGAACACCTTAGAATCAGACGACATTTGAGGATCATTAGCCATCGTTATCGCTCGTTTATCTTAGGCGCCTTGATTTTGATCACGATGAGCCTCTTTTCATCCTTACTTGTGACGACCAAATCCCATGAAGGGATGAGCCTCTTCCGAGCTGGAGAACTTGCAGTATGTCTTTCTAAATTATATAAGTTTATGAATCGGAATAGATGGGAGTTCTAAGTTTCTAACCTCGTTTTGATGGATTTGACTTATGGCAGCTGGCGTCGATGACACTAGTGACAGGGCTGATGATAATCCTGAGAAGTGCTACAAAGATCACACACAAAGCACAAGCGATAACCTGCCTCGCTGCAAAGTGGCACGTCTGTGCGACCATTGACTCGTTTTCTACATCTGAGGCCGAGACACCAGTAGGGGACGCTGCCACTCCCGCCTTCTCCAATTCTAGCAACGGGGATTCAGATGGGGATGATGCTGGAAGCGAGGAAGATGACGTGGACAACACCAAGTTTCTACCTGCTTATGCTTACAGCTCAATCTCCTTCCAGAAACGTCAAGCTCTTGGTATATATACATGATTCTAATACCAGTTAATTTCGGACTCCTCTATCTGATGAATTGAACGAGTCTGAAACCGTGTTTTTTTTGTGTGTGTATATTGACAGTGACGTATCTAGAGAACAACAAAGCCGGGATCAGTGTATATGGGTTCGTGCTGGATAGGGCGTGGCTCCAACTCATTTTTGGTATTGAAATGTCATTGGTGCTATGGCTTCTTGGAAAGACCATCGTGAATTTGTAAGTCTCCATGAATTTTCGAGAGCTTTTCAGGGTTTCTGCCTTGATCGACCTCTGATGACAGCCAACGGAATTATATTCCAGTGAAAGCCTGTGCTGCAACTTACTCATTTTGGTTCGCCTCGACGACAGCCAGGCCAGTCTGTGAGCACTCACTTGTTCAATAATTCCGGAAGTAGATACCAAACCCGGTTCGGTTCTTAGCATTATTATCATATTTGATGTCTAGATTTGTGTTATGCTCATTGTTGAGCTATATATTATGCTAACCATTTCAGTTGTTTCTTTGTAATTCAATTATTATTTTTCCCTTATTATTATTGTGATTTCATATTATTCTTACTATAAAACTACGTGTAGGTCTTCTGAGAGACGGTCTCTCATTAATTTTACTGAGAGACTAAGTACAAATGAAAGTAACAGTGGTACCAAACCTAATAGAAGTAGGCACGATTAACATAAAATAGTATACAAATATAAAGAGGATACGCTTCTTATAAAAACAGGTACAAAACAAAGTTGTCATTTAAAGGTACGAATAAAACATGAAGTGGTACTGAAGATGGTCTCTCAATAAGTTATTGAGAGACTGTCTCTCCCAAGAATTTGTGTAAAACGTATACTGTGCTAGCCATCGGAATCACAATCCATAGTTTCTACCAATGGCTCCAACTTCATCCTTCTTCGTGCAGACATTTACAATCCATTTCAACATCAAACCAAATGAGTATTAATAATGGTTCTAACTTCATACTTTCCTGTTTTAGAATCCAATCCACCTCATTTCTACTGTTTGAACCAAACAAATCCTGAATAAAGGATCATATTCCCAATAAGATGTAGTACTATCTAACTAAACTTTTAATTTAAATTTAATTATTTTAACTTAGACTAACTAAATACAACTACAAATAGTTGTATGTGTTGCATGGTCATTGGTGCATTTCCTATCAACGATTCAGATTTAATCTTTGAAAACTATCTAATGACGATTAAGAATAGAAGTAATGGAGGCTGAGATGAAAATAAAATACGAGTAACATATTATATATATACGTATTAGCCGAAATATATAGAAAATGAGGAGAAAGAAAGTCGATAATGACCCAATTCAATAACACCTCTTGTTTAATAAACCTACTACATGTGGTTACCTTAGATGAATACTCAAAAACGGTTTCTCATTGTAAAATGTTGTCAATAATATTCTCGATCACCCAATAATTTGTTAAAGTATTTAGTAGACTATAATCTATGATTGTTTAATTTTTGGATTGACACATAATCACCACATAGCTTTCAATAATCCATAAATTAAATATTATATTGACTTTCGTCTCTTAGGAATAAAAAGGTATTCTATTCACTTTGTAACTAGTACCGTGAACGTAGCTATTCGCAAACGAGTACGTGTGAATGTTCTTGGTTTTTTTAATGCACAAAACTAGTTTAATCTATTATCTCATGTATTATTTTTATAGTTATAGATGGTAATTAGTCTCTTATTAGACGATTTAAACTAGAAATATGATAAGATATTCAATCAAATGCACTAATAATCAAATCGTAATTACCTTTTATAAGAGATCTTACAATTAAACTATCGTGATATAGTCTTAGGGTCGTTTGGTTACTCATCTAATTACCGGGAAGTGCAAGTTCCCAGAAAGTGTATTTTCAGGGAGTTTTTTGGTTGTCCATTTCCCGGGAATTACCACCTCCTCCACAATGGAGGAAGTTACTCACCAAGCCCCCTTGATGTGTAGAACTTCCCGCATGAAGTCATTTTCCACGTGACAACCAAACAATATTTTTTAATTCTCATGAAATACAAATTCACGTGAATTTAAAGTTTCCGGCAGCTTCATCTTTTCATAGTGAACCAAACGAGTTCTTAGAAAAGAATTTTTCTATGAATCACAGGAATAAGCAACAAAAATGAATTAATCAATTGACCCAAGCATTGATAGACAAGTCAGTCGGCCCAGGCCAATAAAAATAGGACAAAAATAAGTCAAATCGTCCCTTAAACTTGTCCTACTATATATACTACTCCTACATCTACTGATTACTTGGACTAAATTTCGTACACTTTGTTATCAAATTCTCTTCTTAATCATTATACATTCAGTCATGTGCTGTTATTGCGTGTGCCTGCACTTCATGCCTTTTATGTTTTAAGCTTCTACTTATAATTCATAGGAATCCTCACTTAAGGAAAAAAATTCACATTTTCACCAAATTTACCCTTTTTTTATGTATGTTTGGTAATTATTACTCGCTCCGAGTTTGTGAAAGATTACATCTTTTTATTCATCGGTGACACCATATTAATAAAAGTGGAAGTTTTAAGAGATTCGGAATGTATTTTTTTTCTTACAGTTGAACTGATTTTCTTGGTTCTGTATTTCTGCAGGGTGGTCAGAACTCAGAAGCTGTAATATTATCAATAATCAACTGCATGCTGATCTTCCTCTTACAGCAAGTTTGATATTTGTCTCCAGGTTTGCATCTGAAATTCTGAATGTTATTATGTTTTACAGCACTTAGACATTACGATATAGGGAAGGGGATTCGAACGTGAGACATATTGTCCACAGTAGGCTAAGACAGCATCTTCGGAATTTCAGAGTTATATTGATCAATGCTTTTGATTACTTGCAGGTGTGACTTTGTGAGGTATAATCGTCATCAAAAATGTCGGATATCAAAGTTCTGACGAAGCGGATTAATGCAGACATTGAAGATGTCAACACAGATCAATACATGAAACTGACAGACACAGGAGGAGGAGGAGTTCCTGCAGGCCCAACAGCACCAACAGAATTCCTGATACCTAGAAAACAGAACAACATCAAGACATATGATCGTGTCGTCTCTTTTGCCAACGATGAACTGCACAGTTTCAGGACCTGCCTCCGCTGGATGTGTGTCGACCAGTCGACCTGGTGGAGTGCCTGCATCTCGTGGTCTGTCTTCATTATATTCGCTCTGGTTGTCCCGGCATTCTCCCATTTTTACCTCGCCTGCCCTACCTGTGATGCTCAGCATCACCGCCCATTTGATGCAGTCGTGCAGCTCTCTCTGTCGACTGTTGCTGCACTCTCGTTTCTCTGTCTGTCTCATTTTGTAAGGAAATATGGGATTCGGAGGTTTCTTTTCCTCGATAAGCTGGTCGATGAGAGTGATTCTGTCAGACACCATTATACTGCTCAGCTCAATGTATGCGCCTTTCTAATTTGTGATTGGTCATTTTGATTCCGTAATTTGTGACTGTGTCACTTTGACTTCTGCTGTATGCTGTTTTCTGAAGTTTTTTGTCTGAATAATGAGTTAAAATGATGCTGAATTGCTGTGAACTCAATCCTTTAGTGCTGAAATGAAGTTGATCCGACTTTTGCTGCATGCTGTTTTCTGAAGTTCGTTCTTTGTCTGAATAATGAGTTAAAAAGATGCTGAATTGCTGTGAACTCGATCATTTAGTGCTGAAATGAAGTTGATCCGACTTCTGCTGCATGCTGTTTCTGAAGTTCTATGTCTGAATAATGAGTTACTGTAATTAAAATAATGCTGAATTGCTGAAAACTGAATCATTTGGTCTTGAACAGTCTGAATTATTTGATTTTTTATGCTGAATTACGAGTTCCTGAAATCGTTTTTGAATCATGCAGAGATCACTAAAGATACTAGCAGTATTCGTCCTTCCATGCTTCACATTCGAATGCTCCTACAAAATCTGGTGGTACGCATCAGGAGCCACCCAAATCACATTCATAGGCAGCACCGCATTGAGCGATGCCATAGCCTGCACATTCGAGCTACTGTCATGGCTTTACAGGACACTAGTCTTCTTCCTCGTGTGTGTCCTCTTTCGAATGATCTGCTACCTCCAGATCCTAAGACTAAGGGACTTTGCCACCGTATTTGAAGTAAACTCGGACGTGGGATCCGTGTTAATAGAGCACCTTAGCATCAGAAGGCACCTGAGGATCATAAGCCACCGTTATCGTCGTTTCATCTTAGGCTCCTTAATACTAATCACCATGAGCTTGTTTACATCCTTGCTTGTGTCCACCAAACCCCATGCTGATATGGGCCCTTTCAGAGCCGGAGAACTTCTCGTATGTCAAAATACACTGTCTGATTCGAACATGAGACCTATTGTCTAAGACAGTCTGATGATTAGTGTTTTGTTTTGTTTTGTTTTGTGATGCAGCTGTGCTCGGTGTCTCTTGTGGCGGGGCTGATGATAATACTGAGGAGTGCGACAAAGATCACGCACAAAGCGCAGGCAGTAACCCGACTAGCTTCCAAGTGGCATGTCTGCGCGACTATTGATGCGTTCACCATCTCCGAGGCTGAAACACCTTTAACAGCACACAATACCCAGCAGCATCCTTTCTCCAGTGTTAGTCCTGGACATTCAGAGGAAGATGAGGCAGGTGACGAGGAAGATGATGTTGACACCACGAATTTCCTTCCTGCTTACGCCTACAGCTCAATCTCGTTCCAGAAACGACAGGCTCTTGGTAAGCTTGAATGAGACAGTCTTACATATGAAACTGCAACATTAAATAATGTACTGATCGATGCTTGAAATTTTATGTATGGCAGTGAAATACTTTGAGAACAACAGAGCGGGGATAACTGTTTACGGGTTCATGCTAGACAGAAGTTGGCTGCAACTGATTTTCGGTGTTGAGCTATCCTTGACACTGTGGCTGCTTTCAAAGACAATCGGAATTTCTTAAACAAAGTCCGCCTGCCTCAGACGGTTTCATACTCTCTGTCGAACATCAGACGGTTTCTTTCGATCTGTGCATTTTTTGACGATTTAGGCTGTAATCTTTGATCCCCCTCTCATTTCATTTCTTCCCTAGTCTTTCTACTTTTCTACATTTGTATTGTACAGTAGTGTTTTTTTGAAGGAAACAGTTTTTGTATAGACAGAGTTGTGCAGTTTGATAAATTGCATAGTGTTTGTATTTGTAATATAAGGTTAATGCGAAAACATCAAGATTATTGTACTCCGTATATGTTATCTAATCTACCTTAAGTTATGTTAAGACGTAGTCCATTATATAAACGGTTCAAATAACATACTATTTGCATAGACGACACAAATGTTTTGTTAGTCCCTAGACAATCTACTTTTGTCTTTTCTATACTCCATACTTGACCGTTTTAAGTTTAAACAAATAGCTAGCATTGAGCAAAAATATACAATACTCCCTCCGATTACCTATGTTCTTCCCTATTTCCTTTTTGGGCTGAGTTTGATTTTCTTCCCTCTTTCCATTTAAGGAAAGTTTTATCATCTTCATTAATTAATATAATATTCCTCTCTCCTACTTTTCCACCACACTTTTTCTCATTTAATTAATATAATATTCCTCTCTCCTACTTTTTCATTCTACTTTTTCTCATTTAATTAATATAATATTTCTCTCTCTTACTTTTTCATTTCACCCTCCATATTCTATTAATATAATTACTCTCTCCTTATTTTCTTCCCAAAAAGAAAGGGGAAGAACACAGGTAATCGGAGGGAGTATGATTTATATGGATACGATACGATATGATATACGGCTTCAATTATAAGTATTGAATTTTCGAATAGAGTATAACGGATACGGGTACCCGATTGAAAAGGAACATTAGTTGGTGAGTTGATGTCAATGAATAAGAATCCTTGAAAGGTCCCACATTTGTGAAAAGAGGGCGCACACTTAATTGTTTGATATATATCCAGTCCTCTTAAACCTCCTGGAGTGTGTAGTACACTCTCTCTCTCTCGCAGTCTTCTTCCTTCTGTCTCTCCATTTCTGTGCTTCTTCAGTTCTCCTATACTCATCTCATCAGGTAAATGCCCATTTTTTTACTCTATTTTTCTGGGTTTACTGTCTTCATTCACAGTTAATTGTTCTTATTGTCTGAGTTTGTTAAAGTTCTCACCTTTTTTTTTTTTATTTTTTATTTTGTTCATGTTTCATCAGGTAAATGCACTTTTTTTTTTCTGGGTTTACTGCCTTTGTTCACATTCAATTGTTCTTATTGTCTGAGTTTGTTAAAGTTGTCAGCTTTTTTTGATTTTGTTTAAGTTTCATCAAAGAAAAATGTACATTACATTTTTTCACTTTATTTTTCTGGGTTTATTATCTGGGTTCACATTCAATTGTTCTTTTTGTTTGATTTTGATAAAGTTCTCAGCTTTTCTGATTTTGCTGGTGTTTCAGTTGGTTAAACTTTGAATTTGGCCACTTCTAGCATTACCCAGTTGGGTTTCAATCCATAAGTAGACATTATTAAGCTTTTAATTTGTTCTTTCTGTGAATTGGGAATGCTGTTATCTCACTGTATATGATATTTATACACTTTTAAGAATGAAAATAGTCGATTTTAGATGAATTTAATAGAATATAAATGGGCCTCAACCATGTTACGGAACCAATTCAACCAAAATCTTAAAGGCGATGGTTGAGGCCCATTTATATTCTATTAGAATTAAGCATAGTATGTGATTAGGGTAGGTGGAATGTTATGTGATTTTGTGTAAAAAAGATGTAAACTTTTGTTTTTAAAATTGATTCTTGTTCAGTAAAAATGCAAGCATCAATTGTTACTCCGAATGTAAGCTTGAGCATTCCCTCTCCTCGTGGTTCAAGACACCTTCGAAACCCTCAAAGCTACTGTCCTTTAAGATGTGTAGCCTCTATGTCGACCCCGACAACTACACCATCATCAGGTGCATCAGTGGAAACCGAGTTGAAACTCAACAAATACAGCTCACAAATAACTCAGCACAAGGCACAAGGAGCGGCACAAGCGATTTTGTATGGGGTTGGGCTATCGGAGGAAGATATGAGCAAGCCTCAAGTTGGTATTTCATCGGTTTGGTACGAGGGTAATACTTGTAATATGCACTTGTTGAAGTTGGCAGAAGCTGTAAAGGAAGGAGTTTATGAGGCCGGAATGATTGGATTTAGGTTCAACACTATCGGTGTTAGTGATGCTATATCGATGGGTACTAGAGGTATGTGCTATAGCTTACAATCACGGGATCTCATTGCTGATAGTATAGAGACTGTCATGGCTGCTCAGTGGTATGATGGGAACATCTCTATCCCTGGATGTGACAAAAATGTAAGTAACTAAATATCACTCCCCTTTTTCTAAAGTGCACCATTCTTTGATTTCATACCATTTCCATAAATGACAAAGAAATACTCGTCAATTTACTGATACTTACTGAAGAAAATCCCCGTCCACCTGTGTTCACTTGAAGTTGAAGGGTAATATTGTCGAAGTAGGTATAGAGTTTGCATTCGCTAAACTTTGTGTCATTCGCATATGGTGCTAACTCAAAGAATGGGACGGAGTACTCTTTTATTTTGGTCATTGCCACGTGGCTGTCTTCAGACTAAGGCTTGATGTTGTTGGTTCAATTTCCTAGTGTCTTAGGAAGGCTATGAACATCTTTTTCACTAGAAATTTTACCGCTTGACTTCTCAATTTGATTATGAATGTGTAATACAATGAGACGGGAGTGGGACACTAACTTATTGTTTTTCTATTGCTTTGATTTTGTAGATGCCAGGTACTATCATAGCAATGGGACGCCTTAACAGACCAAGCATCATGGTCTATGGTGGTACTATTAAGGTTAGATTTATAGCTTAATTTTCTTTAATCATAATCAATAATCCCTGCTAGCCTAATGGATAACAATTTGCTTATTTTGCAGCCTGGGCATTTCCAAGGTCATACCTTCGATATTGTTAGTGCATTCCAGGTATGTCATTCGATTATCTTCTTGTTATTCAGTAAATATTGCTTACATGCATGATTCAATATATTGGATCTTTGTCTTTGTTGTAGGTTTATGGAGAATACGTTAGTGGAGCAATAAATGACGAGCAGAGAATGGATGTCATTCGCAATTCTTGTCCTGGAGCTGGAGCTTGTGGTGGTATGTATACGGCTAATACAATGGCGTCAGCCATCGAGGCCATGGGAATGTCTCTTCCTTACAGGTATGCTGATCACCGATTCAAAAAAGTTAATGGTCTCGAGTTTCTGAAGAGCACTCATAACAGTTTTCCCTCTATAGTTCATCAACACCAGCCGAAGACCCTTTGAAGCTGGATGAATGCCGTCTTGCAGGAAAATATATCCTAGATTTGCTCAAAATGGACCTTAAGCCTCGAGATATAATAACTGAAAAATCTTTACGTAATGCAATGGTCACAGTCATGGCCCTTGGTGGATCCACCAATGCAGTCTTGCATCTCATTGCCATTGCCAGGTAAAGATAATACGGAGTATCATAATACTAGTATAGTAGTATTGCTTTAATAATTCATCGAAATGCTTGAAACCAAATTATCTGTATTCTCAAGATTTGCATTTTTTTACAGGTCTGTTGGTGTGAACTTGACTTTGGATGACTTTCAGAAAGTCAGTGATCAGGTTCCTTTCCTTGCCGATCTTAAGCCCAGCGGCAAATATGTCATGGAAGATCTACACAAGGTACTTTTGGGAATCATTCAGAAGAGATTTCTTTGTCATGGGGATATTCTTAGAACTTATGGGCATATAACTTTAACTTTCAATTTGTGAATCATCAATTTCTAAGGTAGTGGTGGTTAAGGCAAATCACTTTATAATTCCAAACCCTAATTTTTTTTGTTATCAAAACATCAGCCGAAACAAAATAACAACTTTAAAAAAGTAACAATTTAGTAATTTATTTGCAATAGCAAATCATCATTGCTGTAATATATCAAACAAAATAATAAACGCCGACAAGCTACAACAGTTTAGAAGCATAAGCCTGTCTAATGTCTGTCTTTCAGACTCAACACTTAACCTAATTTACCTCAAACAACTTATTTATAGACTATATAATGTATAAGCACCCAAAAAAGAAAGACTATATAATGTATAATATAACAGTATATGAACCTAGACTTGATGCTTAAGCACGTTCGGACCTGATCCTCCTTGCCAACTGGATATCCTTTGGCATGATTGTGACGCGCTTAGCATGAATGGCACAAAGATTGGTGTCTTCAAACAAGCCAACAAGGTAAGCTTCAGCAGCTTCTTGAAGGGCTAAGACAGCATGGGTCTGGAAGCGGAGATCAGACTTGAAGTCTTGAGCGATTTCACGAACAAGCCTTTGGAAGGGGAGTTTCTTGATTAACAGATCAGTACCCTTTTGATACTTTCGAATTTCACGGAGCGCAACAGTACCTGGTCTGAATCGATGGGGCTTCTTCACTCCACCGGTGTTAGGGACTGACTTACGTGCTGCTTTGAATGCCAGATTCTTAGCAGCCTTCACTAAGGTTGATTTGCGGGCGGTTTGCTTGGTGCGAGCCATGGTAGAACTGCAGAATTAATTTTTGTGTGTATAGATCAATGAATAGTTGAATACAAGAGCTGCTTATATAGCAGATCTAAGGCAAGAACTAATTCTACTCTAAGACTGAATCTTACCTAAACACTTTTAGGAAGAGTTTCCTAAACGCTTCGGGAAAGGTAATATTTGGAAAGAAATAATTACAACTGTACAAAATAATTCTAAGATAATTCTATGACGGATTGATATCCTGTAACAGGTTGGTGGAACACCCGCTGTTATTCGTTACCTTCTTGAACTTGGACTTCTAGATGGCGATTGCCTCACAGGTATGGCTTCCAGGCATAATTAGCTCATTGTGCTAAAAAAATCACATTTTGTTGTGTGTTTAAGTCCATGCTTGTTATTTTCTCGTGTTTTCTAGTTACTGGACAAACACTTGCTGAAAATGCCAAACTCTTCCCCTCGTTGTCTGAAGGCCAGGTACGGATGGTTCATGTTTTCCTTGATGATCTTTGTTTAATTGCATCTGAGTGAATACTTCTAAATATATTCGTTCTATATGGTATGTGATCCAGCAAATAATACGGCCATTGTCAAACCCTATCAAAGAAACGGGGCATATTCAAATATTGTATGGGAATCTTGCTCCTGATGGCTCTGTAGCGAAAATCACCGGAAAAGAAGGATTGTATTTCTCTGGTATAGTTGTTTATAAAGTTCATGTTATCTTTGACTAGATTTATTATGACTTATAAATTATATACTCCGTAATCACTAAAACACGATTGATATTGTTAACTTTCAGGTCCAGCTCTTATTTTTGAAGGAGAAGAAGCTATGATTGCTGCCATCTCTGAAGACCCCCAAAGATTTAAGGTAACTGAATATTCATCTCTTTTAATTAAAAAGCGGAGGAAATTTATGTAATTATTACGGAGTATAATTAAAATTTGTTTATACAGGGTAAAGTTGTGGTAATTAGAGGAGAAGGACCCAAAGGTGGCCCGGGAATGCCTGAAATGTTGACACCTACGAGCGCTATCATGGGAGCTGGCCTTGGGAAGGTATTTCGATTCTTCAGCAACAATGCTTTTATAACCTAAAATGAAAATTGTTTGAATGAATTGTTTGAAGGAGGGCTAAACTGTAAGGTTTGCTGCCGTCAAGAGGGAATAAAGTTTGAATTTCGACCTCAATATGACACCAAACTCGTATTTCCAAATCTGTTTTCCTGATGTAAATGTCGTGTATGACTGGCTGCAGGAATGTGCACTTTTGACAGATGGAAGGTTTTCAGGAGGTTCACATGGTTTCGTCATTGGTCACATTTGCCCTGAAGCTCAGGTTCCTGTATATTTTGACTCTGATTGCGTTCTCTTTTGTTCCTGTATATTTTGAACGAGTGAAGTATGTGACATACAGAAACTAATACCGAATATGGTTAATGAAACCTTATAGGAAGGTGGACCAATAGGTCTGGTCCAGAACGGAGACATCATCACCATCGATGTGGAGAAGAGAAGAATGGACGTACAGCTGACAGATGCTGAAATCGAGGAAAGGAGGAAAAAATGGACAACACCGGCATATAAGGCTAATAGAGGGGCTCTCTACAAGGTACTACTTCATCGCATTCATCAACCTCGAGTCTAGTGGTGTACTGTATTTGACTAATGTTTTGGTCATGATTTCTTTCATCTTCAGTATATCAAGAACGTGCAGTCGGCCTCAAAAGGTTGTGTCACCGATGAATAAATAAACTAGTCAGATGACAACCTTGTCCTGTGAAAACCAGAAACAGGCAAACAACACGCATGTCGCGATTCTTTTACACATTCTTGGCTCGGATTTTGAAGCTCTTTCGGGTTTAGGTTAGATGATTACGATGAGTTTGGGTCATGGCCGAGTTTGTATTGATTTCCTTCAATGTTGTTTTGGTAACTTGTATTTGTAGGCTGTTTTTTTTTGCCCCAATAAAATTTAGTGAGCAAAGAGCAAAAATATTCACTAATGTACAACAAATATTACGAGACAGGTATATCATCGAAAAAATTTACAAGAAGGTCAAGATTCATAGGGTTCGAGAAAAAACTATCTAACTCCGGGACAGGACCAGGTATACTGAGTTCAGAAAGCCAAGGAACATGTTCATCCAGTAACTTTATCGTTGACACAGTTGATTCTGTTGTTGCATCTCCACTCGATGTTTCATCTGTCAATATGTTTACGTCTGGAATTATGTTATAGTTTTCGATCTTTTTATGTTCGTGGTCTTTTGCAACGACCTTGATTACTTTGGATCGTTTTCTCCTTGGTATAACAGTAGGCAACATATCAGTTACAACGGTGCATGGAACCTTTGTTTGTTTACCTCTTTTGCGTTTAACTGAAGAAGGTGTCTTCCGAGGAACGTTTTTCATTGACTGAAGAAGCAGCCAAGGGTGAAGCAATACGGTGAAGATGATGAAGATTGGAAGTTTGATCGTAAAAACTTATAAGAGATGGTTTATAATCGTTTTTTGCGGTCAGTCGATAGGTTTTTATAGAGATCCAACTACGTTGTGCTTTTATATCAACTTCAAGTATGATTTGGAAATTATGACTTTTAAATAATAATAACAGTATTTAAAAGAATATCTTTCTTTTAATATTGACTTTGCCATAAAGCATTAGTCCCGGTCACAGGTTGGTTCGGGGTCGGGCTAGGCTGAACCGGGCCAGCCCATGGGCGGCTCGGTCCGAGAATACGGATAGACGGGCCGGGCCTTGGTTGGCATGACCTAAATTGGCTCGAAACACAGAGAGGTTGGGGCGAAACAGGTCAGGTTCTAAAACATCGACTCGGGCTTGGTAATTTGAAAAATCAGGTTCGGGTAGGCCGGGTAAAAAACGACCCGTGAGGTACTCAGGCGGGCCAGCCCATGGGCGGCCCGACCCAAGTATACTAATAGGTGGGCCGGGCCTCAGGTGGCATGACCTAAATCGGCTCGAAACACGGGCAGGCCAGGGCGAAACAGGTCAGGTTCTAAAACATCAACTCGAGCTGGGTAATTTGAAAAACAAGGTTAAGGCAGCCCGGGTCAAAAACGACCCGTCAGGTACTCAGGCGGGTCAACCCGAGTGTTTGACCTGGACTATAAACCTTTAACCTATATGGCTGTATATAAATTCTCGGCAGTTATTGTATTGGACGGGTTTCATGTTTTACACGGAGTATTAAAAAGAGTAAGGTCATGTTCTTTTGGACTTGTATTGAGTCAGTTTCAGTTCAGTTCAGTTCCATGAGGCATATTTTGTCTCTATATTTCGGTCAATTTCATATTTTGTCTCTATAGTTCAGTCAATTTCAATTAAATTAAGTTCAGTTAAATTACGATCAGATTCAGTTCAAAAAAACAAGAGCACTAAGTATTCGAATAAGCGGTCGGTCTCTCGTTAGACAACCCAAAATACAAATTGCGATAAAAGAAGTACGAGTACGTATTCTCCATTATCGCTCTCTCAGGTTCTTCCCTCTTTACCTCTCTATTTTTCTTCATTATTACTAGTATTTGATTTGATTTGATTTGAAGTTACCTCATCTACAAGTTTCCCAGGCAATTGAATTCGCATTATTTGGTATGACATGAATTTTTTGTTTGGGATTTAACTGACAAGTGACATGCCCACCACATGTTTGATGAAATTCCCATTTGAAGTTGCTCTGTGTTTTTTTGACTGCACCTCTTAAATGATGTACCCTTCTTACTTGATTCCGGGTTTTAGCTAGGAGACTAAACTTTAGTACACCTGGCAAACGGGTCAACTAAGTCAGGTTTAGGTTCAGTTTGGGTCGGGTCATTGTCGACATTTTAGGGATATGAGTTTGTATCTGATGTGACGATAAACATTCAGGTCGGGTTGGGTTAGTTAGGGTAAATTCAAGTTATGGATCAAGCTTGGATCTTTTGGGTCAGATACATGTCGGGTTATTCCGATTGGGTCATTGAATCAACTAGAAGGGAAAGTACTGAAATGACTCATAATCGTGCACCTAAATCAGACGAACCCCAAATTGAACCAATGATTCGATATTATATGAAGAGTAAAACACAACTCAGGCAAAGGCCCCATCTTTCCGAGTTCACCCCACTTCAGTTTAGTTCAGCTTCATCCACTTCATCCGAGACCCAACCAAAAAGCATATATAGGTTAATGGATATCAATGACTCTATTTATGTACATTATGCAAATATTTGCTTATTGCGTTATTGGTTCCATTATTTGTCGAACTCTGTTCATCATTTAAGGATTCTATAAAATCTGCAATCATGTATGTAAAAATGGAAATCGTGACTATGACATGTTTGAAAGAGTTGAGGGGTAGTGAAAGTTTCTGGATACAGTGACAAATTATCCCGATATTTTGCCTTCAGGATAACAAGTCATAGTAAAATGCTGACTCCACGTTTAAAGAAGAGCATCACTGATAACCCGAAGAAACTTGCTAATTTAATTGACGTTGTGAATCTCCCAACGCCCCTGCGGATTTTTTTTGGCCAATCTCAGGTTTCACGCTTAGGGTGCTTCATTCGAGTTTGGTCTTACATTAAGGAGAACAACCTCCAGGTAAATTCTTCAGATTCCTCCTCTTTTTCAAAATTTCTTGATGATATGCGGAAGATTGTTCTTTATTCTGAAGCTTTTGACATGCAATCTTCAGTTCTTACTCATCAGCTGATATCTGCCAGATTCGATACTCTAGATTTTGCATGTAAAAACTGTCATCTTTCTCGTTAAAATGGAACTATTTCCATATGATTTGTTAGCTGATGACTACCCTGCATGAGAATAATGTTCTTTATTCTGAAGCGTTGGACATGCATACAGTTTCTTACTCCTCAGCTGATATCTGACAGACACAATGCTCCAGATTTTGCATGAAAAAAACAATATTTCCATATAATCTGTTAGCTGATTACTTGAGGCATGTCACATGTGATTAAACAACATGAATTTATGAGCCACCCGTAAAGGTATATGGTCTTGTGATCGTATTAACTTCATTGTGATTAAGGGACAGGACGCGTAAAGTTATATTTTGATAACTCCTGTTGCAGCTATAGTACTGTATGACTGTAATACTGTATACTAGTCGCTTCACGTGATTGTTTTGTGTGCATTTAAGTCCATTTGCCTCAACTCTAACTTAAAATTCTGCAGGATCCTAAGAACAAAAATATTGTGAATTGTGATCAAAAGTTGAAGAGCGTTTTGCTTGGGCAACCCAAGGTTGAGCTTGCTGAGCTTCCTTCCTTGATTAAACTGCATTTCCCAAAGGAGCCTAAGTGATATGCAGTAATGGAGTCACGCTGTCATCGAATTGATGTGAAGGGTACTGTGTTTTGTATGAATTTATACTACAATTTATAATACAGATTACTGTATATTGTTAGAACTTAGAAGTAGACCTCTTCTTTCCTCTGTCTTGTGGTGCTGGCTTTGTTCCAACATTGCAAACACAATGTTTACCTATAGCCTATTAATCAGCTAATCTGACCAAACAATACCCAAAGTTTACTCAAAACAAATGAACAGTCTCGATATTGGCTCGATCCAATGCCATTTGTATCCAGACTTCCAGAGGCTAGATGTTGATGAAACACAATTTCTACTGTGATGAAATTTAAGCTTACAAAAACCTGGGAACTATATTTGAAGTCAGGTATGAATCAACCACATATTAAGTTAGTAGTACGGAGTAGTATTTTTTTTCCCGTTCATTCTACTGTGATCTCCCCATTTCGACAAAATATTCTTTATATATACTCCGTATTAGAGAAGTGTGAAGATCATAGTAGGACGAAGGGAGTAAGAATATTAAGCTCTATTACCGAGTAACATTTTGAAAACTCGAATATGGACTATAAAGAGTTGAGAGTCTTAAGACGGTGTTCTTTGGGCTCAATGTCTAGGGGTTTTCAAAAAGTGACCTGGACCGGCAAACCAGATCATAAGGTCCGGGTCGGTCCAGACCGGGGCACGTACCGGTCCGGTCCACACTTTAAAAAATATACTTCGTATCAAATTTAGTGTTTTACGATCCGGTCCGGTCTTAAGAGGGTCCGGTCCAGTTCGGTCAGGATTTCTTTGTTAACTGGTCCGGTCCGCGGATTTGAATTTTTGGGGTTGCGGGTCCGGTATGGGTTTGGACCAATGAACACCTCTAAATGTCTATTCAATCTGACTTTATTAAGCTCTGCGTTGTTGAACTCATTTTGGTTCGGTTTAGTTCATTTTGATCCGGTTAAAAACACGGCCCAATAAATGGAAGATACAAAGCGTACGGCGTCGTTTAGAAGCAACAGAAATGAGAGCAACGAACGCGAACAGTTGAAAACTCAAGGAGCTGCTAACAATGGCGCTGCTATCAATGGCGATTCGAAGATCCTTAACGACGTCGTATAGCACCAATATACACAAAATATTCGTAACGGCTAACACTTCCAACGTTCACCGCCATTATTGCCGCACCTTTAACTACTTTCTCTCTCCTCTTCTTCGCGCCAACAATGGCGTCTCTTTTCGCTCTAATCACACTTTCCCTCACCTCCCTGACCAGGTTCTCTCTCTTCTTCTCCTTTTTTTTTCGTTTACTTGATGAATTTTTTCTCGTATTTTGTTGTGTATGCGTGGATTGATTGTTTGAAATTGTATCAATTGATGATTTTTCGTTCGATTGTTTATACGAATTCCGAATCATCTGGTTAAGTTAAACAATTGACCGCGACGGAGAGAGCTTGTAGTAATTGTATGGTGGATGTTCTCAATTATAGTTATCTTGAGCCCCAAGGTGTAATTGAGTGATGGAATGGTTTGGTGGAGTGGTATCATTTACTTAGGGTTTAGGGTTTAGGGTTTAGGGTTTATGGAGCATGGTTACCGGAATTTATCATGTCGCTTTCTAAAAATACACATAGCACATACGAGTAGTCTATAAGAGCGAATCGTGAATCGGTAAGAGCCTATTCATAGCAAATCTGGTAACCATGTTATGAAGTAATTGGAGTTAAAATGAACTACAAATGGAGGGGTAGGGATCATGAAAGGCGGAGATGAGGAAAAAGAGGATAATGTTAACCTCCCCTAAGTAATTTACCTTACCCTAATATGGGGATACTAGCTCCTTCCTCACCTTATCTTTTCCCCTTAAGTTACTACTTACTACCACTAACCACCAATCTCCTCCGTGTATGATGAATTTTCTTAATTATTTTTATTTTTTGAGTCTGAAGTGTAAGTGAGTGATGAAGTGATTTGGTGGAGTGCTTGTACGAGTATATGGATATGTCATACAGGTGAGATCAACCTATAGAACTTCAGAGTTAGACGAGGTGGTGTCGAAAATACAGGACTCATTAATATGGTAAGAATTATGGAATCATTTTTTTCCCTTGATGATCTTAAAAATCAAGGAGAGTTGTGTTCTTCGAAGGAGTGGAAAGATTGATCCGAGGAGCGTGGTATTCAGGTTGCTGATAAGCTAAGGATGTTATTGAGATTTGAGTGGCATACTTTACCGATTCAGCTACTTGCTGAAATGAATCGTTAGTGTGAGATACTTTGGAAATTGGAGTTTGATATAGTGCAGTAAATAGTTAGGCGAGGTGCTTCTAGACAGACAGAATGACCAGACATTATTTGTTTTCCTAGAGACAAAACGTAAGAGGTGGGACATGGAGAACTGGGTAATTCTTGGGCTAGGAATGAGAGCTGTAGAAAAACGAGTACCGGTGACTAGGTCCTGACTCATGACTCATGACGATGAAGGGTGTTTGTCAAACAAATTTGATAAGGGTTCATTAGGGGGATTTCAAGTATCACTCCAGAAAATCAGGAGAATCGAGGGAATGGATATTTAATAATTTGGCTACTCTTATAAGGCAGCACAGATCTTGTAATGGAACCAGGGGATTTTTTTTATTTTTAGGACCATTATATATATGTCCCTTTCAAACTCGACCTTCCAATAACTAGACTAGTTCGGATTCTATGGTCGGATACTCGGATTTTTTTTTCGAACGTGAAAGACACACACAGTCATTTCTTATCTGCTAGTTAATGTGCCTAGTAGGATAACAGGCAGAGTGATGATGACCATAAATGTTTTTGCATCTCCTGGGATGCTTAGACGGTGTCAAATTGTTCTTCAGATCTACTTCTTGTGCTGATTGATTTCTTTTTATGGCCTTATACTAAACTCGGCGCAGTTAATGTTCTGTTCTTGTTCACATTTTTTTTTAAAAAAATATTTCCTGAGCACTGTACTCGCTGTTTTACAACTTCACATAGCTTCTGGTCCCAACTATTAAGAGCTACATATATTTCCTGAGTTACTGTACTGCGTGGTTTACAAAGTCATCATGACTATTATCTTGACCTTGTTCGCTGGGTCCATTTGCAGGCGCAGCTATCCTCTATGACATACATACTTGATGGTTTGAAGGATTTGTACAATCAGAAATTGAAGCCATTAGAGTTAGCTTATAATTTCCATGATTTTGCGTCACCTTTGCTGGTAATGAGGCTGTAAATCTCTCTTTCTCCCTATCTTTTATTGTGTTTCATACTTATGTGTCTCTATTTCCTGGTTCTTGATGAGTTCCAAATTGGTATCTTGCTGTAAACTTGTCAAGTATGCATCTTTTAACCAAATAATTTCTGTTTCATTGTCTCGGCAGGCAGACAGTGATTTTGGTGCAAAACCCATGGTCATGCTTCTCGGACAGTACTCTACTGGAAAAACAACATTCATAAAGCACTTGCTGAGAAGTAATTATCCAGGTAGCTGCCCTGAATTGTTATTGCATATATGCATCCACTTCTCTTCTTAAGCTTTGAACACATGATTATGATCTGATCATCCTCATCGACTGGTTATAGGAGCACATGTTGGGCCAGAGCCAACGACAGATAGATTCATCGTTATTATGGTAACAAGGAAATGTATTACCTTTCAGTCTTTTGCTTTCCACCTATTTTCTCATGTTTATAAAAAGTCTATCTTTTTTTGTTGGGTTAATCTGTGTTTCTTCTCTGCAGTCTGGTCCAGATGAAAGACGTATTCCAGGAAACACAATTACAGTTCAAGCTGATATGCCATACACTGGGCTTACAGCATTCGGGTCTGCCTTTTTGTCAAAATTTGAGTGTTCTCAGATGCCACACCCCGTAATAACCAGCATTTAAACCTTGAATAATCTTTACATCTTCCATGTTTAATAGTCAGATGTAAACCTTGTTTTCTTGTTGCCTCTACTGTTTTGAAGCTTTTGGAGCATGTGACTTTCATTGATACTCCTGGAGTATTGTCAGGAGAGAAGCAACGGACAGATAGGAGTTATGACTTCACAGGGGTGACTTCTTGGTTTGCTTCCAAGTGTGACCTTATCTTACTTCTTTTTGATCCCTATAAACTTGATATCAGTGATGAATTCAAGCGTGTGATCTCATCTCTTCAAGGCCATGATGATAAGATACGTGTAATTTTAAACAAGGCTGATCAGGTGGACACTCAACAGGTAATTATCATCATCAATCTGTGGTGTTTTTAATCATGATATTGTCTCCATATACCCTTCAGAGCGGAATCTTGTGAATTGTTCTCATTATGCTTTCTTTCCTTTTCCTCCTTTCTTTCATACTAATGCAGTTTATGTAACAGTTGATGAGGGTCTATGGTGCCTTAATGTGGTCATTAGGAAAGGTTCTAAATACTCCAGAGGTTACTCGGGTTTATATTGGGTAAGGTTCTTTTTAATTAAGTTTATCAGGTGTAAAAGTTTGCGTATTTTGCTGAAACTTATGCTTATGGTGACTGAAACATATGTTTCCATCTCTAATGGATACAGAGCCTCAGTATTCATTGATTTGAATAATACCAAAATAAAGTAAATTGACTCATAATACGAATTGTGCTTCACCACATCTATTATTGTGAAGTGGTAGCTATTCTATGTACTTTTTCATCATGGGTCATTTAGAAGCTGTCTCTGTGTTGTTGAAACTGTGATGCTCTGACTCATCCATCCGCCTCACCCGTATCCATGATGACACAACCCAACCCAGTCTAGATTCGTAAACGAAGCTCATTTCGTGCATAACTGGATGAAATTTCTCCCTTTTCTCTATTTTTTTTTTACGGTCGGGGACCCAAAATGGCTAATAACTGATCAGCCCAAGTGATGAAGTGATATGGAGGGAGGAGAGGGAGGGGTATAATAGCTTGGTTGGTCTTGCTTTAAGGAATTGAGGTATTTTTTCAATTACTTTATTTTTTTTCCATATGGTTCGCGTCACCTTCTTTAAAAAGGTGTCCCTGAGTCCTTGTTTTTATGATTTGAAGGATCTGACACTTGGATCCCTACCTGTATAATTCTTGCACCAAAGTCTGAGAATCACAGGTTAAACAAGCGTAAAACTGTGTACACCTGACCTCCTAATCACGGCACTCACCAGTACCCTTATGGCATTGTGGTTATATTGTTGTTGGTGGTGGACCTGGTGATAACTGAAATATATGTTTATATGCAGGTCATTTAATGATGTGTCTTCTAATGAAACTGCCGCTGCTGAGCCAATGGGACAGGACCTTTTCATAAAAGAGCAGAACGATCTTATATCTGATCTTAAAGACATCCCAAAGAACGCTTGTAATCGACGAGTAAGTTTAAAGTTTTTACGATTCACTAAGAATGAACTAACTAACTAACTACCTAACATCACTGGAACTGCAATGATACTAAGTACTCCGTAGTATATTTATGCAAAGAGCAAGTCTGACATTGTTGTTTGTTCCTTTCAGGTGAATGAATTTGTGAAGCGAGCTCGGGCAGCAAAAGTTCATGCCCTCATTATTAGTCATCTTAAGAAGGAGATGCCTATTTTAATTGGCAAGGCCAAGGCCCAAGAAACTCTTATTAACAATTTGGATGTTGAATTCAGAAAGGTTTTGTCCTAATCCCTATACTCATTTCAGTAGTTTAGTATGATCTTGTGTTGTTTGTTTTCTAGTTATTTCTTTACTTTATCTAATCTTGTCAAACTTTCTGGATAGAGTTTGACCAAATTTATTATTAGCACAGGTGCAAAGGGAATTCCACTTACCGGCAGGTGATTTCCCCGATATTGACCACTTCAGGGAGGTCCTTAAGGATTATAATATTGACAAATTTGAGAGATTGAAACCAAAACTGATCCAAACTGTTGATGACATGCTAAGCAATGACATTCCGGAGCTTCTCAAGAATTTTGGCAGTGACAATTGAATGTGTATGGAAAAATCTGCGGGGCGCCATTTTCCATTGTACCTTGACAATTGTCGTGCACTCAGAAAAAATAAGGCCAGAGCAAAGATACAATCTAAAGTGTCGTTCTGAACCAAAAATATGGAATGGAAGGTGACTTAATGGACTTGACTGAGGCTTTTTTTTCATCTGACTTGATAATAAATCATTTAACAAAGTTAGTAATTTTTTCACCTTTCATTGCTATGAAGTTTGTAAATGTGCTTTTTCGGGTTAATGTTATACACAATTGTTGATGGAAGTTCTTTATTGATCAGCACATTTGCTGTATCACTGCCTTGTTGCCAGTGAATAAAAAGATGTTTTCTTCTACGTTATTTGTGCTTCTTCTTTTATGCAAATAAAGGATTACCCAAGGATGACATTTGTAATTATGTATCCTTCAGCCCTTCCCCTGCCTTGAAACATTATGTGTACAGTATGCATTTTGAAGGAATACTCAGGTGGCTGGTGCAAGCAAAGTTCAGAGCCATTATGTGAAAGATGCAATTCTTCCGCAATTACTTTTACTGGAAGTTACAGGTGCACTCTTTGCTCTTTTTTCATTTCATTGCAATGTTCTTTTTATTACACCCTACATTTCATTATGTAATTTACATTGCTTTCGGAAAAAGAGCTAGGAGTGATAAATAGAGCAGGATAGAATTTTTTCTATCATAGGAAAAATGTGGGAAGAATACGTTATTCCTCCTCTCCTCCCCAGCTTTTCCGTCCTAAATTTGCATAAAAAAGACGCTATGGGTGATGTGTATAATCAACTTAATCATTGGGGTGCAACATAGATTCAAATTTCACCCTACTTTGGATAAAACAATAAATAATGAAATAAATAAAAATAAATAATGTTTGGGATGCTTTATTATCATCCTGCCTGAGTGGACCTGTACTTGTATCTCTTTGCTGCGTAAAGGAAACCACAGAAGTTGATAATGCTCAGTACAGTGAGAACCCAGTAAAGATAGTCAAATCGACCACTGTTAATGTTCTGTGATAACCACGAAATGCGCCTTTTCTCACTATTTTCTGTGAGAGAGGTAATAATATTATTTAGTATTGTCGCGGCAAAGCAACCCATTCCTCCAGCAACAGCTGCATAAGCAGATCCAATGCTTCTCATGGCATCAGGAGCTTCCTCATATAAGAACTCGAGCAATCCCACAATGCAGAACACCTCTGCTATCCCGATCAGAATGTACTGGATTAGCAGCCAAAACGCACTTAAATCTGGCATTGGGCTCAAAAAGCTTACTTCAAAACCATGACTTATGGCATAGTTTCTCCTGAATCTCTCAAAAACCCCTGCCCATGCCACTGAGAGAATAGATATGGCCAACCCTATGCCTACCCTTTGAAGCTGAGAGGCTCCATGTGGGTGTCCTGTGATCCGTCGTGAGATAGGGACAAAGATGTAGTAGTAAAGTGAGAGAACAAGGAAGATGCTGAGGGCAGGAAAGACGGGCATACAGGTTACTGGAACTTTGAGGCGACCCATGTGTGTATTCATGGTGTAAGCTTGTTGGACTGATAAAGTTAGGAACTCTGTCAATACGAGACTCATCATAATGGTGCAAGCTGGTATTGGTAAGAGTTTTATCAGGATTTTTACTTCTTCAACTTGAGTTACTGTGCATAACCTCCAAGGACCTGGATCCATGCCGTCCTCCTTTAGCTGTAGGGCTGCTTTGTCCAAACATCTGCACCAACAGCAAATAAGAACAACATCAATACTTCAATGCTTAAGGTTGGTTCCAGGACAGGCCATTAAGGTTTGTTCAGGACGTGTTATTATTGGTTTGAATCATTTTGGGTGCACCGTAGTCTGGTTATTTCGGGTACAAATCAGTTGTGGTTGTTTTCTGGGCAATGGTAATGGGCGGGGTCAACTTTTGGTCGGACTTACTTACTTCAAGGTGCTCACGGAGTTGAGTCGTTGATCGGTTTTGTCTAGCCTAGCCGGATGTACACAACCTCCCTCCAAGAACACAGTGTCTATTACCAGATGACTCAAGAGTGCAAATTGCGTGAGCAATTGCGTCATCAAACTTTTCATAATATTAGATGTCCTGACAACTTAATGTGCCGAAGTGCTACTACATGGTCTCCAAAGCCAAACATAGCGGAACTTTTCCTCTCACTGAAGGCCGAGTATTAAATTGCCTAGGCGGCTTTAGTCTTTTGTTGCTTAACTTAATTGTACTACTGTAGGAGTAAATATATATTTGAGCATTGTAGAATGTCGTCACTCAGATCAGAGTAGGAGACTTTTACCTGAAATCATCAGTGTGAGCAATCTTGGCACTTCCTTTAATGGCAGATTTTTTTCCCGGAAGCTCATATAAGCCAACCAACTCACTGCTAGTGAAAGAAGCATTTCTTTTGCGGAAGGCTGCAATCAGAACTTGGGCAATACGCGTTAAAGGGCTTCCGCCAGGTAGCCTATGCCGGTAGAGTGGAGTGCCAATAAAGAATATTGCATTCGAAATGGCCATGCCTATGGCTAATGAACCAAATGCAGGTCCCCAGCCATGTTGCATTTGGATATAAACGATGATGGTGAATGCGACAATAGCCCCAAGAGTAACAGACAGATAGAACACATTGAAGAACTTGTCCAGGTGATCCTTATAGTCTCTACTCCTTTCATCGAATTGATCTGCCCCAAAAGACGAGACGCAGGGCCTTATGCCCGCTGCTCCAAAACCCGTTATGTAAAGAAAAGTGTAGAGGTAAGCCATCTGCCATGTCTTTGCAGGTTCACAGTTTCCCAGGAGGAGTGAAAATTGATCACACTCATCTTGATTTGGTACAAATGACTTGAGTGTTGCACAGATAGTTACCCCTGTCAAGCCCTTTTCAATGCAGACAAGGTATATGAGAACCAATTACAGGTATGTATTCAACATCTACACCCTATGTCATGTCGTGTTCATTACTTCATTTCGTTTAGATTTTCTTTTGGGTCGGTTTTTTGTGCTAGTAGGGTAAGAATATTTGTGATTGGTAGTAACAATGGGGAGTCTGGCAGACATATGGGTCCAACCCACAAATAAATTGAGTTAAAATAGTCTCTCTCTTTTATCATAAAAAGTCCTAAAAATAGAAAACGTAGACAGAGTTCAGACGGACGAAAAAAGATTGTGTAAATAAATGAGTCAGGCAGTAGTATTCTATACTATGTTCATGATTATCAATGGGAAAGAAACGGGTTGTTTTGTTTACCACTAGATAGATGGTTGTGAATATGGCAATTGTCCAGTATCGGCCGAGATAAGCATCAGCCAGGAAACCTCCGAGCACAGAGGATGCTTGTGATATTCCTAGGAAATTATTAACAGCATTGGCTGAACTTGTGAAAGGCCTATGCATAACATAGAACATAAAAGCCACCATGTTCACTGAGAGACCAAAATATGCCATTCTTTCTGCCATCTCATTTCCTGCAAAACCACCCAAAACACACACGATACTCCATTTGTGTTATTTCGAGTGCAGCAACACAACAAAATTACACTAGTACCTTAAATATTCTCCCTTATAGCGGTGTGAGAGGGTTAGACGGCTGCAACCTTACCCCTTAACTACAATCATGAAGAGAATGCTTCCGAATGACCCATAATGAAAATCATGTCATTAGATAATTCGACACTCTCTTCAATGTCGAGATACAGACATCACAGTCTAGTTAGTCAGTTTACTTTATTCCTTCATTTTAGTAAATACTTTTTCTTTATTCCGTCGTCTATAGGATTGAATTATACTATAGGAGAATGAAATATATGTGATGTAATATATGGTGCTGAAAGGAAGTAGGAAGTACCAAAGATGAAAAAAGCCGCAACCCAGCCGCCAGTCTTAGCAATATCAGGTTCAGACATAGGCTTCCTGTGTATATTAACAGGAGTACTCCCCACAGTATAACCACCTCCAATAGCTCTCTTCCTGTCATCCGACTCCATAAAATATAACCCGAGCTTCTTCCTCCTAAACGCTCCCGAGTTGCTATTCTCCGAACCCATGAACCTACCCGGTGTTCCGAGACCCTCGACTTCAGGCGACTTGATCTCCGTAGTAGTAGTACCCATGTTTACTGTTGTTTTTTAGTCACTCACTCTCTGAGTTCATAGTAGTAAGATCATAGTGGGAATAAGGTTAAGATTAGAGCATTAATGGGGTTTTAGTTAGCTAAGGAAAGAGGTGTTAGAAGATGGTTATAATGGAGGCCTCTGAATCAGCGTATTTACTCCATGTCACTACCGGAGTACAGGCATTGATTGATACAAGAGTAATTAATATGATTAGCTGAAAAGTTGGTTGGATATTCCACTGTTTTCTAGTAAGTAATTGGTCATTTGTTTTATTATAACTATACGAGTAGATTTATACTCTATTTTATAGGAACTCCCATGCTTTACAAATTGACCAATAGTTTTGTTTTTTTGGAGAGATTGTACTGATTGAGGAAGTCTACGGAGAGACGGTCTATCATGAAATTTATTGAGAGATCAATTACAAATTGAGGTAACAGTGGTACCAAACCTAATAGGCTAATAATAGGTACGCTTAATACAAAAGAATACACATATAAAATTGATACGCTTGTTATAAAAAATAGATAGAAAATAAATTATCATTTATAATAGGTACGAATAAGGCATAGAGTGGTACTGAAAAGTGATCTCTCAATAAGTTATTGAGACATGTCTCTTCCTAGATTTGTGGTACTTATTACGGCTTTGCAGGGTTCTTCCCTCGTTTTATTCAATAGTTATCTATGTTTGAAATCTCCTCACATGAAAAGGAAAGAGAATATTTGCTAATTACTTTTTCTTTAAAGTTCATCTGTATCGTAATAAACATTACTGAAACGCTTCACTAAAGTGTTGTGTCGCGTGTTCGACCTGATGCGGTACTCCAGTTTTGACTAAAATAGTTAAATATTTAAAACTTTGGGAAATAGCATTATCCGATTAGTGTGGAAGTGTACAATGTCGTAGAGTCAAAGTAACATTGAGCGTGGAATATGACTAGTATTTCAATTAGACAAAGGACACCTCTCGAAAGACAAATGGTTAGACACCTCTTGAAAGACAAATGGTTATAGACTCCGTTGTGTAAGGGAAGTTGGATGTGTGTTACGTTAAGGACAGTGCGGATCTCCTGTTCCATTTTTGTATCTCACTTTATTTATGTAATAGGTGAGGTGTCATCTTGTGTATGTGTGACAGACAGAGTGAGACACAAAAATGGAACAGAAGATCTGCAATGCTTTAAGGACTTGTTTGGTTGTCTTCTTAAAAATATGGGAACTCCAATTCATGTGAATCGGAAAACTGGTAGATTGTTTGGCTGACCCAGTATCCCCAGGACCCAGTTAGTGGATTTCGGGTTAGAGTTCAGACATGCAACCAAACAACTTTTCTTAATTAACATGAAATGTAAAAACAGGTAAAATGGAAAGGAGTTCTTAATGAATTGCATTTCCTATATACAACCAAACGACCCCTAGACAGCTAAACATATTTCTCGGAAAGAAATCGAGAACTTTGTAGGAAATGGAATTTACCTGTAGTGAGAAAAATAAGTGAGTAGATGAAGTAATTGCTACCATGGTCCATGGTCTCAATCATACTCTAAGAGCATTTATCCTGGAACATTTAGGCTGTGTTTAGGTCTGTCACATTTATTGAGCCCAACTGCTGTAGCATGTGTGTGGAAATGAACACAAGTACAGGACTATAGACCTATAGTTTGCGTTCTAACATAAATCCTAACCTTTTTCAAACCACATTCTACAACCCTTTTCTTATGTGTACTCAAACACACAAACACAAGTACACAAACCTTTGAACAAAATGCAAGACGAAACCGTATAATAACATGTAGTACGACATAGAAATGACGGGTAGACCTTAGAAATCAAAATAGTTTAGAGATACAGGTGAGAAAACCCGTTCTCTGATGTGACGTGATGTGGATACGCTTGTACAAAAACGTTCTATGACGAGATTAGAAATGATGCTCGATGAAAAACTTACTAGTATAAGCATTTTGGTAGTACTACTCGTAGTATTGTTTGTTGGTACAGTTGGTGGTGTTTACACAAGGAGAGCAATATGATGTAGTCCCACTATAGTTTTTCAAATTTCATTCTTATTACGTTTATAGAGGAAAAGTCCATGACCAACCTACCATTGTACACCCGCATTCTTAATGGCCTTTATTTCTTTCCGTTTGTTTCATTTAAGATGGATGTATCCGTTTTAAGATTATAACGGGTTAAACATTATCCAGGTGCTTAGATGAGACAAGATCGTGTTGTTCCCTATGAATTCATCTCTTCTTCTATTTATATTATATTATTTGATTCGTTATAAAATTGTGATTACAAAAGGAAATTTGTGTCTTTTCGTGAATCACACAAGTAGTCAAGTACTAGTAGTTGTTATTTGGTTATTTGAGCAGTGGTGGATTGATGGATGAGATAGGTGACAATGATGACTTAGAATTGAAAAAATTCACTTAGTTCATCTAAATTATTCTAAAGTAATACGTGAATGAATTCTCTTCTCACTAATTAGTGCTAAATTTGACTTTGATTCAAAAGAGGAAGGATTAAAAACAAATAGTGTAGTCCACGATGGTGGATTTTGTGGTCAAATTTTGTGATTCCTGAGAGTTTCAGACTAAAACTCTTCTAATAGCAATTTTTTTTGTAGTATGACTCGAGATTATGGCGTTTCTAGACTCATCACTATTGTAAAAGTTATTTATGATTTGGGTTTACAGAGTACACATCAAAGGTAACAGTTGCAGGTTTTCTCGTCATCTGAAGAAAAAACAAAAAAAAAATTGTAGTAATAAGGAGTTACTCACATGGCTAACTTCCAATCCATGGAAATTAAACTTTAAAGACTCTAAATGCCACTTGTTGAGAAAAAGGATGTAATTTTAAATTTTCACGTTTAATCACCCATTTTTGTGCTATTTTAGGATGGGTTTTTCACTTCCTTCACTTCGAATCGACCATAATTACAACACAAAATTAAAGTAAACTGTAATTAATGCCACAATACCGCCCAAGAATTTGCCTTATTTCATTTAGGTTACCCCAATACTTTTGAGATCTTTAAAGTGGAGTTGCGTCCAACGATGTGGGGGGCATCTACATGGGCTCAATTTTTGTCGTCTCGACTCGGTCCCAATTTTTGTAGCCTCGGTCCATTAGGCACATGGCTCAGCTCGGCACGACGCGATACGACCCGCTTCGAGTCGTGGGCCGTGCTTGGGGTGTAGTTTGAGGAAAAAAATCATGCCCAGGCGCAGCGCCGCAGCACGACACACTCTTAGAGTCTTAGTACACCCAAAATGTAAAGAAATATGCCTAAATTTTACACTAGCATAACATAACATGACACGAGACCCACCTTTCATGTGTCTGGAGACCATGACATTTTTTTCTCCAGACACAATAAACCGACACAAAACATAATACGACATGACCCACTTTCATCTCCAACCGTTTCTACTTCAAAGAAACAAGGGCATTTTTTCAAATACTTGAAAATCTATTAGCAAAATATTTTTAGATCCATATTTTACACAAATTCTTGTTTGTGACGGAATATCCGTCACAAATAAATGACGGGTTAAATAGATATCAAATAGGGAGATAAGACAAAAGTAAGGATGGTGGGACCTAAATAAATAATTGTCTTTATCCCCTCAACTTGACCCGTCCATCGCAAGAGAGACCAACTGCATATTTTAATCAACAAAATATCTAGTGACGAGGCCCCATGCCCCCAACCCGAACCCGATTGAACTCGTTTCGTCAAGTCCTCTAGTTGCCTTCTTCCCCAAGCAGGAGCTGCAGAACAACCTTCGTGCTTTCCTCAATTTATTCCCCATTTTAGTCCCCAAACTCAATCAATTCAATTCAATTCCCCCAATTTCACCCTCAAAATCCCTAATCTCAGAATAACCAATCAATGTCGCTAACTAGGGTTTTCGGAAGATCGTCATTTGCGGCGGTCGCGCGGTGCCGCAACCTCATCTCTCCGCCGCCACTTCAGCAGCACCACCATCACCACCCTCAACAACTCGATATCCTTTCTCGCAGTTTTCATTCTCTCAAGGTAATTCACATTTCATTTATCGTACTATCCGGTTTCTGCATTTTTCTAGGATTTTAGCGTATTTTTAGGGTTTTAGGATTTCAATCACTTCGTTGCAGCTCGTGCTTATAATTTATCATCAAATGAGAGTTCTTAATGTTATGTGGATGATGAATTTGATTATTTTGCTTTGTAGCTGCCATTGTTTATTACCTTAGGTTCTAGGGTTTTAGCAGGGTTTTTAACCTGTTTATTGGGTTTCAGCATTTTACTGCTTCACAATTGCTCGTCTATAGCTTTATTGTCAAATGAAAGTTCTTAATGTTATGTGAATTTTGAGTTTATGATGATTTTGCGTCGTGATTGCCGATTGTTTATTACCTTCGCTTCTAGGTTTTAGCCCGTTTCTTGGGTTTCAGCATTCCACTGCTTCGCAATTGTTCTTACCTATAGCTTTACTGTCAAATGAAAGCTCGTAATGCTATGTGAATTGTGAATTCTATGATGATTTTATGCCGTGATTGCCGATTGTTTATTTCTTTCGTTTACAGGGTTTTCGTGGGGTTTTATCATTCACTGATAAATCTATGCTGTTTTTGCTTTAGTGGTTTTGATATGCAAGTTTTTATGAGTTTTTTAGACATTTTGTGCTTATTAACAGTTCAAAGATTTTATTGTCGAAGACACAGTTGAATCTGTTGCTGTGTGTGTGTGTTTGTTAATTTGATGCTACTTTACTCTATTTTCCCTGAATACCATCATCAGTACCTGAATCCCGCTTAGTGGAGCAACAGTGCTGATGTAAGCACCATTTCCTTTGCAATTAAAAAGATGTCCGAATTGATCCTGTGTCGGTGATTATCATTATGGTAACAAGAGGTATTTTGATGTGGCCTAGTGTAACTTGAGCCAAAAGAAAAGAGCTGTATGACTATTGAGATTTAACGGAATCAACAGCAGCGTAACTATGGCATAAGTTGCTATATCCAATAAGTTATTGCGCTGTGATATTAACTGTGAAATTACGTAACGGGCCTGGGCCACACCCGAGAGTTGGAAAGAGTCCACTCACAAGACAAGAGGATTCCACTCTAAAATCAATTGGCAATAGAGGGAGTAACCTTTGCTTTATAAGGTGGAACATCTTTCTCTCATCTTTCAATGTGGGACAATGTGCTTATTTGGGTTTAGGAGTCAATTCTCAACACTCCCCCCCTCACATGTGAGCCCACTTATAAACCCGACTGGTGCGAATTAGCGTCTCCCAGTGGCAAATTGGCCCATTTTAATTCTAGAAACCCAGTTCATTTAACCGTGGGCTCTGATACTATGTGAAATTATATAACGGGCCTGGGCTCTTGTCTTGTGAGTGGACTCTTTCCAACTCTCGGGTGTGGTCCATGCCCGTTATATAATTTCACATTAACTTTTATCTTTAAGCTATTCTGTGTGAAAAATTGACGGGAGTTGGATATCTGCCTTGGATCAAGTATTGCTACGTGATTGATTGATTCTTATATGGATATCTGCCTTGGATCAAGTGCTATTGCTACATGATTGATTCTTATATGATCTTCTTTCGATGCTATTAGAGATTTAGAGTCCGTTGTTAATGTGGGGGACTTTGGTTGTTACAACAATACTTTTCTTGACATGGCATGCTAAAGTTGTCCTTGCCAGCTCAAGACATGTATGCGTGCTCTGATCCCAATGTTATATACATTTAATTTTTGTTCAGGCATCATCTTTCCATAGTACATTACATTGTTCTGGTACTTTGTGTCGTTGTGGAATGTCCACATCTGCACCACATGAGCAAGAGAAAGGGGATGCAGCGAACCAAGCAGATGAGACTACTGCTTCAAAGTCGTCCGAGGAAACAGGTTCTATTTCCGATTCAGAATCCGCATTTCAGTTCGTTAAAAGCCAGGGACAATGCACTTAAAAAGATTCCTATTTGTGTATTCAGGTTCTGAAGTAGACCTTGATGATCTTTCACGGGAGGAGTTGGTGAAAGTCCTTATTGAGAAGGAGGAAGTCCTCCAGAAGAAGGAAACAGAGTTTGGGGCATGGAAAGATAAATTTCTGCGTAGTTATGCTGAAATAGAGAACGTCATGGAACGAACACGGCGTGATGCTGAGAATTCGAAGAAATTTGCTGTGCAGGTTTGTGTCTTCTGGTTGTTTTGAACTTCTGGCTCTATTAAAAGCTTTGTATGTTGTTTCTCATCACAGCTATTTTAAACTTGTTGCCTCTAATCCTTGATGCAGAGTTTTGCCAAGAGCTTATTAGATGTTGCTGACAATCTATCAAGAGCTTCTTCAGTGACCAAGGAGAGCTTCAGCAAGCTTGATGTCTCGGGAGATACGATTGGAGCGGTGCCAGTTCTGAAAACGTTGTGGGAAGGTGTTGATATGACTGAGAAGCAACTTTCTGAGGTAATCTAATTTTAGTTTGAGTATATTTGTTCTTTTACGAGTCTCCCATTGGATTTCTTCCTCCGTGTGTTGTAGTTGTTAAGTAATTGCATATGTTATTAAGCTTATTTTAGTTCGAGTTCAGGTGATTGAACATTTTCACTCTTTTTCTCCAAGTAACTCTCTTTCCTGTTGTGTAACTCTCTTGTGTACGCACATTAAAAAGGAAGATGGTTGTGTTTAAACAAATTATTCTTTTCGGATTTGTCTTTGGATTTATATGCACTTGACATGAAATGCAGTTTTCCTTCACTCTGTTCCACTTTGTTCTTCCCATATACTCCAAAAAAAGGAAAAATCAAGTGGAGTGGAGGGTATATAATTTTGAAGTCTGTTATAAAAAACTTGCATTACTACATGTACTGATGTTGTGTGATCTCTTCTTGGTGACATGGTTCTTCCAGGTTTTCAGGAAATCTGGTATCGAAAAACTTGACCCTACCAATGAGCAATTCGACCCAAACGTTCATAATGCCGTTTTTCAAGTACCCGACAGTTCCAAGCCTCCCGGCACTGTTGCTGTTGTTCTCAAGGTAATGTTCAGTGTTTTGACCTATTGACTTCTAAAACTTATCCTCAAAAGTGGAAACAAGGTTCCCTAATTCAATATGTGTAGCATCGCATCTGACTCGAGATAAGCTCTTAATACTCTATAGAGCTCTGTTATATACGGAGTAGATCTTAAGCAAGTGCCATAGTATAATTTTCACTAACTGATTAACAATTCATAAGGTTTTGAGGAAATCTGGTAAGCCATGTTGAAACCTCTTTTGGTTCACCTGCTAACATGTGCTTTTCATCCTGTAACTCGTGCTGCTGGGCAGTTGGCAACTGTTGCCGATTGTTTAACTTTTGACTGTAGCTGTCGGACATCTATGTGAACTGCTGAACGTACAATGAGTTAGTGATGCATTGAGTCGTATGATAAAAATAGGAGTTGCCAATCTTCTTTATGTTGGCTTTCCTGTCTCTTTCCCTGACTAGTCATTCATCATTTCCAAAGGCTTATCGTGCAGACTTTAGGTTCAGCAATTCAGTATATCCTTCTAAGATCAGAACATGGTAAAATAGTTGGTGTGTATTTACAGACTTGCGAGTAAATAGCTTGGTACTTATGACAATTTAAAAGCTGAAAGAAGGGTCAGGGTCAATTAACACTATCGACGTTTGTGTACATGCAGGCGGGTTACAAGCTTCACGACAGAATCATCCGGCCAGCTGAAGTTGGCGTTACTGTGGCATTGGAAAATAACGAGGCCAACTCTTGAAAGCTATAGATATGACGATTTCTTCCCTTTTTTGTGATATTCAATATGGTCTGTCATCCCCATACTACACTCTTAATAGATTTAAGACACAAATCTAGTCTTCGCCATTTAAATGTGTTCTTTATAAACGAGTGAGAATGTCCCCGACATTTTCATTTCTCACTTGTATTGGTTACTATGAAGTATCTGGCACATGTTTTTTTTTTCTTGAGATACCGTGAGCTGGGCAGTTTGCTTTGTATTAGATGCATAAAAGTCTTGATGAGTTATGAGTTGAGAATCTGGATTCTGGACTCTGGACTCTGGACTCTGGAGTTGCGGCAATTATCATTGTTCAGGCTGTTGCAGAAATACATTCGAAGCTTATGATGTCTGGATTTTGTAACACCGGAATATTACCCACATCAATACGGTGGACGAATAGTAGTTACTTGTACTACGGAGTACTGTACTTCATTATTGTTAAAACATGAATTTCTGAATGAACAAATTGTCAGGAAAAATGTCGAAAACGGTATACTGGTAAGAGACTAAAACTACAGTTCTTTTCCTTTACGAAAATTCTGTTGAGTTCCATTGTTTGGGGTGGGTGCTTGAGTTTAATCATAGTGTTTTTGAGGGTTGATCTTACATTGATCATTGATCCCGGCTCCATCGACGTCAAAACTATCCTCATGTCAATTCAAATCTACGAGTATTAACCGAAGATGTCTTTGCCTAGTGGTAGAGACTAGGTCCCAGGTTCGAATCCCCCCTCCCCTATATTGTAATGCGACTAAATGCGCACTTCGTTGAACCAAAAAAAAAAACTACGAGTATTAATTTTGGGTAGTAGTGGTGATCATTTGCGAGTTCGGGTCGGACAAGAGCTGGGCTAAGTGTGAAATTTTGACCCACGGACAAGCGGGTTTGGGACGGTTCACGGGTCGGACCTTTGTATATTTTTTAAAATTCGGGTCAGGTGGGACGGACCAATCAAACGGTACGCCCATTAACAACTACAGTATACCGGAAGCAACCGGATCCAAAAATAACCCGATTCGTAATCATCCGCCACTTACCATTGTTATACTACTGCCATTGTACACCGTAATTCTTCTTCTTCTTGTTCCCGTAGCAGAAGCTATTGAAATTAGAACCCAATAAATTACCACAAATCACGATTCACGAGTACTAATCCCAGAAACCCCTGAAATGTCGCTAATTAGGGTTCTCGGTCGATCGTCGTCCACGGCGGTCTCACGTTGCCGCACCCTCATCTCTCCGCCGCCACTTCACCACCATAACCATCGCCACTTCAGCTATAACTTCTCTCATAAGGTACTTTTATCTTATTCCCCAATTAATTCACTTACATTTAATTTCTGCATTTATTTGCGTTTTTCTAGGGTTTTAGCATTTCAGAACTGAAGTCGTTTCTCATGCCTTTAGTAGATTTATTGTCAAATGAGAGTTGTTATTAGTCATATGCGAATTGTAGATTGATGGTTTTCGGATGTCGTAATTGCCGATTGTTTGTTCTCTTCTTTTCTAGGGTTTTAGTAGGGTTTAACAGTTTTCAAGTAATCTTAGTAGTATTGCTGATGTTAGTATATCAATGCAATTCCAGCTTCATCTGTTGATTTTTGTAATTTCTGTGAAGTTTCGATTGGTGTCGATTTATTGATTCTCTGCCCTTTTTGCTTTGGGTGGAAGGAGTTTTAAGCTCTGTTATGAAGTAGTCGTGATTCTGTTGATAAGAGGGATTTTGTTGTAAGTTTGTTCTATCAGCAATCGACTGGATTGACAGTATCATAACTGCATCAAATGTCGCTCCATCGATTGATTTCATGTGCTTTAACGATTAAATCTTGGATTTAAGTCGTACCCTATGAAGAATCGATGACAGCTCGATATCTGCCATGTACCATGTGCTTTGGCTGTTTGATCGATTGATTCTTATAATGTTCTAGTTGCTGTTGCTATTAGAGATTTATAGTTTTTGGTTAGTGCATGGGATTTGGCTATTGCGTTTATAATTCTGCGTTTTAATGACACCCTGAGATAGTCCTTGGCAACTCAAGATGTGTGTGCAACTGTGCATCCTTTAATCCTACATACATATATTGTCGTTCTTGGTCAGGCATCTTCTTTTCATAGTGGGATACAGTGGCCTGCTTTTTTCTCTCGTTTTGGGATGTCTACATCTGCACCCAATGAAAACGAGAAGGAAAATAAGGATGCTGTAAATCAAGCAGACGAGACTGCTTCAGCAGAGTCTTCTGAGGAAACGACACGAGAAGCAGGTTCTGCTCCAGATTTAGATACTACATCTCAATCCGGCAAAAGAAAACGAGGCCCTAAAAGAACTGCATTTTCGGATTCGGATTCTGAAGTAGACATTGATGAGCTGTCTAGAGAGGAGCTTGTGAAGGTTCTGTTTGAGAAAGAAGAAGTTCTCCAGAAGAAAGAAAAGGAGTTTGGTGAATGGAAAGATAAATTTTTGCGTAGTTATGCTGAAATGGAGAATGTTATGGAACGAACACGGCGTGATGCAGAGAATTCAAAGAAGTTTGCTGTACAGGTTTTTGTACTAAGTTTCGTGGAGCGCTTTGTATTTTGTTCCTCGTGATTTATATTTTGAACATGTTTGACTCCAAACTGTGTGTGCCTACAGAGCTTTGCCAAGAGTTTACTAGATGTTGCTGACAATCTATCAAGAGCTTCTTCAGTTACCAAAGAGAGTTTCAGCAAAATTGACGTTGCAGGGGATACAATTGGTGCAGTGCCTGTTCTAAAAACATTGTTAGAAGGTGTTGAGCTGACTGAGAAGCAGCTTTCAGAGGTGATCTAATTTTATTTCCAAATTATTTATTTATTACAGTATAAAATGTTGTGTGAATGTTTCACCAAATTTCTTTCTCCCATTCTTCTCTCCTCCTCCGCCCATTTTGGTATCCAAACACACCTTTATAGTTTATGACCTTGCTGTGTAATCATATTATGGAGTAGTTTTTATTAGTTGATAAAAATTTGCTCATGTCAGCTGCCTCTGATGTGCAATTTCTTATAACGATATTCTTTCAGGTTTTCAGGAAATCTGGAATCGAAAAACTTGATCCTACTGATGAACAATTTGATCCAAACACACATAATGCCGTATTTCAAGTGCCTGACAGTTCTAAACCTCCGGGTACTGTTGCTGTTGTTCTCAAGGTAATATCCAGTGTTTTGACATAGTGACTTCTGAAACTTGTTACCATCATCAGTGATTCAGTGGTATCAGACTGTCACTTGATGCATCAATGTCATGTTCTGTTGGTTCGACAATGAGTGCCATTCAATAGATCACATCTTATCTGTTCGAATGAATCCCTACAGAATTGTGGTATTAGGCAGGCTTTAACCAAAAATTATCAGTTCAGTCCTTTATTATGGTAGTTTACCTTGATTCAGTTGCTAGTTCTTGAGCGTGCATAGAAGCAGTACTAATTGACATTTAAATGATTAAATTAGTGTCTGTTAACTTTAAGATAACGCCATATATTGGGTGTGCATGCAGCCGGGTTACAAGCTTCACGACAGAATCATCCGACCAGCTGAAGTTGGTGTTACTGTTGCATCGGAAGACAAGGAGGCCAACTCTTGAAGCCAGGATGGAGAATTCCACCCCCCTGTTTGTGATTATTCAATGTCCCCCTTTTTCCCATACTAGATTCTAGCTTTTGGACAGTCTAGTCTTTTGACATATAATCATGGAAATGTGCTTTCGATATGAACCGAGTGTCCAATAATGTCTAGACATGTTGCTCATATTGGTTACTATTTGGCATGTTTTCCTGTAAAACCATAAGCCAGACTGTATGCTTAGCATTACGATACATATAAATTTTGTCGAAAGACAAACGAGCTCATTTCAGATTAGATGTTTGTTATGGTGTTCAAAATGTTGCTGAATTATATATGAAGCTTGTGGTGTCTTTATTTTGTAACAGCAAGCAATTTTTTACCCATCAATGAGAGTGATAACACAAGCGGTTGAATTGAATTGTATCGTTATTCATTGTGTTCACGTCTCCCTCTAGCATAGAAATGAGCCTTTACCGATATCCCTTTTCTGCCTTGTAATTTTACGCGAAATCTCCATCACTGTCTCACTGATCTAAATCATTCACTTCTATGGTTTTCGCATGAATCAATATGACAATACCCCGTGATCCTCAGATGTCCTTGGAATCACTTCAAAGAAAGTGTTATGGGGGCAACATATTCTCACATGACTCGATAATCAGTACTTCTAGTCTACGAACCTAACATACCACTACTACAACCGACTTTTGAGCAACAAACGATTCTAGCGACAACGGATTACAGAATTCACGATACTTACACAGTCACACCAGGACACCATACGCATTACGGAATTACAGAGTACTACGGACTATCTCGTACTACTAATCTATCATCAACATACCCCCACTCTACGCCCTCTACAGAGAAAATACTGCTCGCTTTCTACCGGTTTGACCTATCCGTCATTCAGCTAGTTTCTTCTTGAATACTGAGATATTGGCCTGTTCTTGCTGCCTTCCTGTACATTAAATGAACTCCACAAGTCAACAGAAAAGCGAAAAGATGCAGTAAATGAACTCTAGAAACGAAGAGGGTATATGAGATTACAATCACAAATTCTTCACCACTATGACGCAGTAAGGAATCCCGTCAGCCTACTAGCTGTGTGAGAGAGACTTGAATCAACTCAAGATGAAATAAAAGGCCACAACTACGCAGTAAACAGGTAAAATATGTCGAAAAAAGTTTCAGCAGAAAAATAGAAAATGGCAGTCGTTACCCTTGGTGATTCATTTAGGTCATCATTGATGTCCACCATCTCATAGTTCTCATCACTGTCCATGGCCAGCCTTTCCCGAGACAAGTGAGTTTTTTCTGCAGGGTCTTGGTCGACAACTCTTTTGGCAGTTACCTTCTTCTGCTCCCTCGCCGCAGCTATCTGTAAATAACACATGTACAATAAATCATCTATAACTCTATATAGATGCAAATATGCAATGACAGACCGAGCTATAACTCCCTAAATTTTCCGACTTATTCAGTGGAAGGCTACACAGCATATATGAAACACCATTTAGGACGGTAAATGAGTATCCCTTTTGCACTATCAATTGACACCACTGCGAAACTACAACCAGAGAACGAAGCTCAATCATGTACGCCTCCGTGTTGGGAATGGCCATTTGACCACACAGGTTCACTAATACTCCGGAATTAACAGACTGAATGCTCGAAACTTGACCAAACTAAACACATTCAGAATTCATAGGTTCTTCAATTCAGTAAACAGAAGGAGAAGAACACAGAAAAGGGGGACATTACAGGTTTTTTCCGAGTTCGAATCACAGCATTCAATAGAACTCAGACTATGTAAACAAAACCCTAGCTTTCTGCTCTAAAGTCTAAAACCCTAAAACCCCCCCAAAAAAAAATTAACACAAAAATGGCAATAAATCAGAAAACAAGTTCGTATCCTGCCTCCATCTCGATCATTTGTTTACTTATTCTATCTCGACCCATCATTCATCACTGGACCTCAACTATCCTATTCGACCCATTTAAAGTTTAAAGCGGATATACCCGTCTTAAACATGAATTTATGATTTTTCCACTAACAGTAGCTAGCATCAAGAAAGGGAAACAGAGGGTCAGTGACTGACCGGAGTGAAGCGGAACTTGCGGCGGGGGGAAACAAAAGCGCCACCGTCCACGGCGGAGTCGGCGGGAGAGGAAAGAGGGGTCCACTTGCAGAGGAGGATGGAGGAATTAGGGGTTTTGGTAGGGTGGGGTTTGGAGCCTCGGGTGTTCTTAGGCTGCTGAGGTACGGAAACAGGGACCCAGGTCTTGTGCCACCTTCGGACGGGCCCACTGAAGTTGGCCGCCGAGGTTGAGTTGGGCCCGTACGACAGGTATCGGGCCGCGGCCCGTATTGGACGGCTGTTTGATGTTGTGGGACCTCCTCCTAGCTTTCCTACCTCCATTTCTTCTTCTTCTATCTCTTTCTCTTTCAACAATTTTTTATTTATTTTTTAGGGGTATTTAATGGGAATAATACCGACTATAGGGCGTGTTCCAATAATAATACCAATTACAATAAATCTGATAATAACACAACGGATTGAAACACGTTAACAACAATGGTATGGGTGACGGGTTACCTGAATAACCCGTCCACCTTCCTGTCACCCTTTCATTTATTACAGTATTACCCTATTACTTACTTCCTTCCACTGCTTTCATTTTCACCCACCCACCTTCCTCTTCATTCAAACTCACCATTAATGTCCACCATCCTCCTTTCTTCAACTTGACTCGTGCAATAATTAATTTAGCAAGTACTTCACCTAATCAGTTCAGCGAATCGGTAAGTTAATCTGTCCATATAATCGTCTCTTTTCAAATATCTATTTGCTCCATTTTTTTGTCGATTTCTGGGTAAGTTAATCAATGTATTGTACTGTGCTACTAGGGTTGAGTTCAATTGGATTTAGTTGGAGCTGCTGAGTTTCGCGCCAATGACGGAGGTTAGTGAATTGAATCTTTGAACTGAAAGCATACTTGTTTGAATAGTAACTTATTTAGGTTTTTGTATTCAAGTAATTTCAATTTTGGGGATATTGATTTGGTAAAATTAGGGTTTTGTATTCAATTACCTGAGGAATTGTGTAGGTGATGGACCCTTGCAAAACGTTGACCTTGAAGTTCTTTCATGGGGGTACATTTGTGAGGAAAGATTTGGATTTGTGTTACACAGTTAAGCAAACAAGGACAGTCCCAGTTGACCCAGATGAGATGTGTTGGTTTACTCTTATTGAAGAAGCTGAAAAATTTGGTTTTGGTAAGTTGAAAGATGCAATTTTTTATAGGGATCATAGTGTGGGATTGAAGATGGCTAAAGATGATATTGATACTGGGGTTATGACTGAAATAGGACTTAGAGATAGAGTGGTGGAATGTTATTTAGTGGATGAGAAGGAAGTAGGTAAGGTGTTGGACCTCATTGATGCATTGAATGAGGATAACAGTAGAGAAGAGAACAATATTGACTCCCCAAAAACTGAAACCCTCCACCAGCTTCCCTCCGTTAGTGCTCGGAAAAAATTAACCCCAAGGAGGGGTCCACCTGCATCTACCTCCAAAGATGACAGTGTCATCCCTCCAAAAAACACCAAAGCCAAAAAAAGTGGGGGCCCACCTTCCTCAATAACTGAAGTCACAAAAGATTCCTCTCTCACATGTAATCCACAAAAGCCATGTGGAAAAAGTATTAAAACAGTAGCCCTAAAAGCATCCAAGAGAACCCAAAAAAAGAAGCCCCCTTCTGCACATCAAATATTGAGGTCCTCCCCCAGATTTGGTCACAATACAACCAACCTTGAGTCCAACAAGCTTGAATCTGAAATAGGGTTTGATTGCAATGACATTAGTTTGTCTGATGCAATAAGGTTTTCAAAAGGGGGTGTTGAGGGGTGTGGGTATGATACTTTGAGTGAGGATGACTATGAATACGAGCTTGAGTATGAGGAAGATGGGTCAGACGATGAGAAGGGGTTAACAGATCTTGAGTTTTCAGGTGCAGAGTTGTCTGACGTTGAAGGAGATAAGGAGGTTCTTGGGACTACATTTGTCCGGAAAGAAATACTTTTTTATGAAGGGGGTGCGAGGTCTGCTTCTGATTCATTAAGTGATGATGACAATGAATATGAGCCTGACTTTGAAGACGAGGAATCAGATGATGAAAACTGTGAAGGAGATCTTGAGTTGAGTGAGGAGTTGTCTGACACTGAAGAAAGTAAGGAGGTTCTTGAAATTATAGCTGAGGAAGAAATACAAGTTGATGATAATTCTGATTTTGATGATGAGTTTCTAGAGGCTAGAGAGAAAGTGAAGGAGTGGAATTCCAAGGCATTGAAGATTGCAAAACAGTTGCAGTTAGAAGCAATTGCTAGATCTTTACCTGGTCAGCAAACATCTGAAGGAGGGGCAGGTGGTTCAACTGCAGGAGGGGCTGGTGGTTCAACTGCAGTGGTACCTACTGGTGGTTCAGTTGCAGTGGTAGCTACTGGGCAGGGTAGTAAGAGTGTCGCAGCTACTGGGTATGAGAGTGGTTATGATGAAAGTGGTGAAGGGGAGGACACTCCAGGTGAAAGTGAAGACGAATGTATACCTGGTAAGAGGAAGAAATCAAGTATACCAACTGTGAATGATAGAACAGATTTCACAAAATTGAAATGGACTGTTGGGATTAGATTTCCTAGTAGAGAAATATTTAGGGACTGTGTTACTAGATACGCAGTGGCTCAGGGCAGAAATGTACAAGTAAGTGTGAGTAACAAAGCCGTAGGTCAGAAAATAGGGGTAAGGTGTGTAGAAGGTTGTCCATTTTCCTTGTACGGAAGTTGGGATAAGAGAAGAGGGTGTTTTGTAGTGAAGAGTACTCAACCAGAGCACAGTTGCCAGAGGACAATGGAGTCCAACAAACAACTCAAATCAACTTGGTTAGCAAAACAGTTACTTGATGTATTCAAGTCGAGGCCCCATTGGCCAGCCGCAGAAATCATTGAGACTGTGAGAAGGGCTTACAAGGTTCTAATCCGGAGAGGTTTCGCTTACAAAGTGAAGTACCATGCTCACAGACTGCTACACGGTTCAATGAAGGACCATTACAGCAAGATAGGGTCCTACATAGCAGCCCTTGAAGAAGGAGACCCTTCAGGTGTATTTACTTTATTCACTAACCCCACTCTGAGGTCAAATCCACCTGTTTTTCAGAGATTATTTGTGTGTTTTGACGCACTAAAAGATGGCTGGAGGAGTGGATGCAGGAAGGTTTTATGTGTGGACGCTTGTTTCCTTAAAACTTTTCTAGGCGGTCAGTTAATAAGTGCGGTGGGAAGGGACGCAAATGAGCAGATGTACCCATTGGCATGGGCGGTGGTTGAAGGTGAAAATAATGAAAGTTATGAGTGGTTTTTCAAGGAGTTGAAGAGAAGCTTAGATGAAAGAGATGGTGAAGGCTGGACAATCATATCAGATGAGCATCTTGTAAGTTATTTTTACTAACTCATTTTCATATCATTCTTTGATTGTTTCCTAGAGTTCCATGTGTTTTATATGTGATGTCCACTGTCATCAGATTTGTATTAGCTTTGTGTGTTAGTGTCGTGTCTGTTATTAACTGTTGTGGAATGAGTTATTTTTGGGCAGTAGCAATACTGTGGAATGAGCATTTGTCGAATGTTTTACTTTAAATTCAGCAGTTTGAAAGTGGCGTATAATTAGAGGGCAGCAGCACTATATCGGCTAGTTTTGGTGTATGTTTTGGATTATATTTGTTCCTTTCTTTATTGAAAAATTAGGATGGACAGCTTGAAACGATTCAATTTACTTAACTGACTTACTCATCAGCTTGTTTCATTTGTTAGTTGCTTAAGAGTTTTGGTTGCTTGGTTATATTAATAACTTGGAGAGTTTTAGTAAGAATTCAACTTGGAGAGTTCTAGTAAGAATTCAACTTCGAGAGTTCTAGTAAGACACGATTGTGTACTGGCTTGCAATCACTCATCCTGTGTTGAGCTCTATTAAGAATTAAATATTCCAATATTGATTCATCTTAAGATTCAGTATGTTTTTTGTTTGTTTGTTCTGAGTTAGTTACACAGTCAGTTATTGTTGTTGAATTATTAACCTGTTAAAACTCTGTTGTGACATATGATTTTAAATGTTCGAATATTCGAATACTGATTCCTCTTTATCAATGGGCTAATATTTTTCTTTCTTTATTTCCCATGTAGAGCATTGTGGCAATGGTTGCTAAAGAATTTCCCAAGGCAGAACACAGGCATTGCGCAAGACACATCTTCGCTAATTGGCACAAAAGCTACAAGGGGGATGAAATGAAGCTTTTATTTTGGAGGTGTGCCAAAGCCTACAACAAAGCTGACTATAAGGACGCTATCGAAGCAATGAAGGAGGTAGATCCAAAGGCGGTTGAGGCGTTCTTAGCATGTAAACCAGAGCTCTTTTGTAGGGCATTCTTGAAGACCGACACGAAGGCGGATGTGATTGTCAGTAACATGGCGGAGACTTTCAATGCCTATATCATTAACGCAAGATCTAAACATGTCATTTACATGTTGGAGGACATTAGGGTGGCGTTGATGCAACGACTGATCAAGAAGAAGAGGGAAATGGAGAAGAAAACCTCTTTACTATGCCCAAGGGTTCAAGAAAAGTTAGATGAAGAAAAAGAACTTGCAGCCTTTTGTGAGGCCATTCCATCGACTCCTACACTTTATCAAGTACAACATGGTATAGACTCTATGAATGTCGATTTAGAGGCCAAGACTTGCACTTGTAGGAAGTGGGAAGTGGGACTTGACTGGTATTCCATGTTGCCATGGAGTTGCTGCTATATTTGAAATGCATGCCCACCCGGAAGAGTATGTTTCAGATTGGTATAAAAGGGACACCTACATTAGAGCATATAGTGTCTCTATTTCTCCTGTTGCAGGTCAAAGACACTGGCCCGAGGTTGAGGTACCTTTAAGCCCCCCACCAATCAAAATAGGACCCGGCAGGCCAAGGAAGAAAAGAAGGAGGGATCCTTTTGAGGATCCAAAAAAAAGTGGTAAGCTCACAAGGCATGGTGTTGAACTGACCTGCTCTATTTGTAAGTCCAAGACTCACAACAAGAGAACCTGTCCTGCGAAGGATCGAGCCATTGTGTCACAAGAGGGACCAAAAAGAGGAAGGGGAAGACCTAGAAAGTATCCTAGAATTGATGCTTCTGATTCAGTGGTGCCGTCTAATGCTGAAAACCACCATGAAGCTACTGCACAACCGACACGAGTAGGCAGAGGAGGAAGAGTCATAAGGGGAGGGAGAGGAGCAAGAGGAGGTAGAGTCGGCAGGGGAGGGAGAGTCACAATTGGAGGTAGAAGTAGGCCGCCACAAGGGATGGGGGTGCTGTTTGATGAGTCCGGAAATGCGTTCACCAATGTCCCTGGAAGTTCTGGTGGGCCAAGAAGCATCCACTCCGTTCCAGCATCTACTCAAGCTTCTAACAATCTCTGAAATTCTACATTACGGCAATGATGTACTGTCTTATGAACTTTGTTAAGTTTATGGTTTTCGTTTGAACTTCGTTAAGTTTGTGGTTGTATGAACTTCGTTAGGTTTATGGTTGTCGTGTGAACATCGTTAAGTTCTAGGTTTATGTACGAACTTCGTAATTTGCAACGACTGGCGTGTGTTTGGTGCACACTTTTTGTTAACTGCTAATGCATGAAGTTGATGGTTTGGGATGCAAAGTTCAAGTTCTGTGGTTCATCTGCTACGGCCTAATGCTACTGTAACGCTGCCCATTTACGCAGCATTCAATGTTGTAAGAATGTTGCTGTTATTGTGTGTGTTCAATTTCTGATTGTTGGACTAAAAATGCCACAATTTCATTACCTTTCATTAATTAAGATGGACAGTACATACTCCATGTTTAACCGACTCCATTATCGATTCCATTGATATTAATCTGCTACAAGTACTAATCTACTGCTACATGAAGGATGAAGTACTACTCTACTGCTACATTTGTATTCCCATTAATCTGCTACAAGTACTAATCTACTGCTACATTACTTCTTAAACAGCCAACAAATGGCAAAAAAAATCCACGACATAATCAACCAAACCATAGCTTTCTTCTCCCCTTTCACATGTGCAAGCAGTTCAACCCTTAGCTCCGCAACCTCCTTCTTCAAACTTTGTTTCTTCATCAACAGCTTCACAATTTTTTTTTCCAACATGTGCCTCTGATATACATCAACTTCATAATCCTTGTCTTCACACTCGAACCTTGATTTCATATCTTCCACCATCATGAAGAAACTACACCCATTGTTCTTCAAAGGGCATCAATTAAACTTGTTCAAATCAGAATTCGATAGGAATAATCAACATTAACCTAATTAAAATAGACATAAATACTGCAAAATTAATCAACTTACCGGCCACAGAGGACAACCATAAAATTTCTTCCCAATGTTTTCCCCCTTCTTAATAGTTCTCACCACTGCACGTAATTGGTGATTGCACAGAACTTCATTCGCCAATTTCGAACCCCACGAATTTGAAGAGCTTGCATTTGATGGAGAACTCATTATTACATTTATTGAAGAGGGGGAGTTTATGAAACCCAGAAAAAATTAGAGAAGAAGGAGGAGATCAGCCATTAAAGAGGAAGGAGGAGGTGATGGAAAGGAGGAGGGTGAGCATTTAAGGGCAAATCTATAGCCGGTTGAATTTTAATTAACTTACCTGCTGTTGTAGGTCATAAGTGTGCACATACCATTGTTGTTAACGTGTTTCAATCCGTTGTGTTATTATCAGATTTATTGTAATTGGTATTATTATTGGAACACGCCCTATAGTCGGTATTATTCCCATTAAATACCCCTATTTTTTACTGTTTCTTGGAAGTGTTTTTTTAGTGGGTTGAGCTAGCTTAGGAAATTGAGATTTTACATCTCCATTAATTAACACAAATTCTTGTCTGTGACGGAGATATTCGTCACAAACAAATGACGGGTCAAATTGATATGGATAAGACAAAAGTGAAGATGGTGAGATCTGGGTAAATAATTGTCTTTATCCCTTCAACTTGACCCGTCTTAAGCTTGCAACGGATATATATCGATCACAAGAGAGACCAACTGATTAGTTAATGATGGACAAAATGATGATTATGTCACTTTCAATTTATATATTTTTCCGATAAATACAGATGTTAGCGAATTTAGCTACATTACGCATTTGTGAATTTTGTTAGATTTATAGTACTTGTATTGTTCCTTGTGGGTAGACATGGTAAATGGGTCACTCGAGCATATCGTAAGTTGGGCCAAATTATCAATTATCTTTGGGCCTGTTGTGTTGAATTGTTTTGGGATTAAGACGTATACGATGATGAGAAATATCGAGACCGTCTTATGGGATGGGTCAAATTTGGATATTAATTTCGGTATTGGTGAAGTCATTTAATTTGAGTCAATTTGATTTTGTTGGACTTAGGTCATCTTAAACAAAACTAGCTAAAAGGTGGTAGATGAAACTTGTCCGTTTTGTAATAGCGAGGTGGAGACTAGTCTCCATCTTGTTCGGGGTTGTTGTAGATGGGGGAGAAGGATTTGGGATAAGCTCGAGTTAGAAGTTGAATAAGATTTGGGGATGTGATCAGTGGGTGAGGGAATGGATGGAGGATGCATGGAGATGGAGGGAGGGAGGGATGTTTATGATTGCTTGATGGGCGATTAGTGAAACTCATAATAAGGGTTTTTTGGAGGGCGAGAGGACGAACGATTTGATTGGGAGGGAAGCGATGGAGAAGCACAGACGGGGGGACCGCAGGGTAAGGGCATCGGTGTGTGGGGTCTGGGAAGGTTCGAAGAGGGAACGAGTTAAGGTAAATTATGACGCAGGTTACGGAGATGGGGATGAGTGAGGTATGGTGTCCTAGGCGAGGGGAAGTGGCCGGGTTTCATGTCATGCCGGTGAAGTCTGAAGTGCTGGAGGGGGCGTCCCAGACACAACACGCGCTCCTATCCAACCATTCTGTCACTTCAACTTAATGTGTATTCTCTACTCACCGTGTCACCTCACCAATATGCGTACAACGTACTCACTTCCATCTCCACTCATCGTGAAATTCTCTTTGCTAAAACCGTTACTTGTTGTATTTATAAATAGTACCCGGAAAGGTTGAGGACGTAAGGGCTTAAAACACTAAGGTACGTACCACCTAAAGTTGATCAATTATTAACTTTAAAGCAACGTAGCTCTCATGATAAATACTAAGGGTATAGACAGTAAGACAGTAGACACCAATGTTGGTATCATGAGTAATAATGACTATCAAAATTACTTAAACTAGTTTTGCTACTTGTAAAGTCACTAGGGTATGTAGTAGGGTACTAATGTCTTCCTTCACCACAATAATAATAGTCATGGACCAAGCTTAAATTTGTAGCTACCATGGCATATCGAATCTGGTTAATCGTCTCACGTTAAAAGAAAGAATGTAAAAGTTTACGGTAACCATCATCTTTTGATAAAGAATACTGTAAAAATACTGTATTTAGTAGTTTGAAAAATACTCCATATACAAGTGCGAGTATAAAATCTTACACCGCATTTGAACATGCAAGACAATTTTTGTTGTTAGGTGCATGACATTCGTTTCATCTACTTTATTTAACTCGTTTTAAGTTTAAGATTGATACACACATTGACTATTTTCTCATTCCTTAACAGTAAGAATTTGCATACTATTTTTTGATTCCTACAAATAGTTTTCATTTACTCTATACAGAGTACATGAATATCTAATACTCCCTTCGAGTTCCTATTATTGTCTCACCTTTTTTTTTTGGGCTGAGTTTGATTTTTGTCCTACTTTTCTTTTTAGGCCATGAATGCGTGGTTCACAATTGCTCTTCAATTTCTCTCTCTTTCTTCTTCTTTTTTGAACCACTCATTTTCCCTTCCTTATTTTCCACCCAAAAGCTTTTGGTACAATAATAGGAACTCGGAGGGAGTACATGAAAATCTAATACTCGGTAAATGAACTGGTAAATTATTGATCGAGATGAAAAGGGTACAAAAAGAGCAGTTAGTATTTGGAAATTGCAATACAAGTACATGAAGAATGATTGAAGACGAAGAAAGACAGATTATGCAGAAATGCATGTGAAAGTTTATGGTATGGGTTCGATGGGGACCCAAGTTTTGGGGGTTTATCAGCCTTGGGAAGAGCCAACAAGTGAAAAATATAAAGAGCAGTAAAAGTTGTTGTTTTCAGTCTCTTACAAATTCCTGTTTTGGCCTACTATTATCAATTTCCAAACACAAATATACAAATTTTTTATTTCGAAATATATTCGTGGTAATGATTTAACGGGTCAAATATTTACTCTATTTATCAAGGGAAAAAATTAAAAACATTATTATTTCCTAAAGTAAATGAATAATACATGACGTAATAACAGTACAGTAAATAATCTGTCAGAAAGTAAATTAATCAGTTTGCGAAATCACGACCCCTCTGTTGTGATTCGTGATCTTGACTCCTCGAGAGACTTGTGCATGGCAGCATGGATAGCCCGACCCAAAGAAAGTGACTACTGATTTGCAAAAATCCACATTCCTCTAGTATAACAATAGAACCGATAATTTGTCACTCTTGGACATCCAAATCGAGAATATGAGTATATGACAATGTGAAGCACCTAATTTGGATTTTCCCGAAACCTTGATACTCAAACTAAAAATTTCTCAAATGCAAGTATTTTTATGACAAATATATCTGTCACAAACTTATGATGAGCCATTTGTCACTTCATAGACATTTTTTTATCTTATCTAACTTATTTAATCTGTCATAAAGACTTTTATATATGCTTGCCCCTTATCGAACCCAGTATGAATTTGCTTAAATATATTATCAATTCATCAATGCATTTCTAACAATAATGATTTAACATTCAACAACACACATTAATAGGATAGATAGTTGTTGGTAGATGGCTCACTAATCAATCTTTTTAAGGTTGTCTACTCGTGAAGATTGGTTGATTATTCTTCAACTCCATGTAATACGTGCAATCTGTTCATACTTATAATAACACAAACTCTAGTTTTCGACCTATATATTTGTCACAAATTTATAACAAAAAAAAAATATTTATGTGTATAGATGAAGACAGATCACTTACTATTCCATAAATATTGTGATTTATCTTATCGATTTAACAATGTACTCGTAAGTAATACTCCGTATTTGATCTGTCGTCGTAAATGGGTGGCGGATATAAATACCTAGTTATAATAGTAAATAATCCAATTAGCTTTTGCTTTGTATCTTTATATTCTGTATGTTTATGTTTCCCTAATTAAATTAAAGGGATATTATACATGATACCCTCGTGTTTTTTCAAATTCTACGTGGTATCCCCATTTTGCTCAAAATACCTTTCCCTTACGATAACTCTTAGCTATGAATTCCAAAAGAGAAGATTTTAATTTTAATCTGAAGATCTCTTAGTTCGGAAAAAAAAAATCATCACTTTCGGAACTCGGGAAAAAGAGTAGTTATGATCGGTCAAAGTTTATTCGTTTAAAAGCATTTGACTGAGCATAACTCGTAGTACAAGTTTCGAAATTGCAAAAAATCAAATCTCAAATCGAGGATCTTGTAAAGACAATGATTTTAGCAAAAATATCGTCATTTTTGGAACCCGTGTCCATAAGTTATTGCAAGTCAAAATTATTTTGACTAAAAAAAGGAGTACCGTATAGAAAATGAAAAAACACAAGAATAAATATCCATAAATTAAATAAATAAATGATCGGAGTACGGAGTATTAGGCATAAAGTTGGGCGTAAAGCAAAATGTTTGTGGTCAAAGCAGGGCCATTAAATTGTCGTCATTTGCCCTAATTGTCATATTTTAGAGGTTCTAATCGTACGGTAAAAGGTTAGTCGTGACTTGTGAGGACTTATTTTGTCCTATACCTACTTCTACATGTGACTTGATTTGATTTTAGGAATAATGACTGACAATTGTTTGTATTCGAGACTCAAGTTAAATGTCGAATTAGGTGCAGAAATAAGATGTATTCCGTATTTTGTTAGGATGTGGTTTCACAGTGAGACGATCTTGTGAGATAATTTTACAGTGAGATCCGTTACACAAAGGTAGTCACTAATTTACTACTCCTTCCATTCAAATCCACTTGTCACATTTCATTTTTTGACACTATTCACACTTGAGAGGAATCTTCGATATTCTCGACAATCTATAAGTGAGAATATAGTCATGTGAGATTTTGTTTGATTCGTCTTTATGAGCACATTAAGAATATCAAATTTTTATAATTTTTGCTAATGTAAAATGAAAGATATCGCTAGTGTAAAACACGTCTCGGCAAATGTGCCAAAATGTATAGTGACGAGTGGATTTGAATGGAGGGAGTATGTATTTAGTAATCAACTGCTATACGAAAGGGTCCCGCAATAAAATTACCATGAGAATGTTTCATGAGAGTTTTTGTGATTTGATATGTGATGATTAGCGTAAATGAAGATAATTGAGGAAAACATCAAGAAATTGTTTCAAAACAATCACTCGGTGTATAAGATGAAAATTTTCATTTCTCATTTGTGTAGAATTGTTGCAGTAAAAATTGTTGTTTGTAACTTCGTACATGACCAAAATCGACGTTTTTTGCCAGCAATATAAACATCGATGGTTATATAACATTTGACATTAAGATTAATCACTCCACTACAAAATAAATTCTTTGAATTTCAGTTTTTTACTTCAAACGATCACACTAATGACGTATTTCATCCACTTAGAATTTCAACAAGAATATAGATTACTCTGTAAGTAAATCCTAAATAAACCATGTTCGTTAACCACACATAAATTCACCCTATTAAACCAGAACCAAAGTCTCATCATTTTGGTCTATTATGTACTCAATGGAAAATGAATATGAAAACAAGTCTCCTCCCTGGTCAAGGGAATTAGTACACTTAATAATGGAGTATGGAGCACGGAATTTTATTTCTTAAATTCTTAACCGCCTTTGGGTCGTATTTAATCATTTACGAGTAATACTTATTTTAATACAGTATGGTATTAATTTAGAAAATTGATGGCGGAATTAGATAAAATCAATGCATTTAATGTAGGTACTCCGTATTAAATATTTATTTCCTCGTTTAGTTCCTTATATACGGTCTTTAGGCTTGTACGGAGTATTTATCATAATTCTTTATATAATTGTATGAAGTCAAAAGTCGTTACAACTACCTAAAAATTGTTTTCATGTTTCCATATTTTCCTACCTTTTAGAATTTACAAGATTTTACTATAAAGTGATTAATTTTAGGTAATATGTACTCGTACGAAGTTAATATCAATTGTTAAAGTCTTTTAATCTAAACCGATCTTCAACCAACCACTTTAAGGCCCGTTCCAATCCAAAGTGAAACTAGATTTTCGCTAATAATTTCCGATCATTATACTTTTACTCTCTTTACTTTATATAGCCGAGGTTTTTTTTTTTTGAGGAAATATAACCGAGGTTAACAATAAACGAATATCCCATTTTTTTAAGAATAAAATCTTAGGATATTTGTGACGGAGAATATGAGAAGTTGTCCGATAAGGAAAGAATTAAAAAAAAAAATTCAATCTATTTTCAAACGGTTTTTCTAACGTGCGCCCACTGGGCACACGTTAATAACTTAATTAAGGGAAGATTAAAATGGATATCAAAAGCGATTTTCAAAAGCCAATATCATGAGTTCATCACTATATGTCCATATGCGTGGACGGATGTAACAAGGAGGACCTCTTGGCGGTACGTCTCCGGTTGACCAATATATACGTCACAAATCAATAATGATTTAACTATACCTTTCATATGAGTAAATAAAACGAAATTAAAATGTCAAAATTGTAGTAACAAATGTTTATCTTTATGTAAAAAAAATTTACGACGGTGAAACCTGCAGTCGTTACTTTTGGTGTACTTCGGGTAAATTCTTCGAGTGTACACAATAACCTTTGAACTTAAGATCCTTGGGATGATACCACAACTTTTAACCATTAGGATTCACCATTGCGAACTATCTTTATCTACTTAAATGATATTTAATCGATCATAAATTTGTGATAAATATGATCGTCGGACATTCATATATACGAGTATTTTCCTCACATAATAACCTTGAACAATTGAACCTGAGACCCTCGGAATCGAGATGATACACAAGTTTTAACTACTCCCTCCGTTCCATTTGATTATTTGCATTTACTTTTTTCACATTTGTCATTACACGTTTTCTATTGTCTATATATTTAGTTATGTATTTCTAAAATTATAAAAAATTGATATTTATAACGTACTCGATTTGACAGGTTTAGCAAGATTTCACATGACTATATTTTATCTTATATATTAGAAGTTACATTGACGATTTCACTTACCTATAAATAGTGTCCAAAAATCAAATGCAAACAATCAAATGAAACAGAGGAAGTATTCGACTTCACTCTTGCGGACTATCTGTCCAGTAACTCTCCTGCAACACCGTCTCACGGTAATTTTATCGTGAGACCTCTCACATAGGGGCGATTACAAATTTAGCAACCACCACTTATATGAGACGTCTCATACAAATTTTTGTGCTATCTTTATATACTTAAATACTTATTTATACTCGTAAATGATATCTAATCGATCATAAATTTGTGATAAATACGTTCCTCGGAAACAAATTTTTTTTTTCCTTACAGTATCAAGGTAGGCCCCACCGCACTAAATCTGCACCCTCCTCTTCACACTCTTCTCTCAATTTTCTCACTTACTCACTGTCTCACTTCACTCTACTCTTCTCTCTCTTTCTCTCTCTATAACACATCAAATAATATTTCAGATCTGAGACACCCAAAGCTTCAATCTTTCACCAATTTATTACCTGGGTATAATCCATTTCCTCATTTTACTCACTGCATTGTTCTGTTTTTATCATGTGTATCTACTCTTTTTTTGGTGTGTTAATCTTTGTTTTTTTGGAACTAAAGTTTGATTCTTATGCTCGTGCTTGATTTGAACTGGGTTTTAGCTTAATTTTTCTGGGTTGTCCTTATTTTTTGAGTTAATCAAGTCATTTGTGCTTGTTTCTGGTGTTTCCATTTCTGGGTTGATTTGGGGGTTTTAATTTGATTAAAACGCATGAACTTGGTTAGATTAGTGTAGTACCTGTGTTTGATTGAACTGGGTTTTAGCTAAATTTTTAATTAATTAATCGACTTATTATTGTTTGTCGGTAGTGTTTTTTTTTTTCTGGGTTGATTTGGGGGTTTAATGAGATTTCAGCTGATTATTAATGAAATAAAAACATGAACTAATCATTGTATTAAGTATTCCGTACCCTTTTTTTGTGTGATTTTTATTATTGGATTAAGTAAAGATCTTGATTTGTACTAAAGATCTTGATTTTTATTATTTTGAAATACGCTAATTCTCATATGAAACGGTCTCTAAAGTAATGTAGGGTGAGACGATCTCTCAAAAGACTTATCGTTAAAACTACTCGTATCATGGTTGATAATGTTATTATCTTTTAAGTACAGTGCATGATGTTGATGTTTATGCCAGTGATTAATAAATTATACCCAAAGATCTAAGATTGGGCCCTTAAAAGACTCAATTAGCCACAAGTTTAGCATTATAATGACCTACCCATTATATTGTAATATCAAAAGTTAATTCCATATTCTCTCTTACATTTCACCTAATTCCTTTTGTTGTATACCTTTAGTCTTTACTTGCTTTGTGGGTCTACTGTACATTATTTCACCTTGGTATTTGTTGTATACTTGCCCTACCATTGATCATTGCAGTTTGGTTTATTGCTGCGAGCGAGGGCGAGGGTTTATTGATAGCTTACTGAAAGCTGATTATTGTGGTTTGCTTTGTTAATGGATTTCTTGTAAGTTGAGAAGTTTGTAACTTTTGTCTTAATTCAGGTATTGGGTAGGCTCCATTGCCGATGGCGGTTACCGATGTAGAAAATCCACTTCTAGGTGAAACTACTTGCGGGAATTTGCTTCAGAAGCTACAGGTAGCTTTAAGTAAATCTTGTTCCCAACTTTTTGCTGTTATGTTTCGAAGCGTGAATATTCCTCTGATTAGTTTTTGATTGATTGTGTGTGTGTAGCAAATATGGGATGAAGTGGGCGAAAGCGATGAGGATAGAGACAAGATGCTTCTTCAAATAGAGCAAGAGTGTTTGGATGTCTACAAAAGAAAGGTCGACCTGGCTGTTAAATCCAGAGCCCAACTCTTACAGACATTGGCCGATGCTAATGTTGAGCTATATGCCGTTCTTTCTGCTCTCGGAGAAAAAACTGTTGTTGGAAAGGTTTGTCTGCAACTCTGCACATGCTGTGACTTATAACCCACTTCCTCCCCAATTATCGTATCCTCATTTTGAAAAAGCTTGTAACTTTTAGAAAATATCTGTCTGAAGGTAATATGGTTTGACTTTAGTACCTAAAGAAGACGAGGTCGGGTAGATTTCACATAGGTATACAACTCAGTATTCTAAGCAGCCACATATATTTTTTTGTTTTGCAGCCTGAGAAGATTACTGGAACGATTAAGGAACAGCTTGCAGCTGTAGCACCCACATTGGAAAAGTTGTGCAAACAGAAGGAAGAGAGACTGAGGGAATTTTCTGATGTACAGGCTCAAATTCAAAAGATCTGTGGAGAAATTGCTGGAAAAGTGAATTTGAACGAGCAGCCTCCTGTGGTTGATGAGTCTGATCTTTCTTTGAAGAAGTTGGAGGAATATCATGCTCAACTTCAAGAACTTCAGAAAGAAAAGGTATAATGCCATTCCATCTGATTCAATTGTTTTTCAGATTCTCGTCTATGATAAATTTATGGACGGAATTTGTTCTTTTTGACAGAGTGAAAGGTTACATAATGTCCTGGAGTATGTGAGTACGGTGCATGATCTTTGCTCTGTGCTTGGTATGGACTTCTACAGCACCGTGACTGAAGTTCATCCAAGCTTGAATGACTCCAATGGTGTGCAGTCTAAGAGTATTAGTGATGAAACTTTGTCTAGGCTTGCTGAGACTGTTATTGCTCTCGAAGAAGACAAAAAGCAGAGGCTTCAAAAGGTATATATATAGCGTCCAACGCTTTAAACTGTATCTTGTTTTATGCATGCTTATATATTTTATTGTTGTTTTGCAGCTTCAAGAGTTAGCTGGACAGTTGATTGACCTTTGGAATCTGATGGATGCTCCTGAAGATGAGCGACAACTTTTTGATCATGTTACATGTAACATATCAGCCTCAGTGGACGAGGTGACGGTTCCTGGGGCTCTTGCTCTGGATTTGATTGAGCAGGTACCACCCACGCACTCCACTTTTTCTGATTTCATGAACTAAATGATAACTTAGCTTGATTCTCACTTATCATTCTTGAAATTTTGATGCTAAGGCTGAGGTAGAAGTTGAGAGGCTTGATCATCTTAAATTTAGCCGGATGAAGGAGATTGCCTTCAAGAAGCAGGGTGAACTTGAGGAGATATATGCTCATGCACATATTGAAATTGATACCGAGGCAGAACGAGAAAAGATATTGGAAATCATTGATTCCGGGAATGTAGAGCCTTCAGATTTGATTGCTGATATGGATAGCCGGATCTTGAAGGCAAAAGAGGAGGCTCTAAGCCGAAAATATATACTTGACAGGGTTGAGAAGTGGATGTCAGCTTGTGAAGAGGAGAGTTGGCTTGAAGACTATATGCGGGTATACTCACTATTTTCTCTTGTATTTGCGTGCCTAGGGAATGTACACGTGTGCTGGTGTGTTTATCGCAAACTCCCTGTCCTCGTTTAGCACCATATATTACGTGTCCCATGAGTAACATCACCCTACATATAAGTTATAACACTGGCTACTAATGCGTTTGCATTGGCTACCCAATAAATTAACTTTCTTGTGATGGAATGAGTTTTTCAAGTAGTGAATGATTTCAGACATCATGTTTGACTGACTCATTAATCATCTCACTTCTTTACTGATATAGGATGACAACCGATACAATGCTAGCAGGGGAGCTCACCTAAATCTTAAGAGGGCAGAGAAGGCCAGAATAATGGTGAACAAAATCCCAGGTTTGTAATGTGTATACTTGGTGAATCAACTCTTTTCCCTTTGTTTAGGCCGATAAGACCCCACTCGTCTTTCTTCGTAAGAGCGAATTTAAACCAGGCTCGTTGACCAGAATGTACGGAATACTACATTTGCTGAGCAGCTCGTGGTTGCTCCCAAAATGGGTTTTACAGGTCATGCAGTTAATTTAATGACTGTCATTTGTCTGCATGCAGCTATGGTTGAGACTTTAGTTGCTAAAACTCGTGCGTGGGAGGAAGAACGGGGTGTAACGTTCACCTACGATGGAGTTCCGTTGCTTGCAATGTTGGATGAATATGCCATGCTTAGGAATGAAAGAGAGGAGGAGAAGCTTAGAATGAGGGTAAGTTGAACTAAGCTATTTTCTGGTTACCATGACTCGGCAAAATAGGTCATCTAGGTTTATTACTTGACCAAGTCGTCTGTGAACTCTCTGTGCCTGTTTCAATAATATCACGTTTCTGTAACCCGCAGGACCACAAGAAATACCAAGACCAGATGGGGAGCACCGACCACCAAGAAAGTGCTTTTGGTTCAAGACCAAGCCCAGCAAGACCAGGCAGTGCTGCAAAGAAAATCGGATCACGTTCAAACGGAGGTGCGAACGGGACTCCCCCCAGTCGACGTCTATCTCTAAACACTCAAAATGGAAGCCGGTCTTTGAAAGAGGGTAGGAAATCAGAACCAAGACCATCGGCTCCTGTCAACTATGTTTCAATATCAAAAGATGATGACGTCTCACATATCTCTACCTCAGATACCAACCCTGCTACCCCTTGATAGTCGACGTGACCGGAAGACAGATTTGTAGGTTCTTTGTTATGGTAGAATAGCCTTAGTTTGGTGTTGAATGATGGAAACTGAAAACTGTTAGATGTAATACACTGAGAAGTGACAACTTTCTGTGTTATATTGTTATTATTAAGTACCTTAACCAGTCAACGTTCAGTGATCTATTTCTCGGACTCTTGGGTCGTGAATATCTGAATGAATAGGATGAGATATCTTTGCTTCAGCAGTTTATATTTCGGTGTCTCAGGCCTTACAACATCAGTGATGGGTTTGTAGTCTTGGTGCCTCTCCGGCAGTTTCATGTCATGAAACAGAGTAGAATGGACTCACTACATAGTTGAGCTTGGGACAGTTTAACACGGGAGTATCTGATCTGTGCACAGAGCACAACTCGTAGATGACACGGCACTCAGCCATGGCAATGTTGCGTTGCATTCATAGCATAAGGATCGAGATTGAAACATGATGACCTAACCACGATCATCACGTGACTAGATATAATACCATGATCAAGATAACAACTAATGCATACATTGAGAAGCTAAGGCTACAACAAAGAACATTCGTACTTTACTTCTGTTATTTTTGTTTGTTATATGAACAAACAGACAGCTGTGGTACATATTCTAGATTTTACAAGAAAATGCCAGATTTTAAAATGTTTTGAAAGCTATACTTTGTCGAAAACTGAAGATCTTCGACAAATACCACATCGCTGCAGACGGTGATGATGGAGTCGGTGTAGACGACCTCTGCATCCTGAAGCTTAAAGCCATGGATCAGCGGCAACGGGAAACCTTGCATCAGGCGCAGGTTCAGTTGCGGTAACAACCCATCTTTAAGGACTTCTGAAATCATCGGCTGCATCGACAACATGTTTGCAAATTTACATATAATAGAATAATATTGTAAAATGAAAATCACTGTATAGAGTCGTGATTATTCAGTTTTTATACAGATGTTGTTTGGATTGAACGGCATACCTCGATTACATCGATTTGAAGGTTACCAATTTTACTCCATTTAGCGGATAAGCTAAATTCATTCAGATTGATTCCACCAGTAAGGTTATTCCCTGAGATTGCAGCAAATCCTGAAGCACTAAATTCCTGCAATTAATAACCAGCGCCATGCTTATTAGATGTGATTAAGGCGTATTAGAATGACGAAAAGAATATGAAAACGGTCAGAGGGACAATGCGGACTACACAAACATACCAAGGAAACACAGGCTACCGGTGTAACTTCCCCATCATTCAGAACATCAATCGTTACATCTCCTGAGACAGTTGCTTCAACTTTACCATTAAAGACGCGTACACTCGGAGGAGAAGAAACCAAGAAGTCCAACAACATCTTTTCATTAGGATACTGCTTGTAGAGTTGAGGAGCCACTTCTATCCATTTGGTTGTATTCAAAAGAGACTGATCGGGTATTTTGTCAACTCTCCACCTCATTAATCCTGCCTAACTACGCAAGAAACTCATTAATTTTCATATTATTTTGTTTCATACTGCAGTATATATAGTCGAGAAATGCATTTCAGAAACGTTGATGGCATAAGACTTACATTGAAGTACACCGATGATGCAGAGTTGAATACATCCTCGTGCAATGACATCGCTATCATCTTAGGAGGGTTGTGGCACGGGGCTGAAGCTCGTGATATTTGGTGCAGATGTGGAGAGGTGTGAGCTCCGTGTGTTGGTATAAATAACCCGTTGATCACAAAACCAATCGAAGCATCACTTAAGATGGGATCACCGACAAAAGTGACATTTAGTTCAGAGGTATCATCCACTTTTATTTCTTTAGGAAGCGTCGCCAATAAAGAACCAATCTTTGAGATCCCTTCATTCAGTTTCCTTAAAATAGCATTTTCCACAGCATCTTCAATATGATCACTAAATGCATCCACCAACCTGCTAGTTCAGAATCCGTTATAATTAAAACGACCAAGGAGTACTAGCTATTCAATGAAGGAACACAAATTCACATATGAGACGGTCTCATTGCATACCCCTGATAAAGCCATGAAGCTCCACCTTCTACTTTAATGTCGAGGTCATCTACATTGCATTCACTTTCCAGTAGCGACAGCTTGAGACTTCCTCCATTATTTTCCAAACTTGTTGTCAATTTTACTTCCATATCATCGACCTAATCAAAATCAGCATACACATCACCCTACATACATATTTCTACAAAAAAAATGACTTATACATCTCAAAAGTTCACGATATTCCAAGAACGGCTAGCTGAACTGCAGCAGAGAAGTTCGGATAGAAGCTAAACCTAAATAACTACTCCTACTTCATTAAGTATGTTTTCAAATCGACCCGGTGTAATATACAATTTCCAAATTTTTAACTTTCCTCACTGTCAGTAGCATTCAGGAAAATTTCACCACTCATTTCGGATTCTGACACGCGTAAAAAGTAAATAAATGTATCAGCAATTCAGCATTCAGCAATCCCTTTCCAGTTTCCACCCCTCTTTTCCAAAACCATCTACCAATTCAGCATTTTAGTTTGACTATCAAATTAACTTTTAAGAATCAGATTGTTGTCATGTGTAAATTGAATATGGTAAACAGTAGATTACGACTAATATACCAGCGATTTACCAAACACATGAAATTAGTAGATTGACGGTAAATTTACTACTTAGGCCACCATGATCAACCAACAGAGTTACAGTCACATGCAAAATCCCATGATATATAGAACTACAGAAATCTACTGTATTACAAAAAAATCATCCTGACAGTAAAAAAAAAAGGCAGAGATCAAAGTTACCTGAACAAAGGCGTTTCCTTTATCAGTAACTTCAACCAACCAATTCTTATAAGTATACATCCAATCCATACTCAAATTAGCAGTTGCCTTTGAAGCAGTAATAGTAATTCCATCATCATCTAACTCAACATTTGAAGAAGAAACATCAATATGGTAAATTATAATATTAGAAAGAACAACTTTAACTTTACCCACTAGAATAATTTTGACTGTTTTCTCAATATCAGGTAAATCAAGTGGTGTGATTGAAGATACAGCTTTGTCAATCAAGAATTCCTTGACAAAATCAAGACCCTTTTCAGAAATTGTTGCAGAAATGAACCCATCTTCTTTGGATTGTAAGTGGGTTGTTGATGAAGTTAGGGAAATTAGTGAGAAAAAGATCAAAACTTTTGCAAAATTGCAGGATGCCATTGAAATTGGGGATGAAGATCTGATGTTTTAGAAGATGATGAATGTTGGGTGAGATTGATTTTGACAGAATTAGGATGTGAGTTCATGTGTGTGTTGAACACTGATTAAGGTTAGCTTGTTGAATGAAAAGACTGCTATAATATTCTATTCTGCTAGCTGCACTGTTACATCAACTAATCTTACTCTTTACATTATAAAAACTTTCAATTTTTTTATAGAAAAAAATCGATTCGGTTTAATTCCCACATTTAGTTTAGTTTACTTCTTGACCATTTCGCGTCAGAAACTTCCAACAATCATTATTAAGTATTTGGCTCCTATCGACAAGAATTCGTTGAAAAACATTCGCGGTTTAGAATCAATTTTATTTTGTACAAAAATAGCCAAAAATGACCGATCTTGAATGTTATTATTCACGTTTTTTTGGCCTTTTGGTCCATATTTGCGCGCAACAAGTTCCTCGTCAAATAAAATAACTCGGTGTATGATGAAGGTCGTTTGGTCCAGAGGCATTTTAAAGCCATAATATTGTTTTTCGAGACATGTCGGAATCTGGATAAACAAGATCGATACTCCATTATATATTGCATCAGAAGGTTCCAACAATCACTATTAAGCATTTTGATCCAATCGACAAGTATTCGTCGAAAAACAATCGCGGTTTAGAACAAATTTCATTTCGTTCGAAAATAGCCGAAAACGACCGATTTTGAAGGTTATTATCCACGTTTTTTTGGTCATTTGGATCCTAAAATAAAATCGGTCCATATTTGCGCGAAACAAATATTACGCCACATAAAATAAATCGGTGTATTATGAGGGTCGTTTGGTCTTCAATAGAGACATTTTAAAGCCACAATATTGTTTTTCGAGACGTGTCGAAATCTAGATAAACAACATCGATACTCCATAATATATCGCATCAGAAGGTTCCAGAATTCATTATTAAGCATTTTCATCCTATCGACAAGTATTCGTCGAAAAACAATTACGGTTTAGAACAAATTTTATTTCGTTCGAAAATAGCCGAAAACGGCCGATTTTGAAGGTTATTATCCACGTTTTTTTGGTCTTTTGGGTCCCGAAATAAAATCGGTCCATATTTGCGCGAAACAAATACCACGCAACATAAAATAAATCGGTGTAGTTCGAGGGTCGTTTGGTCTTCAATAGAGACATTTTAAAGCCATAATATTGTCTTCCGATACGTGTCGGAATTTGGATAAACAAGATCAATACTCCACTATATATTGCATCAAAAAGTTCCAACCATCATTATAAGCATTTTGATCCTATCGACAAGTATTCGTTGAAAAACATTCGCGGTTTAGAACAAATTTTATTTCGTTCGAAAATAGCCGAAAACGACCAATTTTGAAGGTTATTATCCACGTTTTTTTGATCTTTTGGGTCCCAAAATAAAATCGGTCCATAATTGCGCCAAACAAATACCACGCCACATAAAATAAATCGGTGTAGTTCGAGGGTCGTTTGGTCTTCAATAGAGACATTTTAAAGCCATAATATTGTCTTCCGATACGTGTCGGAATTTGGATAAACAAGATCGATACTCCATTATATATTGCATCAGAAAGTTCTAACAATCATTATTAAGCATTTTGATCCTATCGACAAGTATTCGTCGAAAAACATTCGCGGTTTAGAACAAATTTTATTTCGTTCGAAAATAGCCGAAAACGACCGATTTTGAAGGTTATTATGCACGTTTTTTTGGTCTTTTGGGTCCCAAAATAAAATTGGTCCATATTTGCGCCAAACAAATACCACGCCACATCAAAAAATTGGTGTAGTTTTAGGGTCATTTGGTCTTCAATAGAGATATTTTAAAGCTATAATATTGTCTTTCGAGACGTGTCGGAATCTAGATAAACAAGATCGATACTTCACTATACATCGCATCAGAAGGTTCCAACAATCATTATTAAGCATTTTGATCCTATCGACAATTATTTTTCGAAAAACATTCGCGGTTTAGAGCTAATTTTATTTCGTTCGAAAATAATCGAAAACGAATGATTTTGAAGGTTATTATCCACGCTTTTTTTGTTTTTGGATCCTGAAATAAAATCGGTCCATATCTGCGTTGAACAAATACCATGCCAAATAAATAATCGGTGTATTATGATGGTCGTTTGATCTTCAATAGAGACATTTTAAAGCCATAATATTATCTTCCAAGACGTGATGGAATCCGGTTAATCAAGATCGATACTACATTATATATTGCATCAGAAGGTTCCAACCATCATTATTAAGGATTTTGATCCTACCGACAAGTATTTGTCGAAAAACAATCGCTGTTTAGAACAAATTTTATTTCGTTCGAAAATAGCCGAAAACGGCTGATTTTGAAGGTTATTATCCACGTTTTTTTGGGTCTTTTGGGTCCCAAAATAAAATCGGTCCATATTTGCGCGAAACAAATACCACGCCACATAAAATAAATCGGTGTAGTTTGAAGGTTGTTTGGTCTCCAATAGAGACATTTTAAAGCCATAATATTGTCTTCCGAGACGTGTCGGAATTTGGATAAACAAGATCGATACTCCATTATATATTGCATCAGAAAGTTGCAACAATCATTATTAAGCATTTTCATCCTAACGACAAGTATTCGTTGAAAAACATTCGCGGGTTAGAACAAATTTTATTTCGTTCGAAAATAGCCGAAAACGACCAATTTTGAAGGGTTTTTTTTTTTGGTAAAAGGTTATTATCAACATTTTTGAAGGTTATTATCAACATTTTTTTGGTCTTTTGGGTCCCGAAATAAAATTGGTCCATATTTGCGCTAAACAAATACCACGCCACATAAAATAAATCGGTGTAGTTCGAGGGTCGTTTGGTCTTCAATAGAGACATTTTAAAGCCATAATATTGTCTTCCGAGACGTGTCGGAATCTAGATAAACAAGGTCGCGTTGATACTCCATAACATATCGCTTTAGAAGGTTCCAACAATCATTCTTAAACATTTTGATCCTATCGACAAGTATTCGTCGAAAATTTTTCGCGGTTTAGAACAAATTTTTTTTCGTTTGAAAAATAGCGAAACGATCGATTTTGAAGGTTATTATCCACGTTTTTTTGGTCTTTTGGATCCCGAAATAAAATTGGTCCATATTTGCGCTAAACAAATACCACGCCACATGAAATAAATCGGTGTAGTTCGAGGGTCGTTTGTCTTCAATAGAGACATTATAAAGCCATAATATTGTTTTCCGAGACGTGTTGGAATCTAGATAATCAAGATCGATACTCCATTATATATCACATCAGAAGGTTCCAACAATCATTATTAAGCATTTTGATCTTATCGACAAGTATTCGTTGAAAAACAATCGCGGTTTAGAACAAATTTTATTTCGTTCAAAAATAGCCGAAAACGACCGATTTTGAAGGTTATTATCCACATTTTTTTGGTCTTTTGGGCCCCGAAATAAAATTGGTCCATATTTGCGCTAAACAAATACCACGCGACATAAAATAAATCGATCAGTTTGAGGGTCGTTTGGTCTTCAATAGAGACATTTTAAAGCCATTAATATTGTCTTCCGAGACGTGTTGGAATCTAGATAATCAAGATCGATACTCCATTATATATCACATCAGAAGGTTCCAACAATCATTATTAAGCATTTTGATCTTATCGACAAGTATTCGTCGAAAAACAATCGCGGTTTAGAACAAATTTTATTTCGTTCAAAAATAGCCGAAAACGACCGATTTTGAAGGTTATTATCCACGTGTTTTTGGTCTTTTAGATCCCGGAATAAAATCGGTCCATAATTACGCCAAACAAATACCACGCCACATAAAATAAATCGGTGTAGTTTGAGAGTCGTTTGGTCTTCAATAGAGACATTTTAAAGCCATAATATTGTCACGCGTCAGAATCTGGATAAACAAGATCGATAATCCTTGAATCTGAAGGTTCCAACAATCATTATTAAGCATTTTGATCCAATCGACAAGTATTCGTCGAAAAACAATCACAGTTTAGAACAAATTTTATTTCGTTCGAAAATAGCCGAAAACGACCGATTTCGAAGGTTATTATCCACGTTTTTTTGGTCTTTTGGGTCCCGAAATAAAATCGGTCCATATTTGCACGAAACAAATACCACGCCACATGAAATAAATCGGTGTAGTTTGAGGGTCATTTGGTCTTCAATAGAAACATTTTAAAGACACAATATTGTCTTCCGAGACGTGTCGGAATCTAGATAAACAAGATCGATACTCCATAATATATCGCATCAGAAGGTTCTAACATTCATTATTAAGCATTTTGATACAATCAACAAGTATTCGTCGAAAAACAATCGCGGTTTAGAACAAATTTTATTTCGTTCGAAAATAGCCAAAAACGAACGATTTTGAAGGTTAATATTCACGTTTTTTTGGTTTCTGGGTCCCAAAGTAAAATCGGTCCATATTTGCGCTAAACAAATACTCTGTAAACCGTAACACCCCAAATTTCACCATCAGAATTTATCAATTCATGGAAAATTCTATTTCTCATATTTAAGAGGGCAACCAAACGACCCCATACAAAAAAAAAAATGGCGTTTATATATATATATACTACTATATTAACAAAAGTATGTATATTGTATACTGTATTACTGTATTAGTACCAAAAAATAAACTTGGATATTCACGGAGCAAATGTACCTTGATTAGGAACTGCTAACTTCGCATCTCTTGATTCTTCACCCGCTTCTTCAAGAACGCAGCAGCGCCCATATACAACTAAACCCATCGATCTGCCAACAAATTCAACAAGAGACGTGGTTGGAACCGTAGCTGATGGCTTGGAGGCTAACATCGGACATGTTTGTCATCCACCTTTCAGGACCGTCAAAATCGCCCTTAATGTTGTAGGCATATGAACGCGAGCCAATACCAGGATAGCATTCACTTGATCCACCTGACTGGATCATCTTTTGGGTCCTGTCAAGTACGATTAAACTAGAAAATGTCGAAAAGCTGTTACCAACAAAAACATCGGCTCTTAAGCATACTTCATAGTCAATCGCAGACTTAATAAGATACGGGTACTTGTCATATATGTCGATAACACCCAATCTCTTCTTCTCAAAAGGGTGCAAACCTTCAGGCCAACCGTTTAAGATAGTCTCGTCTTCCAGCAGATTATCTGCAACAGCAAGGTAAACAGCTACAGGTTTCTTAATCCCATTAATCTTACCTACTCTTTGAATAATCTCTTCTTTGCTGCTACAAATTTCCTTCATTTTCGATCTTTCCTCACGTTTCTTACAGTGAATCATCCAGTCTTTCTCGATTCTCATATGGACAGCCATGTAAGGAGCCGCTGTCCCTGTCACTGCCTCTCGAATTCTACCAATAACTCGATCAGCTTCCTTCGCAAACTCATCTACCAAAACCAAGCACTCAAAAACCTTGGCATATTCTTTGACAGGCCAATGATCATGCCACAGAAAAGGGTTCTTCCCCAAAACTCGAATAACTTCATACTGATCGTAATGCTCGTTTCCAAACTCCTTCAACTGTCCCATATCTCTCTCAGGAGTCCATTTCCGACCACTCCCCTTCGACAACTCCACGACTTCAGACCGATTCAATAGTTCAGAATACCTACCAACTCGAACAAAACCGTTACACAACGAATTGAACTTTTCCAACTTAAACACCTTATCAAACGAAACGGGCTCTAACTGATCAATCTCCTTATAAAACAAAGATGCACTCAAACTCGGCATCAGAAGAGTCCGATTCAGAATTCTTGCAGTCAAACACGCTCTCGCAAACGCGATCTTCTGATTGTTTAACCCCCAAACAATCTGTGGAACCTCCACAAACTTATCCACACGAACGCCATACTCCGATTCCTTCCCTAATTTAACCAATTCACCCTTACCCTTTACATAATTCCCCGAAAAATCGGAGAAGACGACAGCTTTATACACCAGGATAACAATAACCAAAGCCAAACATCTATAAGCACCAGAATTCAAAGGAAACTTGTTAAATTTCAAAACTTTACAACCCCACATACCCATAGGATAGTCTAAGAACCCTTCAAAAACTACCCAACATCAAAAATTATACAAATCAGAAACATGCAGACAATAATTATGATCAATTAATGAAGGGTACATTCAGAATTCTTGAAAATAGGACGGAATTCAGGCAGCGGTTGCAGGTTCCCTCGGAAAACCCGACTTGAATTCGGGTTTTAATAATCATATAAGAAGATATACTATAATGAATAGGAAGTGTGTAAGAAACCCAGATCCAAAATCAAGTAAAAAAGAGGGAATAAGTAAGAGTGATTATGAACTCACATTAAAGATGGCAAAAAGTAGAGAGGGAGAGCTTTGAATGTTGCGTAATGCTTTACGTGATTGAGACGCTTCAAGGATGGATGTTTAATTGTTTATTTACAATCACATGCATCGTTTTCCTTTTGGGTTGGTTTTGGCCACTTTTAGTTTGGGATTTGGGTAATTGGGTTCACGGGTAATAATCGAATTCTTGCATTTAATATTATTATTAGATCGGAGATGTCTTAATCTAATGGTTGACACTATGTATCGTGAATTATAAGTCTCAAGTTCGAATCCCCTCCCCTATACTGTACGTTTTGTTTACCAAAGATAGTTTTATGGGGAAGTGACATTTGGAGCAAAACTCATGAGAATGGTCAAATTGCATATAAAAAATATTCCTAAAATAGAAAGACAAATAATTCATTGAGACGTCCCAATATGGAACAGACAAACAATTCATTGGGACAGAGTGAGTAGTTCTCAATGATTTCTCATTTAGTATACAGAATAAGTTTATATATATTCTAAATTTCGACGATGGTGCACCGTTTACATTTGCATTAAAACAACGGCTCACAAATGAATTTAGTAAAATAAAACACAATTAACTTGCAAAATAAATACTCCACCTTCTATATTATAATGCGATTAAATGCATTATTCATAAAAAAAAAGAAACTAACTTAGCTCGTATTCGAGTGGAATCAAATTCAGACGGTGACATGAATTTGAGCATGAGCAAGTTCGATTAGGGATGAAAAATTGAACACGATCGATTTTATAGGGCAAAAAGACAGGGCCAGGGCCAGGGCCGACTAAGGATGAACGCACGCAAGTCCAATTTGCCTCAACAATGCCCGGAGACAATCAAAACTGAAATATTAGCAATTACACAAATATGATCCTACTTATCTTTATGAATACAACAATCTAGTAGTTGATAAAACTCGATCCCCCCTCTCCCGCCCTATGTTGGATTTTCAATAGATAGGACCGCTTCTCTATCAACAACGCCATAATAGAAGATTCCACTACACACAACTACAAACGCAAGCATACCCAAGATCGCTTACATTGGGGTTAGCCCCATGCCTGACTGATGAGACCACATGTAGATTCTTGACAACACTTGGGAGGATTGACTATGTCAAAATAACCCCAATAACGAAGAATTATCGTTGATTCAGTATAATATGAACGGTCAACTGAAACCCGTCTTCAGAGAAAGTAATCAGGCGCAGGCCTTTTCGCTGGAGCTCCTCTTGCTTCCTGTATTTGTTAGACATGCAATTTCAATGACTGAATAACATAAGCTCGCCACAGACTTAATCGTTCTTTCTTCAGACAAACAAGGATCTATACAAGAACGAAAATGAGAGTCTTTACTATTCAAGAATGACAAGCAGGTTAGTGGGTACGAACCTGAGGGGCGGCATGAAAAACTCGAAACTTCCTGTTAAGATTCTCATCAAGCTCAAGAATTGCAGCAACATTACCACATCTAGAATTGCACAAGAATTGAGTTAAGAGTAACTATTGGGTGTCGGCTTAAGATGTGTGATTGACATATATATTGGTCAGAAATTCAAAATTACCTGTAACAGTAATTAGGAGCTGACCATACTGTAACAATTTGTTCATTAAACATCCACTTAAAACCTTCCATCACCAGCTGATGCGCTCGACAGATATAATCGACGCTATTTGCATGGTTAAACTGAGAAACAATAGTGGCCCCAAAAAGGTAGCCAGCCCCACGTGGACTCATCCCCCAGCCATCCACTGCATCATCAGGGTCTGACCATAAGAGATCACACATTGCGCCGTCATGTGGTACTTCTTGCTTTCTGTCAATTGCTCGTATCTAGAAAAAAAAAGAATGCTTAGTTTCTAGTCGCTTTTCCTAAGTTTAAAGCAAGAAAATCAACTGCTATGAAAAGTATTTGGATGAGCATATTATACCTGGTCTAACGTTGTCATAGATGGAGAAAGACCGCCATGAACACCAAATACCTTATTCTCTATCAGAGCTGATAGACTGTTGTCAATACAAAAGCAGAAATCAGGCATCATTAAAGATAGGCGAAGTCAACTTTTGAAATGAACAAAACCGTATACAAATCATTGTAGCGGGCTAGATTCAATGCTTCATGACAGAGCTGCAGTAGCGTCTTAATTCATTGGACTCTGGGGACAGCAAATGGTTGGCAAATACGAGGATTATAGAGGATGACACTAGTGAATAACATATTGGAATTTACACAACGGCAAGAATGCAAGTACTACACGTTGTCATCAACATGGACAACCATTAATACAGTAATAATAACTCCTACACCTCGACTTCCTCATCATTAGAGACAGAAGCAGTGTGTCATGGTTCAGTTTTCGATCAGGTTCAAGGAACGTGTTTGAGTTCTAAGGTTATGCTACCTATCCTAGACGTGGCACAAATACGAGAAATAAGCTAATTTGCAACAATCTCCGTTCCAGTATGAATTCTTAGATTTGGAGACCAACAGGATGCACCCTTAACCATGCAACGGAGGGAAAAAAACACGTGCACAGCAGAAGCAGAACAAATTTCTTCATCTAATGAAAAAGTTCCCATTCTCAAATTGTTTTGAGTAACTGTCGTTAGACATCTTATCACAAAAAGATGGGCAGGACTAATATAAGTATTTTTGTATTTGAACTTATAAATGTACTCCGTATTACTTATTACTTATAAATATATAACTCAGTCACAGCCTTGTTTGAAGAAATAACTCACAAAGTAATCGCATTTGCCTTATAGTCCGTAGCTATCATCATTCAAATCTATAATGTCATGCAGTATACATAATTTTAGAAAGATGGCTTTGACAACGAGCAAACCTTAAATAATCAAATATATCAGTGCAATATCTCCAAACATTTACAGAGCCATATTTGCGCAGACACTCATCATAAAATCCATATACCTGAAAAGAAAACAATCGTCAGCCACTTCCACAAGCAAAATCTAAAAAGAAATCAAAATCTAGAAAGAAGACGGAGGGCAACCTGAGTAATTTGACGGCTCTCATGGTTCCCTCGAATTAATGTTATTCGATCTGGATATCTGACCTAAACGTACAAATATAGATCACAGAATTAAACTCTCGCACAAACAGTTAGGTGAGAAAAAATAAATAAGACATGATGAAAAATGTGTTCCCTAATCATTTCATCTGATTTATAAAAAAATGGAGGGGAGTTGCATAAATTGAATCACTTAAATGTATTCTTTGGATATACTACAGGAGACTGATAAGAAGGTTTGACAAAAAAAAAATTAACAACAGTGAGAATAAACATGATGACCCGTCTTTAACTCTGCTAGCGCTGAGATGATTCATAGCTGGTTCAAATCTTAACTTCTCTACTTTTACCTTGTTATACAATAAGAGCATAGAGGGGGCTTATAAAAAAAACATACGGAGTATTTCTCTTTTCCTATCATATATGATCACTTAAATTTTGCCCATTAATGGCAATGGTTGCAAGCAGATATAACAATGTCAATGAAGACCTCTTGTATAAAATCACCAAACAGAAATCCGTGTACAAAGACCACTGATCTAGCAGCATAACCTTTGACACTTCACGACAATGTCATTCCAGTGAAAAAAAAAGGAACTCCCATCTAAACTTCCAGGCACTATGGTCAGATTGTCGAAGCCTTCTTCAAGTTTGGCAAGTATTTTTCAAGGGGTTTATTGACTTAGCCAAAGGCTGTTTGCTCAAGGAATATGCAATAATTTACACATCAAGAAACGGACAACTGTAGGACTTCCTCCGTTCTTAAAAGATGGATTTTCTCACAATTCCCGCCTAACAGAACCTCATAATCTAAACTTCTTTAAACCTTGCTATGCCTATAGGACTGAGAGTGATTTGCGAGTTGTGTCCACACTGAATGACCCTTTTTCCATCAATGTCACACAGGAAACTTAACGACAACTGATTCACTCATGGTAGTTGTCGAAACAGCAATAAGTGAGGTTTAAGGCAGTTAATACCAAAACAATTAACCCATCCCATGATCATTCAATGGTTCTAAACAGTTTCACAGCATATTACGTTAAATAAACCGAAGTACATATTTAGCAGAAATGAGCTAAACGGGGCATCTATCTATCAAGTAAGCTTAAAAGCTTCTCATTCCACAGAGGTGAGGAACTTAACAGTACCTTAAGTGCAAGAAGTAGAAGGAAAGTCTCAACAGAATAAAACCCTCTGTCCACAAAATCTCCAAGAAACAAATAGTTCGTCTTTGGACAATCACCGCCCACTTTGAACAGCTCTTTTACATCATAAAACTGCCCGTGTATATCACCGCATATCTGTGAAACATAATGAAGTAAACATTACAGTATCCGTCACAAACAAGAATTTGTGTACAGTATTTGAGAGCTTAAAGCAGCTTGATATCTTGTGAGATTGTCGATCAAAGTCGAACAGCATGACTAGGTACCCATCTACAAAATCTACAATAGGTGGGTAGCGATTCAAATACTCGAAAATCGACAGCTGAGCTAGCCTAGGTATATCAGTCACAATCTCTCAAACACACACACAAAAAAATCTTTACAATAGCTGCTCTCCACAATTTCATTAACCGAAACACACACCAGCTACTTAAGAACCCTAATCAGATTCAACCACATAATTTCACTATTTAAGTTTCAGCATAAAATTACTTGCAAGATCAAATGGAAAAACCCAAATAAATCCAATTAATCTCAAAACACAACTGCAAATCAACCCTACCAAAAAACACAGAAAATCAAAATCAAAATCAAAATCCAGAAAATACCCAGTTCAAATTAAGCAAAGATTAACGAAACAAGAAAATACCCAGAAAAATTAAACACAAATAATCCAAGAAAAACCTAAAAAAATCATGAAACTTACAGTAACAGGAGCATCAACCCTTTGAACATTACTCTCTTCAACTAAAATTTCCATGGCTTTAAGACAAAGTGCCTTCACTTCTGATTCTTTCAAGGGTTCACACCTCTTTAATTGCTCTATCTGTTTATCTAAATCTGACATTTTTGCCCCTATTTTTTTTGTTTGGAGCTTTCACTTCTTCTTCTTCTTCTCAATTTCTCTCTCCTCCTGAGAGAGTGGGATTTGGGAAGAGAGAAACGAGTGAGTGAGTGAGTGAGCGAGTGCGAGTTAACTCAGTCACTGGTTTATTACGAATTTTGGAGTATATTTTATTTTTGGGGAAAATATTTACTGTTGTTTTATATACACGTGGACGGCTTTTGTTGGGCCGTGAGAGTTAGATTTTAGCTGAGCTATACTCTTATCGTTCCAATCATTTGTACACATTTGATTTTTTAACAGTATTAAGATAAATAAAAAATAGTCGCGTGAGATATTGTTTAAATCGTCTAATAAATACATTATGAATATTAAATTTTTTATAATTTTTAGTAACACGTAATCAAAGATATAGACAAAAGAAAATGAATATCGACATACGTGCATAAAGCAAACGAATATCGACAATGGTTGAAACAGAGGGAGTATAAGTTATCGTAAGACGGTCTCACAAAAGAATTGTTGGGATGAAAATTCTTATTCAAGACGATTGCAAGCGTGTATGGCTCTGTTCTTTTCGACTGATTCCGACGAAAACAGAGTTGAGCTGAGCTGAGCTAAGTTGAAGCTGACAGATTGAAATTAAGCTAGAAACAGCCGAGCCTAGGTCGTACATGCACTTAGTAACGAGGGTAAGCGTGAAACCGTTTCTAAAGTAAATACCCTCAAAGATTACCTCAATAATAGGTCATAGGTTCAATATTTTTGTAACAACCCGGCCCAATCCTAGGACCGTAAATGTTAGTCGCGGTAGCTCGCCAGGCTCTGTACTGGTCTCACAGACCAACACGAGCCCTTTCCAGCGCATTTTGCCCTCACTCATGCGCATCCTGGAAACCTTCCCAGGAGGTCACCCATCCTAAGATTGCTCCCACTCAAGCACAAATAGGACATCTTCAATCAATGTGGTGTGTTTCAATTTTCATCCATTATTGTAATGCGACTGAGTGCACGCTTTGATTGGAAAAAAAACAAAGAATGAAAAGTTCCCATAATTTAGTGAAGCAATTTACAAACAGGCAAAAAGGAGGCATAGAAGATTGAATAAAAAGGGTGAAGATAAATAACATTGATATGAATCAAAATCATTACAAAACATATAACCATGGGGGTTACTACAAAGAGAGGTTAAGTTGTGAGGTTGAGTTAGAAGAAGAGCTTTCTTGAAGGCTGTCGAGGCGGTAGTGAGTTAGAAGAGGGAGTAGACTTGAGAGGCATGGCGGTTCCTTTGAGTTCCTGGGTTGCCATTTTCTCGACGAGTCTGGCAGATTTAGGATCTGAAAGTATAGATTTTTGGAAGGATTGGGAGAATCCTGTTGCAATGATTGTCACATGAATCTCCCCGTTGTATCGGTCGTCCACCACTGCACCGAATATTATGTTGGCTGATGGATCCGCCAAGCTTGTAACAATCTGACCAAATGAGACGAGTGAACGTAAAAAAAAGGGAACCGTTGGGAAGAAATTAAAGCCCATTGTTAACTTGGCACGCGGGTCAACCAGGTCATGTCTGGGTCGGGTCAGGTCGGGTTGGATCATTCTTGGTTCTATAAGAATCATTACCTGTGAAACTCTGTTAACTTCTTGCAATGTTATGTCTTTTCCTCCAGTTATGTTGTATACAACGCCGGTAGCAGATTGTATAGAAGATCCGATAAGAGGTGCCAGTGTAGCTTGCTCAGCTGCTTCTTCTGCTCGATTCTTACTTGAAGAAACACCTACTCCAAGCATCGCAGTTCCAGAGTCCTTCATCACTGCTTTGACATCGGCAAAGTCTACATTTACTAGTCCAGGTATCTGGAAGAAAAAATATAAACATTCATTAATCAAATATACATACAGAAGTAATCAAACACGTCCTCAGTGAAGTAATCAAACACGTCCTCAGTTCCTGTAATTAGCATTAGCGTTAGCATTTTTGTGTTCTTATTACCGGTATATAGGCCTTAGGTCACAATATATCAGAGACATCTACTTCAGTGAGCAGTCAAAGCACTTACTGTGATTATGTCTGAAATCCCTTGAACCCCCTGACGAAGAACATCATCAGCCAGCTGAAACGCATCCTGAAGAGGCATTTGCTCATCAGCAATGTCCAGAAGACGGTCATTAGGTATCACGATTAGAGTATCCACATTATTCTGCAACTTTTCTATTGCTTCCAGCGCCTGATGAGATCAGAAAAGAAGAAAATCAGAAATTCCCTTTTTGTGATATGTTCTATTTGGACTTGAATGGAGGGAGTACTATATAACACTTTGAGTACTACGCATCCAAGTCAGAAAAATCATAGTACCAACCTGCAATGTCCTTTTGCGCCCCTCGAAGCTGAAAGGATAGGTGACCACACCTACAGTGAGATAACCTGCATCCTTTGATATTTGAGCAATAACCGGAGCAGCACCTGATCCCGTTCCCCCACCCATACCTGCTGTTATAAAAACCAGGTCGGATCCTTTAAGAGCGTTAGCGATAGCTTCTTTGGACTCTTCAGCAGCCTGCGCACCCAATGATGGATTCCCACCAGCACCTGTGTCACTATCAAGTCAATTCCATCAAAGATGAAAAAATTGATGCCAATTTAAAATCATTGTGCATCAGAATATCGGATACAAAAATTAACAGCTATCTACATATTTACAGCATGAACATCCAAACAAGACTTCAGATGCTTTTACATACAACATTATCCTTATTTATTTAAAACATAAATAGACTGTTTTTGGACGACACAAAATAAGAGTTCTGTCACAATTTACATTAAATGACTGGTATCTCAACATTATACATACAGACTGATAGTCACTTCGCTTTGTTCCATCGTATTTGAAACCAATGAAAAGGGTACTTGTTGTAATGAAAATGGAAACTTTAAATCCAACGATATCAACAGCAACAACATTACCCCAGCGCCTCAACGGCTCCCAAATTGTGGGGTAAGGGGGGTTGGATGTACGCAGCCAACAATATATGAAATGTAAATCCAACGATAAAATATGAAAGATAAATGTACACACGATATTAGATTCTAGAGCAGAGCCAGACCTAATCCACGGGTCAAAAGCTCTCCAATTTGAATTGGGTTCTCGGCAGCTGAATGAACCAATGCTTGAGCATCCGTGTTTATGGCATAAAAATCAACACCCTGCCATAACCATACATGTAAGATTAGAATAGGCACGATCAACTTTGCATTATCCGAAAGTTCAAACTATGGGGTACTTTGGAATCATTTTAGCAAGACTAAAGTAGAGTTATCTATGCCTTTAGTGAAAGCTGCCACCAAGATAATCAACGATACGGAACTTTTTTTGAAATGAAATAGAGATTCCAATTTGAATAAATGAATGTAAATTGTGGATTCATAGTCGACAACTAGTTGTGAAATTCAACAGGAAGACAGCCTGTGAGACTTAGATGGAAAAAACGGGAACTTAGATTGACTAGATCACTAATAAACCAATGCCAAATTTAGACTAGATCTAGCAAGCACCAACTACACGCTGCGCCCACATAGCTCAAAATAGAACAATAAAGTTTAGTGAAGCTAATAGTCCCCAATAATCCAAGCTAAAGTACCATTTCAAACACATATATAGAAATTCCCCACCTAATAATTCATTCTAAACAGGGTATGGAACACAAATATGCACGAAATTTGGCATAGTTCGACGGATTCTTCAGTTCAATCATTCATACTATGCAATAACCACAGCTTCAATTGCATTGACATACATAAAATTTAAGCTTTTTCTCTGGTCCAAGGAAGAGTACACTAACTCGCATTACAATAGCTAAGGATCCAACATTCCAACCTGAGACCTATTGTCTAGGGTAACTCCGGCTTAACCACGAGATTAAGACAACTGCTAGGGTAATGCCCATTTGACATCAATTTTACAATGCAGATACAAATGAAAGTTTCCAATTCAAGCAAATGTAGCATCACTTAATAACACAATTACTCTAATCCTTGATACAATCCGAGTCCGACCCGATTCGAATAAACCCGGCATTCATATACCCATTAATCCAATCAACAAGACAACAACCACCAAATGAAAGCTACAAAATTGAACCTTTACACTTTACCCTCCAACCAATCAACCATCTTCAAAAACTAAGCAAACCCTAGAATGTACCTAATTTTGCAGACGCAAAACAACCCATTTCAATTAGAACGAAATACTAAAATGGGTTTCATCAATTGAATCAAAAAGCTCAAAACTTGAAACCAAATTAATGAAAAATTGGTACAAAATTGGGGATAAAATAATAAAATGTAGGAAAAAATGAAGATTTTTTTTTTACCTGGAGACCACTACCAATCATGCGATTAACGGCATTGTTACCACCACCACCAACACCGACGACCTTAATCTTAGCATTCTCCATGGAAGAGAAAGAACATGTTGTAGCCCTAAAAGTTCTGTATTTACTTTGCCCATTTCTTCTTGTTTTTGTGTGGAAAGAACATGATTTGGGGAGTGAATTGAACGGTCTTTTGGTGTGGAATTGGGAGGAAATTGATTGGGATGATACCAAATTATTGGCATTTGTGAATGAAATTGTCACCATTGTTTTCCTGGTTTTTTTTGGGGGAGAATGGTGAGAGGGAAAAATTGAGGGGAAAATCGTGGGAATTTGGTTTTATAAATGGTGGAAGAGTGAGTGGAAATAAGAGTTTTGTTCTTGGCCTCTCTTTTGTTCCTCTCTAAAAGCAAACGGGTCGGATTTATATTGGATTAGATCGGGTTTGGTCATTTCAAATTTGTACGATACGGACTTGAATCTTGATTGTGTCATTTTAGGGCTTCTAATTATAAAGTTTTCGAGGGTTATTGGTTCGTATCTGACAATAAACATTGGAGTCGTGTGATAATTTAGATTAAGGGTCATGCTCAAGTTTTCAATTCGGATTGCTCTTCGTCATTTATTATTTGATGATTTTTTTTAATGATAAATACAAAATACTCCGTATGCACAAATATCGAGACAGATGAGCATTGTCTTAAGATTTCTCACTGGGCTAAGACATCTTCGGTACCATTTTATTTTTTTTGGTGACGAGGGAACCCGCAGCCGCTACCTTTGGTGCGCTTTGGGTAAACCCCTAGGTGTACTTCGGTACCATTTGATTAGAATACATCTCACATGTATTCAATTTACACAAATATAGTGTCTTGAACTTAAAACGGTTTCAAATCGACTTTCGTAAATTTGTGGATATTTATGAAGGACTGATTTTGCTAACTCGTCAAGTAACACATCCCAATATTGAAATGAAGACCAGACCTTGACATATAACTCAAATTGACCTAACTAAACTCGATCTAATCCAAATATTTACCGCTGCATACAAAGTGATACATTATGAAGTTGATACACTACAAACCTGAGAATAACATGACCCAACCCAAACACATGCTCGCTCACATCCAATCAATTCTTTGCATGTGTTCACCTTTCTCTTCCTAAAAAGTGAATCCACGTAAAAAATTGATTGGATTGAAAGCACTGAAGCAGTACAAGCGTAATACAAGTATAATGTACAACCACTCATTTCCCATATTTAAAACCGCAAAATGACTCAAGTTATCGATGTGACCCCACCCGTTTACCCCATTTGGCATGTCTACTCTCAAAGTCTCCAATGCCCATGTATGGCTATATGAGTACACAAATTCTTGTTTGTGACGGAGATATCCGTCACAAATAAATAACGGGCCAAGTAGATACCATTTGAGGGAAAAAGACAAAAGTGAGGTTGGTGGGACCTTTGTCATTTTCTCCTCAAATGGTATCTATTTGACCCGTCTTGCGTCGTAAGAGAGACCAACTGATATGAGTAAATGAGTAATGACTGTATATGTACTACTATGTGGGCACGCAATTAGGTCATCGTCAAGCTAAGCACCTAAGCTAAGGGTGATTATTATTCTTTCCTTAAACAAAGCAATTAAAGTAGTCGATGATGATGATGTTAACTTTATTGCATTGCCTTGTTTTTGCTAGGTCTTGCAATTTTACATGACTCCACAGAATTGCTGTCTCTGCCCTAAATATGTGTCAGAACTCAACATGAAGACTGATTTTTCCAATAAAAACAGCCAAATTAAAGCAAGCTAATCAATTGAAGAAGTACTGCTGGTAGAAAATATAGGAAGACTACTTATCGAGGGAGACGGTCTGTAACACCCCGGCCACCACTTGTGGACCGAGTGTCACTTATGGCGCTCAACAGGTCGTGTACTGGCCCCACAGATCAACACGGGTCTTTTCCAACGCATTTTGACCTCACTCATGCGCATCCCGGAACCTTCCCAGGAGGTCACCCATCCTCAGACTACTCTCAGCCAAGCACGCTTAACTGCAGAGTTCTTTTGAATGGACAACCAGAAAAGAAAGTGCACTTTGTTGACATGAGTAGTACTATAGCTAGGTTGATGATCATGGTACTCCTGACCACGTGATCACCACACTGTCGCCGGGTTGCTCTGATACCATTTGTAACACCCCGGCCACCACTTGTGGACCGAGTGTCACTTATGGCGCTCAACAGGTCGTGTACTGGCCCCACAGATCAACACGGGTCTTTTCCAACGCATTTTGACCTCACTCATGCGCATCCCGGAAGTTCTTTTGAATGGACAACCAGAAAAGAAAGTACACTTTGTTGACATGAGTAGTACTATCAATCCCTTTAAGCACTCATCCGAGCCTCTCAAACCATATCCAATACACGCTCCTCTGAGCACCATATCCAATATATACTCTTAAACTCGGGGTATTACACGGTCTCTCATCAAATTTATAGAGATAGATACGTTTAACATAAAATAGTACGGAGTATATAAATATAAAAGGTGGGTACACTTGTGGTAAAAACAGTTACAAAAAAATCACTCCCTCCTAGTTTTTTATTTCTTCCCCTTTTTTGGGCACAAAAATTAAGAAATTATTAAAGAATTGATTAAAGTAAATAAATGTGGGGTATAAAATAGAAATATGGTGTGGTTTGTGAGTAAAGAAAAGAATAAATAATTGAAGGAATAATAAAAAATTGATTAAAGTACAATCCAAAAATGGAAAGAGGGAAGATTGTTGAACTAGTACAAAAAAGGAAAGACGGAAGATAAAAAAAACCTAGGAGGGAGTATCATTTAAAGGGTACATCTAATAATAAAATATTACTTTCTCTGTTCCATTTGATTGTTTGCATTTATTTTTTTGACATTATTGGTGAAATCGTCAATGTAACTTTTAATATATAAGATAAAATATAGTCGTGTGGAATCTTGTTTAATTGTCTGATCGAGTACGTTATAAATATCAAATTTTTATAATTTTTAGAAATACTTAACTAAAAATAGACAAAAGAAAACGTTCATTGCCAAGTGTGAAAAAACAAATGCAAACAATCAAATGGAACGGAGGGAGTATGAATAAGAGATACAGTGATACTGAAAAATGGCTCATGCCTTTGAACCTCATTTTACTAACTTTTAATAAGGGCTCGTTTGGTTCACCCTGGGAAGATGAAGTTACCGGGAACTTTAAATTCACGTGAATTTGTATTTCATGAGAATTAAAAAATATTGTTTGGTTGTCAGGTGAGAAATGACTTCATGCGGGATGTTCTACCCACCAAGGGGGCCCCATCGTGGAGGAAGTGGCAATTTCCGGGAAGTGACAATTCCCGGAAAGTGGGCAACAAAACAACTCCCTGAAAATGCACTTCCTGAGAACTTGCACTTCCTGGTAATTGAATGAGTAACCAAACGACCCCTAATACTCTAGTTCACTCTTTAACTTTGATAAATAGTCTCTCCACATGTTTAAATCACAGTCTAATGCAGTAATATGTCAGTCTATTTGAATTGCTATTCACTAATACAAATTCTCGTTTGTAATGGACATATTTGTCACAAATTAGTAACGATTATATAGTGGGCTGGTAAAAAAAAATGTATAACACGTCATTTGATCTGTTGTAATATGTATTAAGATCAGACTTCCTTGGTTTAAGTGGAAATAATCATGGCTCGAAAACACTTAATTTTGATTTTATTAATATCGAAATTTAATAAAGAAAAGCTTGAAATAAATAAATAAATAATGGATACGAGCATGGAAAAAAAAGGCAAAAAGCAATAAAAATTATCCAAAACCTTAAGGCGATGGTTGAGCCCCGTTTATATTCTATTAGAATGTATGCTGAAAAACGAAAGCAAGTAAGACCCGGCTAGGATAGGTGGCAGCGGCACGCGCATCATCTCTAATAAGCGGACTGAAGAGCCTCGATTAGTCGCTGGATGGCTACCAGAGATTCAATGGCTTCGTCGAGGCTTTGCCTAAGAGTATCACCCTGTAACACAAGTGGACTGTAGCTGAAGCAATTACAGTTGGATTCGTTCACTTTCCCCCTGCTGCTTGCTGACCTGTAGCTGTAGCTGAATTCGAGAACTTCACTTGTCATTCTATCCTGAACTGCAGGGAGATTTAGAAACACTGTGGTGTTGCGTTTCTCACGGTTGTACAGGTTTCCGAATGTAATTGTAACAGAATCATTGCCACGGTTCTGATTATAGTTCCCTGCGCGTACTTCCTGGATCTTGTACAACCACGCTAAGCAGCCCTGCCAGACATGATGCAAATGCTATATTCAGACCCGCCGAGTCTGACCCTTCTACATCCGTCACTGAATATGTTCCCTGCTTGCTTCTCCTTGCTATATCTTGAAGCATCTTTATAACAAAACACACACACACACACAATGTCAATTCAATCCGTCATGTAAATATTAGTTGAGACTCAATCATCGCCTTATGTTTTGGTTAAGACCGTTCATCTAACATGGTATCAGACCAACCAGTTGTCCAAAGGTCATCACGGACTGTATTTCAGCCCTAAATAACATTTTATTTCGACCTGATCAACTCTCAACCAGCCCTTTAAGGTTTTGGTTGAGACAATTCGTCTAACATGGTATCAGACCAGTAGGACACAGAGTCTATTTCAGCCCTAAATAACATTTTATTTCGACATGGTCAACTCTCAACCAGCCATGCTTAAGGTCTTGGTTGAGATGTTTCATCTAACACACCTGGCTATCATGATCCTGACCAAGGCCGAAAGTGTAGACAGGAACACCTGAGATGTTGACAGTAGAAGGGTGAGCACATCCCGGAGTAAGTTCACCATCGGACATGAGCATTATAGCCGACGTACGACCCTGGTGCAGTCTACGTTGAGCCAGTACACTTACAGCTTCATTCCTGTAAGCCCGGCGAGATGTTTGTGTAACCACCAGCAAATAAGTTGTTGATTAGCAGCTCGATTTTTGCTTGACCATTCTTGTGCATTGCACTCAATGGGCACAACCTGGTAGCACCCAATGAAAATGTGACAATCGAAAGCCTGTCGATTGGGCTCAGTTTCTTCACCAGAAACTGCATCGATGCTATCAATTTCTCCAACCGTTTTCCTATCATACTAGTACTCATGTCTAATATCGTGACTATATCGACCCCACCTCTTTTGGTCATCACTGCTTCGTCCGATCCCATCAGTTCCACTACTAGCCTCAGATCGGTTTTCTCCATCGGGGCATCTGTCTTGTTGAATATATATGTCCGGCCTTACTTTTCCTGCTCCGAGCTCATTCTCTTTCGGGGCATCTATTTACATATATTACGAGTATAAAATAACCCGTCATTTTAACATTTGTTATAGACACGATAACAATTCTATTTTAAGTACTAAAGAATAAAAAGTACCTGGCGAGACAGTAACGGGCTCATCGTCGCGATAGTTGTTCACCATATTAATTAAACACAAAAATTTATAAAAACGTTATTTCAATATCGTTAATGAAATAATGAAATTCTAGATTTTTTGGTTACCTGCCTTAGTAAAGTCAAATTAAATAACAATATGATTAAAAGTGCGTACATTATTGCCCTTACCGTAAGTATTTTATAAAGACTAGCCGAAGTCACATTAATTAACCACACGATTAGTCGATGATGTAATAATGCAATATAATGTGTATATATTTAAAATTTTTGACTTCTAACATAATTAAATAATAATTAGTTGATCATGTATATATTTTTCTTCCGCAATATACTTTCTATTGGTCGGTTTACTTACTCGTTCTGTCTCAGTATTTGTTTACATTTTATATTATTTATACGAAGGATATATTTGTCAGTTAATGATGGAGTACCTTTGATGAGGAAAATGAAGATATAAGGGAAAGAGGTGTATCAGTGGCGTATGATAGAGGGAACCGAAAATTATCCGCTTGAATAACGGAAAGCAGGACAAATTATCCCCATCGCGCCTTACATTGCCGTATACACCTCATTTAGGAGGTGTATGTACAAGCATGTACGAGTACAACGGTTTTACAGGATAATTATCGGACAGCAAAAATGCAAAACCAAAAAAGCTGAATAATGAAAGCACGCAAGAGCCGGGAGTCGGGACAGGTAGCGTTTCTAGGTAGAGGCCTGAAGAGCGGCGATCAACACCTGGATGGCTTGAAGAGAATCGATGGCTTGGTTAAGGTTTTGGTTAATCTTATCCGCTTGCGAAACGAGGGGATTGTTTTTCCTAGCTGCTTCTTTCTTCTGTCGATCCTCCTCGATTTTGTTCAGTTGCTTAACTTGGTCGGCAATGAACTCCCTTTCTTTCTTAGCAGCTTCCGCCTTCTGCTGTCTCTCAGCATCAGTCAACTGGTTCATCTTATCAAGTTCCATCTGATCTTGCGCACTCGAGGGCACTGGAATGTTCATGTTCTTGTCGAAATTCACAGCTTGGTTGGAATATAGAGTTGCGAGGGGAATAGCGAGCGCCAGCAGATGTCTCGAGTCCTGGCCTCTGGCTGCAAACCGTTGCAGGCCGTGAGACAGTTCAGCTGAAAGAGCGAATGCACGACCCTCCTTTTCGTAGGTCGTGGGGTCCTTGAGCAGCCTCAGGAACTCTTGCACCTCATTTCTCAGTGCCTTGATTAACTCATTTGCGTCAGGGTTCAGCCTGTTTAGTGATTCCTCTGCCTTTTTGAGGGTTTTTCTAGCCTCATCGAATTTCTTGGCATCGGCTTCTTCTCTGGCCTTTCTTATTGCAGCAACGGTATCTCCACGGGCAATCTCATTGGTCACTTCGACTGGGTCTTCTGATGTTGTTGGAGTCGTGCGAGTCACTGCAGCAAATATAGTGCTCGCTTCGTTTACTTTCCCCCCGCCGCTTGGCCTGTAGCTGTAGTCTATTTCGAGAACATCAGATGTCATTCGAGTTGTAACAGCAGGAAGACTAAGAAACACGGTGGTGTTACGTTTCTCACGGTTATACAGATTCCCAAACGAAACCTTAACAGACTTATCAACACGGGTCTGATCATAGTTCCCTGCGCGTACCTCCTGGATCTCCGAATCCTTTTGAGAGGTGACGGTCAGCTCCAAATCTTGTACAACCACGCTAAGCAGCCCCGCAAGACATGATGCAAATGCTATATTCAAACTCGCCGATGATTCTGGGCCTGACCCTTGCACATCAGCCACCGCATACGTTCCCTGTTTGCTCCTCCTCGCTATATCTTGAAGCAGCTTTATCACGAAATCAAATACATACAATATTAATGTCAATTCCGCCGTGTATAATGGAATTGTTATTAGACGATACAGACCTGGCTGTCATGGTCCGCACCAAGACCGAAAGTGAAAACATCGACAGCTGAGAGATCAACAGTAGACGGGTCAGCAGCTCCCCTATTCAAGATGCCATCGGACATGAGCAAGACAGCTGACATACGTCCATCTGACAGTCGACGCTGGGCCAAGACGCTCAAGGCTTCTTGCAGGCCTGGTGTAATATTTGTGCCACCTCCGATACTCAGCTGATCGATTAGCAGCTCCACTTCGTCTTGCCCGTCGCTGTGCATTGCAGTCAATGGGCATATCCTCTTTGCATCAGACGAGAATTTGACGATTGAGAGTCGGTCTATTGGGCTCAGTTTCTTCAGCAAAAACTTCATTGATGCTTTCAATTTCTCCATCTTTATCCCCCTCATACTTCCACTCACATCTAGTACCGTGACTATATCAACTCCGCCTCTTGGGGCTCCACTCTCGGCCGACCCCATCAGTTCTACTACCAACTGAAGCTCGGTTTCCTCCATTGGCGCATCAAATTTGTTGAATATATCCGGCCTTATTTTCCCTGATCCGAGATCATTCTCCTTTGGCACAACTACATATACATTCATGTAACCGTAGCTAGTTAATTAGTCGGTCTCCTCAAATACGACGGTCTTAAGATAAATTATGTGCAGTGACCGTAATTTGTAAACATAATGCAATAATAACAATGACAAACTTAAAACTTGTAAAATTTGGTCTTTCTTTACGTGTTTACGACTTACAAGAGACGTCTCACAAATTACTACTCCCTCCGTCCCAATGAATTGTTTGCCTATTTCATATTGGGGCGTCTCAATGAATTGTTTGCCTTTCTATTTTAGAAATGTTTTTTATACTCCCTCCGTTTCAATGAATTGTTTGCCTATTCCATATTGGGGCGTCTCAATAAATTGTTTGCCTTTCTATTTTAGGAATGCTTTTTATGTGTAATTTGCCTCTTCCGTTCCACATGTCACCTTTTAATTGGATCTCTTGCCCTTGGTGCCAAAAGCAAAGACAAACAATTCATTGGAACGGAGGGAGTATGTAATTTGACTCTTTTCATGAGTTTTGTTCCACATGTCACTTCCTCATGCCCTTTGCCAAAAGCAAAGACAAACAATTCATTGGAACGGAGGGAGTGGTATTTATTCGTTAAGAAGGAGCTATCGTGGACAATATGTTCTAGGTCCGAAAACACTTTATTTCCCGTCTATTATAATATATACGAGGGGTGCACATGTTAAGGTACTTCATAGAATAAAATAAAGGTAATAAAGAAATGATTGCGACAAAGTCTAATAATAAAACGTTTCAGAGTAGAAATAATATATATACCTGGCGTGACGCTAAGTAGCTCGTCGTCGTCGTATTTGATGCTCCCCATATTGTTTCAAGAAATAGGTTGTAAGAGTACAATTCTTGGGGTTCATTTACTATGTACTAATACTACAAGTCTATTTATAGTAAGGACTTACTACTACTTGGTAGAAGACTTGGTCTGTGTACTGTGTTAGTTGGTCAAGAAAGTCCGATTAATTATTACGTACGACTCATAAATCGACGTTTACCAATAGAATGATCGGATGGAATATTTTCATGTTAGTACTACCTTATATTTTAATTTCTTAGACGGTCGTGAGATCCTGCATATAGAAGCTGATTACAAATTACGTACTCCAGTAATTATCTCTTATGTGAAAAGTCTCAGAATATAAATACTGAGAGACCGTCTCATAATTTTTTTTTATATCGGCTCGTTTTGTTCTTTATTGTCTACCATGCCGTCTTTTTATCTTTGGTTATAAGCTAAGACTTTTCTGGCTACTCTCTCTGTCTCATTCATTTTGTTTATTACAAGGAAACAGGTCGGAAGAAATGTCGATGAATATTAATAAGGACTTTGTGAAGTCTAATTAAACAACAAATTAAAATGAGTATATGCTTCATGTAATAATAATGCACTTGGACACATTTTCGTGCATGAATAAGTACGTGACTGTTGCCTCACGTTACCGTAAGTAGTTTATAAACATAGAAAAGTTTATACTCCGTACTCTATTACGGAGTACGGAGTAATATTTAATAATGACTTACTGAAGTCAAATTAAATATATAGGTGTACGCAGTCTGTAGCAAAATAATTGTGTGGTTAAGTGCTTATTGCCAAACGTTGCCCTAAGTATTTTATAATGACCGTCTGGAGTCAAATTAAATAACGACATGATTATGCATTAAGCAATATTGTATCTATGTAAAAATTAATTCCTTAACTAATTAATAAAAAGTTATAGATAGCAACATGAAGTGCACCATTTCACTTGTAAAATCGTTCGAGTTAACAATATTTTTGACTTAAAGAAGCACATATTTAGTCGCATTATACGATATTGGGAAAATTGATTCGAACCTGGGATCTGTTGCCCATCCACAATACCAAGTCTTAACTACTTGACTGACTTAGACATTTTCGGTATCAACCAACCTATACAAATGAGTTATTAGACATAATTGACTTAATTAAACTCGTTAATTTCGTGTCAGATTAATTTGGGATTTGCTTAAATACACCAAATTTAAAAATACAAGACCCACGTAGATGGTATTATTATTACTGTGTATAAATACATGACCTACGTGATGGTATTCATAAGTCAACTAAAGAAGAGTATTACTCAAGGAAAAAAAAGGAGATAACATAAAGGAAAGCTAAGATTTGAGGAAGCTAAGATGGATATTATTCATGTTGCAACTCCATATGACTCGGGTAATCTTTTCTTTCATTCATTCATTGCTCCATGTTTCTTAATTGTAAATCGATCCTCAAATGTTATTTATCGTAGTCTGGCCGAAGCTAAAATTGAAAATTTTAGTTTTTTTTTCTTACGAGTACTTTGTTAAAAACATCATATTCATCGATTTTTGATAGAGAAATCGACAAATAATGTAAATAGTTTTTCCCCTCGAGTGGCATACATACACTATATGATTTGTCTAATCTGTGTCCAAATCTTAATGTTTGAAAGAATATATCACGTGAAATTGAAATATGAACTCTTAATTACCATATTTTTTTTTGAAATGAAGATTACTTTATATATTGACATACTGTATTAAATCTATCGCTGCCAAGTCCAAAATAGTTTCGAGCCATGCATATGCAACTTCTCATATCCTAATTTCGAACACAATCTAGCTAGATGATGAGCTACGTTATTAATTAATTACTTCGAAGTTTTACGTGTTTACAAGCGTTGATGATGAGGCATTGTCAGGTGAACAAGCTGAGCCAGAGGTCGAACCAAGTGAGGAGGACGACGAGGAAATCAACAATCAATTGGAATACATGGTTGATCATGTAAAACAAGCCTTTGATTCGGTCAAGCTAATTCGAGATATACTAAGCGAATATGTGAACCAATATATTGGATTTCAAGAGGCCGAGGGTGAAGGGGAATCAAACGATGACTTAGTTCGTTCCGAAAATATCAAGGCATTAGGCTACCATATATGCCTCACATTTGATTCAGTGAAAGCCATCGAAGATATACTACAAAATGTCGAAAGTAACCAAGTATCAAGTGAGGTCCAGGGACAGGGGCGAATCCAGGATTTCGTAAATAATGAGGTAGCGAAAAAATATATACATAATAATTGTAAAACACCGTGGCAAAAACCCTATAATCGTTCTTATTTTCCCCCGACCCAGATCCGATACAATCAACCCAAATAATACCATCGAGTTTGAAGATCGATGAAATGGGTTACTCAGTCGATCTGGTCCAAAGAGTCTTTTACTCTACTCAAAGCTCATTTTCGTGTCTAGCCTAAGATATATATATCTTCGTCTTTCCCTTTTGATATGTTTTTGTGTTAAGTATTTTTTATTTGTTTCATGTATTTGAGTATTTCTACATTTATCAGAAAGCGTTGTAAGGAAAAATATTGGTACATGTACCATCTCTATATACAAAACAATGAAACAAATAAATTTTATTAATTATGTCAAAAGTACGTGTACAATCTCTAATGTATCATCTGATTCTAGTGCGCTGTTAGGGAATAGTGAGGGACGTGTGCGTAGCTGATGACTTGAATCTCCCTTGAATGTTTGTATTTGCACGATTTATCATCATCTCGTTCTCTCTGGATCCTTTGCTTCATAAATTTTTCAATCTTCTCAAATGAATGAGGAGAACTCTATTTACGAAGTTTTGATTTTTCTTAGTGGACTTTTGTAGTCATAGCTCATTTATGAGTTTACACAAACTCTTACTTGTGAGGGCCATATCCGTCACAAGTGTATGACGGGTCAAATACTACTCATATGGGTAGATAAGACAAAAACTAAATGTCTACCCATGCTTTGTCTTATTTACCACATGGGTAGTATTTGGCCCGTTGCAGACTCACAAGCAAGACTTGCTGATGAGTTTATTAGTGACATTTGTCCAATTTGATTCTTTTCGAGTTTAACGATCCAAATAAGCTATTTTGTTATCCGGATCGACCCGTATTTTATTTATTCGGGGGAAAATAATTAAATTGAGTTAAAATTTCGTATTAACTCAAAATAATCAATTAATTAATTTATTTGATACTTTGATAAATTTTTAGTGCCTACAATCGCATGATTAGTTTAGACAGTTAGTCTCTCTTGCGACTTAAGACGGGTCAAATAGGTACCACTTGAGGAGTAAAAGACAAATATTTATCTAGGTTCCACCAACCTCACTTTTATCTTATCCCACTTATTTAGTACCGATTTGACCCGTTATACGTTTGTGACGGATATCTCCGTCACAAACAAGGATTTGTGTAGTTTAGACAAACCTAGAGAATAGTAAATTGTTTGGCTTTATCTACTGGATATTACTTGTCAAAATTAGTGCAGAAAACGTGGAAGATCAGTACTACAATTGTTCGTGACTATCGGCTACAATTTACGGAGTATTAGGTTAGATGAAATTGATTATTTTTAAATCTTGAAAGATCCGAAGATCCTCCTAGGAAAAATTTGTATCATTATGTTCGTTATCATTTTCATTTTATAATTAGTGTTATACTCCGTATCTCGTATAGTACTAATTTAGTGTGAGATGATACTCGTATTAATTATGCAATAATATCTCTTCTACTACCTATTTTCCCTTCCAACCTACTCACTACTTTCTTGACATTTACTACGTTCACACATGAAATTTATTGTGAAGTCTTTCCTCACTCCAAAACTCTTCAATCAAAGAAAAGTCTTTTGAATACTCCACATAAAAAACAAAGGTCATTTCCCCGCTTTAAGTCGTCTCTAAACTTATTACAGTAGTGTATTTATTATCAAAGATTTCTTAATCTAGTGATTAAGATCGATTAGATACCTTGGATAATAGTTTTCAAGTTCGAATATGCGACTATATGTACGCTCTTCGTTGGAAAAAAAACTTACTGTATTATATGTACACAAAATTTAAAAAAAAAAAAACGATATCTCAATACACAAGGACTTCATGTTACGTCTTTACTCTACACTATAGAGAAATTAATATCGAATACATAACTTAAATTGCAACAATTTTATTAGATATTGTAAATATCATAGGAATCATAGATTATCTCCTGAAACTGTTTCCGTGTAGAAACGCGTTCTTTACATATTGTAACGGAGATAATCTATGATTCCTATGATATTTACAATATCTAATAAATTTATCGAAAGAAATAAATGAAAGACATAAAAGTGGGGTTTTCGAACCCAATAAGCATTGATCGTTTTGGTGTAGGAAATCAACTACGACATCGTTTTGGTACAGCAAGGTAGTTCGATAATTGCTGATTGATGTTTTGGTAAGGACAAGTAGTAGACGACGCATTCACCGATTTGATGTGTTTGTTCCAAGCAGCATTCGGATCCCTGGTCGAGAACACGGTCCAAGTCCCTGTCGAGTTCTCATACCTACTATGTGTCATACGCTTGAACTCTTTCACATCTTTGTTCTTAGCCATATCAGTCTGGTCAATATCGATCACAAATATGTCCCCGTAAGGCCTCACTGAGTGTAAAAAGTGCGGCAAAGAAATGGGATCAACGGAGACACCAGCGAGGTCAGCAACGATCACAATGCTCCTTCCGTCCGGGCTGAAAAAGGGGTGGTTTATATGACCCGAAATATCATCTCCACTAGTTAAAACTCTTACCCTTACATCTCCATCACTTGCCTTGACAAGAAACACGGCATAGTAACCAGGGTCTAGACCATTGTCGGTATCTGAAGCGTGTTGAGGCTTGTCACGGGTTGACGAGAACACAATCCATTCACCACTTGGAGACCAATGGCAGTGCGTGTCTATCCAATCCCCTTTCGTTAGCCTCGTTATTTGACCGTACCCAAACTCACCCACTCGCGCATCCTCCATTATGTATAGGTTCTTGTATGGTTCACCTCTACCGTGGCCTCTGTTTGATCTGTATACCATTTTTGTCCCTGTTACAATGTTCGAAGTTATAATCGAATGCACGTGGACATGGTTCATCTAACATGGTATCAGAGTCAGCGTGATCAAAGGTCACAAGTTCAAATCCTGGCAACTCCCAATATCTCGAACTCTCAAGTGGAAGCACATGGTATGGGGGACCTGCTGTGCACTGACCACTCTTCAAGCCCAACGAACATTCGAGTGAGGAGTGTAATAGAATATAAATATAATATTTGGACCTCAACCATCACCTTAAGGTTTTGGTTGAGTTGTTTCATCTAACAGTAATGGTGTAGCTGATAAATACACACCTTCTGGATTTGTGGACGGAAAGGCGTTGTTGTAACCATCGGTTAATTCCTTGCGATGCTGATGTCCACCGGCGACCTTAGGAACAGCACATATATTGACGTCGGCCTGAGTGTCGGACGAAGGTCCAACGCATATGTAGAGTATATCCTTGTTTGGGTTCTGATTCCATACCGTCGAGAATATACTATTTGCAGATCGTTGCTAAAAATAAATTATCGATGCAAATATGTTATTGGATATATAAAGTACGGAGTAATTAATTAACAACGAAGTATATATATTGGTAGGTATTGGCGTATTGTATGTGGTGCATGGTTCACCTCGTAACGGACATTGAGTCCGGTATCATCAGCGACCCATACTTTCTTGAACTCGTTGTCGACAAATGCAAGCTTGGAGCCATCGGCACTGAACGTTGGAAACGCTCCTGACACCCTGAATAATCCAATATCCGGCTCTGGACAACGAAGCTTGCTAAATGTTTTCTCTATGTTATCGTGATTCTGCATAGAATGGTGAAGCCAAGATTATATTCGTAGTCAGACAGACTTAATATGATATCAGATCAGAGCCAGCGTGACCAAAGATGGTTGCTTCGACAACAAACCTTGTTAAGTTGGTTGCTTCGACAACGATGGTATCCTATGCGAGTTTCCCGATCTTTGTCAACTATAACAAACGGGTTGAAATGGTCGGCGTCTGGTCTGATACCTCGCGTTATCTCCACAGGCGGTCGTGTTCCAGTTGTGTCGAATATTTCAATATGTCGATACTGCGTTTCTTCAGAAGACGATGATGACTCCGATTGTGGACGCATAGTTACTACGGCCACAGTTGTCGAGTTGATAGCCGCTGGCGTGACTGCATTAATACCCTCTGGCGTAACTCTACTTACATAAGTGAAACATCCGACAATCTCAGCTCGAAATACACCCCAAAATTTTCCAATTTTCCGATGAAAAAAGATGACATTGTCGCTTCCCCATGTCGGCCAGCCAGCATCCTTGATGAATAACTTTCGATTGAAAGGCTCGTTTATATTCATAATAAAGATGTCGGTCTTCATGCTTTCGATCTCTCCGTTCCAACCTCCCCTGTCCTGGAATGATGCCATTGCCACCCTTTTCCCGTCTGGTGCCACCGACGGGCTTAAATCCGCCTCACCTGTCCAATCATAACCAACACAATCACACAGACGCGAGATTTCATTCTAATTAACATGATATCAGGACCAACGTGACCAAAGGCCTGACAGCCCCCAATATCTCTAAACTCTCAAGTGAAAACTCAGCACATGGTACAGACAATAGCGATAAGTAAAATGACATACATGGTGGGGTGAGGCGCTGAGTTAGTCCGTCCTTGAGGTTGGTTCTGTAGACAGCAGTCCAAGGTTGTCGACGACGGTCAGCAGGATCTTTGGTGGTGACATAGACGAGATAAGCATTATCGTCACCATCAACGCAAACGCACCCACTGTCTTCCATCCGAACCTTATCATACGTACCATACAATTTCGCAAAACTGAAGATTTCCACTGGTTTGTCAGCCGAGTGGACGGCTATATGAAGGGTTTCGAGATTGTCAGTACGCTCCGAAACCATAACCATTCCGGAAACAACAGATTCGGGATCCAGGCCTTGAGCGATCAAATGAGGGTGGGTGAGGATGGTGTTCAAAGCGGGTGGTGAAATCCAATGGCCATTGTAGTTGTAAGAATCTCCATCGGTCATGAGGAGTTCATCGTCGTTGGTCGAAGTTGGTTGGATTTTGGAGGAGTAAATGTCTAAGGGAACCGGTGGACGGTAGCTTGTGAAGAATGCAATGCTCCCTCTTCTTTCTTCCTGATAAAATTGTTGAAAATAGACGGTCATAAGAGCGCACTACGCAGGTGAGAATGGAACCCCAACCTCCCTTTTTCTCTCAGTATTATATTATATTAGTATAATAATATAATAATGCTTGTAGACAGGGGAATCTAATCTAGCTAGTAGTATAGGTGACACTTGCTATCCCAAACATTAAAAAAAAAAGATTATAATTATCGACTTTTACTACCCAAACTTCCTAAAAATGAGAGATTACGAATATGAGGTAAAAAAATAAAAAAAAATAATGTTGAAATTACCGTTGGAAGGTGATGTGAGTAGCTATGAGCATCCATGGCAGTCAAAGGGAAGAGAATGAAGGATCTATCCAGGAAAAAGCGAGAAGGAGAAAGAGGATAATTATTGTGTTGAGGCGTAGTGTTCGAATCCTGGCTCTTTCGTGTATAAATGGAGAAAAGTTTTTCCGCCTAGCATCAGACTATTATGGATATTATTTGGGCTTCAGATTATTTTATAAGTTAGTCCATCGTAAGAAATTCATTGTAATAGTTTATTTGATGAACTTTTAAATAGATCAAAATTAATGTAGCATTTAAAATTTATATCGATGTTTATTTCAATTAACAGTTAATCTTTTTAAGTAAATCAATCTTTATTTGTGTCGATAATATCTGATCGTCTATATAAGCCGTGCATTTGTACGGGGCCTACATCAGTGATAAAATTAAAAACATAATTCATTAACGGAAGTCTTAACTATATTCATAAACCGACGAAAACTGAAATTTTAATATTTTATTAATTTGAGGAGATATTATTTAAATATTTATCGCCCGTCAAATAAATCACCAGTAGGTGATATAATTATACAAGCATAAGGAGAGATGCATAAAATTAATTAACGATTCATTCGTATAAAATTAACCATTCAATTTGATATCATTTGTGGATGTCGTCTCACGCGTAAACTTTTACACCCTAATTTGTGCTCATCTTAAATCTATAAATACAAGCATCAATACACAGCAATTAAGTAAACCATCAAACACACTAATCCAAAGAAAAAACAAAAACAGAGTTTGACAAGCCAAAAACAAAACAGAGGAAAAAAAACAGAAAGAAAGATGAGTGAAAGCAGAGGTTGTATATCCTTCTTTGCAACCTACAGACCACCAGTAGCACTCGACATATACACTACTCCATACCCACTCGTGTCCAACAATGTCGACGAGCTTCCAATGTGCGACAAAAGTCCCGATTACAACTACAACGGCCACCACATTCCCTCGGCCGCCCTTAAAGCCATGCTCAATCGTCCCAAGCTGGCCGTCCACGGAACTGCTAGGGACGTTGACTCGGGTAATCTTTCGGGGTTGTTGTTCGTGTCTGAGAGAACTGACAGCCTCGAGACGCTTCATATTGCGCTGAGGTTTAGTAATAAGTCGGCGCCTGATAATGTGGCCTGGTCGTGTTGAGTTTCGCGGAGGTGTATGGCACCTTCAATGGTGTTCGACTTGAGGATAGTGGGTGTTTCGCTGGAGATGAGTATATTGTGTATGTTAGTACGAAGGATGACCCGAAAGCGTTTCATCAGCCGTGGACAGCGGTTTAGACGCATCTTGTCACCGGAGAAACCACCCGCCTCACTCCTCTTGGCACAGCTGATTTGAATCCATCGGTGTCGCCTGATGGCAAGATGATAGCGGTTGCAACGTTCGAGGGAAAACAAGGTGGTTGGTGTGGCGAGATCGAGGATCTCCAAACCAACATTGTTGTGTTTGATGTATCGAACCACCAGCAACGAACCATGATCGTGAGAGACGGTGGTTGGCCTACTTGGGGGAGCAACGAACACATCTTCTTCCACCGCAACACTGAAAAGGTGGAAAAGGTGAAGAACTGGGGGGTTTACTATGTCGACATTAACGATGGTGAAACATCGGTAGTCCGTGTCACACCCCCCGGAATCAACGCCATAACTCCAGCTGCTATCGACGAGAAAACAGTCGTGGTGGCGACTATTCGTGAGGGGTCAGCGTTCGGGGTTCAGCGCAATGGGTATCAGTACCGTCACATCGAGGTCTTTGAGCTATCGGTCTCAGGACAGCAACAACCTACACAATGCGTGACGAGAAATGTCAGAGAATTGGCTGATCATTTCAATCCCTTTGTTGTCAAGGATGTAAGTGGTAGAACTCGCATTGGCTATCATCGTTGCAAAGTGACCGACGACATCAACGAGGTTAGTATATATCATCTGATGGCGTCATGTCATTTTCCGTTTTTCCTTCACGTTATTTCAACTAATTACCCTTATATTTTTTTTGTAATTGTGAATGGAAGTATGAGGTGGTTGAAACTAGTTTCGACAAAACCAAATCACCAGTGGCGGATGTAGGATTGTGTAGAGTTTCGGGGATGTTTCCTGCCATTTCTCCCGACGGATCAAAGCTTGCTTTTGTTGACAATGAGTCGACGACCCTCTGGATTGCTGATAGCCATGGTTCGCGTGCTATATACGAGGTAACAAAACTATGGACACGTTTGTTAGACGGTCTTGCAAAAGAATTTCAATAAAACAAACATCTCGAACTAATTTAATTTCTATGACACCATGGATAATTATGTAGACGACACGTCAAAACCGCATGTTCTCACCGGTGTGGAATCAAGATCCGAAAAAGGATATCTTATACATCTGCGTCGGACCTTCTTTCAATGCACACCAAACCGTGGACATATATGCTATCTCCAATGTCGCGGGTCGTGTCCAACGACGTGTATGTCTTACTGATCATGGTTACAATAATGCCTTCCCATCGACCAACCCTGAAGGTACGTACTACTCCAATTCAAGACTTACTATTCGGTATTTTAAGCTCGCTCGTATCATGTTCGTTATATACTTGGCTACATGAAACGACAGGGACCAAACTAGTATTCCGATCAAACAGAGACGGGAACAAGAACCTATACATAATGGACGCAACCCACGGTGAGTATGGAGACGGTCCAGTAGAAAGAATCACAAACGGGGCATGGACCGACACACATTGCCAATGGTCGCCAAGGGGAGACTGGATTGCATTTTCATCTAACCGGGGCAACTCGACTGCCCTCAAGCCAGCGGACCAACCTGACCCCGGCTACTTTGGGGTGTACCTTGTCAACGTCGCCAACAAAACCTACCCGGTGGTTAAGGTTATCGACAGTGGACTTGATTGTACGGGTATTAGTTTATTTGCTGGACATGTGAACCATCCTTTGTTTAGCCCAGACGGGCGGTCACTTGTTGTCGCAGCTGATTTAGCTGCGATTTCATGTGATCCCGTCTCGCTGCCTTTTTTCACCCACTCTACAAGGCCTTATGGTGATGTTTTTACTGTCGACCTTGACGTGACTGACATAAAGAAGAACGAGGATCTGAAGAAGTTCACAAGGTTCACTCACAGTAAATACGAGAATTCGACTGCTAATTGGACCATGTTCTCGAATGAGGACTCGACTGCTGTATGGAATTCTTTTTCAGGTCCCTCACCTCGACGTCCTTTCATCGACAACATTTACCTCTCTCAAAGGTGTTCCAGAAGTGATTGACTCTCAAGTCTAGCTAGGCTCATGAGTCATGACGAAGAGCTTTGCTACATGTGATCTTCGAGACAAAAAAAAGTCGATTTCTTTATTTCCTTGTTATTTGTTTGTTTGCTTTCGTTTTGTATTGTTAATGCAAGACTCTTTTATTCTTGCATAAATCAAAGCCTACTTCGCAATTGTAAAAGGAAGATAACACAAACGCAAACACAAACACAAACACAAACACACAGATTTACGTAGTTTACTATTGAGGTACTCCGTAATAGATAGCCACGTCCACGAGATAACAATATTATAATTATTGATCTTGCAGTGACAAATTTGGGGTTGTTTCGGATTGCAAGACTTATAAAGAAAAATGTAAAGTACTGCTACCTCTGTTCCAGTCGTTTGTTTACCTTGTTTAAAGATAATCCTCGAAAGAATAATATAAAAGTAAACAAATTATGCGACATGACGGAGTACATTAATGGGAAAAATTAAAAAAAAATACAACATTTAAGTAGATTGTGTTAGTATGCCTTCAATTTTTTCAACAGAGGTAAATGCTCTTTGGAGGTGTTCCTTCAAGTCGTTAACCTTTGCTGAACGAACCGGATCTTTCGAGATACCACTTTCATTCTCAAACTCCGAATGATGTTTCACATAATCGTTTAGTATCTTCCGGATTATCTGAACAGAACTTACGGTCTTCTTTATCCGTTCGCTCATCTCTTCGACGATTATTGTTGCTTTAGTTGGGTCTGGCTTTTTGGGTGACGGGCTTGGACTAGTGACTTCGACGTCTCTTGAACTAGTGACGTCGAGCTCTATTGGGGTGGGTAACGGCCTTGGAGGACTCGGGATTGGGGGGATTATTGGGGTAGGTGAATTGCCTTCTTGTAGCCGAACAAGGAGTTTCTTTGCAACATCTACGATGCTCGTCCCAATTCGACATAGAAAGGCAAGAAAAGGGGGAATCGAGAAGTTGAAAAAGCGTGATGAAATATCGACAATCCACGAGCATAACCCCTCGAGTATCGCCATTGGAGACCGATCAAACTCGTCCGACTTGAGGTATTTGATAAAGTCGACGACATTCTTTGTAGCACTTCTATACATTTCTTCGGTTGTACTTGAGAAATTGGATAGAAAAGCTCGAAGATCCGGAACAGAGAATTCGATGAAACGCATGCCAACAACAACAAGGGTAGTTGCAAGCAGCAAAAACAGAGCAACCATGTATTTCAGATTTTTGCTACTTGTATGAATTGTATCCTCGACGATTTCCTGAAGGTTGTCGTGTTCATCGACAGGCCGATTGAGCTCCTGATTCTTTACACATAACGGAACGCTTTCAGCAGTTTGTAGTATATCGTGTATGGCATCAGACCACTCGAAGGTCAGGTGTATACGCCGCACACGTTCATCTAAGGCGATGACATTATTTCTCCAACGAACTCGATCACTTGACTGCCCTTCCTTCGCTCGAAGCTCAATATATTGTTTTACATAATTGCGTTGTATGTCGCGTATCGTGTTGATAGAATCCAAGGCTTTGTTCAGATGATCGGACAAGATTTCGACTTGACTCGTACAATAAAGAGACATTAAGTCAGGAACCGGGTGTTGTATTTCTTCGATGATTAGATGATCGGACAAGATTTCGACTTTTTGTGGGTCCGGAACAGTGTTCGTCACAGCTCGTTTGCTCGTCCCGTAGAGGAAGATTAGGGAGACGACGATGAGAAGCGAGACCAAGTATTTCCAAAGGCGCGATGAAACATCGATAACCTGTGAAGCAAACCCCTTGAGCGTCGTTGATCGATAACCTGCGAACCAAACCAAATCGAGTTTTTAAAGCAATTATAAATGGATGAAACGGAGAGAATATTTTGCATCATATTAAAAGAAGAACAATTTACTTGATTCATATGGAGACATCGTAATTAATCCTCTTCCTCACTCGATTTTATTGCGTCAATTTTTGTTTTATTTCTTTTTTACTTGAACTCTACATTCATCGTGTATTTATACCTCTAGGCTCCGGAGTTTGGACTAAAGGAGCGTCAACTCGAAATTCGAGTGAGACGGTCACATAATTAAGAACTTCTTTTTATTTCTCGAAAAATTATTTATTATATTAAAATATACTCCCTGTAATAATACAAGTATTTTATTTTAATTCTATATATTATTTGAAATTTGATTACTTGTTTTTTATTAATCAATAACGAACTCGAGTTGTTATAATTTTACAATGGTTTACCTAAATCATACATATAATATTAAATTTTCTATAATTTAAAATTGAGTTAATTATAATTAATTACTCTGTATTTACTTACCGTCTTACAAAATAGTCCGTATATTTTAACAAAAATAAACCAAGTCATATATAAAATTCAAATCAACGGGACAAAGAATAGTCGTGTATTATCATGAAATTGTTACGTGGTACGTTAACTTGCTTGTCAATTTGTCATTATTACAATACTAAAATTATTGTGATCCAGACTTTGTGGTTAGTCATTGTTAATATTAGGTCAAGCAAATTTTAAAAGCTGACTTCAAAAGTCTTAATATATAGTATTTGCATGATAGTAGTTCTCTTGTGAGACCGTCTTACGATAAGTTATTGTAAGACGTACTAATAGAATTAAAATATTAATAAAAAATAACTTCCTTATATGTGAAAGGTCTCACAATAAATTTATCTAGCAGATTAAAATAAATTTATGTATTAAGATCGTCAATACCGTAAATATGTTGTTGAGTGTAAATATGACTCATTTTTCACGTAACTTGTCTTATTTTCGAATTACCAAGTTGTTTTCGAAAATTTTCAATGATTAGCTCGTTACATTACATAATGTGTTCCCGTATCTTTTGTTATATAAACTCGTGTACCACATATTGGTTCATGTGACTGTGAGTGAACAATTTCATTTCACTATCTTAATTTTGTGATACGAAAATAAGAAGTATAAAATAATACGTAAGTCATTGTATTAGAATAATACTCCGTAATAAAATGATTAATTTTTTAATAATTGCATGATCATATCGTTTTATAATTTGACTTCAAACAAGTCAATATAAAATACTTGTAGTCACGTTCGACAATAAGTGTAATCACGTTCGGCAATAAGTGAGCAAGTCATTACTATACAAATAGTTGATGTTTTTTTTTTAATATTCAATGTCTTGGTTTAATAGTTAGGATGAAATTTTTCTGAACTGGTTTCAGGATGTATGTCCAACAACTTGTAAAAATTATGTGGAAAAATCACGTGACTAAGTCAGAAACTCAGAAATATCAACTAGCATACTTGTTAAAGTCGATCATGACAATAAATTGTCAATATTTTACCAATACTCATGATCTGAAGTACGAAATCCTTAGCATCAGCATCATAATCACCTTTGTGCTCGGTTTATGAAATACTAGTTCTTCCATACTTCCATAGTAGAGTATATATACAAAGCTAGCAGAGTGACTTTTAACTCCATATCAAATTAAACAAGTAAGATGGGGCGGAAGGGGAGGAACCAGGCGAACAACACCAAGCCCTACAATGATGACGACCCGGTCCCTCTGGACTCAGGTACGCTACCTTTACCCCTTCCATCAAATATCGTTGATACGAGTCTTAGAGTGACAAGAACAAGTTGTACAGAATCTTTTAAACATGATATTAGACGAATAGACGGTCCTGTTAGACACGATTTTGACAATTGTTTTCTCAAAATGTGTCTACAGCCCCGGTTGAATCTGAAAACCTCGGATCAGGGAAAATATCAGAAGAGATATTCAACAAGTCAGATGCGCCGCTGGAGAAAACCGACCTTAGATTGGTAGTGGAACTGATGGGGTCGGATACAGAGGATCGAAGATGTGGAGTTGATATAATCACGGTATTGGACGTGAGTTTTAGTATGAGGGGAAAGAAATTGGAGAAACTGATGGCATCGATGCAATTTCTAGTGAAGAAACTGAGCCCAATTGACCGACTGTCAATCGTTCAATTCTCGACTGAAGCTAAGAGGCTGTGCCCATTGACTACGATGCACGACAATGGGAAGGCCAAAGTCGAGATGAAAATCAACGAGTTAGAAGCTGATGGTGCGACGAATATCACGGGAGGCCTAGAAGAAGCGTTGAGGGTGTTGGCTGAACGTAGAGTATTCGAGGGGCGTACGACAGCTATCATGCTTATGTCTGATGGTGACCTAAGTAACAATGTCGCTCACCCTTCTACTCTCGATCTCTCAGGCGTCCCTGTTTACACTTTTGGTCTCGGTAAAGAGCATGACAGCCAGGTCTGTATGACTGTATCGCACGTTTTCAGTTCGATCAATGTTGTTTTATTTTATTAATACCGCGGGAACTGACATTGTATTTGATCGTATATATAAAGCTGCTTCAAGAGATAGCAGGAAGAAGTAACAAGGGAACGTATTCAGTCGCGGACGTGGAAGGGTCAGACTCTGCGAGTTTGAATGTCGCCTTTTCATCATGTCTCGCGGGGCTTCTAAGTGTGGTCGTACAAGACTTAAAGCTGACCCTCACCCAAATGAACTCGAAGATCAAGGATGTTCGTGCAGGGAATTATGATAAAACCCGTGGTGCTGAATCTGTAACGATCTCATTTGGGAATCTCTACAACCGTGAGAAACGTAGCATCACCGTGTTTCTTAGTCTTCCTGCTGTTCAAGATCGTTCTGCAATTGATATCCTCGACGTCACATTCTCCTACAGGTCAATTACCTACTCCATCTATTATCATTTATCTGTGTAAATGAGGCTGAGCTGAACTTATAGGAGCTGAGCTGAATTTATCGCAGCTGAGCTGAACTTAGTAGGAGCTAAGCTGAATTTATTAGAAGCTGCGTTGAACTTATAGGAGCTGAGCTTAGCTGAACTTGTAGAAGCTGAGTTGAACGAGCTGAAAAGAACAGGGCCTAATTGTTGTTGTTGTTGTGTGCAGGCCAAGTGGTGGAGGGGCAATGTATAATTCCCCGTCCTCAACGACTACAGTGACTCGCACGAGTTCACCAGTTACAGTCGACCCAGTCGAGGTGATCAACGAGATTGCACGTGGAGACACCGCTGCTGCAATAAAAAAAAGCAAGAAAACAGGCCGACGCAGAGGACTTCACCGGTGCTAAGACTACTCTCAACAACGCGGAGAAATCACTGAAGAAGCTTAACCGTGAGGCAGACGAATTAATCAAGGCACTGACATACGAAGTACAAGAGTTCGTTAGGTTGCTTAAGGACTCCGAGACTTATCGTACTGAGGGTCGTGCATTCGCTCTTTCATCCGAACTGTCTCATGACCTGCAACGGTTTGCAGCGAGAGGTGACGCGATGAAACTACAGGCACTGGCAATACCGCTCGTGGTCCTGTTTGCTAACCAAGCCATACAGTTTGACAAGAACAGTAGTTTTCGAGTGCCCTCGACCGAGCAAGATAGGGTTATAGTGAAGCGACAAGCTGCGATATTGGACAAAGCTGCGAAGGAGAGAAAGACGAAAATCGTGAGGGAGATTAAGAAATTGGAGAAAATTGCAGAGCAGGAGAGGAAGAAAGAAGTTAATAAAAATAGTCCGATTGTTGTTCAAGCTGTGACTCTTGATCATCACCTTGATCAAGCCATTGAATCTTTGAAAGCCATTCAAGTCTTGGTTGTTGCTCTCAAATCCATTTAAAATCTCGGTTATTTGTTTAATTTTTATATTATATACTACTGTATCTGCGAGGAATCGTATTTTAATCTAACATTTTCATTTTTCGAACATGTCATTTCTTTTGACGAATGCCCCGAGAGAGTAGCGAATGACTCGTCTTTATATAATCATACATGATACATGTGATGAAAATACGAGTCCTCAAAAATTTATAACAAATAAACTCGTATTTTTTTGATAAAATAATGCTCGAGAAATAAATAATTATCGAAATTGGTTTTGTATCAGAACAATTATCAAGAATGGATCCACATAGATCAGTAGTTTTGACGAATTTGTGGTTCGGTACTTGGTCGCTATCTTAGAAAGCGAGTTCTATTGAAACCGATGTCTGAGACAACGACCAAGTAGCCAAAAAAACATACATTTATGAAAATAATTTATTTCTATTTATGTCGAGAAAAAACGTACATTTATTTCTATTTATTGTAACAGTTATGAAAATAATTTACAACAATCCCACCATGCATTCTAAATTATTTATTACTCGTAGTTAATATCATCTAATTAATCTGTTGATGCAGTGTTAAATTATTTTTCAGAAATAATAATACTCCGTATATTACTCTATCATATTATTATCGAAGATATCGTGCTCTGGAACAGTAAGTCAGGTTTGAATCTCCATTGTTGAAAAAAAAGAAGAATATTATTATTATTCTTCCTTTTTTGAAGTAGTCCATGGAGCACACAACTTCTCTAACACTAGAGCCAAAGATATCACACAACCATCTTCTTTCTTCATCATTATTATCTCCCCTCCTTTCATCTCATCCTTCCTCTCTTCTTCATCTTCTTCTTCTTCTTCTACTTGACCCATTACACCTTTCATCGGACCGTCTTTGATTATTAAATCTACTTCCTCGATCATTATCTCCGCTCCTTTGATCTCGTCCTTGCTCTCCTCCTCTTCTTCTTCGTCTTCTTCTTCTTCTTCTTGACCCATTACGCCTTTTGTTGGACCTTCTTCTTCTTCTTCTTCTTCTTCATGATCAACTACTACTAGTTCTTGTTCTTGTTGTTGGTGCTTCTTGTTATTTGAAATGAGGATATGAGCAACATGTTGAACACTAGTTGGTTTTTTATGATTTTTGTGTGGAATAATTGAGTCCAATAATAATCCTTCATTTTCTTTGTCATAATCCTCCTCCTCCTCCTCCTTCATGCTAATTAACTTAGATTTCTCTAATCCATGCTTAAATTTGGCAGCTAATAAATTCTCTGCACTGTGTTCACCATCTTCTACTTCTTCCTTCAATCTATCATCCAAGCTAGGTTTGTTGTTCTCCTTGCTTTCTGCAACATCTAATCAAGTACTATTATTATTATTATTAGGTCCGTTCTTTCAGCCTGAACTGAATTAAAATAATCGAATATAATAGTTGGGCTAACTTCAACCATTGCCTTACAATTTTGGTTGAGTTGAGTCATGAGTTGCAAACCCTGACAGCCCTGAATATCTCGTACATGCGGAATTAAATTAGCTTAATCCTAATGAGTATGATTGATGTTAAATGTGTTCACACTCAATTCATTAAATTACATTATTAGGATTATTTTTTCTGTCTTCCTTTAAAAAAAAAAAAAGTCCAACCCCATGAGGCCACGATATGCCATTATTATGCTCTGAGAGAATAACGACAAGGCCACGTTCGAAATCATAATATAATATATACCGTATATGACTACACTGACTCTAATACCGTGATAAGATCAGATTAACCTTTCAAACAAACAATACCTGTGGAAGGCATCACGTTTTCGGGTGTAGTTGATATGGCAGCAGCACCATTTCTGCATCATTGTGTAATTAACAATATTATTAATACAGTAACATTTTTTTTAATGTGTAATTATTCTTAGGAAATATGTTACGGAGTATTTTTTAAAAAAATTACGAGAGAGACTTACGTCTGCTTAGGAGAAGAATGTTGTTGATTGTTGTGATGATGAAGTACATAATTATCGTCAGTGACGGTCTCAACGACTTCTTTTACTTCCTCGATCACGGCCAGAGTGTTATAAAATTCGTCATCATCATTATCATTGCCATGACCATGACCATGACCATGACCCTCACCAATAAAGCTGCAACCAATTTTGTTGCCTGCTTCTGCAAACACAAGCAGTCTCGATCAATAATTTACACTTTTCTTTCATAGGTGTAATAGTAAATATAAAAACTTACTATCAAACTGTATATATAACTTGTACATGAGTATTTTGGATCATATTTCGACATATAATATTTTCCTAACATTCAACAAACTCATGGTAATTCGATAAAAAAATTTACGTAAAAAAAATACGAAGTAAATATAGTAGAAATGAAAGAAGAAATAAAATTACTTGAACTTTTTCGACGACGGAAGAGCTTGGTGAAAATATTTGAATGAGTTTTTTTGGTTGACTTTGGACGTGCAGGGCTACGTAAAAATTGGGCACAACTGTAATTGTTGAACCTTGATGATGCATTTTCTTCCTTCCATTCTTCATAAGATCGAATCATTTCGACTTATAATCAATAACTCGATCGATTTAGATCAGATCACGTATAAATAGAGGTATAATATCGATTGATTGACTTTCGAAACAAGGGATTGATAATAACTAAGGTAATAGTACTTCAAAACTTAAGGGCATCAAAACAATGTAGGAGTATATATAAGTATAGAACCATGACTTAGGATGGACAACAAGAGGTGTTCTTAACTTATCCGTTAAGTACTATTGTGCTAACAAGTTGAAGAAAATGAACCAATTAAATAAGGACGACTCACAAGATTAGGAATAATTGAACAGTCAATAGTGTCAACTAATTTTAGTTATACATTTATATCCTATTAATTTGGAATCAGACCTGATAAACGGGTCAACCAGGTTGGGTTCGGGTCACATTCTGATTATAGAAATCGGGTTGACTTCGGATCAGGCCGGGTCGTTTTCAGGTTTGTTATTTTCAACTTTGTTAGGGATATCGATTCGTTTTCTAACATTAATAGTCGGGTCACTTTCAAGTTAGTCCGGGTCAATTCGAGTTACGGGTCAATCTCGAATTTTTAGTTCAGGTGACGGATAGGGTTCGGATTGACTTATTCGGATCGGGTCAGTTTTGTCAGATCATAGTATGATCCGTTCACATGCATCTTCTATTATAGAGAGTTAGGTTTTGTTGATGAACACTCTTACTCACTCGTCTCTTTTATTCATTTGTTTGTCGCCTACATACAAACGTAAATAAATGAACGAAGCAGTGGGAATATGATATTGGCTACCCAATACACGTACACAAGTGTTTCCTTTATTATACGGAGTAACACGTTTGGGAAAATGGCAAAACACGTACACGGTATGTACACACCTAGAGAACTACTTGATCGAGTTGAATTGGGGGCGCACGATTTTGGCATGAAGATGGGTAGAAGTGACCTAACGCATCTACGTCGTGTTATTTACTTTGACTTCACTTAGTCTTTTATAAAATAATACTACTACTACTACTTCACAAAGTCATTACTATATTTAAATACAATGTGGAGTATTAAATTTTACTCGTATAAATTAGGGTCGTACCGAAGAAATAATATATACTCCGTGTGTATATATGATGGCTTAAAATACTTGTTTATAAAGCATTGTTATGTGCGAATAAGGAAATGACTGAATATAACACCGAATCGACTAAACGTTTTCCTAATAGAACAATTCGATCCTCATTTCAGTGCAGGGTTGTACCGAATTTTCTACTGAATAAGACGGTGTTACTCTGAATTTGTACAGTAAACAAAGATGTAAATATGAAGTGTTTTGTGCAGATTTTGCTTGTATTTCTGGATCTAATCAATCATGTACTAGATAGAGATTGAAAGGACATGGATACGAGTTTCTGAAGAGGGTGTGATCGATGACTCTTCAGAATTTCCCACCAGATTCTGATTGAACAGATTTAATCAATCCGTATTTATATTTTCGTCCACTTTCAATATAATACTAACTATATATATTAAACAAAGTGGACTAACATAGAGATACGGAGATATTATTATTTTGAGTATTACAATAATATTGTAGGAGAGGTAGGGTTGTAGGGTAAATGATAAGTAATGCCTAGTGGTGCCCTTAAAACTCGACTCAAAATAAGTTAAAATAATATTCTTCATTAAATGTTATTTTGACATTTATAATGATTATTTTAAATTTGCTTATAAAAGTGAAAATAAATATAAAACATTTAATTGATTAATAGGGAGGTAATTAATATAATGGGGCTCGAGTGCACCTCGAGCCTATTTCCAAGCTTCGTTTTTTTAAGCTCACACAGTTTTGAAATGACTTCAAAGTCCAAAGTCAAACTCAAACTCAAAACATTAATGATTAATGAAAATATTTCATCAATTTATTAACGATTTTACCGTAATTATTGTGTACAACCGTTGTAACATGCAATGGATCATTTTAGGTTAACTAGTTACCACTTTCAAATAAATAGTTACCACTTTTTTCGTATAAAAAAATAGTCACTATTTAACCTAAACCGGTCACTAAATAACCTAAAGTGATAATTTTTTATTGTAACTCCTAGTTTTAAAATCCGTTGTACGGTACAACGGTTGTACACTATAATTAGTGATGATTTTGTTCCTTTAAAGAAATGCGCACTTAATTGCATTACTATAGAGAGATCGAATCTGAAACCTACGAGTATTATTCATAGTGCATTATCTGTCTTAATATTGATTAAATTAAAACATCTACAAACCATGAACTACGATTTATTTGAAGTACTAATTAATCAGACTTTATTTCGTAGTACTAATTAATCGGACTTCCTTGACCAACATATCGTAGTAGTAATATATATACATGGCAACAACGGGTAACAAAAACGCAAGAATTCCACTATTTCTTGAATCATAAATAATACTATAATAGTAATTCTTGTGTGAAACTGTCTTACAATAAGTTATTTATAACAAGTAATATGGACAGCATCAAATACAACGACGACGAGCCAATTACTGTCCAACCACAAGGTATCGAGTTTATCATATTTGCTTACTATATCCGAAATGAATGGTGTCATTTTTACTCTTACTGCATGAACTAACGTGAATAGTTAAATTTTGCTCTTACTTTCAAAATATTGACCATAATTATATCATTGTTTCATCGTGTTTTTATTGATTTGTTCATAAATCATAACTTCTTATTTACCGTATATCTTTTGGATTCTAAATTATTAAAAATAATATCGTTGGAAAAAAAATGAAAATTTAATACTTAAATAAGGAGTATAGGTTTAAGTTAGGCTCAACCTCGACTCGAGATATAAAAATCATATTTTAGCTTGCAAGCTAGCTTGTTGGTGAGCTCATTTTATACATGTAGTACGATCTTCCCATATAATATGGTAAGATCACTTTTCGGTGTAACAACCCGACCTAAACTAGGACTGGAAATGTTAGTCACGGCAGCTCACTAGACTATGTACTGGTTCCAGAGACCAACACAAGTTCTTTCTACCCATCAACCATGCTTAATTATGGAGTTTTTTGCACTTTGTTGATCTGATATGAGTAGTAATTTCAATCCCTTTAAGTACTAGTCATTTAAGCTAATAATTTGCTCGGGTGTTACAGCACCAAATATGAATGATGCCTTGGCATCAGGAAAGATAGCGTTCGATATATTCAATAAGTTTGATGCGCCAATGGAGAAAACCGAGCTTCGAGTGGTTGTGGAACTAATGGAGTCGGACGATAATAACCAGTACCCAAGAGGCGGAGTTGATATAGTGACGGTATTGGATGTAAGTCAAAGTATGGGTGTCGAAAAACTATTGAAATTACAAGAATGTATGATGTATTTGGTGAAGAAACTGAGCCCAATCGACCGTCTATCGATTGTCACAATCTCGACAGATGCTAAGAGGTTGTGCCCATTGACTGCAATGCACTGCGACGGGCAAGCCAAAGTCGAGATGCTCATTATCAATCAGTTGATCGATGGAGGTCAGGCAAATATCACGGTTGGCCTACAAACCGCCTTGGATGTGTTGGCCCAGCGTCGACAGCACGAGGGTCGTACGTCTGCTATCATGCTTATGTCTGATGGGGAACAAATTAACGGACTTGTTGACCCGTCTATCTTTGATGTCGGACATGTTCCTGTTTACACTTTTGGCATCGGCAAAGATCACGACAGTAAGGTATGTATAATGTATCCCCCTCTCTTATATTGTAATGCGACTGAACAAAAAAAAACATTTCGGTTTAAGCTAAATCATTGTATTTCTTCCTATGAAGTTGCTTCAAGAGATAGCTAGGAGAAGCAAGCAGGGAACATATTCAGATGTAGAAGCAACAGGCTCATCATCGAGTTTGAATGTAACATTTGCACCATGTCTCGCGGGGCTACTGTCCGTGGTTGTACAAGATCTCGAGCTGACCGTCACCCAAGTTGAAAATTCGGGAATTCAGGAAGTACGTTCAGGGAGTTACGATCAGACCCGTTGTTTTGGGTAAAAATTTACCGGGTTTCGATTCGGGTTATGGGTTAGAGTGATCGAACTAAGACCGACAGAGTAACGAGTAAATCGCGCCAGCGAATATGAAACGTGAAAAGAAAAATGAAAGGACGCGAGAATTGGTGACGCGGAAAACCCAAATGGGAAAAACCGCGGGGGGAATCGGAGTCCCGCCAAAGTATCAACTATGGAAGATTTGGAATAGTACAAACTACAAAGTATCGATTTATGATTATTGTAGGCTAGTATCTTTTCGTAGGTTTTTCTGCGGTAGGGTTAAAGTTGCGTTGAATGACCCTCGTCTTTGCAGAATGATCGCTTCAGGTTTATAATACCCTTCTCTTCTGTTTCCTTGATTCCCTCCTGCTCTGGTGGGTTAGTTCCTTACTTCTAGGGGGTTCGTTGCTGACCTTTTCTTTGCTTGGAGTAGGGTTCTTTATTGGTGTTGGGTTACTCCTGGCCCATCTCTGGACTTTGCTGCTAACCGGCCCAATATCATTACTGGGCTCAAGTCTCCTTTGTTGACTTCCTCTTGTGTCGGGTTCCCGACTTTTACGACTTTGACTTTGACCTTTGGACATTATTCCGTAGTTTCTTCGTGTACGATTCTTTGACTTTCTGACCGGGGATATTCCACGTCATTTCTCAAGGGTGCGGATTTTATCCCAAACAAATGCCCCCAAATTTCCGACTAAGCTCATCTTAGGCGGGAATTTCTGTTTGAGTTGCTCTCAGTTGGTGATGATTTTATTCTGTAGAGTTTGTCTTTCGGTCTATTTCCCTCGTTTTTCCAACTGACTGCTCCTCTTCCTCATGATGATTTCATCCTCTCCCTCCTTAATTGCTCACTCTTCCCCGTACTATCTTTCCTACCTTAACTCACCCAACTTCCCTTTCTCTCTCTATTTGCTCTTATTCCTCCATCTTCCTTCTTACCCTTATTCTCTTTCAAAATTCGAATTGCTCTAATCCTCTCCGTCTCCCGTCGCCGTCGCCGTTGTTGTATTGTGCTCAGGTGAACTCTTTTCCCTTCTGATTTTTCGTTGTTTTTCCCTTTTCCCTTTTCCCTTTACCGATGGCTCCGAAGTCAAATCGCGGCAAATCTTCTAGCCCTTCAACTCCTTCTCCATTATCTTTGTCGTTTTCTACTTCTGATATCTTGGGCAAGACGCATTCGTGTGATTCCAGCTTCTCCTCCAAGGATCTGTCCTTTGTCAGAGAGCTCTTTGGGTTCGGTGAGGGGATTGAAATTCACATCCCCTCTCCTGGGCAGAGGGCGGACTCCGTTCTTTCTGGATGGGTCTGCATGTATGCCTATCCCTTCCTTCTAGGCTTGCGTTTCCCCTTTCCTCCTCTGGTTCAGGAGCTTCTGAACTACTATAAGCTGGCCCCTTGTCAGTTGGTCCCTCATACTTGGAGGGTTCTGCTATCCTTCTGTGTGCTGAACCATCGCTACCAGAAGGACTTTTCCCTGCGCGACGTTTGTGCCGTGTTCCAGGTGCGGCCCCTGGGACGTGGCCAAGTAACGATGCGCGTGAAGGATAAGAGCTACCCTGGTATAATCTTCCCTGCCAACCCTCCAGACGCAGACTGGTTTCGAGACTTTGTTTTTGTGAAGACAGATTCTCTCCTCCCCCTCCCCATGATTACCTCTATTCAGAATGGGGACCTGTCACAGGTACTTGTCGTGCCTTTGGTTCTTAGATCTTCTTACACACTTACTTTGCTTACTGGTTTCATGTCACAGGTCTTCAGCAGCTTAAGGGGGCGACGCCCATTCTTGACTTCGCTGCCAAGCTTTCCGGTTTGAGTTTGGAGCAGCTCTCCTTCAATAACCTCTTCGTTCCTTCTGATAACGGAACTTGTCCTCCCATAGCTGGCGTTATGTCTTCCGGTGGGGCTAGTCCGTTGTATGTACTGATTCCTTTTGTTTTCTTGTGTGTGCGCGACTGATTTTACTTTGGTGTCTTCATCAGGTAACTCAAAAACTCCGATGACTTTGGACCGGGTCAGGGCTAGGAGAAAGAGCATGGCTACTCGCTCTTCCTCCAGGAGGGGTTCTGGCTCATCCCCTGCTCCCTCAACTGGCTCTAAAAGGAAGCGCAGCCCCTCTCCCTCTGCACAGGCTGGCTCTGCAGAAGAGACTCCGGTGATCCACGTGCCTGACTCTCCTCAACCCTCCATCCCACATTCTGCTGAGTGTGACCCGGATGATATCCTGCTATCCTTTCCCAAGGATTTCGGGACTATCAGGGGCTTGAAAGACCTAGCTCCTCTGAATCAGCTCCTCTTCCCTGGCTCAGAAGCAGTGATGGCCAGAGAATCTCTCACTGAGGTGGCCACCCACCTCTCTGTCCACGCCTTTGAGGTAATTTTCCATCTACGTTTGCTCAGAGTCTTTTATTTTCCTTGGTACCCAGCTGATGATGGTCGTTCTTCTGGTCAGGCTCTCCAGATGGCTCTGTTCCTGAGGGGTGGAGTGTCCCATCTCAGGGACCTCGGGGGCCAATTGCAGTCTGAGAACGCCCACTTGTCCGAGGAGGTGGGTCATGCCAGGGCAGAGGCCCTGGGGCTGGAGGAGAAGGCTGCAAGGCTGGAGGAGGAGGCTGTGAGGCTGAGGGAGGAGGCTGTGAGGCTGAGGGAGGAGGCTGCCGGGCTGAAAGGGGAGCTGGACCAGGTCAAGGGGCAACTTGCTGAGGGGGAGAATCAGAAGGCGGCTGTGCGGGCTGAGCTTGCTGAGGTGCAGGAGGCCAACTCCAACCTTCAGGATAAAGTGGTCAGGCTGCAGGAGAACATGGAAGGGGCTCTTAGCTGGTCTGCTCTGAGCACTGAGATCCAGATGGTCAGCACCTTCTCTGCAGGGAAGCATACGAGCTGGGACTTGGCTGCTCTGCAGAAGAGGATGGAGGAGGAGTTCCCCGACGGTTTTGACTTGGAGATGCTTGCTGGGGGTGAGGGGGAGGTTGTGGAGGAGTCGGTTTCCTCCCCTGCGGCGGCTCAGGAAGCGCTTGAACCCGCAGATGCTGAGGCCATGGTGGTGGAACCCCTTGCTTCTCTCCCTGCTGAAGATAATATCTAGGCTGTTCAGCCTATTAATTTCTGATGCTTTTGCCCTGTGTGGCATGAAAAACAAAATACTTTGTTAAAATTTTTTATCGTTCTGGATTTTCCTCTGCTCTAGGGAGCAGATTACTTTGAATTTTACCTCTGCTCAGGGGAGCAGAGGGTTTGAACTTGTTTTCTTTGTTAAAAATGCGTTTGCTTACTTTTGTGATGTTTCTGTGTTTTTGATTGTTGTCGTCTGTTGTATGCATGCCTTTGTTTGTATGGTCGACCCTTGGTAAGTGGTGGCCTGGGATTTTGTTCGCCCACTCAGTCGGAGGTGCCACGCTTTTGCGTGGGTGTTGAGTGGCGCAGGAGACTTGTAATGTCCTGGTTGTAGGCACTCAGCACAAGACGCACGCCTTCTGTGGGGATTATACATTCCACCAGATCAGTTACCCATATCAGTTGGCAAAATAACCGGTAAAAAATTTTATCTTGTTTGAAAGTGTTAACCAAAGCGAATTTTAAGACGTGTGAGAACAAACTTTAGCTTTTGTGAGTGCGTGAGAGAGGATAAACATACACTTGTGGCAGAAAACTCAGAAAATGTGACAAAGTCAGGTTTTTGAAAATAAAAGAAATTCTGAGATAAAAGAAAAGCGATATTTTTTTTTTATACAGAAATCTGACCAGGCTTTGAAAATAAACTAAGTTTGAAGTTTTCCAAAATTAACTTCTGCCTCAGGTGTCAAAAATCTTGCGACCTAGGGGATGTTTTGGAAAATAGAGTAGAGTTTCAAAGACATCGGATATGGTTACCTGGACTCTGGTGGGAATGTATCTGGCAGATTGAATACCCTACTTCTGGCGACTGTGGCCTATACTCCTGGTGACTTTTACTCAGCAGAAGTATTTTTTCAGATGTACTATATTCCATGGTTTTTGAATAACTTCCCCTTCCATGGTCATTAGTTGATATGCTCCATTTCCGACTATTTTCTCCACTTGGTAAGGCCCTTCCCAGGTGTAGGCGAATTTCCCCGCTTGCTGGTTTCTGGTGTTCTGGAATACTCTCCTGAGGACCAGATCTCCTTCTTGTAGGACTCTGACTTTAACATTTTTGTTGTAGCTTATGGCGACTGTCTGCCTGTAGGAGGCCATCCTGATCTGAGCATCAGTCCTGAGTTCTTCTATGGTGTCCAAGTTATTTGCCATCTCCACCTGGTTTCTTTCTTCCGTTATGCATCCATATCTGTGAGTGGGTACCCTCACCTCTGCGGGGATGACTGCTTCTGCACCATAAACCAAACTAAAGGGCGTCTGCCCTGTAGCCACCTTAGGTGTTGTCCTATCGGACCACAGCACCAGAGGAAGCTCCTCTGCCCATCTGCCCCCTGCCTCCTCTAGTCTCCTCTTCAGATTATCCATTACAATTTTGTTGCTAGATTCCGCCTGCCCGTTGGACTGGGGATTTCTGGGGGTAGACTTGTTTAGGGCGATATTCCACCTGGCACAGTAGGCCTCCATCTTGCTGCCAATAAATTGGGATCCGTTGTCGCAGATGATTTCTGAGGGAACGCCAAACCTGCAGATAATATTACGCTTAATAAAGGATATAACCTGCTTCTCAGTCACCTGAGGGAACGCTTCTGCCTCTATCCACTTGGAGAAGTAGTCGGTCATTGCAAGCATGAACACTTTATTTCCTGGCGCTCTTGGTAATTTCCCCACAATATCCATTCCCCACTTCATGAAAGGCCAAGGGGAGATTATTGGATGTAGTGGTTCTGCTGGCTGGTGGTTGACCGGTGCATGTCTTTGGCAGGCGTCGCATTTTTTAACATACTCTCTGGCGTCTCTGCGCATTGTTGGCCAGTAGTATCCTTGGCGAAGTGCTCTGCTAGATAGACTCTTGCCCCCTGCATGATTTCCACACTCTCCGCTGTGGAGATCATGTAATACCATCTTTGCTTCCTCCTGACTTAGGCATCTCAGGTATGGCCCGGCGGTAGATCTTTTGAATACTACTCCATCGATGAGGGTATATCTGGATGCCTTCATCCGGAAACTTCGGGCTTCTCTCTTGTCTGCTGGCAGGATATCATCTTGCAACCAATCCTTGTAGGGTTTTCTCCAGTCTGTGATCTCCTCCTGATCTGTTGTGGTGCTGTAGATCCTAGCCTCCTGAAACCATTGCATCCCCAGCTCTGGTGGATCCTCCTCTGGTGTTTCCCACTTCCTTGCGTCTGCGCTTTTTCCGACTGCTGGCTCTAACACGTGCACTATGGGTATGGTGGACACCTCTCCTGGTTTGAAGGTTGCCCCCAGGGTTGCTAAGGCGTCTGCTTCCACGTTTTTCTCCCTTGGAACTTGGCTGATTGCAAATTCTTCGAACCTTCGGGAGAGACTTTTTGCTACTTCAAGGTAAGCTACCATTTTGGAATCTTTTGCTGCGTATAGGCCATTCATATGGTTCACTATTAGTTGGGAGTCACCATATACCTCCAATCGCTTGATTTTAAGGTCTAGAGCCAACTGGAGCCCTAGGATTAGCGCTTCATACTCTGCTTCATTGTTCGTTGTTCGGAATTCGCATCGCACTGCTTGGACTATGAGATCCCCCTGAGGAGACTTCAGAACTAGTCCTGCTCCGGACCCTCGCATGTTGGAGGCGCCATCCACGTTGAGTTTCCACACCTGTTCGCCCTTGTCTTCCTCAAGGAGAAGGATGTCCTTTTCCGCCTGGGTCTGCAGTGCTGGGCTGAAGTCCGATACGAAGTCTGCCAACGCCTGGGACTTTATTGCTGTTCTGGGGACAAATTTCAGGTCGAATCCGCTCAAGTGTATAGACCACTTGGCCATTCTTCCTGACAACTCAGGTTTTCTCATAATAGTTTTTAGTGGATAGTTCGTTATTACAGATATAGTATGCGATTCAAAATAGGGACGCAGTTTATATGATGCTGTGACGAGTGCAAGTACAAGTTTTTCAAGGGATGTGTACCTGGTCTCTGCAGGAAGCAGAGACTTACTGACATAGTAGACGGGGTGCTGTGCTCCCTCATGTTCCCTTATCAGCACTGCACTGACTGCCACCTCAGTTACTGAAAGATACAAGAAGAGCGGTTCCCCAGGTTCCGGCTTTGACAGGAGTGGTGGAGTGCTCAAGTAGTGCTTCAGTTCCTTGAATGCTTTCTCGTGCTCCTCCGTCCAGTCGAACCTCTGAGCTTTCTTCAGGACGTCGTAGAATAGTCGGCATCTATCTGAGGATCTGGAGATAAACCTATTCAGGGCAGCAATCCTTCCCGTCAACCGCTGCACGTCCTTTGGTTTCTGTGGAGACTCTAGCTGCAGGATGGCTTTGATCTGCTCTGTGCTGGCTTCAATTCCTCTCTGGGTGACCATATACCCTAAGAATTTTCCACAAGATACTCCGAACGTGCACTTGGTCGGGTTCAACTTCATCTTGTACTCTCTCAGGGTGCTGAAGGTGTCCTCTAGGTGTGCCGCGTGCTCCGAGGCTTGCTTGGATTTGACGACCATATCGTCAATATATACTTCCATGGTGTTGCCGATTTGCTTTTTGAACATCATGTTAACCAGCCTCTGGTAGGTGGACCCTGCATTTTTCAGACCAAAAGGCATAACATTGTAGCAATAGATACCTCTCTCAGATCTGAAGGCGGTTTTCTCTTGATCTGCTGGATGCATTTTGATTTGATTGTATCCACTCCATGCGTCGAGGAAGGTTAGCATCTCATGGCCTGCTGTGGCGTCTACCATTGCGTCTATGTGCGGCAGAGGGAAAGGATCTTTGGGGCATGCCTTGTTTAAATCGGTGAAGTCGACGCATACTCTCCACTTGCCGTTCTTTTTCGGGACTACCACCACGTTGGATAGCCATTCTGGATACTTCACTTCTCTGATTTTTCCGGCAGCCAGCAGGTTATCCACCTCCTGGTTGATTACTTGGTTCCTCTCTGGAGCAAACTTTCTCCTCTTCTGCTGGATCGGCTTGTAACTTGGGTCCACACTTAACCTGTGGGTTATGATGCTCGGATCTATTCCTACCATATCGTCATGGGACCAAGCAAAACAATCCATGTTAGTTTTTAATAATTCAATAAGGTTTTGTCGTGTGTTACCTGTGCATTCCGATCCGATCAACACTTTTCGCTCAGGGTGCTGTTTGTCCAGGTTGACTTCATCTACCTCCGCCTGAGGGGGTTCGAGATACTCTTGCAGGGGTAGGTGAAGGCTCTGTAGTTGCTATGCTGGAGGGCTCGCTGTCTTCTTCAACGCCACTCTATAGCAGTCTTTGGCCTCCCTCTGATCACCGCTGATCTTCTGTACTCCCCAAGGCGTGGGGAACTTCAAACACTGGTGGTAGGTGGAGGTGATTGCCTTCATCTCATGTATCCACGGTCTTCCTAGGATCACATTGTAAGTAGAGGGACCGTCAATGACCAGGTACCTCACTTGCTTGTTTACGCCTCCTGCGTAGGTAGGAATCGTGATCTCCCCCAGGGAGTATTTTGTTTCTCCACTGAAACCTACGAGAGGGACTGCCTTCTTGCTCAGGTCCTCCTCGCTGAATCCCATGTTTTTGCAGAGTCTCTAACATGATTAAGTTAACAGAACTTCCGGTATCCACCAGTATTTTCTTCACAGTGCAGTTCCCTATGGAGAGCGTGATGATTAGGGCGTCATGGTGAGATTCCGGAGACGGTTCCGCATCGGATTCATCGAAGGTGACGGCTGGGAGGTCCGGACAGCTGATTCTGCAGGAGTATTCTGGTGTGTCACCCTTGGATTGGAAGGCGTGCCTCTTGGCTGCTGAGTAAGTTAGGCCACACAATTCCGATCCTCCTGTGATCACGTTTACGACTCTAGTGCACAGCGGAGGGGGTGAGGGCAACACCTGATCTGCCGCATTCACCCTGCTAAAGTTTCTGGATATCAAATGATCCAGGTTTCCCTGATCGTAATGGAACTTCACTTCTTTCCTGAGGAGGACGCATTCTTCAGTGTTGTGCCCAATGTCGTCGTGAAACTCGCACCTCTTGCTGGCATCTCGACGGTCGTTGGCATACTCTTGCCTCCTGGGCCACCTGACTTTGCGCCCCAACTCCTTCAGGGCCTTGAGCAGGCCAGTGAGATTGGTAGAGAACCTGTACTCACTGATCTTTGGTGGGAGTGCGGGGCTCTCCCTCCAATCTTTCTCCTCAGATACTTTGTGCACGCTCCTGTCATAGGGCTTGGACCTTTCGCCTCTCTTCTCTGCGGGTGCCTTTCTGGAGACGTGCTCAGAACCATAGGAAGCTCGTCTGGGGCCCGAATCTTCTTCTAATCTGATGGCCGCCATTGCTTTGGTTTGTACATCTTCGAATGTAGTGCATGGATACTTGGTGAGATCTTTGTAAAGGTCCGAATCCTGGAGGAGCCCTTGACGAAAGGCTTCTATGGCGGTGGCTACGTCACATCTGGGAATAGTCACTTTCTCCCTGTTGAACCTGTTGAGGAAATCTCGCGTGGACTCCTCGAACTTCTGCACCACCCTGTACAGATCACTGGTCTGCTTCTCCGGCTTCCTGCTGCTGGCGAACTGTTGGTTGAAGGCGTTGACCAGATCGGCAAAGGAGGTGATACTTCTGTTTGGTAGGCCCACAAACCAGTGAAGGGCTGCCCCTGAGAGGGTGGAGCCAAACCCCTTGCACATGCAGGCTTCTTTCAGAGGCCCTGTGGCGGTTACCACCATCATTTTTTGCTTATACTGGTTGATATGATCCAAAGGGTCTGCAGTGCCATCGTAAAGCGTCATGGCTGGTGGCACAAAACCCTTGGGCACAGCAACACCGGCCAGGTCGTCAGTGAAGGGCGAGTCGGCATAGTTGTCTTTGGCTGCTCTCTCCAGGGGGCGTGGCATTCCAGGGATTTTGCTGATCAACTCTCTTAGCTCCTTCAACTCTTGGTACTGCTGGTCTGCAGCAACACTTGTCCCCGCAGAAGGGTTAGGAGCAGATGGAAAGAAGCTAAAAGGGGTACTCCCTGTCTGGGGTCCTCCAAGGTGGCGACTGATCGGGGGTGGAGGCGGAAGGGACATAGCGACGGCAAGCTCGGGCCGCCATCCTGAAGCCACCTGAGGTGAGGTCTGAGATGGCCAAGCTGATTCAGGATAGGGACTGGTGACCACTGGATTGACCGTTACTCTCGGCTGCCACCCGGATGCCTGCTGACTGGGGATAGGCGTCTGATCCAGCTCTGGCGGGAGGCGGTTGCTGACTGGGGTGTACACTCCTGGCGAACTTATCGGCGGCCATTCTGGTGCCTGACGAGCGGAGGTACCTGCAAAAGACAACGGATTAGCCTCCCGATTCTCAAGGTTAAAGGAAGGATTACCTGCGATGGGGGCAGATCCATGAGTCAAGTATCCTAGCCCTCTGGGTATCAGGGCCTGACTTGGTGGCGCCAACTCCAAATCCAGTCTGGTAACCAGTTCCTGAGGGAACGACTTGGAGATTTGCCCGCTAGTGGCGAGCTCTCTGTGGGAGCTTGGTGTTTCCTCAGGCGTTGTGAACTGGACCTCGGATGGCGTCTGGACTGGTACGGGTGGTGGTCTTGACACTGCCTTCATCTGAGCCTTAATGTCCCGGTTGTCCTTCTGCAGGCTCTTCACCGCCTGGCGCAGGGTGTTGATCCCCTGGAGTATCTCTGCCATGGGATCTGGTGTCAGCAGAGTTCTGGAGGCGTCTCCGAACAACCCTCCATGAGCCGCCGCCCTAGACGACGTCCCCCCTCCGCCGGTCGCGAGTAGGTTGGATGCCCTTGGCGCTGAGGGCCCCTGAGGCGGTGTTGAGGCGTTCAGCGCTTGCCCTATCGCCTGGCTAACTGGAGTCGCCTGAGTGGATGGTGTGGCGAATGGGCTTGTCATCCCTGAGGAAGGTGTTTCGTCGGTAGGCTGAGCGGAAGTGTTGGCGGAGTTTTGGCCGGATCCTGACATGTCGACACTTGAGTTGCTTTGCTGCGCAATTTGGCTAGTAAACGATCACTCTGCCCCACGGTGGGCGCCAAATTATTTTGGGTAAAAATTTACCGGGTTTCGATTCGGGTTATGGGTTAGAGTGATCGAACTAAGACCGACAGAGTAACGAGTAAATCGCGCCAGCGAATATGAAACGTGAAAAGAAAAATGAAAGGACGCGAGAATTGGTGACGCGGAAAACCCAAATGGGAAAAACCGCGGGGGGAATCGGAGTCCCGCCAAAGTATCAACTATGGAAGATTTGGAATAGTACAAACTACAAAGTATCGATTTATGATTATTGTAGGCTAGTATCTTTTCGTAGGTTTTTCTGCGGTAGGGTTAAAGTTGCGTTGAATGACCCTCGTCTTTGCAGAATGATCGCTTCAGGTTTATAATACCCTTCTCTTCTGTTTCCTTGATTCCCTCCTGCTCTGGTGGGTTAGTTCCTTACTTCTAGGGGGTTCGTTGCTGACCTTTTCTTTGCTTGGGGTAGGGTTCTTTATTGGTGTTGGGTTACTCCTGGCCCATCTCTGGACTTTGCTGCTAACCGGCCCAATATCATTACTGGGCTCAAGTCTCCTTTGTTGACTTCCTCTTGTGTCGGGTTCCCGACTTTTACGACTTTGACTTTGACCTTTGGACATTATTCCGTAGTTTCTTCGTGTACGATTCTTTGACTTTCTGACCGGGATATTCCACGTCATTTCTCAAGGGTGCGGATTTTATCCCAAACACCCGTACTGGTGATAATTCTGTTACGATTTCAATTGGGAATTTTTACAGCCGTGAGAAACACAGCATCACCGTGTTTCTTAGTCTTCCTGCTGTTCAAGAACGAAAGGTGACTGATGTTCTCGAAGTCACCTCCACCTACAGGTCGGTGGGTCAGTCGGTCAATTACCTGTTACCTTTTCGATTTCCTCTGTTTTTATGTACTGATCGATAACTGTTATTTGAGTGCAGGCCAAGCGGTGGAGGGGCGTTGTACAGTACCATTCCTATATGTATTGCAGTGACTCGCACGAGTTTACCGGTAAGTGAAGAGTCAATCGAGGTGGTGAATGAAATCGTGAAGGGAGATATTTTGGTTGCTATGCAAAAGGCCCGAAAACAGGCCTGAAATATGAGGTACTGCAAGTGTTGTACGAGCGATCTGACGGGTTGCAATCGAGGGGGACTCAAGTCACGCAACCCGACTACTTGCACACGCGACACCCCTCGCTCGTCTGATTTTATGTTTCGGATTTTCGTTTTTGCTTTCTATTTCGCTCTTTTGTTCTGTACTTTCGTTGTCAGTATAAGATGATCTTATAAGATAATTTGGGAGGCGAGTAATCTCCGCTTGTATCTTGCTTTTTATTACATCTCTTTCAAGCTTTTTCTCTTTATTGTACCGTCTTTTTCAATTTGTGTTGTCGTAATAATGAAAAAGAAAAGAAAAATGTTTCGTCTCTAAATTTGTTGTACTTCGTACTTAATTTAATGTTCTCCATTTCTACCGTTTGTGCTTAGAGCTAGCTATGGTGTAGGAAGATATGCCGCCCATCGGCTGGAATTTGAAAGCGTAAGAAACAAAAACTCATTTCTAATAAATAAGGTCTAACATGGTTAATTAAGCAAGCAATGTAATATCGTAGATGTCTTAGTTAAGACTAAGTACCAGGGCAATATGTTTCATGTTCGAACCCCTCCCTATATTATAATGCGACTATGTGCGCTCTGATTAACCTAATGAATCATCTGTGTTTTCATAGAATCATAGGTAGTGAAGCCCCTGAAGCAAGCATCCACTTAACGAAAAAATAGTGCCATTACCGATTTCAGGGATGACAGGCAGGATTTTAGTTGAAGTTTTCAGCCACAGGATTTTTGAGCAAAGGTTCGGGAGAGGACCGTTCAAGCTTCATGGGATGTGGATGTGTGAGCGATAAGGGGTCAACATCGGAAGATAAGCTCCCGGTGAGGGCACAAATATATGAATTGGTCTTGACGATTGCAGACGGGGCTGGGGTTGGAGCCATCAAGATATGAGAATAAACAATGTCCATTCATGGTGGCATTTATTTGAAAGCTCGATTGTTTATGTGTAAGTGCATCTTCGAGTTGAAGGCAATTGGGAAATTGGACAACGGGTATTGGTTTTGTTCGTTCATCGGGATTGTGAATTCGATTGTTAATTATGATCAATCAAGCTCCTACAAATTGAAGAGAGGGAATCGATGAATCGAGAATGCAAGACGCTTTCATTAAGAACACAAAGTCATCGTAAAATCAAACAAATAACACAAAAAAAAAGAACAAAGAAATCAACTCTCTTTTTTTGGAATGGCACCATGTACCCTAGATTTGGAGTCTGGAAGAGCATTGGAGAGTCAACCACACAGCTGCGTCCAAGGTTCGAGCCCACGACCACAAATCAACAACATCGTTTGGGGAGGTAAAGGTGGCCAGTGGTGATGAAACTCTCACCCCCACTCTGGTTATCAAGGTAAGGACACGTAGGTGGCGGACCAAGGAACAAATTCCAAGCAGCTGTCGTGGTCTCATTCGAGTACATGGTCCAAGTAGCAGTCGAAGCCTCGTATTTACTATGAGTGACTCTTGTAAACTTCTTCAAATTCTCGTTCTTCTTAATGTCGGTCAAGTCAAGGTCGACTGTAAAAATGTCACCATAAGGCCTTACCGAGTGACTGAAGATAGGCAGAGAGACCGGGTCACATGAAATCGCAGCTAAATCAGCTGCGACAACAAGAGACCGTCCATCCGGGCTAAAAAACGGGTGGTTCACATGTCCAGCAAATAAATTAATACCCGTAGAATCAAATCCACTGTCGATAACCTTAACACACGGGTAGGTTTTGCTTGCGACGTTGACAAGGTACACCCCGAAGTAGCCGGGATCAGGCAGGTCTAGTGGCCTGACCGCGGTTGGGTTCTCTCGGTTAGATGAGAACGCAATCCAGTCTCCGTTTGGTGACCATTGGCAGTGTGTGTCGGTCCATTTCCCGTTTGTGATTCTTTCTACAGTCCCGTCTCCAAACTCACCCTCTACTGCATCCATTATGTATAGGTTCTTGTATTTGGGGTCGTCTCTATTCGATCGGTACACTATTTTCGTCCCTGTTTCATATGAAATAATAAAAACTTTACAACAATACGCTATTTCGCTTGCGTATTTTGCAAAACAATAAGTTGAGGAGGGTACGAACCGTCGGGGTTGGTTGAGGGGAAGGCATTATTTGTACCCTTCTTGGTAAGATTTCTGCGACGTTGGTGACCACCGGCTGCATTGGGGACAGCACATATGTCGACGCCGCTGCCAAGGCTGAAAGCAGGTCCTTTGCACATGTATAAGATATCCTTTTTCGGATTTTGATTCCACACCGGTGAGAATAAGCCTTCTGAACCTCCCGTCGTCTACATAATGATCGAATCGTGTCATTCAAGTTAGTTAGTTCTTGAGCTAATTCTTGTGCGTGCAAGACTGTCTTACACAGGTGCTAATTGTTAAAGGAGTCAAACGAGTGGTTCGTAGGAACATTAAAATACCTCGTATACAGCGCGCAAGCCCTTGCTGTCAGCAACCCAAACGGCCTTGAACTCGTTGTCAACGAAGGCGAGCTTTGATCCGTCTGTAGAAAATGTCGGAAACACACCCGACACTCTAAACAATCCTATTTTCTCATCTGGAGATTTGATTTTGTGGAACTTCGTTTCGACCACCTCAAACTATCATCCACAATCATGAGAATAAAATGTAAAAGGTCAGTCGAAACTCGAAACAACCTTAAAAAAAAAAAAGTTAAGTGAACAATGACAGGACGTCGACCGATGATACATATATATATATATACTAACCTCAGCAATGCCGTCAGTCACTTTGCAACGATGATAGCCAATGTGAATCCCACCATTTACATCCTTGACAACAAAGGGGTTGAAATGGTCAGCCAATTCTCTGATACTTTTCGTGACGCGCTCTTTGGGTTGTTGTGGTTCTGAAGAAGGGGTTAGCTCAAAGACCTCGACATGACGGTACTGATCAGCATTGCGCTGAACTCCAAACTCGGATCCCTCACGAATAGTCGCTACCACGACTGTTGTCTCGTCAATGGCAGCAGGAGTTATGGCACTAATTCCAAGGGGTGTGATACGGGTCGCTGGTGTTTCAATGCTGTCAATGTCGACACGATAAACACCCCACTTCTTCACAATTTCGACCTTTTCAGTGTTACGGTGGAAGAAAATGTATTTGTTACTCCCCCAAGTAGGCCAACCGCCGTCTTTCACAATCAGCGTTCTTGGCAGTGGGTTTGCTATATCAAACACGACGATGCTGGTTTGGAGATCCTCAATCTCGCCGCACCAACCACCTTCTTTTTTCTCGAACGTTGCAACCGCTACCATCTTACCATCAGGCGACACTGACGGGTTTAAATCAGCTGTGCCTGCTCATACATTGTGAAGAAGACATACATCAAAGCCATTTTATTGAGATTCAGATCGGCGATAACAAATGTTAACATTCATGGTTTAAAGTCAAACGTTAGCATTGGTTGGGAGAAGAGTCGGTAAGTAGATGTACCTCTAGGAGTAAGGCGGGTGGTTTTTCCGGTGACAAGATGAGTCTTATAAACCGCCGTCCACGGCTGATGAGGAGCCTTGGGATCATCCTTCGTACTAACATACACAATATACTCATCTCCAGCGAAACACCCACTATCCTCGAGTCGAACTCCATTGAAGGTGCCATACACCTCCGCGAAATTCAACACAACCACATTATCAGGCGCCGGTTTATTACTAAACCTCAGCGCAATATGAAGCGTCTCGAGGCTATCAGTTCTCTCAGACACGAACAACAGCCCGGTCAGGTTGCCCGAGTCAACGTCTGTGGCAGTTCCGTGGGCGGCCAGCTTGGGACGGTTCAGCATGGCTTTGAGGGCGGCCGGGGGGATGTGGTGGCCGTTGTAGTTGTAATTCGGACTTTTGTCGCACATTGGAAGCTCGTCGACTTTGTTCGATACGAGTGGGTATGGAGTAGTGTATATGTCGAGTGCTACTGGTGGCCTGTAAGTTGCAAAGAATGATATACAACCTCTGCTTTCACTCATCTTAATTTCCTCTGTTTTTTGCTCTGTTTTTCTTTTTGTTCTATTGTAAAACTCTGTTTTTATTTGTTCTTTTGGATTGTGTTTGTGGATTTAGTTACTGTGTATTGATGGATCTATTTATAGATTTAATTATAATGAATCGATAATGATATCAGTAATTGAAGTCAACAAATTATAATCAGATTATACTCATAACTCAAATTTGAATTAGGTTGGTTCATCCTTTTGATTCCTTTAATTTACTCCGCAAAAACGACGGTCCGAAATATTTAAAAAAATGATCGAGATGTAGGGAATATCATTATTTAACATAAATATCATCGAAGATTTGAACTTTTTGTGAAAGTTTTCGAAAAAAAAATTAGATAAATAAGTAACTTGATGGCTCGTAGAGAAAAATGAAGAAAGAAAAAGGACGAATATTTTCAGGAATTAACTTTTTATAGCGGTAAAGATTTGGTCGTGTTAGATGATTCATCTCAATCAAAATTTAAGTCGGTGTTTAACGTTCAACTGATAATGACGTTGGTTCTAATAGCATGTTATATGAACAATCTCGATCATATCATATGACATCTACAAACGATATCAGATTAAATGAAATACAAAATTTAAAAATGCAAAAATTATTATTAGAATAACACATTTATGCACTAATAATTAGCGAGCACTAATTTGGCAATTAGTGGTTAAGCATGTTGAGTGGATTTTAATATATTGACTTCCATGGTCATATATTCTAGTACGCTTGTTTAAACATGTACTTGCACAAACTTTTTTTTTGGTTGAACGATGGAACCTGCAGCCGCTACCCGCTCTGGGTAAACTTGTACGCATAGCCTGCAAACCACGCACCAAGGTAAACCGTCCGTGGGCGACAGGCTCGAAGTCTAGAAGGCATAGTCTCAAGCCATACAACTCCCACAAGTTCGCACTTGCAGGGGCTTGAACCTGAGACCCTTGGGCCGATGACCACAAGTTTTAACCACTAGACAACACGTAATAGGAACTTTAATTGATCTATACTATGGCCAAAATCTTACTACAATATACTCCCTCCATTTCAAAGAAATGTTTCCATTTGATATGGACACATCTCTTAAGGATTAATATAAAATATTATAAGTGGGCCCATTTGTAAGAGAAAATATTATAAACTAATGCATGTTGACTTAAAGTAACTAAAATATGTGGCATTTTTTGTAAATAGGTAATGTTTACAAGGATAATGTTATAAAATAAACAACCAAATAAGGAAGTAAATTAAATGGGAAGATGTTAGTGGGATTTCCTTTTTAGGAAAGTAGGAAGAAGATAGTGAGATGGAGGGAGTACTATAGATAGAAGTCCTATTATAAAAGACCGTCTAAATTATTGGGCATGTGATCGAGTGTCTTCATTCTTTGTTACGAGTACATTTTTTCCCTTCTATGTTATATGTTACTCGTATTATTTAAAGTCGGTCCATTTGTTATATGTGACTTGCCAAAGTCGTTACAATTTTGGGATGGTTAATTACTTGATTGCATCTCAATTCTATTATTTGGAAGTACTTATTAATTACTACGGAGTAATACTATACTACTCTAAGTATATTAATATGACTTAAGTTTAAAAAGACTTCAAAGTCACTAATTATATAGAAAAAAATAACAACTAAGTGCTTCATGCAACATCCATGCATTCTACTGTATTAGATACAGGAGTATAGGACGACTTTATAATTCTTAAGTAGAATTCATTTTCTTGACGTGGGGATGAGTTAACGGAAATTCCAACATAATACTATTATTATCCATATTATTATCCATAATACTATGACATTTAACCACTCAGATAAGACATCTTCAATTTTAGCATAAAGAAATGAGACTTTGAGAGCGAGGGGTACGGTATAACAATGTGGTTTTTTTCTTTTTTTACGAAATTCGATTTGTATCTTGCTTAAGAAAATAACGAATTGGTTCGAGTTTTGATCTTTTTTTTTCCTAAATCAATCAAATAATGTGGCTAAATTTAGGTGGATAATTTTGTTATCTCTATAGGTACGGTGTTGGAAATTTTATAAAAAAAAAAAAAAGACATACTCCGTATATCATTTCATAGGTGTCCGAAATCAAGATGAGTATGACCGTCTTTTATTAGTTTTTGTGTAATATTTTTGCCCATATATACCGGAAATTAAAGAAGGAATTACTTGGAATAGGAAACACTCCAACTCAACACAAATATATAATTCTCTTAGCTTCCTCATTTTCTTCCTTCATTCTATGACTGCCATGGATGCATCTATCAACACACATGACATTGTTTTTCAGGTAATTTCAACAACATTTCATTTATGCAACTAGTTTACTTAATATAGAGTAATTAGTAATTATGAACCGATCTCAAGCTGAGCTCAAGATCGACTCGTTTACACCCGTATGTCGCCTCGTGGGTTTTGGGAAATAGAGGGTAAAAATCTAATTTTACTCTAAAGATTAGGGTCCTTTCGGGACTTTAAGTCGAATCCAACCTTTTAATAAATTCCAAGTCGGTCCAAATCGGCTCAGTTACACCCCTAATTGAAAATTCGAAATTTGAACAAATTTTATCAGGAAGAAAGAAGAGGAAGCATTGCATTCTTCACAAGCTACCGTCCACCGGTTCCCTTAGACATTTACTCCTCCAAAATCCAACCAACTCTGGCCAACAACGATGAACTCCTCATGACCGATGGAGACTCGTACAACTACAACGGCCATTGGCTTTCACCACCCGCTTTGAACACCATCCTCACCCACCCTCATTTGATCGCTCAAGGCCTGGATCCCGAATCTGTTGTTTCCGGAATGGTTATGGTCTCGGAGCGTACTGACAACCTCGAGACGCTGCATATAGCTGTGCACTCGACTGACAAACCGGTGCAAATCTTCAATTTCGCGAAGTTGTATGGTACGTATGATAAGGTTCGGATGGAAGACAGTGGGTGCGTTTGCGTTGATGATGACGATAATGCTTATCTCGTCTATGTCACCACCAAAGATCCTGCTGACCGTCGTCGACAACCTTGGACTGCTGTTTATAAAACCAACCTCAAGGATGGACTAACTCAGCGCCTCACCCCTCCACGTATGTCATTTTACTTATCGTTGTTGCCTGTACCATGTGTTGAGTTTCCACCTGAGAGTTTTTGGTCACGCTGGCCCTGATACCATGTTAGATGGACATCTCAGCTGTTGTCTTTCATGATTGATTTTAGAATGAAATCTCGTGTCTGTGTGATTGTGTGTGTTGGTTATGATTGGACAGGTGAGGCGGATTTAAGCCCGTCGGTGGCACCAGATGGGAAAAGGGTAGCAATGGCATCATTCGAGGACAGGGGAGGTTGGAACGGAGAGATCGAAAGCATGAAGACCGACATCTTTATTATGAATATAAACGAGCCTTTCAATCGAAAGTTATTCATTACGGATGCTGGCTGGCCAACATGGGGAAGCGACAATGTCATCTTTTTTCATCAGAAAATCGGAAATATCTGGGGTGTATTTCGAGCTGAGATCATCGGATGTTTCACTCATGTAAGTAGAGTTACACCAGAGGGTATCAATGCAGTCACGCCAGCAGCTATCAACTCGACGACTGTGGCCGTAGTAACTATGCGTCCACAATCGGAGTCATCATCGTCTTCTGAAGAAACGCAGTATCGACATATTGAAATATTCGACACAACTGGAACACGGCCGCCTGTGGAGATAACGCGAGGTATCAGACCAGACGCCGACCATTTCAACCCGTTTGTTATAGTTGACAAAGGTCGGGAAACTCGCATAGGATACCATCGTTGTCGAAGCAACCAACTTAACAAGGTTCGTTGTCAAAGCAACAACCATCTTTGGTCACGCTGGCTCTGAGTTGATATCATATTAAGTCTGTTTCACCATTGTATGCAGAATCACGATAACATCGAGAAAACATTTAGCAAGCTTCGGTGTCCAGAGCCGGATATTGGATTATTCAGAGTATCAGGAGCGTTTCCAACGTTCAGCGCAGATGGGTCCAAGCTTGCATTTGTCGACAACGAGTTCAAGAAAGTATGGGTTGCTGATGATACCGGACTCAATGTCCGTTACGAGGTGAACCATGCACCACAATACCTACAAATATACTTCGTTAATAATTACTCCGAAGTTTATAATATCCATAACATATTTGCTTCGATAATTTAATTGTAGTTACGAGAGGCAAATAGTGTATTCTCGACGGTATGGAATCAGAATCCAAACAAGGATATACTCTACATATGCGTTGGACCTTCGTTCGACGCTCTGGCTGATGTGAATATATGTGCTATCCCCAAGGTCGCCGATGGGCGTCAACATCGTAAGGTATTAACCAAGGGTTTCAACAATGCCTTTCCATCCACAAATCCAGAAGGTAAGTACTTATACTCATTATCGGTTCTTACTTCTTACTCCCTTATGCAAACAAGCTTTAGCGAAAATTTAGAGAAAAAGACGAGTTAAATAAAATCATATATATAGATTGTTCAAGAAATATACCGTAAGATTTATATGTATTTGCTGCTATTTTGGGAAATCGCCTCAAATAATTTATACCTATTTGCTGCTATTTAAGAAAAACGCCTCAAATAAGGAGCCGCAATTTGATTTTAATTTTTTTTTTTTTTTTTTCTACTTGTGATAGTTGAAAATTTGTGATTTGCTACGGTGGTGTAATCTGAGTTTATGCTTTAACAACTTCAAAATTGTAACAGGGACAAAAATAGTATACAGATCAAACCGAGACTTCATTAAAGGTGAACCCTACAAGAACCTATACATCATGGAGGATGCGCGAGAGGGTGAGTTCGGAGAAGGAAAAATAAGAAGACTAACACATGGGAAACATATAGACACACATTGCCATTGGTCTCCAAGTGGAGAATGGATTGTGTTCTCTTCAACCCGTGACAAGCCTCCAGGCGCTGCAGATACCGACAATGGTCTAGACCCTGGCTTCTATGCCGCGTTTCTAGTCAAGGCAAGTGATGGGAATGTTAAGGTAAGAGTTTTGACCAGTGGAGATGATATTTTGGGTCATATAAACCACCCCTTTTTCAGCCCAGATGGGAGGAGCATTGTGGTCGTTGCTGACCTCGCTGGTGTCTCTGTTGATCCCATTTCTCTGCCGCACTTCCTACACTCAGTGAGGCCGTACGGTGACATATTTGTGATCGATATTGACCCGACTGACATTATGAAGAACAAAGATGTGAAAGAGTTCAAGCGTATGACACATAGTAGGTATGAGAACTCAACAGGGACTTGGACCGTGTTCTCGACTAGGGATCCAAATGCTGCTTGGAACAAACACATCAAATCGGTGAATGCGTCTACTACTTGTCCTTACCAAAATATCAATCAGCAGTTATCGAACTACCTTGCTGTACCAAAACGATGTCGTAGTTGATTTCCTACACTTTTATTTCTTTCATTATTATCCTTCAATAAATTGTTGTCTTTTGAGTTTGAATTCTAGATCGTTGAGTTACACATTCATATCTCTGTATTCCATTTTCGATTGTTTCGATCATTTCCTTCAAGTCGATGGTTGATGTAGTGTTGATTTCACTTTGTTTATTTTCTGTATTTTCTGAATTTATTTCTGCTGCTCAATTTGTTGCGAAATTGCGATGAATGCACATCACACGACAACCTCGTTTCAATTCAATGCATCGAAAAGAAAGCAGTTTAATTATATAATTTGTCGAACCATGATAAAAAAAAAAAAAAAGAGAATTGCATCGACGATGGAGTCATTCGAAAACTAAAATCACAAGGAACAAATACTAAAACATTTAAGCAAATTAATCGATTTGATCGAAGGAGAAAGACATGAATCAATCAAAGAGAAGAGGCGGGAGGAGCGATCCAATAAACTTGAGGACGAATGTCGACAAGATCACCAAGAGACACAACCGGCGTAACACATTTAGTTTCCAAGTCGTAGTAACCAAGTTCTTCAGCAACATACACACAATTCGACCTCAACCCACGCCCATCTCCGTCTCGAGTCGACACAAAAAACGGTTCACTATTTCTCCCTATAAACAACGCCTTATCGCCTATCGACTCCACACGTTCCACCACCTCTCGATCCTTAATAATCTCAAACAATTCGATATCTGTAGTCTTGCATCGAACCTGCTCTTCTTTAACCAATCGTCGAACCACCAAGAACAACCTCGGCTCATCATCATCATCATCATCGGCCACGACCACAAATTTCTCGACACTACGGTCCCATGAAAACTTATCGTCTTTGATAAATTTCGGATCAATAAACGAATAAAACTCTCCCATCGTTTTGCTTGAACGACACGACCACGTAACTTGGATCTTCCCATGGTTCTCGACCTCCCTATTGTACTTGCCCTCCTTCAATTTTAGTTTATACTTCATCTTCGTCTTCCTACTATATGCCACCATATGTCCATCCCTGCTGTCGTATTGATAATCTCTATCTCGCTCATCGTCGATTAAACCAATTAAATCATCATCGTCGAGAGTGAAATGTAACCCTTTTCTAAATATCGCGAAATTGTAAAGCCTAGGTACCTTACAACAGCTCGATTTAGTAGTGTTGTACGGGTTAACGAGGTAGAAACTAGTATTATCCGTATCACAATCGAATGCAATCCAACCTTTGGCCGACCCGACACACATTGTGTTTTGTGGAACGGGCTCGTGTGCAGTCGAACGGTCGATCTTGATGATTGATTTGTCGATTATGTTCAAGAAGTTATCAGTCGGACCGTTTGGACCGTCTCTAACGTCGGGAGGAAGCATTAGCCATGGAGTTGATAATATTGGCAACGATGGTTTGTATAAATTCTTGGAGATTATTGTTGATGATGAATAATATTGTATATTTTTGTAGGGTTTTAATTTTTGAAGAGAATGATTTATGATGGTACGTAAAGCCATGACGATTTTTTCTTGATTTTTTTTTTAGTGTTAATTAAAGGAGCTAGCTAGAAAAACGATTAGGGTTTGTTATTATCAAATTTCTTTTTATATCTATTTTGTAAGTAATTAGAACAAAATTAATAAGAATAATATCATAATTCCATAGAATATTACAGTATAATTTATTTATTTATTTATTTATATTTATTATTTTTAGAAGAGTAGATTTCTTGTTTGCAAAGCTTTAGATATTCCATAATATATAGTTCTTTCTTCTTATTAGCAACCAGTATCATAACTTGTTGACGTGTCATCCCGCTGTTTAACAACATCTTAGAAAGATTTACGATTATTCTAATAAGATTTTATTTTATTTTTGTTAAAAGGGTTTCTTGTTTGCAAAGCTTTATATATTCCACATTATATTATTTATTTTTTTGTTAGAAGATGTAATTATTTCTTTATAATTAGTTACCAATAAAAATTTAAGAATCCATAAATCTTTCTCCACACAAAAAAAAAAACCTAATAACAATGTCGATGAGTATTACTACATCTTTATTAGGAAGAGCATCGAAACATATAACGTCGATGACCCGTACCATCACAACGAGACGATGTATGGTAGTTTGCATGGAGCTACCAATGACACCAACACGCACACCATGGTTACGACTACCAAACGACATGAGCGAGTCGAGATTCGTCGACTTTGAAAACTTCTACAATATTGTAGACAAGAGACTTGTGAAGCTTCAAAGCATGGATTTATACAGTGTCGACTCTGGCCTATTATGCATTGGTTCGAGTCGAGGGAAACTCGCTTTTATGTGCGAAAACAGTAAGATGTATGAAGGGTATCCCCACACGGGCGGCGGTGGAGGCAAATGGTACCCTTTTGGTGATGAAGACGACGACAAGTACCCGTCTGACCTGTCCAACCACGGTCCTCATTCCTTGGCCCGCTTCTACACTGTCGTCGACCATGTTCAAACCGTTCTTTGTCATCCCAGGTATTGTTATTTAAGAGACGGTTTCTAGTTAGATTATTTATTGAAGTTCGATTTGAAATTGAGTTTAATATCGTATTGTATTGTGTTTCCTAATCTGTCGAACAGGTATCACCCTCGATATCCAACGCCTAAGGACTACCATGACTTTTACGTTCTATGGCCAATTGATTTTCGTTCATGGACTAGGTACCCTGACCTATTCCACAAGGACGATCCGCCTATTGTGTATTGTAAGAAGACCAAAACGGTTTACAAGCTTAATCAATATGGCCGTGAACACGGTCCATGGATCGTCGAACTTTGGGACATGACTGATGATGATATAAATGTCACGTCTCAGATTAATATAACCATCGATTCTAGTTACAATAATCATGTTGAGACCGTCATTGAGCAGGAGTTGAGAGCACAATGTCATCAAGACAGGTATTATTATAATCTTTAGTTCAGGTAATCTGTATCTCTTAGAATATCACAGCAATTTTTGTACTTTTGATAGGTACTTCGTGTTAACCGGAGATGAGGGTGGGCGAGGAGACCCGGTGTTGTACCTAGTGGTAAGACACCACAATAGAGAGCTCGGCATGTCTGAGACGCGTGCATTGGACGTGTTCAAGTTTGATTTGGATCAAGGGAAGATTAGTCACACGACGAAGGTTGATGGTCACGCGTTTTTCATAGGGCAAGGGAGCGACCCGTTTGCTATACCGGTTGAGCAGTGCCCTGGATTGAAGCCGGATTCCGTTTATATAGCAGATGATTTACGGGTGTTTGATTTGAAAGACAGGTCCGTAACACCTATTCTAGACACGGGTGATCTCGCCACGATGCGATTTCAGTCGTTTTGGGTTCCTCCACCACCAACTAATAATAACCCAAGAGGATCGATGCTAGAAGAGCCCGCAATATAATGCCCTACATTATCAAACTAAAATGCTAGAAGAGTACAATATCGTTGAATATTATTACTACTTTGTATTTAATTAAAGCTGGTGTTTTTGTGTTACAGGTTATTCATCGTATTATAATGAGGATGAGTAAACTAGAAGATTATAGATTTATACGGGACATCATCCTACACTCGCTATATATATATACTAGCTATAACGAAGTAAGAAATAAAATATATATATATATATATATATATATATATAAAATAAACAAATAAATAAAACAAATCGAGAGTATTCATTTACATATACTAGTCTCCTTACCACCCTACCAACTAATTAAAAAAAAAAAAATTATAATATGAGAATTATATGTTTTTTTAAGACAGTCTCACGAGAAAACTTAAAAATAACCAGCATCAAAACCACCATGGCTATGACCATATCCACCGTGATGACCGGCATCAAAACCACCATGGCTATGACCATGCCCACCATTGCCGTGTTGTCCTCTGTGATGACCGGCATCAAAACCACCATGGCTGTGACCATGCCCGCCATTGCCGTGATGTCCGCTGTGGTGACCGGCATTAGAACCACCATGCCCGTGCCCGTGCCCGCCATTGCCGTGATGTCCGCTGTGGTGACCGGCATTAGAACCACCATGCCCATGCCCATGCCCGTGCCCGCCATTGCCGTGATGTCCGCTGTGATGACCGGCATTAGAACCACCATGGCCATGCCCATGCCCGCCATTGTCGTGATGATGACCATGACAACTCATATCATCCGACATTAAAGAATCCCCGACAGCTAGACCCGTTAACAACTCAAAATTATTGTTGTTGTTGTTGTTATTATTATTATTATTATTCCTGCCACCGTTAGACGAAGGCCGAACCCCTTGCTCCTGATAAGGCACAGTGCGAGAGGGAGGCGGAGGCGGGGGCGGAGGGGGCGACACTACTGGATTGAACACATCTCCGAACTTAAATGAGAAATTGAAAACTCCGTTAGGTTTCTTGGAATTCTTTTTCCTGATTACGTAGCTCACCTGAGTAAACCCGGCAGTGGCCGTCTTTCCGACGGAGGAGAACAAATCGGAGACTGACACGTGGACTTGGCCGAGGAGGGAGTCCGGGAGAAACGTGTGGCGGGAGAATATCCGGAACCGGATAGTGATTTGGTTGTTCTGTAAATCGGACTCGGTTAGTCTGAATTCCTCAGTGGCGACGTCCCATCTCGGGTTTTTATTCCCGATTGTTTTGTCGACGGGAAACCGGTGTGGTGGGTAATTGGAGAGTGAAACGACGACGTAGGATTGCATTTTAGTCGGGTTGAAGAGGGAGAATACGTCTTTGGTGAGGTTGTCAGCTGAGAGGATTGTGAGGTATAGTGTTCGACGAGCCGCCATTGATTCTGAATTCTTGATTGGGTGTACAAGGTATGTAACTATGTTATGTATGTATATATATATATGGTTTGTAAACCGGAATCGGATCGGAGTAGGAATGCGATTTGTTTTATTTTTGGAAGAAGATAACGACTCCAACACCAATTTGGATTCTTCCATTACTTTCCCCTCCTCCTTACCTCTCGACGATTTAGATATTATACCGAAATATCTAAGAAAATGATCTATCTATTTGTATAATGTACTCCCTCCGTCCCAAAATGTTTGTCCCGTTTACTTTTGCACAATAATTAAGAAAATTGTGTGATGATTGGGTATATAGGCAATTATGACTACTTTATAGGGTGATATGTGAGGTGGGGTGGGTTAATAGAATGGCAAAAAGGTAAATACTTTGTCTTAGGAGGGACGCAGTCCTAAAAAAGGATAGACTAAAAAAGAAAGTTGAGAAATGGGACAATCTTTAAGAACCTACCGGGACAATCTTAGTGGGACGGATGGAGTATATATCAAAATTTTAGTCTCTCTCATTTATTTAATTCTTTACACTTACTGTACATCGACAATCCAATCAATTCTTTACATTATTCCCTACTTCAAGTTTGATGTACCCATAAAACTATTTGATTTAGCACTAATAATATTCTTACTTTTATTACTTTTCTTAAAATTGTGAAAAACTCCGTGCAAAGGATTGAATGGATGGGAATATACATTTCAGTACCTATTTATGTCTAATATCTTTACTATTTACAGATTATTATCAATAAATATTGTGATAATATCTAATTAACTTCCTCTCTAAGATACTCCCTCTGTTCCAATAAATTGTTTGCCTATTCCATATTGGGGCGTAATTGTTTGTCTTTCTATTGTAGGGATGTTTTTATATGTAATTTGATCATTGGCTCCACATGTCACATCCTAATTGCATCTCTTTCTCTTGGTGCCAAAACCAAAGGCAAACAATTCATTGGAACGGAGAGAGTATTAGGTTATAAGTACGGTAATGTGGTGTTGTGTGGTAATACGGTTTGTGTTGAGGTTTAGAGGAGGTCAGATGGATTACCTTCTATAGAATTTAAGTCGATAAGATACCCATAGACCGTAGTATCTTGCATCTGTTATTTATCATCGCAGGTTATAAAATTTTATATTTTACAATATCTATAAATCAAGACTAACGCTACTCCTCCGTTCCAATAGATTCTTTACGTTTGCTTCGTTCCAATAGATTTTTTAACGTTTGCTTTTTGAAAATTATTCATAATTGTCTATATATATAACTTCTAATATATAATAGTCACGTGAGATCTTGTAAATATCAAATTTTTAATTTTTTTAGTAATATATAACTAAAGATATGAATAAAAGAAAATGTGAATTGACAAGTTTGAAAAGTCACGAATAATAGGGGACATGTTACATGTTCACGTTAAAAAAAATCCCAATACATTCATTGATGATAGACATAAGAACTTGACAATATGTTAGATATAGAAACTACTCGTATTAATTTTTTTATATAAATTTATGGCATTCTAAATTATTTACTTTCCTGATAATACAGGAGCTTACATGAAAGCTAAACTAACTTTCTAAATAAAAAACGTTAAATGATTATATACCGGCTGAACAAAAAAAAATCGATTATTCATACTTTTTTCATTTACAAACCGGTGAAAGTATGTCAAAACCTCCATACCAAACTACCAATTAAAAACAACTAATAGGAGCATATTGAAACAGCATATTGAATTTATATCTGAAAATAAACAACTAATTCTCCCATAATCTGTTAATTACCAAACCTGTTAATTCTATTAATTTAATTTAATAGTCAAACCTGCTAATACAATCAGCTAACCGTATTCTGCTATTGTTAACCACTATTATGAATTTGCTACCCCTATTTGCCAAATAGGGCCTAAAACTAGTGTTTCTTGTGTTACGGATTATTCGTCGTATTGTTATAACGAGAATGAATAAAGTAGAAGATTATACATAATAAATTCGAATAAATTAAGTAATCATAAAACTAGACCAATGCTAAGTTGACCCGATCTATGTAATAAATTCAACTAACCCGACCCAACAATTTAATTAGCCGGGATAAACACGACCTAAGAAATAAAATATAAAAAAAATATAAAAAACAAACAAATGAATAAAACCACCATGGCCATGCCCGCCATTGTCGTGATATCGGCTATGAAATCAAAGACGTCATGACAGCTAGACTCGTTAACAACCCGGAACCATTACTACTACTACTACTAGTCCCACTGTTAGACGACGACGAAACCTCTTTCTTCTGATAAGGCGGCGACGACACCGGAGTGAACACTTTCCCGAACTTATACCAGAAATTGAAAACTCCCTTAGGTTTCTTCGAGCTCTTTTTCCTGATTTCGTGGCTCACCAGAGTAAACCCGGCAGTGGCCTTCTTCTTTCCGACGGAGGAGAACAAATCGTAGGCTGACACGTGGACTTCACCGAGGAGGGAGTCCGGGAGAAACGTGTGGCGGGAGAAGATCCGGAACCGGATAGTGATTTGGTTGTTCTGTAAACCGGCCTCGGTTAGTCTGAATTCCTTAGTGACGTCCCATCTCGGGGTTTTGTTCACGGTTGTTTTGTAGCCGGGAGACCCGTACTGGTAGTAATCGGAGAGTGAAACGACGACGTAGGATTTAGTCGGGTTGAAGAGGGAGAATACGTCTTTGGTGATGTTGTCGGCTGAGAGGATTGCGAGGTATAGTGTTCGACGAGCCGCCATTGATTCTGAATTCTTGGTTTGTTGTTGGAGTATTTCTTTTTTGATTTCTAATTTGGTGCATAAGGTATGTATATATATGGTTTGTAAACTGGAATCAGAATCGAAATCAGAGAAGGAATGTGATTTGGTTCGCCATAAGGTATAAGATTGAAATCGGTAATCAGGAATCAAACTAAGGTGGTGTAGGATTGGAACTTGAATTCTCGTACCGGTGTTTGGTTCATTTTTTCAATGATTAAGAATCAAATTATAAATTATAGTTTCGCAAAGCACTCCGTATTTAATGATTTAGTTTTAAATATATAATGTTTTATACGGTAATGTTATAATATTGAAATAAAATAAAAATCAGTAAAAAAAATTAAAATAAATTTCATTAAAAAGTACTTAGTTAGTGGGAATGTGAAATCTCAATTATATTTAATATGGAGTACTAATTTTCAAGATATTTTTTTTAATAAGTTTTTTATTAGTTGTCAATAAAATATTTTAATCAAGACATTTTACGAATAGAGGAAAAAAAAAATAATTTTTTTAGAAAAAATCAAATATAAATACAAGTAATTTGATTCAAAGGTATAAATCTCATACTCACCTTCTTCCTTGGTGTTGATAAAATATTTACCAAGCAAACAAGAGCCATAGTCTTGGTTTATTTTTATTTTTTTTTGGTGAGAAGCATGCTTTACATTTTCCGTTTGATTTATCAATGATACCCTTATTTTTATCACTTTTCTTAAAAGGTAAAGCATGAATGGATGGGAATATATATATAGGTATCTATTTATGTCTAATATCTTTAATATTTAGAGATAATTATCAATCAATATTGTGAATTTGTGATAATGGAGTATCTTAGAATACTCTAGAATATTTTTTAACTTACTCTTTAAACTATTCATCCTACTACCCCATCGTAGGCAAATGAAATAAGTTACCAAAAAGACTTCATCTTCAATTCTTCACCGTACCCTAACCTTTGAAATGGAATCAAGATATCTACGAAAATTGTAACGATCAATCTTTCGATTATTAAAATAAAACTCTTGTTCCATATTACTTTGTACTCATCTGTTATTTTGTCAATTATTCGATTATTAAAATAGAACTTTTGTTCCATATTACTTTGTACATTATCTACTATATTATTTATTATAATCCATAACAGGTTATGAAATTTTATGTTTTACACTTGTAAAACATAAAATTTCCTATCTGCGATAATTAAAATAACAGATACAAAATAATATGAAATACGAGTTTTATTTGATAATCGAAAGATTGAGCGTTACAACTTTCGTGGATCTCTTGATTCCAATCTCGAAGGGGGTTTGATAGTTATACGGAGGTCTTATCGACTTAGATCCGTAGGGGTCGTGTTTGAGACTTATTTCATCTGACCTCATCTAAACCCTGGATATCAGACTGTATTATAGTCTAATAACTTTTATAGCCTAATAACTTAAAGAGGAAGTTAAGAATCTACGGTATCCCAAGATATTATCACAATATTTATTAATAATTATCTCTAAATACTAAAGATATTGGACATAAATAGATACCGAAATATACAAAATTTTGGTGTCTACTAACACTATCTATAAATCAAGGCTAACGCTACTCCTAAAAATACATCTTGTCCATCTATCTATAATCTATAACTATATACCAAATGAAACCACGAATGATGGGACATGTTTCATGCTCACGTTAAAAAAATCCCGATACATGCATTGATAGACGTCTGAACTTGACAATAAGTTAGGTATAGAAATTATACGAGTCATTCATTTGTACGAAACCTAAACTAACTTCCCGACTAAAAGACGTTAAATGATTAAATACGGACTAAGCAAAAAAAAATCTCTATTATTAATATTTTTTTTTATTTACAAACAGGTGAAAGTATGTCAAAAACTCCATACCAAACTACCAATTAAAAAAAACAAACACAAATTCTCGCGCTAGAATTACATCAGTTTGAATTACCATAAGACCGTCTTAGTAAAAGAAGTTAAAAATCAAACCCGCCATCAAAACCACCACCGTCGTCATACCCACCACCGTCGTAATATCCGCCATTATCATGACCCATATCCGATATCAAATCCCCGACCACAAAACCCGCTAACGCCCCGCCCAACATCCCCATCCCCAAATTATTTCTCCCTCCGTTAGACGGCCGAACCGCTTGCTGCTGATACACTGGACCCGGGTACGCCGGAGCCGGGTACCCGGTCCCAGCAGGCGGCGGATACGGATACGGGTACGCGTACGAATACCCGGCTGCAGGCGCGGTGGGAGGCGGCGGCGGCGGTGGTGCAGGTGTGAACACATCCCCGAACTTATACGAGAAATTGAAAACTCCCTTGAGTTTCTTGGAATTCTTTTTCCTGATTTGGTAGCTCACGTGCGTTAACGCGGCATCGGCTTTTCCGACGGAGGATAGCAAATCAGAGGCGGACACGTGGACTTCGCCGATGAGTGAATCGGGGAGAAGCGAACGGCGGGAGAATATCCGAAAGTGGAGAGTGATTTGGTTGTTGTGTAAAGCGACGTCGTTTAAGGTGAATTTGGTAGCGAAATTCCATCTAGGGTTTTTATTCCCGGTTTTATCGACAGGAGTTCTTGTTTTCTGGTACTGGTTCGAGAGTGAAACGACGACGTAGGATTTGATCTTGGAGTTGAAGATGGAGAATCCATTGGTAAGATCCTCGGCGGAGATGATTGTGAGGTCTAGTATTCTTTGAGACGCCATTGATTCTGATTTCTGAGCTTTTTGCTTTGTAATTTGGTGTAGAAGGTATCAGGTATATATAGTGTTCTTACACGAAAGTGGCAGGAAATTGAAATCGAAATCGAAATTGAAATTGAAACTGAAACGCGATTTGTTTTGCTTTTAGAGGAAGATAACCGCCTCAAACACATGACGTGTTTGCTAACCGTGGGAGTTAACTTGAGACGTGTCACATCCCCGGGATATTCAAGCAAACGGGTTAATTTGTTCAGGTTTAGATCTGATAAATGGATCATTCGGATTGAATTAAATCGATTCAGGACTCTCTAATTAACGATATGATTTAGACGCCTAGATGGATCAATTTGATCGGGCTCAAGTTGGATAATTTAGAATCATTTTTAGGTCGAAAAAATCAGGCCAATTCCGTGTGTGTCATTGTCATTTTAAGATAAGTTTTGAAAAAGTTAATATTTCTTTATAAGTTTTAAACAAAAATTACTCATGATTAGGGGTGTTCAAAAAGTTATCCGGACCGGCAAACTCAATCGACTAGGACCGTACGATTCGATCTAGTTCGGACCAAGTCACATATACCGGTCCAGTCCGCGGGTCTCCAAAAACTTGGTTGTCGGTCGGTCCGCAGTTCGGTCCACACTTAGAAAAAATAATCAAATTTAGTGTATTTTTCCGGTCTGGTCCGGTCTTAACAAGGTTCTGTCCGATCCAGTTTGGATTTCTTTGTCCTACTCATGATGATAGGTTCGGTAAAGAGCAATTCTCTTGTGCTTGTGAAACCGTGTCATACAAGATTATTAATAATCATTTAGTATCCTTATATCCATCACAAATTTATAACGGATCAAATATCATCCACATGAATAGATAAGACAAAATCAGCGAAAATCAAATCCAATAAACAATCACAATTGTGTACTAACAAATTACAAAACCGATACAAACATCCCCTTAACATAAACATAAAACGTCTTAAACTCTTCAATAGTCCTAATATCAACCTCATTCCTCACTAACGGAGGAAAAAACCACACATTAGCCGTACCCAAAACAAACCCGAGTGTTAACAAACCGGATACAACCCGGTTCAACTTCAAATTCCGGCCCAACCCATTCTTCAACTTAACCTCCAAAACCACACAAAGCCCATGCAACACGAAGAACCACGTAACCTCCCACGACGGCTTAACCCGTGACAAATAATAAAATATCAACTCGTGAACCAAACCGGACACCAAAAACGACGTCGTTTGAGCAATCGCAAGGGCGCTCTCTTTTCCAACGTACTTTGACGAAAATACCCTTACCGGTCTGTAGACTGTGTGTCGAAGAGTATCCGTTACCATTAGATTCCACCTCCTCCCCCAAAAATCTTGGAGTGACGTGGACAAGTACGGCTCATCCGACGGCGGAACGAGCTCCACGTGTAACAAGGGTCCCACCAATTTATTCGCTATGTCGATGACCAAGTCAACGAGTAAATATAACAACACGCAGTAAATCACGAAAGTTACCGCGGGGTGTAGTTGACCTTTATAACGGTCACAAATCGCGATCAAAATCGACGAAATTAACGTCTCTGACCAGAAATTTAACGGTATGACCTTCTTGGGCTTTTTTGTAAGGGTATTTTGGTCATTTCCTTTGATTGGAAACGCGGCGATGAACACGAACATTGTTAGGGATTTGATTGGTTCTCGAGTTTTTTTATTTTCAAGGTTGCGTACATCTGACCCCTCGTGAACCTCGGGGTTGGCTCGAGGAGTTGTTAAGGGGCCGAGATCGAATGCGAGGAGGATGAGTTTCGAGGAAGCGAGCCATGTGATGAAGAAGGATGTGATTCCGGTCGGGAAAATTGAGGATATGTACAATGGGAGGATTGTGTAGAGACATATAATTGGAAGAATTGAAACAAGTCTAGGGTTTCCTTTGGGTAGTTTTGAGGTTATGTAATAGCAATAACAAAGTGATGCAAGTATTGTTGACCATACTTTGATCAGGGTTCTTGCTTCACTTTCCATGTAAATCAATTTGATGAATTTGAATGTGATGAGAGTAGTTGGGGATTTTGATGTGGATTTTTTGTTGGTTCTAAAGAAGAACGTATTTAGTTCAGCAGGTCGTTGCAGGTGAGAATCAAATTTACGATATTTTGATTGGGACAAGGAAGTTATTACGGTTTTTGTTTATGATGAATCTTCAAGAAGTGAACATTTTGGATGTAGTTTAAAGATCTTGAAATCTCGGATAAATCATCGCATATTAATGACTACTTAAATTTATTATTAGTGATTTGATTGATGCATGGTACCATGTGAAGTTGAGTAAGATTCAAAATTAATTTGAAATGATAATGAATTGTCCAATTGAAATGATATCAAATGAGTACTCCCTCCCCTTCACTAAGATCTTCCACGTTTCTTTTTTTAGGAAACTTCACTAAGATATTCCACTTTCCTTTTTAGTAAATATTTTGTGGTTCTTATTGTTTGTGACCCCACTTTCTTTTCTCTATCTTCATTTTCCTCCACATATATTCATTTTCTTATTTTCTTCCCACAATCAAATGTGGAACATCATAGAGAAGCGGAGGGAGAATTAGAATGACTAATTTGATTTTAAAAAAAATATTACGGAGTATATAATTGTGCTCCAAACTGAATTGAAGTGATTGATATGAAATGAACTAGAAACATAACGATCATTTTTTTGATAGGAAGATTCAAACCTGAAACCTATTGTCTCAGAACACCTAGTCTTAATTATTGGGCCAAGACATCTTCGATAAAACCATAAGGATCATGCGTATCTTATACTCCCTCTTAGTTCGATTATCTTTCTTCTTTTCATTTTTGGTTGTACTTTAATCAATTTTTTATTCTTCATTCAATTTTTTATTCTTTTCTTTAGTCACAAACCCCACCATATTTATACTTTATACCTACATTTTCTTACTTTAATCAATTATTTAATACTTTCTTAATTTTTTTGCCCAAAAAAAGGAAAAAAAAATAAAAACTAGGAGGGAGTACAAGTATTTGAAAAAAGAAACAATTTTAACTAAGTTATAATTATGTGAAATCGTTTATATGAGTTCATTTAGGATTGACACGTTGAGACTTTAATCCAAATCACTCAGGGAGCGTTTGGTTGGTGAGGGGGAAAAAGAATGGAATCAACAAAGGGTATGGAAAGGAAAGGAAAAGGTTACCTTTGATGTTACTTGTTGTTTGTTTACAAAAGGTAAGGGAATCAGAAACAACTACAGGTCGGATATGGATACGAGTTGAGTCAAAATTTGGTCGAGTTATATGGGTCATGATTCGGGTTGTGGTTAAAAAATAATTTCCGACGCCTTTCTTTTTACCAATTAAAAAGTTGGAATTTTTTTTCCTATTGAGTATGCTGCTATTATATTAATTACACCGTATTTAAAATTTACAAATTGTAAAAAAAAATTATAATATTTTATAATTATTTTATTGCTAAATGATATCACAAGTAATATAAATTTTATTTTTTTAATTATTTTTATAATTTATCATGTTATTGTTAATAACTTTTTAATCATTATTTTAAATAGAATAAATTAACGGGTCAAGTCTCAAATGAGTCATCTCAAGATCGGGTCAAATGGGCAATGGGATGGGTCAAAAAATCTGGTGAGGGTAGGTAATGGGTAATCAAAATCCAAACCCTAGGGTGTGAGGGTAATGGAGATAGAAGGGTCAGGGGTAATGAGGAGGAATGAAAGAGGTAAAGGGATTGAAAAAAATGATGAAACAAACAAGAACAAAGAGAATGGTGAAGATTGTTTCCTTTTCCCTTTCCTGTAGACCCCAAACCAAACGCCCCCTCAATCTGAACCCAAATAAAATTACACAAATTATCTCTCGAGTTCATTACTGATATCAATCAAATGACTATCAAAAAAATCTTAGTTTAATCATCAAAACGAAAGTATAGATCTAAAATTTAAATGTCGCTTCCCCTATACAGTACTTCCTCCATTCAACTCCACTCTTCACATTTCTTTTTTTGACATTATTCACATTTAAGGAGAATCTTCGATATTCTCGACAATCTATAAGTGAGAATATAGTCATGTGAGATTTTGTTTGATTCGTCTTTATGAGTACAATAAGAATATCAAATTTTTATAATTTTTGCTAATGTAAAATGAAAGATATCGATAGTGTAAAACACGCTTCGACAAACGTGTCAAAATGAATAGTGACGAGTGGAGTTGAATGGAGGGAGTATAACAATGCGATCCACCGAATGAGAATTAAATATGTAGAAGATGAAGTACAACTGAACAGTGAACATGGAGCAGTATATTAAAGTTGCAAGTTGCAACAGTTCCAGTGTCACCATAATCAATTTTTTTGCTCTCAAGACATTTTTACAAGTTCCTCCGTATTATGTAGAGTATACATGGCAAGACAACAAATCACATCAAAATTTTAAAGTTGACGAATTTCAAACTTATATCATAATTATTACTCCGTACTTAGTACAATTTTCATTATCTCATCGTAAATTTCAAAATTAAAGAGTTTAAATTTGGAAACTTGGTATTGAATTTTAAGTGATTAATGCCAATAACATGAATCCATTAATGTTTCATTCGATAATGACTCATCTAGGTTATACTTCCTCCCCTCCACTAAGATTTTTCCACTTTACTTAAAAGAAAACCCCACTAAGATTTTTCCACTTCAAAACTTTCCTTATTCATCTAATATACTCTCTTCCGATGGGTTGTTTTTTGTGATTTGATTTCTTGAACCCCACCCAACAATTTACCACCTTTCATTATCGATTTCTTAATCCGTGTGCCATTTAGAAGTGGGTAGATCATTGTGGTGAGGAGGGAGTACCTTCTTTTGTTTTTTTGGTTGCGCACCTAGTCGCATTACAATATAAGATGAGAGACATTCGAACCTGAGACCTATAGTCCACGGTACCTAGTCTCAACCACTAGGCCAATGCATCTTCGGTCTAGGTTATACCTTCTTAATACAAATAAATTGATCCGATTCAAATGATCCGTCATGCTTAATACGGATTATAAATTTCCAACATATGGAGCAATTAAATATGTATATCGTGTACGGTCAACTATCGATCAACGTGGGCCGGTGTACTAAAGTTCCTTGCAAATTACAGTAGTGCTTTATCACCCCACTACATTTCGTCGTCGACGTTTCAGTCACGTCGTCGACGTTTTATACGTGAATTTACTCTTTTACCCTTCCATAATTATGATTAATCATATTAATTAAGTTTCTTAATTAATCTAATTAATATTTCCGAGTAAATTAAAATTACGATTTTTGTACTTTTGAACGGTTTTTGAGGCACGTGTCTCAACGTAACTCTTTTACCCTTCTTTAATATTGATTAATGAATTTAATTAAGTTTCGGGATTAATGTAATTATTATTTTCCCGACTAATTTAGAATGACGGTTTTTGAAATTTTGAACGGTTTTTGACCCGGGAATCAATGTGACCCGGGAATATGTTATTTTGTATTACTTTTGAGTTTTTATTTGATTATTTTAGGTTGATTATAATTCGTATTAGGTTGGTAGTTTAGGTTCCCCGCAACTATTATATGCTTAAATAATCCATGTAATACCCGATTTGAGTAGTTATGGTATGCTATGTTCGATGTTGGTGTCGGTTTTTGTGATTTATTGATTGAAAATCGTGAAGAAGGGGGCGATTTCTGGGTTTTTTTCGCTGAAAACCAGGGCGGGCGTCCAAATTTGGCGCCTGAGAGGCCTCCTGGGCGCCCGAAATCGGCGCCTGAGGGGTCCCCTGGGCGTCCAAAATGCAAAAGTACAAAAATTTGTAATTATCAAGGCTCGAACCCACAACCTTTCAAACACAAATGAGCCTTTTTACCACTGAACCAATTGAACATTGTTGATAATTCTTACTAAAATATTATCTATATTTGATTCTAAAACCCCCTAAAATCGCCTATTAATACAATTTTAATATTATTAATAATATTAGTGTTGTTGTGGGTGGGGGAGGATATATAATATAACATAATCCGTAACATAATAAAATGACGGTTTTAAAAAAAAAACGTTTTATTATCGAGTTTCATTAACATGATTAAACTTTTTAATTTTATTAACAAAGTTAGTGAATGTAATTAGGGAAGAACGTTGTTGTCTTTTCACATTAAAAACCGCCGACAACCTAATTTCTAGAAAAGTCGGGTTTCTAGAAAAGTCGGATTTCTCTACAGAAAAGACGCTTTTTTTTAAGTGAGAGAAAATAAAATTAAATATGGTGAGTGGAGTTTGATTGGATATATAATAAGGACAAGATAATAACGGAACGGTTTGAAAAATTAAAAACCGCTTCATTAACGAGTTTCAATAACTAATCTAACTTCTAAAATTACATAACATTAGTTAACTAATCTAATTAAGGCAAGGGCAAGATCGTCTTTTACATTAAAAAGCGCCGACGACGTGGCTGAAATGCCGACGACGAAAAACAGCACTCCTTTATCTCTGGAACCTAACTTTATGTCTTTATAAATAAAAAAATCATTTAACATCGCACTTAATCGTATTATAAAATTGGGAGATAGAGATTTAAACATGAGACTAATTATTCCGTTAGTTAATCTTAATGACTCGGTTAAGACATCTTTGATTATTTTTTATCATAAAACATATACAGAGTATTACTTTCGTAAGTTTTTCTTATATATCCGTTACAAATATGTGATCTATTGACCGATTATGTATCACGGATATCACCCATTGAGAGATAAGGCAAAAATCATAATGTCAATGTGAGACTGTACCTCTCATAATATGGGTAGTTAATTTAATTGATTATTTATTTTTTATTAAATAAGTTTTTAGTGCATTAGAAACATGTCTCACACTATCTTAATGTGAGACAATCTTACAAGAGACGGATTGTTGTTTTTATTTGCGATGATTTCAAAGTTTTTTTTTTTTCTTCATAAATTTACGACAGATAAACTCGTAAGTGATACTCCATATTTACTAGGTCAACAAATAAATGAGATTACATTAAAAGAATACAAGATAACACGTCGCATTAAAATTCCAAAATTAGAGTTCAAAATTCAAATCTGAAAAACTTTAGGAAAAAAAAAATCAATAACAAACCACTCTTAAAAATCTCATCTTGAAAAAAAAAATGGAAGAACAAGAAGAAGGAAGTGAAATCAAGGCATTGTTAAAGGTATGGTTACAAGTTTTAATCTCATTAATTTACTCCTATTTCTTGGTGTCAAAGTTACCCAAGGGTAAATTCAGGGTTTTCACCCTTTTACCCATTTTCTACATTTTTACCCTTCTCCCACTTACCCTTTCTACCCCTACAACCTCTGGCCTCTCTGGTTTCTTCTACACTTGGCTTGCTAATTTCAAACTATTACTCTTTGCATTTGATCTTGGTCCTCTATCCCATCATTTACCCTCAAATTCCTTCTTTGGGTTTGTTTTGGTAGCTGCATTTCCGATCAAAATCATCGGAGATGGTACTCATCATAATCTAGGATCAGATGATCTGGGGTCTGAATCCCGTCAGCATAAAAAGGTACAATTGCCACTTGGTTTATGGACAAAGTTTATGATATATGTTGTGTTGGTTGTGTGTGGGGTTTTGTGTCATTCAAACAAACATGTGCACCCTAATGTGTTATTGGGTATTTATTGTGGTGTGATTTACATGATCTTGGAGGTTGTGTTGGGATTGTACAATAAATTATTGGGGAATTTGCTCGGGGTTGAGTTAGCAAAACCGTTTAATGAACCCTATTTATCGACTTCATTACAAGATTTTTGGGGTCGGAGGTGGAATTTGATGGTATCGGATGTACTACGTCACACCATATATTTTCCAGTAAGGGCATTTTGGGCAAATCACGTCGGAAAAGGGTGGGCCCAAGGTATGGGTACGATGGCCGCCTTTGTTGTGTCCGGGTTGATGCATGAGTTGTTATTTTACTATATCACACGTGCGACCCCCACGTGGGAGGTCACGTGTTTCTTTCTGTTGCACGGGGTGTGTTTGGTTATGGAGATTGCGACGAAGAGGGCTTTGGGGTTGGGTGAGGATTGGGCCTTACCTTGGGCCTTGAGTGGCCCATTGACTATCGGGTTTGTGATTGGGACCGGGTTTTGGTTGTTCATGCCTCAACTAATAAGAAACCAAGTTGATGTTAAGTCTATTGAAGAACTCAAGGCTGTGGCTAGGCTTGTCGAGAGCGTTTCAGGATGGAACCTCACTCGAGTTGTTGCCGGTTTTGATTCGAGTTGAGACGGTTTTTGAATTTCGTTATTGGGATTGTTATTTTTGTACCATGAAATACAAGTCGGTCTAGGAAAATACTTTTTTTTTTTTAGATTTGTGTACTATGTATTGACGACACGAGTTGTTTACGCGTGTAGATTTTATGTATCCTTTGATTATGGTTTCGAACTAGATTTAATGTTAACAGGAAAAGATCATCCCGACGAATGCAATTTTGAAAATTTGTTCGACGTTGTACACTTTTTTCTTCTCTGCAATACTAAAAACGAAACAGAGACTCGTAAATTGTAAGGAGTACTAGAGATTCATAAGCTCTGTTTTTTTGGACTTATTCAGTCAGTTTCAATTCAGTTCAACCCCAAGAGGCATATTTTGTCTCTATATTTCAGTCAGTTTCAATTAAATTAAGTTCAGTTAAGTTAAGTTCAGTCAGTTTCAGTCCAAAAGAACAGGGACCGGTAGGGAGTTTCTTGGTTGATCAAACCCGAGGGTTGACCTCAAGTCGTCGAAATCAACTCTATTTGCTGAGAATTTCATCTTTTCTAGAAATTCCAAATCATTATCTTTGAATCCAAAAGTCTAAAAACTAAAGTGCAAAGCATCGTTGAAAACTAGTGTGTGACCAATCCCAATTCTCCAAGGATGTGTTCTTTTCATTTTTTTATCGGTCTAATTTATTTCAGTTCAACTCATTCAATTATTACTATTTAATCTAATTCAATTTAATTAATATGGAATATATTTTATTTGTACTGTTTAAAATTTTAAACACATTTTAATTCAATTTAATTTTAACTGTCTCCATCTGAAAAATCACTTAACTCATAATTCCAGATAATGATGATGGTGATCTGTACCTTATTATGGCAAATTCTTACTGTGACGAAAATATCCGTCTTAAGCCTGTGACGGGTCAAATATATGGGATAAGATAAACTCATGCGTCTAGATGTAGAAAAATAATTTGATATTTTCTTCCTCGTTAGGCATATTTGACTCATTTTAATGTTATGATGGATATTGTCTATCGTAAGGAAGACCAATTGACTTATTATATACTCAACACTTGTCTCTAAGGATCCCCACCATTAATTTTCTAAGCAATCTCAAGTCTCAACCCCTTTTGTATATGATATCATACTCTTACTACCCCAATTCAATTGTATAGCAAATCTAGAACTAACCCACACAATATTCAAACTTTCAACCATCAATGGAAGATGAAGCCATGAATTTCATCAAGGCATGGCTAAAAGTATTTGCATCTATATCTTATTCCTACTTCATAAGCTCTAAATTTCCAAAGGGTATTTTGAGATTTTTCTCTCTTCTCCCCATTTTCTACCTCTTTACTATGCTTCCTCTATCTCTTTCTAGACCTATTCCTTCAATCATCATTAGTGGATTCTTCACTTGGATTGCCAACTTCAAGCTTCTCTTATACTCCTTCAATCTTGGCCCTTTATCTACTCCTTACCCTCAAAGCTCCTTCCTCAAGTTCTTTGTCCTAGCCGCTTTTCCTATCGCCATCAAGGACCAAAACATCGCTTCTGGTGGGTCAGATGTACGCAACCTTACCTCTGAACCCGATAAGTCAACCAAGGGCCTTACCCTTGAATCCGATAAGTCAAACATCACAATTAAGGGTCAAAGCACTAGTAACCCAAGTTCAAATGTACACAACCTTACCCCTGAATCCGACAAGTCAAACAGTGCAACTAAGGGTCAAAACACTAGCACCACTGGTAACAGAAGGTCAGATGTACGCAGCCTTACCCCTGAATTCGATAAGTCAAACAGTGCAACTAAGGGTCAAAACACTGGCACCGAAAGGTCAGATGTACGCAGCCTTACCAGTGGATCGGATAAAGTGGTGCCACTAAATTATGGGACAAAAGTATTGGGATTCATCCTACTAGAGGTGGTATACACTAGCACAAAAAGCAAGGTAGTCCTATGTGGTTTAATGTACCTATTCATAGACATATTATTTGGTGCATGTGATTTGTTGGTGAAATCAACATTGGGTGTGGAGTTAGAGCCACCATCCAATGAGCCATACTTGTCAACATCCTTACAAGATTTTTGGGGAAAAAGGTGGAACCGAATGATATCAACCGGGCTTCGTCAAACAATATATGACCCTACAAAGTCAATGGCCACTAAAGTAGTGGGCCGTAGGTGGGCCCCTTTGGTTGGTGTGATGGGTTGTTTTTTGGTGTCGGGTTTGATGCATGAGCTAGTTTATTTTCACATGACACGTGCCAGTCCGACGTGGGAGGTCACGTGGTTTTTCGTGTTGCATGGGTTTTGTGTGGTTTTGGAGATGGTTGTGAAGAGGAGTTTGGGCCCGAAGTGGAGGTTGCATTGGGCTTTATCCGGCCCGTTGACGGTTGGGTTTGTGATGGTTACGGGTTTTTGGTTGTTCTTCCCTCAGATTATGAGAAGTGATGTGGATGAATTGGCTACTGAAGATATAATGGCTTTGGGAAGATATGTAAGGGAGATGATCAATTTAATTTAGGTTGATTGGATTGAGATATATTCGGTCTATTATAATATTTTCTTTGTTTCATCGATTTTTTACTCCAAAATTTTATGATCAAATTAGGCTTTGGTTGTTTTTAGAGCAATTGCAATAGTGGTATTTTTTCTCGAGTTTGTCAATAAGAACTCACTCAGCCAAGTTCTTCTATTGCAGTAAAATGTTTGTTCTAAAAACTGAATTCTAGTATAAGAACTGAGTTTGTCACATATTGATAGTTGTGAATAATTAAAGCTACTTTGGAGTAAACAAAATTTATTTAAATTAAACAATTTTCCATAAAAAAAAAAAAAAGTTGTTGCATATTGGAATGTGTTCTTCTATACCAATTTAAAAACTCAAATAAAGTTCTTCTATTGCACTTGCTCTTAGCTATTTAGCATGTTAGGTTTGATGCTTCTCAATGAGATTGAGGGGGTTATCATTTATAACATATACTCCCTTCCATCGATTCAATCCTTTACCTGCAGGGTTTCACAATTTTTAAAAAAAGTGGTAAAAATAAGGATATTATTGGTAAATTAAATGGTTTTATGGGTCCACCATATACAAATGGATATTACCCATCTCAAATCTGATTAAATGTATCATGATCAAATGTCTGTGGATAAAAAAAGAATAATATATTCATATCCAATGAAATCCAACAATTATTTAGGAGAATATACAAGTGGATACTACATTCTTTAAATGACAAAAAAAAAACACAATTACACACAAATTACCAGATTTAATTGTCTAAATTGGTACTCTCTATTTCATTGATATCTTCCGCATTTCCTTTTTCAACCATTTCTTTGATTTCTTCTTTTTTTTTTTTTTTTTTTTTTTACAGTGGAAAAAATCAATGAAATGGAGGGAGTAATTAATTAACTGATGAACTTCAAATAATTACCAACCTTGAACTATACCCAGTACCCAGTAAACTCCCCAATTCACCATTCTCAACCTTCAAATTACGAAATCCCTGTAACTTAATCACAATCAGGAACTCAAATTCTGACAAATCGATCAATTCAATCGAAGAATTCTGGAAATGTCGTCGTCGGAAATCGATAGCATTCTGGAAAATTCAAAGGAGCTTGATCGATTGAGGAAAGTGCAAGAAGAAATTTTGACGGAGATCAATAAGTTGCATAAGAAACTTCAAACTAGTGAGAATTTTTTTAAAAAAATTCGTAATTTTTACCGTATTTACTCTTCAATTTACTGCATTTTTGTTCTATTGAAGTTTGATTATTACTCATTGCTGTATGTTTCAATTTTTAGTGTGGTTAATTGCTGATTTTGTTTAGAATGTTGAAAGTTAGAACTTTTGTTGGAAGGGTGGAAAAATTTGTAGAAATGTGGTTGTTTTTCTCATAATTTCCGGAACGAAAACGAAGAGATGTGATCAGTTGTGGAGCTAGCAGTGCGATCGCCTCTAAAGTTTTGGTTGAAAGTTTCGATTTCTCAGGGATGAAGTTATGTTCAAATTTTTTGAAGTTTCAATTTTTCAGGGAAGAAGTTATGTTCAAATTTTTGTAAAGTTTCGATTTTTCAGGGACGAAGTTAGGTTAAAATTCTAACTTAGGTCGAAACAATTAGTATTACCTATATTTGTAATCGTCCTTGCCCCTGATGACAAATCTTGGCTTCCTGCTTCATTGGATGATGTGATGTTGGACTAGAGTTCAGTGGAGAAAAAAAAAATTGGCTTCATTTTTTTTCTCTTTGGTTAGTTGTTGCGTTGCATTCAGTTGCTTGGGGTCTGAGTTTTCTGATGTTAGAAGTTTTAGTAGCGGTTAAACCTGTGATGATGATTGTGGGATGATTATGATCGAAAGAATTGAAGAATGACGACGACTGCGTGACTGTCAGACTGTACTGGTAAATGACTGCAGTCCTGCAGGCTGCAACTAGCATAACTTTTGATCCGACAATGAAAATGGAGCTAGTTATTGTTAAAGTTGAAGACTTGGATAGTTGATCTTTCTTTCCCTTCTTGTAGTTGTTCGCACTTCGCAGGCATAATGATAACCCTTTTTTTCGTCATCATTCCACCCTGTTGCATTTCAAGACTCGGTGGTGTTAAACTTGTGTGCATCTTTTATGCAAATGAAAGATAGTAAAATAAAATAAAAAAGGTTGAGTTGCCACTAGAATTCACCAAGTCCATGTTGTGTGCAGCCCCCGAGGTGGTTGAGAAGCCGGGAGACACCTCATTATCAAGGCTTAAGACTTTGTACATACAGGCAAAGGACCTTGCAGAAACTGAAGTGAGGTGAGATGTTTAACATTTATTTTCGCTGGGCCTTACTTATCCTCTCTATGTAAACCAGATAATAAATTAGTCGACTGCTTTGTCGTATTACATGTTTCGATTCTCACGAGTTTCTGTTCATTGTGCAGAGTGTCCAACATTCTGTTGGCTCAACTGGATGCTTTGCTTCCACCCGGACCTCCTGGACAGCAAAGAAGACGACTAGGAGGTGTGTGTGGTTTAGAGTATGAATGAATTATGTTCTCTTCTTCCTTTTTTTCTTTCAATGGACCTTTCTTTAGGAGGTTCTTGGCCAGAATTCTGCGATCAAACAAAAGGCCAAACATCTTGTCGAGCCTTGGCTTTCTAAATGACCTTCGCAGTTGTGAAACTGGATATATAGGACTACTAGTACTATGTGGGTAGCTAGAAGAGCAGGTCATTATAAGAGAGTAGATTTATACGGAAAGGTTCATCTCTTGTAAATAGTCCATACTCCACACTCCACGCCCTTGACTCCTTTAGCCGTAAGAGGTTGTCTATTTCTGAGACTGTAATCAAAGGAAAGAGCTCTTCAGTTTCATTTCCGGTAACGTGGCAAATTGACCCCAAATGTTTTTAACAATGTGCATTTGACCCCTTACCTTATAAGGAGCAACTTAATTAGTCGTAAACTTTTGATTAGCGTGCAATTGGGTCCACGTACATATTTCTGGCTTTATGTTCTGGAAAATCCACCGCGGTATAGATAGTTAGCTCAACTAGCATGCAATAGAGTTCACTTACATTGTTGTTCTATGTCAGAAGGTCAATTACCACATGGTTTTTAGATTAAAGATATATATGCTCATTCTGTACTGTTGCCCACGGCTGTTTCTTTATTTCTATTTCCTTCAGAATCTTGTTTCTTAACTCTATTCTATTGAAGGGAACTAGGAAGAAGAATTATTTAAGTAAGAAAGTAAGTAATGTATGATATGAAGAAGTTGACAATTTTTTTTGGCATAATTAGTTCAACTGTGAAAGCAACTAAAAACCTGATTTTAAAGCTCAAGATTAATCTAGTCTTTCTTCGATATATGATTTAATCTTTTGATGACCCACGAAAGATCCTTATTTCCTGCTGTTTAAGCTTCAGAAGGCAACGAGCAGAAGAAGAAACAAAAGAAGAATGATTCTGAGCCTTCAAGGGTCTCCCCTTCAACAAGGAATCAACTTGATAATCCTGCTAGTCTCAAAGGTGAACAGGTACGAAATTTAATTGTCTCGTGGTAAACATTAACCCTGTTGCACCTCTTCATGCTCAGTGCTAGAAATTTTTTAAGTCATGCTTATGTTCAAGTTTTTTTTTACCTGTATGACAATGTTCAGGTAGCAGCCAGGATAACAACGGAGGAGTCTGAGAAAGATGAGTATATTGTTGTCAAAGTAATGCATTTTGACAGGGAAACGAAAGAGTGAGTTGCATATGAAATCGCTTCTATCTTAAGTAGTTGTTTGCTTGAACTGCCATGTCCCATGTCCTTTCATATATGATTGCATGATTGCACAAGTGTCAGCGTCACTGCATAAGCGTTTACACATAGCTCTCTTTAATTGTACTTGTCAATTGTTTAAACGTCAATAAGGTTACATAGCTGACTCACAACTAAACATAGTTTACGATTTAGTGGGTTCAAGAGTTCAAGCTATCCTTATATCTCACTTATGGGTTCTGATGCGTAAGCATTACATGTTCGTGTTTAAATCTTCCTATGTTACCCATTCTTTAATAGAGCAAAATACAAAAAGGGTCAGACGGGGGGGTTGGAAGTTTCTTCGGTGAAGATGGGTGTTGAGGGTATTTCACTACTTCCACTCATCTTGCACAAAATGTTCTCTTGTTATGGTGGAGTACCAGATTTCGACTGTTGAGTAGGCTTTTCCGAACCATTTATCGTCTTCTTTGATTTCCTTTTTCTTTGTTTTCAGTTTTTAGCCCTTGTCTCTACCTTTCATTGTTTCTATGTTCCTTCCGATGATTCATGTTATTTAACCCTAAATCTTTTGAGACTAAGGTTTTATTGGTGTACTTAAAACTGTCTACTGTTGTTGTAGATTTGATGTGCTGGATGAGGAACCTGGTGACGATGAGGAGGGCGGTGGTGGTGGCCAAAGGTAGCGCCCTTCATTAGTTTTTATTCATGGTTGGTTTGTCTTGGCACCCGAGTCATGATGCTTCATATTATTCTACTTGAATCTGTGGAGGATGCCAGCCTTTTCCTTATGCACACATGGGACCTGATTTAAATATTTTGCAATATTTCTGTTTCTTCTCTGGTTAATAACGAGGAAATACGAAAAAACTAAAAGACAAGCAATTTATCTTGCGTCACATTGTCAGTTTTTGGGTGATTTCTCTTTGGAAGTAGTGTTTGATTTTGAGATTCTTTTTTCGGATTTGCATAACTCTTGATCAACTAGTTTGGCATTTAGAGCTGATTATTATGAATCAAATACTGGCGTACTTATAAGGGAATCCACGGATTGGTAAGAGTACATTCACTCTTCGGAGAACATTTGGTCTTCGGAACATATTATGACGTTGTTATCTATTAAGTTGGTGATACGTTATCAGAATATATAGAACAACTGATGTGTTAGCTCTTGCACTAGTATGTAGGACTACGACCTGATTATGCTTCTGCACTGTTAAAAGTAGGCCGGTTAAATATGTTTCTCTTACCTTATCATCGTAGATATTTCTAAATTAGGAAGATGCTGAAATATGTGGAAAACTTTGATTTTAAGAATGTTCGTGGTATTATCATTCAATGGCTCATTAGGTCGACCATGGCACACGATATATTTCCATGGTAGCCTTAAATGCTCTTGCGATTCCTGCTATATGTTGATTGCAAGTTGTGGAACGTTTTCTTTTAAGTTTGGAGGTTCGTTCTTCAATTAGCTTATGTATATGTGATTCTTGTGCACTCCGCTGTGCACCTTGGTAGAAGCTGCTGAACTTTATTAATTAGAGCATAATATGGTATTAGGATTTAATCGAAATAAATTGGGATACGTCATGAGCCAGCCATATCTTGTCATATTAATCGAAGATGGGAAGATAAGTATTACTCCGTAATAATTTGTTTCCGATTTAGTCATTGCTATGTGATGTATGCATTTTCTAAACATCATATTTGATGGACACCATACGATACATCGCTAGATAAAACTTAAAGCGCTATAGCCAGGAGCCTAGCTAGGATATAGTTTTACTACCTCGCTCGCACACATCATCTTTCGCAGCCATGATTGAAGAGCGATCAGAGGCTATTTTCCCACAAAAGTTTTTGTTCCTTTGAATTTATGGTCTCCAAAGATCACCTTACCACAAATCAACACATAAAACTTAATCATTCTGTCCATTCAATGTATGTGCATGATATATAATGTTAGGTTATCGTTCCGGTTTCAAAAGAAGAAGGAAGATTTGAGGTATTTTTGACATTTGATGATGTTGTATACTCCGTATGAGTGGCATATAGGCTCCTTGATGTTTGTCCAAAGTGGCCACCATCTTTAATGGAACTTATCATTAATGGAAGACGACGATTTGTTGTCTGCATGCCAGGAGATGCTAATTAAGGGCAGGAAATTAATTTCTCACAATGCCGATCAATAGCACACGTCATCGTTGTGCACTACAGAAGCACACTAGGTGATATATTGTAGGTTCACGTCGATGGCGGCCATGGTGTCTATCTAGTACTTACGGAGTACTATACTATTTTTTTTAAATGGCTGATTAATTACATGAGGAGTACTTTATGTGGTGAAAATGACTACTGTCTGCTTCAGTAACCCTGGATAGAAGCATGCATTTGTATAGCTCGAGGTTTTGGTTACGCTTTAAAGCTCGGTAAGAGTAGATATTCTGCAAATCATTTGGTTGTAACCTGAAAATTTGTGCATCGTTCTATGTGCTGGACGTTATTGTTTCTCTTATATGGAGCATTGAGCAGGATTTTGTATTTTGTATTTTTTTTGAAAATTTTGTGCGCATCATTACGCTCTAAGTTGTGTTCTTTGCTTTCATATAAGAAATTTGTTCTTGTTTGTGGACAGAAAATTTAAGCTTCCGGCATCACATATTATACCTTTCCCGAAGAGAAATGATCCCTCTACTGCCATAGACTTTCCGACTGGCAAAGCAGTTCTGGCAGTGTATCCTGGCACCACAGCCTTGTACAAAGCAACAGTAATGATTCCAAGTCGCAAGGTATTCATTCGTATTATTCCATGGCTTCCATTTTTTTAAACTATCCACGCACAAACCTCTTAGCTTTTTAAGAAATGTTTTTTTTGGGGACGTTCTGACTTACCGATTGGCTTTTTATTGCAAATTCCGGATGCGGATTCTTCGCCTACAATGCACGTCTTTCAGAGAAAAACTGAAGAGTAAGTACCATTTTACCTTATCTGCTAGATTTGTGCTTTTGTAATTGATGAATTTACTTACGAGTACTTGTTTGAGCTAAGAGAAATATTTTATGTGAGACTAGCCGTGGTAAGGTGTTAGATTCTAGATGAAACTTTGAAATTTCTCGTCAATGCCCTCACTTTTACCTGTGCATTGTTGTCCGATGGGCTACTTCCCCTACTCTTTCCCTTTTTATACCCTAGGGGAAGTTTTAAAGAGAGGTTAGTGTGATTTTTGAGACTTCATCTCAGTATCCATCATCGCAGCCTATCTCGGTCATTGCACTATAAATGCCTCTTATATAGACTCAAATTGTGGTTAAGAAAAGTGGAAACCTCAAAACGTTGTAGGTCAGGAAAGAGTGTCGACATGTCGTGGCTGAAATCTAATTCTGATTTCTGTTTACTTTACCTATGAAAAAGGCGTAATTTTCTAGCCATTGGCATGTTAATAATGAAGTTAGTCGTAGCTGTAACCCGTTGATGTTGCCATTTTACTCACGTGACTTATCGATGTGGATCAAACATGGACATGCAGTTATGTGCTTGAGTTTGACGATGATGAAAGTGAAGACGGATCCATGCCTCAGAGGATAGTACCATTCTACAATGTTGTCCCCCTGCCAGAAGGGCATCGACAGTAATTATATGAGTTCAACCTGATAGCAGCAGCACCGCCGCTTAGCAGGGAGCGTGTGGCCTCCATTCCATGTACTGTGTGGTTGGTTGGTTAGCTGCGTATATACCAAATTACAGCTCTTGGTAACGCCCGTCTTTCACAAAAAAAAAACTCGCCGGAAGTACTGATTTAGTTATTAATAATCTGGCTTTGTAGATTGTGAATGTAATAATGTGTGGTGGATCTCTTTGTTTGATGCTGTAATAAAGACAGATACCTGTGTATTTCTGCTGCTTCTTGCTGCAATAATTTATGCTCGGCGAGTTAAATGTTTCATTGGATGTGCATTGAGGCGTGGACCTGAGGAAATCGACTTGAGCTGCATCAACTAGAGGGCGAACATTGACTCGACTTTACTTGTCCTGTACAGGACATACCAACCCATAATCCCATATGTGCTTCATCAGGCCAAACCGAAGAGCTTGACCTGATCCAATCCGAACAAATTCAACTCATATCAGGATCAGCTTTGGGTTGGGTCGTGTCAAGTTGGAACAAGGTACTCTATAACATATCGGGGTTTGGGTCATAACTCATACAGTCATACCCAAACCATGTACCCTTTTTGGAATAAGTTGGTTCCACGTCGAGCCATTACCTGATCAGCTCATTTCGGACCAATTGATCATGTCGGCATTGGGCCATTACCAATGAGTCAAGTATTCGGGCTCATACCAGGTCGGGTCAAGCCAAATGGGTTTAGTCGTTTTCAAATTGCTATGATTTCGGGTTCTATCGGATCAAACATAAAGGCAAGTCGGGTTACTCCCTCCGTTCCAATGAATTGTTTGCCTTTACTTTTGGCACCAAGAGCAAGAGAACCAATTAGAAGGTGACATGTGGAGTCAAGAGTCAAATTACACATCAAAAGCATTCCTAAAATAGAAAGTCAAACAATTCAGTGAGATGTCCCAATATGGAATAGGCAAACAAATTCATTGGAACGGAGGGATTACTAATTTTGAGACCGCCTCATATGAGAATCTAATCGACAAAGTGTGATTAATTTAATTAATTAATGTTGGTTTCACTTTCATATTCGTGTTCCTCAAGACATTCCATTCCTTTTACTTTTTCCCCCTTCTTTTTATTAACTCTCAGGATCTCAGATTACTGCAACCTGTGTTTGCATTCATCACTTCATCATCATCATCACTGCCATTAATCCGCCATGGGAGACAGTCAGTACTCTTTCTCTCTCACCACTTTCAGGTACTCACTCACTCACTCACTCACTCAATCCCGTCTCCTCTTCCTTCCGTATTCATCCCTTTCTTCTTTCTCATTGTTTTTTTTTGTTTTTGTTTCAATTGCAATAAAATTAGCCCTTCTGGTAAATTAGTTCAGATCGAACACGCATTGACTGCTGTCGGCTCTGGTCAAACCTCTCTCGGTATCAAAGGTACTCTCTTTATTCTTCTATGATTCATTTGATGCATTTTTCGACACAATTTTCATTCGGAAACAACCTCTTTGTGTTGCGGCGGGGGCTTTTGAGGTACTGGGGTAATGTTGTTGTCGTTGTCGTAAAATATGTGTGAATTTGAATCATGTGGAAGCGCTTGAGGTACTGGGGTAATGTTGTCGTCGTTGTAGCACCTCTGTGTCCATCAATAGTTTTTTTTGGTTGCACATAGTGGCATTACAATATAGAGGAGGGAGGATTTGAACCTGAGACCTACTATCCCAGAACACCTAATCCTAACCACTAGGCTAAGACATCTTCGGTTGTGTCCATCAATAGTTATGCAATAGGTAACTAATGAAAAAGACGGAGGGAGTAATAGGTATGAATTTGAATCATGTGGGGCCCTTCAGATACTGGGGTAATGTTGTCGTAATATGTATGAATTTGAATCATGTGGGGGTACTTGAGGTACCGGAGTAATGTTGTCGTTGTTGTAATATGTATGAATTTGAGTCATGTGAGGTACTGTGGTAATGTAGTCGTTGTTGTGATTGGTATGAATTTGAATCATGTGGGGGCCCTTGATGTACTGGTTAATGTTGCTGTCGACGGTCGTTGTTGTAATATGTATGGATTTGAATGGAAGTGGTTTTGGAACTAATTTGGGATTTTGTGTTGGGTTGATGCAGCTGCTAATGGAGTTGTTATTGCTACGGAGAAGAAGTTGCCTTCGATCCTCATTGATGAAGCATCTGTGAGCATTTCTCCACTGCTTTGAGTGCTTGGTTTTGAACTTTTGATGTTGCATTGGTAGTTTTAGGAGATCATACTTGGAATTACATGTGTTTTAAGAACTAGAGATCCTTTATTCGAAAATGAATGATTTGGGGTCGGCTTACATGAATGATCATCTTCGTAGATAGATATTGCCTCCATCTCAATTTGATTGTCCCCCTTTCTCTCTTAACCTTTTCCAATTAATTGGCCGCTTTCTATTTCGAGCAAGGAAAATAGTGGATTTTCTATATTATCTTCCGTAACTATTTCTCAAATCGAAACTGGGATGAATGGAGGACTTGATATGGATGTTCTTTGTTTTGAGTTTTGGGGAGAGTGGGTACATTCTATCTCTTGCTAAAATTTGACATGGGATTCTTTATTGATTCATTGACAAGTTCTGATTTTTCTTTACTTTAGGTCCAAAAGATCCAACTTTTGACGTCTAATATCGGAGTTGTCTACAGGTGAGCATCATATGCTGTTTAATTAAGTAATACTGCAGTTGTTTCAAAAGTTCCCGTGCTTTCGTAAGCAAGAATTTACATTTGGTTTTCCAGCTTATCATCTGGAAATTTTTCATTACTATCTTTACTGCCAGACTTTTCGTTTACAGTAGATCTGATCTCTTAACAACAATACTTCAACAGCCTTGTTGTGTGCATTTCTGAAAGCGATGCATAGTTGTTCGATGACTGCTATCTGTTTCATTTTGTAGTGTACTTCCATCTATTGGAAGAAGGAATTATTCAGATAGATGAATTTTGCGATTAATTGAAAATTGTAACTTCTCCTCCTTTGATTCATTTTTCTGATGCTCTTTCTCATTTCTACAGTGGCATGGGTCCTGATTCTCGTGTTCTTGTCCGTAAAAGCAGAAAGCAAGCTGAACAGTATTACAAGCTGTACAAGGTACTGTCATTAACTCTGATGCATTGTTTCTGTTTTATGCTTCAATACGTGTCACTTGACTAGCATGTTTCCTCTTTATGCTTCAATACATGTCACTTGAAATAAAACTTCGTAATTACAGACTATCACCTTTATCTTATCTTCATCGTCACACAAATTGTTATTGCTTCAAGATATTGCTATGATGTTTGACTGCTTGTTGCCAGTTTTTCTGTGCTCTATATCAGATCGTCTAGCACCTTGATGCTTCATCATATGTCATTTGGACTACTAATTCTTGCAATGCAGTAATATCTCTGTATATTTCTTTTTAGGAACAAATCCCTGTGACACAGCTTGTTAGGGAAACTGCAGCAGTCATGCAAGAGTTCACTCAATCCGGGTATGATCAAACATTCAGACTGTAGTATGTAGTTATTATAGTTAGTTCACATATTGCTATGCAAAAGAGTATACTGATGCCTGGTAATTTCTAGTAATTGATCTTGCTTTGAATGAGAATCAAATTCAGATCAATCTTTTCTTTTTTTAACTCTTTTTTCTTTACTTTTTCGAGTTTTGATGGTCATAAACTCGTAGTTCATTCAATATTTATTTTTTTGGTCAACGAAGCGCGCATTTAGTCGCATTACAATATATGAGAAGGAGGATTCGAACCTGGGACCTATAGTCCACGGTAACTAGTCTTAACCACTAGGCCAAGACATCTTTGGTAGTTCATTCAATATTGTGCGTGTGTTCTTCTCTCTGATTATATCTTATTATCTTGTGGCCCCAATTTTTTTTTTTCGGCATGCTCCACTATGTATCAGCTCAGATTTGATATTTATAGCGATTTAGCCATGTGATCGATGTGCAACTCCCACTAAATCAATCAATTGCTCTGGTTCTGCTACAGAGATTAAAACCCATGTTTGAAAACAGAGAGTTTCTTGATATCATTTTTGAAAGTGTTCTAGTATGCTGCAAATTTAAGAAATAGGTTGTCTGTTGTCGTTGTCATATGGTAGGAGTCAAGTGCCCTAATCTCAGAGTAACTCGAGTTTTCTTCTTTTCACATGTGTGATTACTCGACTACTCGTTGTATGAGAGCCTAAGTATCACCCATTGGTGTCTTTGAATCAATATCCTTTACTCTATTACTTAAAGATGTCTTTTCATTTGATCTGTATGCAGGGGTGTGCGACCCTTTGGAGTTTCTCTTCTGATTGCTGGATTTGATGACAACGGTCCTCAGCTGTACCAGGTACTTCAGTTGAAATTTACCTGTGCTCATTACTCTATAAGTCTATTGGCACTTTACGATTATATAATTTGTTGGACACTGTTTCAGGTTGATCCTTCTGGTTCATACTTCTCATGGAAAGCGTCAGCTATGGGCAAAAATGTATCCAATGCGAAAACATTTCTTGAGAAGAGGTAAAAACCAGTAGATCTGTCAAATAACCCAATAAAGCTTTCTTCTGTGAATATTTTTGAAGTCTTTTCTTTGTACAAGTTAGTTTTGGAGACTACTCACCTGCGTCACACAAACGTGGTAAATGGTGCAGGTACACTGAAGACATGGAACTTGACGATGCTGTCCACACGGCTATATTAACATTGAAGGAAGGGTAAGAAGATACTACTTTCATACTTCCCGAACCCCATATTTGAGTGTATCAGTATCCTGTGCTCAGCGGCCCAAGCCATTTGGTTGACTTCTGAAATACAGTAGCATTTTTTCTCTTTAATCTGATTTTTTTTGGTGTACTGTGTAGTTTTGAAGGACAAATTTCGGGGAAAAATATTGAGATTGGGATCATTGGCACTGACAGAAAGTTCAGGTATGTAAAACAACATTATCACAGTGTATCACAGTTCAGGGATGATTGGATTTGGAATACAAAATCTTTACTTTTGAGTTCTGCATCAACTGTGATTTCTTGCAATTGCAGGGTACTAACTCCTGCCGAAATTGACGACTACTTGGGTGAAGTAGAGTAAAAGTCTACAACTTCATGTTCAGGTCTTCACGGTTAGTTCAAAACCGATTTAGTCGTTCTGGATTTCTTATAGGATTGAAGTAACTTTCAGAACTTCCGTAAACCAGTTGGGTAATTGTAGTTTACTGCCTGATGAAAACCATCTTCGATTTTAATGCATGTTGTATTCAGTTCAGATCTGTGACCGAACTAAGGTTATGTTCAAATGATATTTTAAAAAGTGTTAGATGACTTAGATCTCCTTTTTTTTCACTCATATTCAGCCTGATTCAAAATCGGTTCATAATTTATATGAGATGGTTTTACATCACGTCTGTCGTGATACTTGTAGTGTAGAATCGTGTTACAGTCGTGATTGAAGGCAATCAAGTAATCAACGCCCTTTGTTAATGTCTTTTTTTTTTTTTTTTTTTTTTACTGTTTTTAAGTCGTGTTTTCAAAAAATTTGTCCAAAATGAACTGAATGTGTCGGAATGTCGAGTACACTGTTTATCAAATATACATGAAAGCATGTTTTCTGATGAACAACAACAATTTTGTGACCATTGACAGAAGAAGATGAAGAATTTTGTTATGTTCGATACAGTCGACATCCTGAACAATACTACGAACATAAATGTCTAAAACTTATTACAGATAACTAGCAACTCTTATTACATAACAGGCTACAAAATCACGGTATACCCTCTTACACACGTACTCCATAGCCACAAAAACTTCAAAGAGACAGATGAAATCTAATCATGATTTGTCGAAAACAAGAATTAGTTGATCCAATCTTTCTGAATGTCGAATGTGTAGTTGATCTCCAAGTAGCACTTATTATCATCATCAAGAAACTGAAATTTTCGACATGGAATTCACACTTAGCTTAGCTAGCTATCGATCATGCGAGTCAAACATGTTAGACACGTGATTTTTTTTTACCGAATAGGTAAATAATAGACTGAGACAGTGAACGTATTTTTGTTAAATTACCTTTGACTTAGCAGTGTACGAGCCTCTTGCGAAGAAACCCGATGGTGTAGTGTCCTCCGGTATCACGTGTGTGTATGGTTCAGCTTGAGGACTGTACGTTCCTATCATTTCTTTGGTGCTGTCAACTATCAAAATCAAAAACATCGTTCAGACAAAACTGATCTGATCCAAATAATCTGTCTTGTCTTTACTCGACCTGACATCTGAACTAAAACCGTGAATGAAAGGGAGAAACTAAGTGTACCTTTGAGACCGGTTTTCCAGACAGTGTTGATGTATCGAAGGCCAGAGACGATATTATTGGTAACTTGAAAGCAGAAACGTAGACTGTATGGACTGCCTTCTTTCAATGTAAACCATGTGCCTTTCGGGTCACCTGATTCGGGTAATGGTAACACTATTTCCTCTCTACCGGGTGATAATATCGTCAAACTTAGAATTTTTACTTCCGGTTCAAGTGTTTCTGCCATAATAAAACCATCATTTAATTTATCTTCTATTTCTCGTAACAGTATTGACAATTCAGAGATCGCCTCTCCCTCCGCTCACTATTTTTCGCCCCACTTTCCTTATTTGGACGGTTTTTATTTTTTGCCTCAGTTCTCCACTTTCCTTTTATATCTTACACTTTTACCATATTATCCTTCTTTCTATCCTTTATTTACAAGAAATGTCATTGAATTTTACACTTTAAGGTCCACCATTCATTTCTTTTTTACCATTTTATATTCATTTTTCACTACCCACCATCATTTCTTTACCATTTTATATTTTATTCCTTATTTTACGTGCAAAAGTAAGTGGGGCGATAAATAATGACCGGAGGGAGTATATACCTTCGGAAGAGTTTAAATCGACATTTCCAAGAAGTTGTTCCTTCCACTTTCTTAAGCTCTCGTCGTCCTAAGAATAATAAAAACAAATACGAAAATCATACTAAAATTACTTAATATTAAAGTTAATTCAACAACGTATAAATAAAAAAATTGTACTCCCTCCGTTCCAGTGGATGGTTTGTCTCTGCTTTTAGCACCAAGGGCAAGAGATCCAATTAGAAGGTGACATGTAGAACCAAAAGTCAAATTACACATAAAAAGCATTCCTAGAATAGAAAGACAAACAATTCATTGAGACACCCCAATATGGAATAGGCGAACAATTCATTGAAACAGAGGGAGTACAGGTTGGTTTCCATTAGATTCAATTTCGAAATATAGAATTAACTGACGAACTTCTTTTTTTCTCGAACAATTTTTTTTTTTTTTAAAACTTTTAATTTCGAACCAACGAAGAATCCTTAGATAGACGATATCTAAATAATAATACTCTCGATACCTTGTCTTTCTCAAGATGTTGTCGAATGGTACATTTCGGACCCACTTCGATTCTGTGGAGTTCATCTTCATCGTCCTCGGTTGCATTCATTGAGGCTTCACTTGGTTGTCGACTAACAGTTCTCGAATCTGCTTCACCTTCACTCTCATGGGTAGACGATGTTGGATCAATTGTTTCACCCATCTTCTTTGGATCATATATTTGTTCTTCCATTAATTTATATATGGGATCTCAATATTATTATTATTATTATTACATATATTAATTAATTAATTAATTTCACTTCATTAATTAATTAAATCATAATGATTTTAATTTTGTAAACCTAATCTTTAATTTATAGGAAGATTACAACTTTATTTTGCTATAAAATTAATGATTAAATGAGTGGAAAAAGTAACAAAAAAATGTACTTTTAATTAATGAGGATGAAAAATATAAATTATTAGACTAGAATTGTGATGAGAAATTGTTGTAGGATTTTTTTATTTTTTTTGAACAAGAACAAAATATGAATTATTGTATCTTTTTAATTACCACAAAATAATTAGAAGTTTTAAGGAGAAAACAATTTTATGTGTAATTAATTATCTACATTTTGTTAGTGGTAATTAAAAATGAAAGTGGATTGAAGAAAAAGTCGTGTGGTGATCCTAAAAAAAATGTGAAAAATAGCAATTAGCCATAGGACGTCATCTGGTGATGCCCGATTTTGCGTCACCTTGATAAAAAAAAAAGATATTCTGAGTAAGAAAAATAATTGGCCTGGACTCCTCCTTTAGGTTTCCACAAATTCTTATATGAGACGGTCTCACGATAAGTTTATCGTGAGACCTCTCACATGAAAGTTAGGTAGTTTTATTATTATTTTATTTCTGTGAGTAGGTCTCACGATAAGTTATCGTGAGACCGTCTCACAGGAGAATAACTGGTTTCGCTCTTGCCTGCCCTAGATAGCCTTTTTTTCTAAAAAAATTCACGGGCCTGGCGGGCTAGGTAGGGCCGTAGGGTTAACATTTTGAGCGAAATGCGGCCCACATGGGTGCCGGCTGACTCATACGATGGCCAACACATTAAGGTTGAATCGAGGCAATTTGTGCTCCCGTTCAAATTCAGAGCCAAATGACCAGCTTTACGTGCACGTTAAGGTTGAATCGAGGCGATTTGTGCTCCCGTTCAAATTCAGAGCCAAATGATCAGTTTTACAATCAAGCTAAGGTTGAATCGAGTCAATTTGTGTTCTTGATCGATCAAACTTGGGAATATCAGCTTGAACATGGATCCGATTTAGTTAATTTACGTCGTCTCATTTAATTCAGTTTACTTTATCATACCGACCAACTCATAATAACATAATTAAATTGAGTGTCCCTAAGAATAATTTAGCATTTTGGGTTAGCAAAATGTGACCCTTTACCATCCCATAGCTAATCTGGAAATAAAGACAAATGGGTACACACTACACAAGGACATAATTGAGGGGGTCATTAAGTCATTATTACTATGTGTAGAGAATGCATGCAATAGACAGAGCCCCAACTTTACTGCATGGATGATAAAACAGGTAATAATAATAAAGGTGGTATTGGTAGTATGAAATGCATGTATGATTATTACTTACATATAGGGCTAGCTAGTGCTAGCAAAATGCATTCAATTTGTGAATTCAATGCTACTAGGCACTAGCTAGTTACATATTCCCATAATCGCAGGACCGTCTCTGTGAAAAGATAACTTCATTTATCAATAATAAATGAGTGAGTGAACGTCATTTTATACAACGAGATTGTTCGAAAGCAAGATTGTTGCATTGTATGTATGTTGTGAAACCGTCTTACAGAATAACTATTGATATCTGTTAATTACAGGTTTAGAAGTTGAGGGTGTGAGGACAAAGTATGTATTGTGGTCCTAATGATTATTTACTACTCCACTTAACTAGCTCGGCTCAGTTTGCGGGGTTTTGTTTGGATTCTTATTATACCAATGTATGTTGCTTAGCTAGCTAGCTATATATGTCTGTCGTTTGCATGCAAGCAACGGCACGAAATGTGCATCTTATCTTGGCATTTTTGGATGTTTTCTGGTTTGGTGGTTGTACTTTCAAATTATAATACTCAGTAGTCATGATATGATCGGGTTTTATCGACACCCGTCTTTCATAGTTTAGTTTATCCAACCTCCCTTTTCGCATTGAAATAATGAAATGTACCGGACCTGGACCCTAAATTGGTCGAACCATGTTGGTCAATGATTGACTCGGCCTCGACCCAATGTCATCTTTTATTTGTTATGGATACAGGTTGTCTTGGCTGTCAATTTAATACGGAGTATAGATCAATGCAAGGGCCGACCCCAATTCAGGAATGGATTAGTGCCAGTCGACTTGGCTGGCCAAATCCCGACTAGCCAACCATTACGGGCCGAGTTGACCCGTAACAAGTTACTCCACATCTTACAACCAAGCAATTGAGTCAAAATGTATGTACTAGCTAGGCATACGAGTTTCCACAAAGTCATTGTGTACGAGTTGTAATAGTGTTGGTTGTGTCGATAACGATATAACTTGCACGCCACTTTGCACACATAAAATGGTGCTAATCCAAATACTCCACCAACTACCAGTATATATACCACGGATTACTACCAATTGAGTCAAAATAAATAAATTAACAGCAAGTTTTGCTGGTGATCGATATATCCGTCACAAGTTTGCGACAGGTCAAACTCTACTCATGTGGTAGATAAGACAAAACTTGGGTGGACATTTTGCTTTTGTTCTATCTGCCCACATGGGTAATATTTGACCTGTCGTATACTTACGACGGATATTCCCGTCACAAGTAAGAATTTGTGATAAATTAATGGTGTAAATTAATAGAATTCAAGTTCCCAGAATTATGAGATCAGCCGTCAATTACCATCTGCCAGCCAGCTAATACTCCTCACTCTTTCTCTCTCTCTCACTCTCATCATCTCTACCTTTCTCAATCATGCTTACCTTCAAACTTCAAACGCGTTTATCGGATACAACCTTCCTTACTTTCCCAATTTTCCTCACACACCTTATTGGATTACATGTTTATGATCGAGATTTCCGTCATTATTGTCATGCTATCTCTGTCTCTGAAGATGTCTCGTTCCCTCGTTATATATAAGAAGTAACTCGAATTAAGATGTCTTTAAGACCTTAATCAACTTGAATTAGTTGTCTAAACAAAAGTCTACCCTAAAAAAACCCCATTAGTCTATATTCGATATGTTATCTAGCTCGCCTTTGATATACAAAATCTCATTTATGACAATTTTAAATCCGACCATTAAATTGTTTCTCCTCTAAAAAAAACCTAGATGGTCTCCATCGATAATTAATCGATGGTAAGTCCCAAAAATTGTTTAAATCTCAGTTCATGATTAAATTCTTTTTCAATAAAAGTCTCTCTTTTATGAGAGTTTGGGTCTTTTCGTCCTCTATTTCGAGGTTTCTGTCTTTTATTTCCAGGTTTCAGTCCTTTACATTAGTATAAGGGCTTATATTTATCAAGAGTTATGTGCAAGATCATAAGAGCAAGGGAAGTTCTACGTACGGTGATACAATTGAAGTCAGATCTCGGTCTACTATTTGTCAAAATAGAGAAAGTTCATCTTTTTGGAGACTATTTCATCAGATCTATAGATTCCTTCGCGAAAGGCTGTGTCAATAAACAGCGATATATAGAAGGCTATGCAGAAGTGCTTTATTCTAATAGCTATCTTTATCTCGAAGGTGTTCTTTATTTATTTTTTACAAATTTGTATTCAGTTCACTTTGACATCGTTTGTAGATGACAAATGACTTATTATTAATGATATTGATTTTTTCACTTCAGAAAAATCCGACCATTAAATTAGTTCATTTTTCTACATTTACATTATCATTAATTATTTTGTAAAAATAAAATGAAGTATAAAATGAGTGCCCACCTGTAAAAGCATTCACACACACCATCACCACTGCCCTTTCCCTATTTCTCTCCTCTTCTCTCCTCTCTTCATTTTCAGACAAAAACTCCACCGAATCCCACTTCACATTATTCTCCTCAAATAATACCCAATCCAATTACGACAAACAACTGTTCATTTCACGCCGGAAAAATCAGGTTTCCGGCCATGGAAGCTTACTGCAATCTAGCTTATACTGCACTTTTTCTACTTCTAATTTACCTTTCACCTTTTACTTCAGCTCAGAATGCTACTAAATCTGCTAACTGGCTCACTTTGGATGGTAAAAGCTTTCACCTTTCTTCATTTTTTTTACAGCTTGTGTTACTGTCTGATTTCAGTTACAAGATTCGAAATTTATGTGTTAGAGTTGATTTCTGCATTGATTTGGGAGATGGGTATCTGTAAAATTTGATTTTAGGAAGTGGGTAACATTGGATGGTAAAAGTTTGTATCTTTCTTCTTTTTTTACAGCTTGTTACTGTCTGATTTCAGTTGAAAGATTCGAAATTTATGTGTTAAGAGTTGATTTTTTTTGGTTGATTTGGGAGATGAGCAAGTGGGTTTGAGCAATTGGGTAACATTGAATGGTAAAAGTTTTCATCTTTCTTCATTTTTTTTACAGCTTGTTAGTTGTTAGTCTGTTACTGTCTGATTTCAGTTAAAAGATTGGAAATTTATCTGTTTAAGTTGATTTGGGAGATGGGTGTCTGTAAAATTTTGATTTTAGGAAGTGGGTAACATTGGATGGTAAAAGTTTTCACCTTTCTTGATTTTTTTTACAGCTTGTTACTGTGTGATTTAAGTTCAAAGATTGGAAATTTATGTGTTGTACTCGTAATTGATTTCTGCATTGATTTGGGAGATGGGTATCTGTGAAATTTAATTCTAGGAAGTGGGTATGAGCTGGATTTTGATTTTGTTGTGGTTTTGTCTGGTGGGTAGGTTTGATTTTGAGGGTTTTAAAATTGGAAATTTCGTTCTGTTTGGTTCATTAAGTTGCTTGTTTCATGCAAGATCTAAACTTTGTTTTGGATTAACACGAGTATATATCCGTCTTAAAGTTATAACGATTCAAATACAATGGATTAGACAAATGTAGGGAAAAAGTTTTCCCTAGCAAAAAGTTTGTCTGAGTAGGGTGATATTTGACCCGTTTTAACAAGGCCAACTTCATGTGAAATGGGTGTATGCAAGATTGAGCTTAGTTTGCCTAATTTTATTACTGTAATTGGTGTGTTATTAGAATTTAGAACTATGTTTGATGGCTGACAGTTATGGACCAGTGTAAGTTTGATTTATATTGACTTGTTCTTGGAGCTATTTTAGAAACTTTACTAGGCCAATATATTAATCTGATTGAGACTTATTATTACCTTTTGTTGAGGTATTTGATGAATTATAGCAGTAGTGTTCATTGACTTTTCTAATATCTTTGTCATTTTAATAATATGTTGGAACTTTAGTTCCACCCTTTTTTTTGGTATAAAGAGAGCCCTAAGGGCGATTTTGATGTCGATGGGGTTTCGAATCAAGATCATGAGTACCAACTTTCTGTGACTTTGCTAATTTAGTTACACCTGAAGTCAGTTGAGTTCTTGTGTTTGGTCTGAACATTCATGACCATGCTTAGTATCATAGCATTCCAACTGGAAAAGTTAGGCTTATGTTCCATACTTATCAAATTTGTGCACTGGTGCTCTATGCTTCTGCTTAACTTCACTTTGATATCGTTGGTAGCACAAGAAAAATCATCGGGCGTCATTAAGTGTGTTCCATTTTTGTGACAGTAACTTTACTGCATGCTTAATAAGTAAATGAAAACTCGCCTTAGTTTATGCATAAAGTCTCTATTACTCGAGCTTGGTTAGAAGTACCTGACATAGACATTCCCACATGACTGATTTGTTTTCTGTATGAGAACTTTGTGTTTGTGGCTTAAAATTGAGTTTCATAACAATGTTGGGGTATTGAGCATTGGACACGGGTACAAAATTATTACTGTTTCATCAGAATCTTTTGGCTTGATGTTTCCTTCAATGAAAGTGAAATCTGGTTTTGCAGGGTCGCCGCCTCTAGTTGTAGCGCATGGTGGATTCTCAGGCTTGTTTCCGGATTCAAGTACCTATGCCTACAATATGGCTGTGATGACTAGTGTGCCGGACTTGGTATTGTGGTGTGATGTCCAGCTCACTAAAGACGGGGCCGGGATTTGCTTCCCTAGTATCATGCTGAGTAATGCCTCTAATGTGGACGAGGCTTACCCTGACAAGGTCAACAGCTATATTGTTGACGGTGTTAAAAAGAAGGGATATTTCCCCAATGATTTTACTCTCAAAGAACTTTCAGCTGTCTATTGTAAGTCAAACACATGAGCTTACCTTACTTGGATTTTCAACATACTCGTTACCTCATTATCGCTGTACTGAATTCTCTCTTCAATCGATGCAGTAAATCAGGGCCTTTATTCCCGTCCTCCTAATTTTGATAATAGTATGTTTCAAATTCAGACCGTGGAAGAAGTGTTTTCGGCAAATAAACCAGCTGGCTATTGGTTAAATGTTGAGGTATGTCTTTACCTGATACATTTCTAAAGCTGGCATCTTTTTGGCTTAAAACTCGTTTAAACGGTTATTTACTAAACAAAATTATATTTTCTACAGCATGATGCTTTCTACAGTCAACACAAGTTGAGCATGAGAAGTTATATCATCAGCGCTGCCAAGAGCGTGATCATCAGTTATATTTCATCCCCTGAGATTGCTTTTCTAAGACAAATGGCAAGGCCATTCAGAGCAACAAAAACAAAATTGATTTTCCGCTTCCACGACCAAGCGGCCACTGAAATTTCAACCAATCAAACATATGGTTCTCTCTTGAAGAATCTAACATTTATTAAGAGCTTCGCATCAGGAATCCTTGTCCCAAAGACTTACATATGGCCTGTTGATGCAACCTTGTATCTGCTACCTCATACTTCTCTTGTGGCAGACGCTCATAAGATTGGGCTTGAAGTTTTTGCCTCAGACTTTGCAAATGACAACGTAATTGCCTACAACTACAGTTACAACCCTGTTACTGAGTATCTTAAATTCATCGACAACAACGAGTTCTCCGTTGATGGTGTGATTACTGACTTCCCTTTGACATCGTCTGAAGCCAGAGGTATACATTCTATCTATTTATTTTGAGCTTTGCAGCAAATTGTTCGATGGTTAACTTTGCTGCTCATAGTTGTACCATTTTGATCATTATCTCATTCTCCACAGATTGCTTTGCTCATATGGGCAGCAGTGCACCGAAAGAAAGTAAGTTTTTTGTCCTCATTACGACGTGTCTATTATGTGTACTGTATGCTAAAATACAAGAACTTCGCATTACTAATAGTATTTTTTCTTTAATCTACTCCCTTACAGAAAAACCCTTGGTTATATCACATTTTGGAGCAAGTGGAGATTACCCTGGGTGTACCGACAAATCATACACAAAAGCTATATCAGATGGTGCTGATGTGATCGATTGTCCTGTTCAAATGTCAAAGGACGGTGTACCTTTCTGCTTGAGCTCGGCCAATCTCGTGAACAGCACATCCGTCGTCCAAACTCAATTCAGGAATCTGATGTCAACTGTCAAAGAGATTCAGCCAACTCAAGGAATATTTTCATTTAGCCTCAACTGGGAAGATATTCAAGGCTTAACACGTATGTGGCTCTACTTGTGAGACCGACTTAAAAAATCCTTGTGTTGTTCACTTAATTATGGAGTTATGTCCTTTAGTTGGTCTCACTTAAAGATTTTATTTTTGCATGCATCTTCGGACTTTTCAGAAAACATCCCATGAATCAGTGACATCTGAATAACAAAAATCATTCTTGTCGACATGTTGATTACTGAACCACTGACTTTCGCCTTTGTTTGCAGCCGTGATTGCAAACCCATTCTCAGACTTGTTCCTGGTGAGGAATCCAAAATATAGGAATGCTGGAAAGCTCATTTCCTTAGCCGATTTCTTGGACCTTGCCAAAAATGTATCTTCGCTTTCCGCCATTTCGATCAAGATAGAGGTGAGTGCTTCTGCATCATGCAAGTCATTGTATATCAACTTATCGGTAGTGGATGGTTGAACTTTTTGATAGTTTGCTCCTGAGGCATGCTATCAGAGCACTACGAAGATGTAAGATGATGCTAAATGTCAGTTATTACTTATTCACTGCAGAATGCACGATACCTAGCAGCAAACCAGAGCATGAGTGCTACCGATGCAGTACAGGATGCATTGGAAAAAGCCGGCTATAACGGTCCGACAGCTAAAAAAGTCATGATCCAATCCACAGATAGCGCTGTCTTGAAGGCGTTGAAGGGGAAAAAATACGAGCTTGTGTATGAAGTTGACGAGTCAATACGGGATGCCCCGAATGCTACAATAGCAGATATCAAAACCTTTGCTGATTCGGTGGTTGTCAACAAGGAGTCTGTCTACCCCTCAAACACGGGTTTCCTCCTAGGTTTAACCGATGTCGTGCCACATATACAGTCATTCAAACTGCCAGTCTATGTTCAGTTTCTGAGCAATGAGTTTGTGCACGTATCTTACGACTTCTTCTCCGACCCAATTGTCGAGATCACTTCTTATGTCATGGCAGCTGAAGTTGACGGATTAATTACCGACTTCCCAAAAACTGCTGCTGATTACAGGAGTAAGTTTCACTTAATGCTTACATTGTTAGTCGGGCCTAAACTGCTGCTGTTACTCATCCTTTGTGGTGATTTTGCAGAAAATCTGTGTTTGGCAATGAAACCTGCACCGATGTACATGAGCCCGGTCCAGCCTGGTCAACTCATCACCCTCGTAGCCCCAAATTCAATGCCCCCGGCCGAGGCTCCTAACCCACTTCTCGACGAAGCCGATATTTCTGAGTCGCCTCTACCTGCTGTCACCGCCAAAAACGATTCAACCCCACCAACTTCGATAGCAGAACCACCAAAACCGTCTTCTGCGATCAGACAAATCAAGATGACTGCATCCTCACTAGTATCTGTACTGCTTATAATTCTGGGACTTTGCCTAATGCTATGAGCCTATGAGCCTATGATCATTCATCACTCATCACCCCTTGTGTTGCCAGTTTTTCCCACTGACTTGAGTGATTGTGTTCATATTAATCGGTCGTCCATCTTGCGGGGACATGACATGTTAGTCGCTCATCATTTAGAGCTGTTTAAACGCGTGTTCAGTCCGGAGTACGAGGAGAAATTATTCATGAAGATCGTAGCGAACCCGTGTCTGTTAAAAATGATAGATTGTTTGTATTAACTTGTATTCTCTTTAATTCTTTAAATCATTTATTTAGTAGTACAGCAAGCCTATTTATGAGAAGTGAAAAGATTTACTATATTGTGATTTGGGAGTGACTGAATTCATGTTCTTGCAAGATGAAAAATATTATTTTGGCAATAATTTTTTATTTTTGTTTTAGTAATTGAAAATAATCTTTCAGTAGTTCTTGCTGTTTCTTCCTTTCAATAAGGAGAGCACAATTATAATGTTGACGGGATTTGGCTCGGTAAGGGAGTTTTGTTTGGGATTCGAACTTGTGTATAGAATCTCCATCTATGTAATCGTTGTTTTGTGTCGAGAACAAGCTAACGTTTCAATTTCTCAGGATAAAACGCTTAAAATTCCTTCTGTAATTCAATTATTAACGTAGTTTCAATGAGCACATATTAGAAAAACCGTTTAAAATATAAATACCCAATATGATATGATCAACTAACAAGTAGAGTAGTACTAATAAGTTTTCAAAGAAAATCGTCAAAATGCAATTAAACAATGTGGCCAGCATTCCAGCAAGTAACGAACCGGCCCACTCCTCTTTTCTCACCCATTGTCTCTCTTATTGATGGTTTTATACTCACTCCATTCAACTCCACTCTTCACATTTCTTTTTTTTTGACACTATTCACACTTGAGAGAAATCTTTGATATTCTCGACAATCTATAAGTGAGAATCATGTGGGATTTTGTTTGATTCGTCTTTATGACTACATTATGAATATCAAATTTTTATAATTTTTGCTAATGTAAAATGAAAGATATCGCTAATGTAAAACGCGCCTCGGCAAATGTGCCAAAATGAATAGTGACAAGTGGAATTGAATAGAGGGAGTAGTATTATTTGACTCGTCATAGGATTATAACAGATATATAGATAGTAAACAATTACTCGTATTTCTGACTTAAAAGAATGAATTTGTTAACAAATTCTTATTGAGTTATTGTTCTAACAAGTCTCCCTTCTGACAAGTATATACGTCACAAAAATATAATGGATCATGTATGACCACGAGACTAAATAAAACAAAATCAGGATGCAAAATAACAAATAATTTGCGTTCATCATCCCATGCAAGTAACATTATATTTAATTTGAGCCGTCACAAACAAGAATCTGTGGACTGTAACGTTCTTATGGAGCAGTCTGATCTGTGTAATACCGTCTCATACAATACTTTACTTAATTTGCCGTCTCTATCAAATCAAACATGGCCAAAACTAACGTGCAAAGACGTTGTCATATCTCATATACTCTTTCAAAATTTCCCTCCACACCATCTTTATTTGTTGTTCAACTCTTTAAATAAATTCTGTTTTCAATCATCATTTTCTATTCTATTTTCATTTGGACTTCGTCTTCCTCCTCCTTCTCTTCCTCTTCCTCTTCATTTTTCATCGTTGACCTCCCTCCAATAATACCACCACCACCAACAACAACAACAACAACAACAACCAATTTACGTCGAAAAAATTAGTTTTTTTTTCCGGCCATGGGAGTACACAATCTAGCTAATGTTGGATTGGTTCTTCTACTACTTCAGCTTTCGGTTTTCGCGTTAGCTCAGAATTCTACTAAATCTCCTAAATGGAAAACTCTCGATGGTAAACCAATTTTTTTATCCTTCTCTAATTAATTCTGTTTTTTCTGTTATAAATTTTGCTACAAAAATGATGAAAATGTATGTGTTAAGTTGATAATTGTATTGTTTTAGGAGATGGGTATGTGTTAAATTTGATTTCAGGAAATGGGTATGAGCTAGTTTTCGATTTTGTTGTCGTCAGTGGCGGAAACATGGTAAAATTTCGAAACTTTTAGTTAAAATTTTCGACTTATTATTTACTCATCAGTACATTATTAGTCCATTCCTCGAAATTATAACCCTGTTAGTTCTATATTATCATGTCTAACTAGGTTAATATCCGTGCAACTTTGCACGGGTATAAATAAAAAAATATTTCAATATCGATGATATTATTTCAATACCCGTGCAATCTTGTAATTTTGTGTGACATTGACTTTTTTTCCCGACTAGAAGTAAACAAACCATGTCATGTTTTGAGAGAAGATATCATTTCATTGATTAACGATCAATTATCATCTGAACAAAAGTGTCCTACCACAGAGGTTATATAACCAACTTGACTTTACAAACTAAACTAGTCAGTGTGCGTCAGCTTTGCATCAAAATGATTCGACTAAATGTCCCAGTTGTCAGCTTGACTTTACCAACTAAACTAGTCAGCGCGCGCGTCTCCTTTGCATCAAAATGATTAGGCTAAATGTGACGGATAATGTGTCTATTTTGCAGGATCGGCGCCTCTAGTTATAGCCCATGGTGGATACTCAGGCATGTTTCCGGACTCTAGTTCCGTTGCCTACAGTCTGGCTGTGACATTTAGTGTGCCGGACGTGGTTTTCTGGTGTGATGTCCAACTCACACTAGACGGGGCCGGGATTTGCTTCCCTAATCTCTTGCTTAATAATGCGTCTTCTGTGGCTATGGTTTACCCCGACATGGCCAACAGTTATGTTGTCGATGGGGTTAAAACTGACGGATTCTTCCCTATTGATTTCACCCTTGAAGAACTTCTGTCTGTCAGCTGTAAGTTCAGACATTACAGTATACAGTATACACTGATTTTTAGTTGCATTTCTGCTGTGCTGCCTGTACTGATCTCTCGCTTCAATTGATGCAGTACTTCAGGGTATTTACACTCGTCCTCCTAATTTCGATGGCCTAAGTACAATTGCCACAGTCGAAGATGTGTTTTTGCAGAATCAACCTGCTGGCTTTTGGTTAAACGTCCAGGTACACGTCTTTATCCTTAGGTTTCTCAGTTTCTGTACTGTCTTTTGGCAAAAAGATGGTTTTGAATGCTAATTCAGTGATTTATTATCTGATGCAGCATAGCGCATTTTACAGCGTGCACAATCTGAGCATGAGCAGCTATATCACGAGTGCTGCAGAGAATGTAATCATTTCCCACATTTCATCTCCCGAGATTGCCTTTCTACAAGAACTAGCAACTTCATCCGCGACAACAGAAACCAAACTGATTTTCCGTTTTCTTGACCAAGATGCTGTCGAAATTTCAACCAACCAAACTTACGGCTCTCTCTTGAAGAATCTTACATTTATTACAACCTTTGCGTCAGGAATCCTTGTCCCAAAGACTTACATATGGCCTGTCGATGATACCTCATATCTGCTGCCTCACACATCTCTTGTGGCAGATGCTCATAAAAGTGGGCTCGAAGTTTTTGCTTCAGATTTTGCGAATGACAATGCTGTTGCATACAACTACAGTTACAACCCGGTTGCTGAGTATGTTAACTTCATTGATAATGATGAGTTCTCTGTTGATGGTCTGCTCACTGACTTCCCTATGACAGCATCAGAAGCCAGAGGTATACTTTGATAAACAGCATCGATATGTATGTACTTCCGATGTTCTTTTGTTTTGCACCTCAAAATCTGTCTAACGAATGTATTGTTCTGCAGAATGTTTTGCGCATCTAGACAGCAAAGCATCAGCTCAAGGTCAGAACTTTTTTACCCTTTACAACTCGTCGACTCCTGTCTCATTCATATACATTAATGCAGGAACTTCAGGATGCTGATATTTTTTTACGCTTGCAGAAAAGCCCTTGATTATATCTCATTTCGGGGCAAGTGGAGATTACCCTGGGTGTACCGACATATCATACACAACAGCTATATCAGACGGTGCTGATGTGATCGACTGTCCTGTTCAAATGTCGAAGGATGGTGTTCCATTCTGTTTGAGCTCAGCCAATCTCATGAACAGCACATTGGTCACTCAAACTCAGTTCAGGAATCTCATCACTACTGCCACCGAGATTCAGCCAAATCAAGGAATTTTCTCGTTTAGCCTCAGCTGGACCGACATTCAAACTTTGAAACGTAAGTAACCCTAGTCCTCGTAAAAATGTAACTTTCTGCTGATATATAAAGCATGCTCTGATTTTTCTTTCCTTGGTTTGCAGCTGTAATATCAAGCCCACGCGCAGGCGCATTATTATTCAGGAATCCTAAATATCGTAATGCTGGAAAGATCATATCCTTGGCCGACTTCTTAGACCTTGCGAAAAATGCGTCTTCACTTTCCGGTGTTCTGATCAAGATAGAGGTGAAACTTGATAGTCCTAGGAACTTCTTACCATACATATCATTGTTTTACATTTTTTTTTTCACTGACAGTAATTTTATTCCTAATGAACTTGCAGAATGCTAAGTATCTAGCAGCAGAGCAGGACATGAGTGTTACAGATGCAGTACAGACTGCACTGGAAAAAGCCGGCTACAACGAACCCAAAGCTAAAAAAGTGATGATACAGTCCACCAGTAGCGCAGTCCTAAAGGCGATGAAAGGAAAGAAATACGAGCTTGTATACGAAGTTGATGAGACAATACGCGATGCACCTAATGCTACAATAATCGATATCAAGAAGTTTGCTAATTCCGTGGTTGTCAACAAGAAGTCAGTGTTCCCTGTACAGATAGGGTTTGTCTCTGGTCGGACTGATGTTGTGCCACATTTACAGTCATTCGAACTACCTGTCTATGTTCAGATTCTGAGAAACGAGTTTCAGGAAATACCTTACGATTTCTTCTCAGACCCGACTTCTGAGCTCCATAATTATGTCAGATCTGCTGAAGTCGACGGAGTGATTACAGATTTTCCAAAAACTGCTGTCGAATACAGGAGTAAGTAAACCAATAACATTAACATTCCCTTTTTCTTTCAAACTAGTATAGAGTATAGACCTCGTGCAATGCATAATTACTGTAAATACTATTTTCAGAAAACCGATGCCTGAAAATGGATCCGATACCAGCATACATGGGATTAATCAAGCCAGCTGAGCTGCTGGGGCTCATAGACCCAATGGGCCTGCCCCCAGCATCAGCACCCAGCCCACTACTCAATGCAGACGATATTTCAGAATCCCCACTGCCTGCTGTCGAATCATCTGCACCAACTTCGACACCAGAAGCTCCAAAGTCGTCTCCAAGCGGACAACACCAGATTACAGCGTCTGCGCTCTTGTCGATCCTGTCTGTAATTGTGGCAGTATGCCTAATACTGTGATCAGTTTGAAGGCCAGGCCATTTTCTTATACTGATTTAATTGATTGATTGATATATGTCCATTCTTTACACTACTGTAGTATACTGTTTGTATAATTGTATTAAGATCATTGGTTTTGCTGGAAGAGTTATATAATCATCTTTTACACTCAGAATTAGAATCAGTCCTTACCTTGTTGTATATCTCATTGATTTTAGTATTTTACTCAAAAAAAAGGTCAAAAAAAAACTTATAAGAGACGTTTTTTTTAATAACACTATTGAGATACGGGTACTTTTTTTAGTGCTATGTGTGTCATTTGGGTGGTGAGGGAGAGGGACGGTTTACTAGGAGACTTGGATTTTAGGGTTCCTACCGCCACCAATCCGACTCATGGCATCGTGGGATATTTCATTGCATCTTCTATTTACTCAAACAAAAACCAAGGGGCAAAAAAGTCTTTTTAGTTTTCCTGCCTAAATGCTCCTCATAATTATGGAAAGTGTACTTTTTAATCAAACAATTTCATTTCAACTCGAAGTCCAATTAAATGAATCTTGTGACAATTTTATTTAATATATATATATGAGCCTAATAATTCACCAAGATAATTTTAGGAAGAAAATATCTCTAATAACTATATTCCCTAATATTTTAAGTAATTATAATCCTTAAAAAACTATTTGGTTACAAAATAGGCAAATGAATAAATAATAATAACCAAATAACATATCAAAAGTTATAAGAAGTACTAGGTATTATTTCGGCAGATATATAATTTCCGAAACCTTAATTTTTACCAATTAAAAATTCAGTTATTTATTTAATAGTAGTAATCATATTTAACGTCATTAATGTAATTAAATTAAAATACTTAACCATATTTACAATTAAAAAATTGTAAAAACTACTGCTCCTATATTATTTTATGGATATTTTATCATTAAATGATATAAAAATTATAGTTAATTATTTTTTAATTATTTTTGTAATTTACAATATTAACGTTATAAATTTTTAACAATTATTTTAATTATTTTTAATGACACATCATCGAACCAGCAGGTCAACCCGGGTTTTGATCGTAAATTAATGGATCATATCAGGTTTGAACCACATGGATCATGGGTCAAAGTTTAAGGGTCTTGAGCCTAAAAAGATGACATAGATTTATGAGTCAAGTCAAAATTTGACATGACTACTTTCTATTCTAAAAATCTTCTATCTAATCATCATAATCCCCTAATTTAGAAATAAATTAATTTTCGAAAATACTCTACTAAACAGAGAGGTAAACTATTGAAGGAAGCACTAAAAAAAGCGCAAGTCATTGGCTTAGGCAGAAAAATATAACTTTATCACGTCACTAAACTCTTTTAAAAACAAAATTAATTAAAAAAACCGTGCATAGGCACAGGTTTTCCACTAGTAAAATAATCTTCTAAGAAAATCCATGATTCAAAACATAGACGGTATTTGATCATGGCATGTTTTTTTTTTGGCTTAAATGTATGAGTCCGGATTCAAGGTGAGAATTCACATTAGTTCGGGAATTAGGTCACATTAGTTAAGTTAAATTCATCTCAATCAATTTTTATTCACTTTAGATCAGAAATCAGTAAAATTCATCTAAACCTATCTTTGAATTCAGTCATATTCAATTCAGTTGAATTCACTTTAACGACATTTTAGTTGTGGAAACTTAGAATTGTATTTGACTTAATTAATTAAAGATTCAATGAGATACATCGGATTTTTTTTTTCAAATAAACGGTATTGATTTGACATTTTATATTTTCAAGGAAATTTCAATTCACGTGAAATATGTTAATTCATCCACTTCGGATGAATTTTGTAAAAGTGTATTCATACAGGTATTAAATCCAATAAATGATGAGTCACTTCATCCACTACGTAGTCATGAAAACTTCTCGGGAATTTGCAATTAGTTCATTTTGTAGAAAATATGGCAACTAAACAACACATCTTTTTAAATTTGTGCGCTTTTGATTCTATTTACCGTGTTTACAGAGTATCAACCAATCAACCCTAATTATGGTAAATATAAGTTTCTGAATATTTATTCTCGTGAATCTTTCTTTAATTAACGTATTCACTTAAGAGTATATTTTACAAAAACCGTCATTTTTATTTTAGCTAGTTTATTTGGTAAAGTTTGCCGCCTAGTACTTAAAATAATGTTGGATAATTTAAACCCTTGATCATTTATGAAGTAATTAATTAGTAATTCACTTCAAATATGAGAAGAAAATAAAATTAATTAGATGAAATCAACGATAATTTTTTATACATATCTACCATTTTACAATATTTTTTTTACCTTCTTATTGTAATAATTACATCAATTTTTTTACAATACATATCTACGTTTGTTATGGTAATTTTGTAGTAATATATAATGCAAATAAAGCAACATTTAACGTAACTATTATGGCATGCAGCTTTAACATGGTAACTTAATGGTAAAAATGTGTTAAACTAGGTAAAAAAAACTAAAAATCATATACTCAACTTTAATTAGCTTTATTTAATTAATACATATGATTATATATAAACGATTTAAACTTTATCTAGTCATGCTAAATAAAGTAAGATTTTATAATTATATTATCACGATAAACTGAAATATTAAGTACCGCATATTAACCATACTTAGACAATATCTTTGCCAATTTTACTTTAATCAGCATTTTAACGTGTACTTAATTAACATACATCAGAAAAATTAACATATACTAGAAAAACCGTTATATAATAACGAAAGCGTATAATAGGATACTTTTGATTCTAGAATTTTTTATTTCCAATCAATCTTATTCCAACTTTTTTTTTTGTATATATATAGTAGAGCTAAGAAGGAATGGAAATTCATCTTAGAGTTGCATCTTCATCATAAAATCAATTTACTTTTGAGTAAGAAGCAGTAAAAATAGAGTGGTAAAAAATGATGAGTGCAACAAAGTTAGTCTTTTTACTGCTTTTGGGGGTGTTTGGTAAATGGCGGATCCGCCAAAAATTGGCATATTGAGAGCAAATAGCGGATTTGACCAACAAATATGCCAATTGTAGTGTTTGGTAAATGGCGGTTTATAATAGCATATTGGGGTCGACTATGCCGTTTTGCAATATGCTGGTAGGAGCAGCATATTGAGTTGGCAGATTACATTTTATTTTATTTTGATTTTTTTTTACGTCTCTACCCTTTTGCGATTTAAACCATAGTTCCATTATTTTTACTTTTATTCTAAACTCTTTCATAGAATTTACGATCTAAGTACATTTTCCTCGCTTCGATTTTTTTATTCATGAATTTGATATACAATTATTTGATATTCTTCAATATGCTACGATCGAGACTTCAGAAACTCAAAAAAAATCAACTCTCCGTGACAATATTGTTCATCTTTAATGGCTAATAGAAGAAAACGACGATATTAATCATTAAAATTGTTGGTGTGATGTATATTGATTATTGATGTATATCTAATCAAAAAATTATTTATGTCCTTTTTTGTCATTTTACAAAGTAGTTAAACAATCCGCTAATCTAAAACAGCTAATTACCAAACACTATTTAAAAAATTCTGCTAATTAAATCTGTCAGTCAAATCTGCCAAATGATTCTGCTAGTCAAATCTGTTTTTTAAATATGCTTCTGCTAATATCATTCCGCTGTTTACCAAACAGGGCCTTTACCTCTTTACTTTTTCCTTGGAGAAAGTCAGATTTTCAATGTCAAAGATTATGGTGCAGTTGATGGTGGAAATGTCGATATTAGTCAGGTAAATTATTTTACATTATTCTAATGTCGGTATTATTCAGATTTTTCGTATAAACTTTGAAATTAAAGACGACTACGTACATACACTACATGTATTAAGATTTTATTTTAATCTCGTAAATACAGTTCTAATGATTATATTTTTCATTTTTTTTCTGTAATTTCAGTAAGACGGTCTGTAAGAGACGATTGAAATATGAAATACTAACTTTTTCTTTGTTTTTCTCCATCAAATTGCATTTTTGTGAGCTTTTTATGTTGTAAGTTGTTTAATCATGTGATTTTTAACTACCATGATTAATAATCCACGTTTAAGGAACATTCTCACATCATTATTTTGGCCTTTTTCTTTTATTAGAATATACTTTATTAATGTGTTATATTATATTATATTACTTTATATAAGGGGCGGCGGATCCAAAAAAATTTGTATGTTGTAGCAAATTTATATTGGATACATATTAAAACTTTTAATAATTTTTTTTTTTTTTTTTTGAGCCTTTATAAAGTTTGTTACTCCCTATTTTGTAATTTTAAAAGTACTTTATAATAAAAAAATATATTAATTGCAGCACAAATAAATTAAGCTTAGTACAAAAACTTATGTATTTAGTAATACAAAAATATACTACTCAATATTAAAATATAGTCATCAGATGCATTTTACTTTTACTCTGAAATAGGATACATTAAAATCTACAAAAATCACGTAAATCAAAAGATGAATAACAAAATTTAATGCACCAAAATTTTACATTCTCAAAAATTTTAGTGTAGCAATTGCTACACCATTCTTGTACGTAGGTCCGTCCATACTTTATATACGGTATCTTAGTATTTTTAGGAAACACCATACAATAATATACACTAATATATCGTATATTGATATTATTTCACACTATTATAAGTCGATAGGTAATATCAGTAAATTTTTCAAATATTTTTACAAAAACCTAAATCTTTGAATAATATCATTATATAGATTTTATATTATACTCCGTATATTTTTAAATTATCATACAGAGTATTTTTTTTTGGTGAAAATTGTAGGCATTATTAAAAGCGTGGGACGATGCATGCAAATATCAAGGTGATAGCAGAGTGGAAATCTCACAAGGGGCAACGTACTTGGTGGGCCCAGTAATCCTGAAAGGCCCATGCAACGGCCTGGTTGGGTTCCGTAATAAGGGCACTTTGAAGGCACCACCGGGCCTACGGGCCGAATTTTGGATCGAATTTCAGTACATAGACGGGCTTACTGTATATGGAACCGGGTATTTCGATGGTCAAGGCCCGCCCAAACAAGCCCAGCCAAACCTTCCTGCGGTAAATTATTGTCTCTTTTACTTTCACCCAATTACCCTTCGGTAATAATTTTGTGTAACTAATTCACCAATCAGACCGTCTACTAATAATTTGTTTTTTTATTTCAGATACTAAGATTTACCTTTGTGACAAATGGAAGGCTTCAAAAGGTGAAACTAATAAACAGTCAAAGCACGCATTTTCACATGTTCGGGTGCAAACAAATAACCGTAAACAAAATTACCATAACATCCCCAGGCGACAGCCCAAACACAGATGGCATCAAAATTGGTGAGACAACAGGTGTCAGAATCCTAGACACAGTCATTGCATCTGGCGATGACTGTGTCGCAATTATTCGTGGGAGTAAGAATATTACCGTTTCTGGTGTCACTTGTGGCCCTGGTCACGGTATTAGCATCGGGAGCATGGGTACTGAGGATAATGAAGTCGTGGAACAAGTCGTCGTTCAAAATTCCAAAATTTTTAATGCTACTAATGGGTTACGGATCAAGACTTGGGCTACTGACAAACCGGGTCATGTATCCAACGTTTTGTTTGACGGTATTACGTTGAGTAATGTTGACAATCCTATCATCATCGAACAAAATTACTGTCCTTCAAAAACATGTGCACCGGTACGTTCATTATATTATTTTCGTGTTATAAAGTATAGAGGTTTTTTTAAATGACAGCAAACCCTCATACAACTCCCACAAGATTGCTCTTGCAGTCTCTTGAACCTACCTGAGATGCATGGGTTGATGACCACATGTTTTAACCACTAGGCTCCGTCCTTGCGGGCAGAGTATAGATTATGTATGTGTGTGACATATTTTGACATTTTTTTTGATACTGTGAAGGGTAACTCGCGGGTTCAAATTAGTGACGTAAAGTACAGAAACATACAAGGGACGTCGACGACAGATGTAGCCGTGAATCTTCAATGCAGCGGAAGTAACCCGTGTCGAAATATCGAGTTGGAGAACATTAATATACGGTACGTTGGAGGACGGACCGTATCGACTTGTGTTAATGTTAATGGACAAGCTACAGGTGTACAAGTACCCGAATCCTGTATTCCATGATCGGGTCGATAGGCTAGGACTACTCGAGCTAGGTCATCGGAGAAATAGTTTAAATCTGGTAGTGGTGGCGGCAGCCCCGGCCGGATTTGACGTAATTTGTTGACTGAAACAAATACATGTAATCGTAGCGATAGTTATTTTTATTCCCCGAATTTATACCTGAATAAAACCTAGATACTTTAGTTTTATTACTCAAAACTAAGGGTTATTGAACATGTTTTTATTACTCAAATCACCCCGATGATAATCTAACGTCACTATACTGTGTTTAGATATCGCAAAAGAGGTCTGGCCTATACTAAAAACAAGTATTTTGAGTAAAAATCGCTCATTGTGCCAAATGTTTCATTTTAAAATGCTCTTATGACCGAAACCGAAGGAATATATATAAACTTTCTACTTTGTATTATTGTGTATTTAATTAAATAGATATGAATTTGCATTTCACATTATCTATCATTTGTGGAAATATGATTTCTTTCTCAGTTTTATGTTCATGTATCAGATAACGATTTTGTAATCAATCAATCTCTTATACTAAAAGAGAAACCACGAGAGAATGAAGTAAATTGATACATGTTGCAATTTTATGCGTTTTTTTCGCGGCTAAATTTTAGTTATTGTAAAAAAAAATTCACGAATAGCGAATAATTAGAGATCTAAATATGTTTATTGACAACAAGTCAACCCAAATAATATATTTTCAAACTATCATTATTGTAAACACATTATCGTAATAATAAGTCGTGCATTTGCACGAGACCTAAACTAAAATTGATCCCATCATACATTAATCTCTTATATACGGAGTACTAAAAGAGAAACCACAATAGAAGTAAATGGACACGTGTCGCAATTCTACGCGTTTTTTTCCCGCCTAAATTTTAGTTGTTGTAAAAAAAATGATAGTATAAGTTTTATATTATAATCAAAGATAAAAAAAATGACTTAGACGGAATGAGTAAATAAAGTTATATATGTAATTATAAAATCCACATCGAGTGCTAACATGACAAAACTGTTGTCGGGCCATGGTTTTCCACGGGGCTTATATTAGTATTAGCTTCATTGTATCTTAATTACAGAATCACTAAAGGATTACAGAGTCTATGGGGGTGTTTGGTTGTCGGCGAATCCGCCAAAAATTAGCATATTTGGGTTGATTAGCATGTTTGACCATAAAATCCGCCGATGTGAGTGTTTGGTAAATGGTAGATTGGAATGGCATATTCGAGTCCAATCCGCCAATTTACAATATGCTGCTAGTAGCAGCATATTCACTTAGCAGATTACAATTTTCTATTTTTTTACTTCCTTACCCCTTTGCCAATCAAACCCTACTTCATCATTCTCTTGATTCACTTTCATAATTCATCTCATAAGGTACGTCTTTCTTGATTTTTTTTTGCACTAATTAATTCATGTTCGGTTTATTTTTCAATTGCCTTAATTTTCCGTATTTTATACGATTCTATGGTTGTACGTCTTCCTTGACGACATTCAATTTATTTGGTTGTACGTCAATTAAATTAGTTCTAAGGTAGAATATGAGGAAATATGCCGTCAAATCCTAATTCTTTTTGTTAATTTACAGCATATTAGAATTTGACAGATTAATTGAAAAAATTCTACGGCACATCCAAAAAAAAAGTTCAACGGCACATCTGTAAATATAGTGATAGGGTGGTGTCTAGTAGGAGAAATCGACGATATTAATTATTTTAAAATGGTTGGTGTGATAGTTCAACTTTAATGTTTGGCATATTTTAATCAAAATTTTGCTAACATCCTTTTTCGTCATTTAACAAATCAATTAATCAATCCGCTAATCTATAACAGCGAATTACCAAACACTACTAAAGCAATTCTGCTAATTAAATCTGTTAGTCAAATCTGTCAATTGATTCTGCTAGTCAAATCTGCTTTTTAAATCTGCTTTTGCCAATATGAATCCGTTGTTTACCAAACAGGGCCTATATTTAATATCATGCACAAAATTTGATCTAATAGGTAACACATCACAAATAAAATAACTTAATTATGAATCGGAGTACAAATTACACATAATAGGGTATTCTTGATACGATTTGATATCAACTTCCCAATTTTTTTTATATTTATATGTAGTGAAAATCATCAAAATAAATAAATAAAATATCATCTAGAATTGTATATCCACAACAATTTCAAGTAATTAAGAGAAAATTACAATAATAATAAGAATGAATTACATAAAATTTGTTGTTTTCCTTATCATTATTGATCTAAGCTACTCATCCCTAGGGCAAAGTGATACTAAGGTCTTCAATGTCAAAGATTATGGAGCTGTTGAAGGCGGAAATGTCGACATTAGTCAGGTATTTATTCATGAGTAATTATTTTGAGAAACCGTCTTTTATAACACTAAAAATAAGGTAATTAATAATAATTACATTTGCGGTTATGAAAATGGCAGGCATTATTGAGAGCATGGACCGATGCATGCAAATGGAAAGGCAAGAGCACAGTAGAAATCTCCCGTGGGTCTACCTACTTGGTGAACCCAGTTCAACTCAATGGTCCATGTGCCGGCCCAATTGGGTTCCGAAATTCGGGTACTTTGAAGGCCCCACGTGGTCTAACAGGCAATTATTGGGTTGAGTTTCGATATGTTGACCGGTTAGCTGTTTATGGGCACGGAATATTCGATGGTCAAGGCCCACCTTCACACGCTGCTTCGAACCTTCCAACGGTAATATATCATAAGCAGTGTTATTCAAATTGGTACTGCATATAAGTATAGAACTTGTGCATGTATGCACGGTATATATGTGCACTCTACATTTTACTCTGTATCATCGATTAAACTCACAATTTTTTTTATGTCTCAGTTGCTAAGGTACACCTTTGTCACAAACTCGAAGATACAAAAGGTGAAACTAATAAACAGTCAAAGCACGCATTTCCACCTATTCGCATGCAAACAAATAATCATACGCAAAATCGCGATATCTTCACCAGGAGACAGCCCAAACACGGATGGCATTAAGGTCGGTATCTCACAGGGTATCAGAATCATGGACTCAACCATTGCCTCTGGTGATGATTGTGTCGCACTTATCACTGGTAGTAAAGACATTACAGTCACTGGGGTCGTTTGTGGACCGGGCCATGGCTTTAGCATTGGGAGCTTGGGTAGCTCGCCTAATGAACAAGTGGAACAAGTCACGTTCCGACATTGCAAAATTTTTGACTCCAGTAACGGGTTAAGGATTAAAACATGGGCTAAAAACAATCCTGGCCTAGTCAACAACGTAGTGTTCGAAGATATTACATTGAGTAACGTTTATAATCCAATTATCATCGACCAGAACTACTGTCCGTCAAGAACTTGTGCACAGGGAAATTCACAGGTTCAAATAACTGATGTCAAGTTCCGAAATATAAGGGGGACGTCAAAGACGGTTGATGCAGTGAAGCTACAATGCAGTGGAAGTCATCCATGCCATGGGATTGAGTTGAAGGACATTGATATTAGGCATGGTGGTTATACGACTTCGACTTGCTCTAATGTTCAAGGAAACGCTCTCGGGTTTCAAATGCCTAAAGCTTGTATTTGATAAATTTTTGTATTCTTTACTCAAAATCGAATAATCCGATAGTTATTGTGCGTGACTTGGTATGGTGGCCGGTTGGCCGGTATGTGGCCCGACCAAGTAGCAAACAATGGAAACCGTATCATTGATGGTCATATGAAATGTCGTTACATTCTTATATATATAAAAATAGTTTTATATAAATGTTTTCATTATTAGCATCTTAATACGTGTTTTTTGGACACATGATAGACAAATGGGTCGTTTGGTTACTCATCCAATTACCGGGAAGTACACGTTCACAGTAAGTGCATTTTCAGGGAGTTGTTTGGTTGTCCACTTCCCGGGAATCGCCACTTCCCGGGAATTGCCACTTCCTCCACAATGGGGGGAAGTTACTCATCACCAAGCTCCCCCTTGGTGTGTAGAACTTCCCGCATGAAGTCATTTCCCACATGGCAACCAAACAATATTTTGTAATTCACATGAAATACAAATTCACGTGAATTTAAAGTTCCCGGTAACTTCATCTTCCCATGGTGAACCAAACGAGACCAAAATCTTCTTAATTATCGAGTTTCATTAGATTTTACTTTATTTTATTCTAATAATACACGTACGGAGTACCTAACTATATATAGCCCTAGCTATAGCCGCGCAACTGAACCGGACCTCCATTTTTTAAGTTTCGCTCCAAGCCTCTCTCATCCTTGAGACGACACCCTGGATCCCACTAGGATGCAACAAAAACTATTTAAAAAAACTAGTCGTCTAAGTCGATCTAGCTAGAATGGTGATAGGTTAATTAAGGCTAATGACTATGGACTAAAAATGATTAATCAATAAGGGTAAATAAATCGGACGTCATGGAGGCGTCCATTTATTTTGACGCCAATAGTTTGGACGTCCTTGCCAGGTATTCTTGTAGTGTAGAAAGATTAACACGAACCGGATTCCGTCATTAAGTCGGCTAGTCAAACTTGTTAATTCAGCATGCATGCATGCGAGTCAAATCTGCTTTCTAATTTGTTTCTGTTAAGAATAATTTGTTGCTTTAGTCATTATTTTATTAGTATGTACTTAGTCATTGTTTTAGCAGAAGGCGGGAAAAAAATTAACCACGACACGACACATGACAGTTACTTCCTGAACGGTTTCTCATTTAGTATAAAGTAATACTGTAAATGATAATACTCCGTACTTAATTGAAGGGTTAAATGAGGACTTTATTATTCTTTGTCAAAGGGTTGAGTTCACCAAACTTTAGTAAACCCAAATATTTAGGCGTAAGCTTTGATAATGAGAACTTGACGATACTTAATACTTTTTCAGTAATTTATCATTTAACATACAAAAATTAAAGATCATGCAAGATCATCTATTATTCATCTGAATTTGCATTATTTCACATTACCTATCGTTTGTGAAAATATGATTTCCTTCTCAGTTTTACGTTCATTTTACCTAAAAGTGCATGGATTCATGCATGTATCAGAAACGATTTTGTAATTATTATTTAGTGTTTTTATGTAATTATATTGTTACGATCTCATTTCAATATTAGCTTAATTTTTACCTTAATTACATAATAACTAAAGGATTACAGAGTCGTTATTTAATATCATGCACAAAATTTGATCTAATAAGTAACACAGCACAATTAAACTAACTTGATTATGGAGTACAAATTACACATAATAGGTATCATAGGTATTCTTGATACGATCTGATATCAACTTCTCAATTTTTTTTTTATATATATGTAGTGAAAAGCACAACAAAATGAAATATCATCTAGAATTGTATATCCACAACAATTTCAAGTAATTAAGAGAAAATTACAATACAATAATATTAAGAATGAATTACACAAAGTTTTTTGTTTTTCTTATCATTATTGATCTAAGCTACTCATCCTTAGGACAAAGTGATTCTAAGGTCTTCAACGTCAAAGATTATGGAGCTGTTGAAGGCGGAAATGTCGACAGTAGTCAGGTATTTATTCATGAGTAATTGATCTGAGAAACCATACGTCTTTTAAAACACTAAAAATTTTAAATAAGATAAATAGACAATTGATAATCAACTTTGTTATGAAATACCGTCTCTTACATATATTTGTATAATATTATACTCCGTAAAATATACTCCCTCCGTATTTTTTTATATGACGTTTTACTTTTTCGAGGTGAGGCTTTGACTTTAATTTTTATGTAAATATATTATTCCAAAATTTTTAAAAATTGCATCATAAAATTCCATACGAAAAGAGCTTTCAAATGAGTATACATTTCATATTATTTTTTTCTTATATTATGATAGATATTGAAGAGAAAAGGGGTTGTCTCGAAAAATGAGAATGACTTATATTAAAAAACAGAGGGAGTATATACATTTGCAATGTTTAATTATGTGTATTTGTAGTAATTACATTGACGTTTGTGAAAATGACAGGCATTATTAAAAGCATGGACCGACGCATGCGGATGGAAAGGCAAGAGCAGTGTAGAAATCTCCCCTGGGTCTACGTACTTGGTGAACCCGGTTCAATTCAAAGGCCCATGTGCCGGCCCAATTCGGTTCCGAAATTCGGGTACTTTGAAGGCCCCACGTGATCTAACAGGCAATTATTGGATCGAGTTTCAATACGTTGACCGGTTGACTGTTTATGGGAACGGAGTATTCGATGGTCAAGGCCCACCTTCACAGGCCGCCCCAAACCTTCCAACGGTAATACTCCGGAGTATAACATAAGCATTGATATTCATAACTTAAATTCAAATCATGTAGATATTAAATTAGTATAGAACTCGTACAAGTATGCACAGTATGTTTGTATGTATAAATATCAATGTTTATGTATAACATAAACATTGATATTCAAGTATTACTTACAAATCGTAGATTAAACTGACAACTTTTTTTATGTCTCAGTTGTTAAGGTACACCTTTGTCACAAACTCGGTGCTACAAAAGGTGAAACTAATAAACAGTCAGAGCACGCATTTCCACCTATTCGGATGCAAACAAATCATCATACGCCAAATCACGATATCTTCACCAGGAGACAGCCCAAACACGGATGGTGTCAAGGTCGGCGTCTCAGAGGGTATCAGTATCATGGACTCAACCATCGCTTCTGGTGATGATTGTGTCGCACTTATCACTGGTAGTAAAGGTATTACGGTAACTGGGGTCGTTTGTGGACCGGGCCATGGCTTTAGCATCGGGAGCTTGGGTGGCTCGCCTAATGAACAAGTGGAACAAGTCACGTTCCGACATTGCAGAATTTCCGATGCCCTTAACGGGTTAAGGATTAAAACATGGGCTAATAACAATGCCGGCCTAGTCAACAACATATTGTTCGAAGATGTCACATTGAGTAATGTTGATAATCCAATTATCATCGACCAGAATTACTGTCCCTCAAAAACTTGTGCACAGGGAAATTCACAGGTTCAAATAACTGATGCCAAGTTCCGAAATGTAAGGGGGACGTCAAAGACGGTTGACGCAGTGAAGCTACAATGCAGTGGAAGTCATCCATGTCAAGGGATTGAGTTGAAGGACATTGATATTACTTATGTTGATAGTAGTAGCAAGACTATTTCGACTTGTACTAATGTTAAAGGACAAGCTCTTGGGTTACAAGTGCCTAATGCTTGTATTTGATAGTTCTGATAGGGCATCGAATAGCGGCTGCGATCCATATATAATAGCTAGTGCTCTCTTTTCGGTTTACAAAAAAAACTAATAGTTGTGAGGATGGTCGATCAAGAAGCTCACAATTAGTTGAAAAATATCATGTTGTTGCGTGTCATCATTTGTTTATCTTTTAATTGTAAATAAATGATGGAGACGAGACAGAATGAGTAATTTAATTATTACAATAGACGTATATTACCCCTTCATTTTACTTAATTAAATGGTCAAGTGAGGACTTTATTCTTTGTCAAGGCCAAGGGGTTGAGATCACCAAACTTTAGTAAACCCAAATATTTTGGCGAAACCCGGCCTAGGAGTCCAACAAAAATACCAAGATTTGGACCATGGGAAGAACAAGGGTTCATCCGAACAGACCTTTACCACTTCAAAGAGAGCTAACTCTCAAACTGTGTTACCTTTTACCTAAATTCAACTTGCAGCATTAAGTAGACTCTAATTACTAAATAAAAGTTTCGGACAATTTTTGATGAAGCTTAAGAGAAATTGGAGGAATCTCAGTTACAAGTTGGACGAGTGAAAATTGGTGCGAAATTAATCATTATCCTTTTTGGTGAGGCAACCTAAAGCGACAGCCTAAAGTTCTTTTTTGCCTTCCTACCATCATTTTGGAGGCTCCTAGGGATTCAATTAAGGTCCCTATCATCTCTTGGAGCGCCCAAATGAAAGAGGATAAAGGCCTTAAAAACGAAGCATGCCTACTTCAACGATTGTACCAAGTTTTCTTAATTAGTGTAGTGTTGGTTGATGGCAAGAAGTAGTGTTTGCTTTTCTCTTCTTTTTGTTATCCCACATTGGTGAGGGAAGGAACTTGTTTGTTCCTTATAAGGTTCTCTCTTCCTTTGGTCTTCAAGTTGTGAGATAGTGGGCCTTTTATGGTGAGTGTTGTGGGTTGGGCTTGTACAACACACACGCACGCGCGCGTGTGCCCGGCCCGGCCCGGGTTTGGGTTTGGGTGGAGCACCTGCGGTGCGGGCTGTGCCCGACTTTTACACCTTTTTGGGCCTTGGGTTCTTGTGTGTGTATGTGTCTACATTCAGTATGTCCAGGTTCATTTTTGGTGGGAGGATTATTCTGGCCATTAATAGGGTTGATTACGTTTATGGCCTGCCTTTTTTGAATCGATCTGTAGGCTCCTCTTACCTATATATACCTGCTGCTCCTCACTCCAGAATACACACAAAAACTACTGCTCTTCTCTCACACTTCTATATTTCCTCTCTTTATTCTGGGTTTGTTCTTTGTCGTTCCAAGTTCACAATCTCGAGTGGTCGAATTCTGTGAACTGCAGTGTTAACCTTGGGAAACTACCGGCTTTGTAGACGATAACCACCTCTGTCGTGCCGATATAGTTTTCAAGGCAGTGGTCTCCTTACCACGGCGCTGCACCGTTCGTTTCGTTGCCTGTCCGATTGTTGCCTTCGGTTACTGTCGCTGCTGCTGCTGTCTTTCGGTCTACTGCTGCATCTGCTACTTTCGGTTTTTCCTTACCCTCTGCTCTTTGTTGTCTCGGTTCTGTCGTTCTTTCAGGTTTTATTGTTGTTTCTCGTTACCAACAATTTGAAAACTATATTATTATTTCTGTGTCTCGTCGGGAAAAACAATAAAATAATATGGTTGTTGTGTCTGCCAAGTTCGCTGCTGATTTATCGAAACTAGAACCTCTTGATGGATTGAATTATAAGAGGTGGGCTCAAAAACTTCTAATGTTTTTCGAACAATTAGATATTGATTATGTTCTTTTTGAAGATGAACCTGTTTTGATTGTTGCGTCCACCGCGGCCACACCACCTTCCACCGCCGCCATTAAATCCAATGAGGAAAAGGTTAAAAAATATGACAAGGATAATAAGACAGTTAGATATCATCTTCTTAATCACATGACCAACACCCTTTTCGACTTGTTCATGGTCCACAAATCTGCTAAAACCATTTGGGAGTCTTTAGATAAGAAGTATGGGGCCGATGATGCGAGCAAAAAGAAATATGTGGTGGGTCAGTGGCTCGGGTTTCATATTGTAGATGACAAACCGATTATGGAACAAGTTCATGTGTATGAAAACTTATGTGCTGATGTTACAAATGAGGGTATGAAACTTGACGAGGTTTTTTTAGCTAATGTGTTGTTAGAGAAATTCCCTGCGTCGTGGAGTGATTATAGAAACCACCTAAAACACAAGAAAAAAGATCTGTCACTTCAAGAGCTCATAAGTCATATGAGGACCGAGGAAGCTAATCGCCTCAAGGATAGGTCTGTCCTGTTGTCGTCTGTCTCTACCAAAGCCAATCTTGTTGAAGCTGGAGGTCCATCTCATGGAAATTATAAGGGTAAGGGTAAGATGGGTCAGAGTCAGGGTCAGGGCAAAGGTCAAAAAGGGAAAGGTCAGGGTGCCAAGGGAAAGAATCAAGGAAACTCTACCAAACCAGTTCCCAAGATCTTCAAGCCGAATCCAAACGTGGTGTGCTATGTGTGTGGGCAGACGGGTCACAAAGCATTCCAGTGTCCTCAAAAGAAAGCTGGTCAACCCGCTCAAGCCAACATTGCTGAATCAGATGATGATATTATTGCTGCAGTGGTGGTAGAGGTCAATCTTGTGGCGAACGCAAGTGACTGGATTCTGGACACAGGAGCATCAAGACATCTCTGTGCTAACAAAGATCTGTTCGCTGAATTTGAAGATGTGGCTGATGGTGAAAAGGTTTACATGGGTAACTCTTCCTCTGCGCTGATCACAGGAAAAGGCAAGGTCTTTCTTAAACTTACCTCTGGGAAAACTCTTGCTCTTCATAATGTTTTGTATGTCCCTACTTTGCGTAGAAACCTAGTGTCTGGAGCCTTGTTAAACAAAGTTGGTGTGAAACTTGTTTTTGAGGCTGACAAGGTCGTAATGTCTCGCAACGGGGATTTTGTGGGCAAGGGTTATCTCAGTGGGGGCTTGTTTATTCTGAACATTGATTCTTCTGCTTTTAATAATAATTCATCTACTTCTGCTTATATCGCTGAGTCTATTGATGTTTGGCATGCTAGATTAGGTCACGTGAATGTTGAATCGGTTAAAAAGTTGAAATCAATGTCGCTTATTCCTTCTTTAACCACCGAGGTCTTCACTAAATGTCCTAGTTGTGTAGAAGCTAAGTTTACTAAGAAACCTAGTAAACCTGTTAAAACTAGACATACGAGTCTTCTCGAGTTAATTCACACCGACCTAGCTGACTTCAAGAGTACTATGAGTAGAGGAGGTAAATTTTATTATGTCACTTTTATTGATGATTTCTCAAGATATACTAAAGTGTATTTACTTAAGAATAAAAGTGAAGCTGAAGAGATGTTTATTAAATACAAAGCTGAGGTAGAAAATCAACTTGACAGAAAGATTAAAAGAGTCAGGTCTGATAGAGGTGGTGAATATAGCTCTAATTACTTAACAGATTTTTGCGAGAAAAATGGATTAATTCATGAGACTAGCCCACCTTACCAACCTCAGTCCAATGGAGTAGCGGAACGTAAAAACAGAACTTTAAAAGAAATGATGAATGCTATGCTCTTAAGTTCTGGCCTTTCTGATGATATGTGGGGGGAAGCGGTGCTTTCAGCTTGTCACATTCTTAACAGGGTACCTCATAAGAAATTAGACAAGACACCCTATGAATTTTGGAAAGGTTTCGCCCCTAACTTAAGTTTCCTTAAAGTGTGGGGGTGTTTGGCTAAAGTGGGTTTACCGAGTTTTAAGAGGCCTACTATAGGATCTAAAACATATGATTGCATTTTCATTGGTTATGCTCAAAACAGTGCTGCTTATAGATTCATGTCATTGAATGATCGTTCTATTTCTGAAGCAAGAGATGCCGAGTTTTTTGAGCATGTTTTCCCTTTAAAGAAAGTTGTTGATTCACCTCTTGAATTGCCTGATATGCCTATTAATCCTGTTGATAATTCTATGCATGCTAGTAGTAGTTCTGTTGATGATCATGCTAGTGAACCTAGAAGGAGTAAAAGGCCTAGAATTGAAAAGAATTTCGGAGATGATTTTATCACAACGTTCTTAACTGAAAATGCTAGTGATGATTGTGCTTGCTTTGAATTTGTTTCTGCCTTTTTAATAGAAGATGACCCAAAAACGTATGATGAAGCGATGAGATCCATAGATGCTATTTTTTGGGAAGAAGCTATTAAAAATGAGTTAGATTCTATTGCATTTAATCAGACCTGGGAATTGACAGATTTACCTAAGGGTAGTAAACCCATTAGTAGTAAATGGATTTTCAAAAGGAAATTGAGACCTGATGGTACAATAGAAAGGTTCAAAGCTAGACTTGTAGTGAGAGGATTTACACAAAAGAAAGATATTGATTATTTCGATACCTACTCACCTGTGACTAAGATTTCCACCATTAGAACTCTTATTGCTTTGGCTGCTATTCATGATCTTGTTGTTCATCAAATGGATGTTAAAACTGCCTTCTTGAATGGTGACCTAAAAGAAGAGATCTATATGACTCAACCCGAGGGGTTTGTGGTAAAGGGTCAAGAGAGTAAGGTGTGTAAATTGAGAAAATCGCTATATGGTCTAAAACAAGCACCTAAACAGTGGTATGAGAAATTTCACAACACTTTGATTGAGGATGGCTACATAACTATCAATTCCGATTCATGTGTGTACTCTAAGATGTTTGGATCAGACTGTGTGATTATCTGCCTATATGTTGATGACATGTTAATTATTGGTAGTAATTTATTTGTTGTAAATAAAACCAAACAATTTCTGTCGTCAAAATTTGAGATGAAAGACTTAGGAGAAGCTGATGTTATTCTTGGAGTCAAATTGGTTAAAAACTCATCTGGAATATCCTTAAGTCAATCTCATTTTGTTGAGAAAGTGTTGAAGAAATTTGATAGTTTTGATGTTGAACCTGCTAGAACTCCTTATGATGCTAGTATACCTCTGCGCAAAAACCTGGGTGAGAGTGTATCCCAAAAAGAGTATGCTAAAATTATAGGAAGTGTGATGTTTCTCATGAACTGTACTCGACCTGACATTGCTTATGCTGTTAGTAGGCTAAGCCGGTACACACACAACCCTGATGGTGAACATTGGAATGCCCTCCGACGTTTACTAAGATATTTGAAAGGAACAGTTAATTCATGTCTGCATTTCGGTAGATATCCCGCTGTATTAGAAGGATATACTGATGCGAACTGGATTGCAGGTAACGATGAAACAAGTTCCACAAGTGGTTTTGTGTTCACCTTGGGAGGAGGAGCTATATCGTGGAAGTCTGGGAAACAGACTTGTATAGCAACCTCCACCATGGAGTCCGAGTTCATTGCTCTTGAGCTGGCAAGTCAAGAAGCAGATTGGTTGAGAAACTTACTAGCTGACATACCAGTGTGGGGGGGACAGGTTGCACCAGTCTCCTTACACTGTGACTGTCAAGCAGCCATCGGCGTTGCTAAGAATGATGTCTATAATGGTAAGAAAAGACACATTCGAATCAGGCACGCTGTGGTAAAACAATTCCTGAAAAAAGGAGTGATTGCTATAGACTTTGTGAGGTCTGAACGCAATCTTGCAGATCCTTTCACAAAAGGATTACCGAGAAGAGTAGTTCTCGAATCGTCGAGGGGAATGGGGTTAAGGTCCTTAAGTCAAGATTAGAGTATGAATCTTGATGGGCTTTTTAAACTCATATTCCTATGGCGATACATAATCCATAGCCAGTATTGGTGGTGCTTTGAGACGCACTTGATGGATTGTGTAAATGAATAAAGGTTGGATATAGGTCCTTAATGGCTTACATGAGATGTGCTACTGAGAAGCACTAGGCCACCTACGTGTGTGTAATGGTTTCGCCATTATCTAGTGGAGAATGAGAAATTCACTAGAGCACACACTAGAACCAAGGTAAACGCATGGGCTTGAAAGCGTTGCACTTAGAAATTGCGGAACGACAAATTTTTGAAGGTATGATATGTGTTGTGGGGGTCTCAACCGAAGCTCAATTAGGAATTCAAATCGAAAGATATTCTCTAGTTGTAAGTAAGTTGTTGCCTCACCTCACTAAAACGTCAATTCAAGTCGTTAGACATTGAACGTTTAAGTATCCAATCCTTCCTTACCCAGAATTTTTCTTTTTTCTGTCTCTCCCTTGTGCCATCAGTGGGGGATTGTTGGTTGATGGCAAGAAGTAGTGTTTGCTTTTCTCTTCTTTTTGTTATCCCACATTGGTGAGGGAAGGAACTTGTTTGTTCCTTATAAGGTTCTCTCTTCCTTTGGTCTTCAAGTTGTGAGATAGTGGGCCTTTTATGGTGAGTGTTGTGGGTTGGGCTTGTACAACACACACGCACGCGCGCGTGTGCCCGGCCCGGCTCGGGCTCGGGTTTGGGTTTGGGTTTGGGTGGAGCACCTGCGGTGCGGGCTGTGCCCGACTTTTACACCTTTTTGGGCCTTGGGTTCTTGTGTGTGTATGTGTCTACATTCAGTATGTCCAGGTTCAGTTTTGGTGGGAGGAGCAGTGTGTCCAGGTTCAGTTTTTGGTGGGAGGATTATTCTGGCCATTAATAGGGTTGATTACGTTTATGGCCTGCCTTTTTTGAATCGATCTGTAGGCTCCTCTTACCTATATATACCTGCTGCTCCTCACTCCAGAATACACACAAAAACTACTGCTCTTCTCTCACACTTCTATATTTCCTCTCTTTATTCTGGGTTTGTTCTTTGTCGTTCCAAGTTCACAATCTCGAGTGGTCGAATTCTGTGAACTGCAGTGTTAACCTTGGGAAACTACCGGCTTTGTAGACGATAACCACCTCTGTCGTGCCGATATAGTTTTCAAGGCAGTGGTCTCCTTACCACGGCGCTGCACCGTTCGTTTCGTTGCCTGTCCGATTGTTGCCTTCGGTTACTGTCGCTGCTGCTGCTGTCTTTCGGTCTACTGCTGCATCTGCTACTTTCGGTTTTTCCTTACCCTCTGCTCTTTGTTGTCTCGGTTCTGTCGTTCTTTCAGGTTTTATTGTTGTTTCCCGTTACCAAGTTTTCTTAATTAGTGTAGTACTTGTAAACGGTCAAATTGTGTAACCTAAAGAGGTCTATATAAAGAACCTCTCTTGAATTGTAATGAGATAACCGTTTTATATTGAATGAAAAGAAAACTTTGAAGAGTTTTGAACTCTCTCGCAAATCCTTTCACAAAGTCAGAGTTTAGTGTGAGGTTGGGCTTAATTAACCTTTTAGGGGTTAGATTAGTCACCTAATCTTGTTGTTAACTTGAGTAGACTTGAGTTAGTAGCTTGGGTGGGTTTTGAGCCATTTTTGCTTGGGTCTAGGAGTGACTTAAGACGCACAAAACCATCTCGATTCGTCCAAATAAACTTTAGAGGGGTGAGGGTGAGTTGTTTATATCTTGTTAGCTCTCATTGTTTGAGTGTCAACCCCCGGGTTTTACACTCCATTTATCATTTAACATACAAAAAGATCATGCAAGATCATCTATTATTCATCGGAATTTGCATTTCACATCATATACCATTTGTGAAAATATGATTTCCTTATAAGTTTTACGTTCATTTTACCTAAAAGTCCATGAATTCGTGTATCAGATAACGATTTTGTAATCATTATTTAGTGTTTATGTAATTATATTGTTACTAGTGTAATACCCCTGACACATCACGGGTTTGTGAACATTTTTTTAAAAATAATAGGAAGTTAGAAATAAAGCGTAATACCCGTGAAAATTCACGGAGTTGAAGCGTTTTTTTGCATCAACAAATTACAATCCATATGAGGGTGATCGGAAAGACGATATTGGCTTAAAATAACGTAAATGAAGTGAATATTGATGCATATGATTATTATAGTGTGTTCAATATTGAAGTCAAATAACCCATGTGAGTATGCAGGTAAATTATAATTTCAGAGATTGGAGGATAAATATAGATGTCTCAAGTATAACGACATATGGCGTCGAATTGAGTACGTGTTAATATGTGTTTGACACAATTCATACAAAAAAGTAAGAAGGCCTATAATGAACGTTACGGCTCTAAAACACAAATATTCTGGGGTGGAACCCGTCCGAGCTATGAGCCCGAGTTGAAATTAGGTAAATTAAAAAAATATTACTAATATTTTTTACTAAAAGTTCACAAAATAGTAAAAAATATTTATTCATTTCCAAAATTTCTTTGTTAACAATATTACCATAAAAAAAAATACGAAATAGTATGTTTTAAATCATATTAATATCACATGATAATTATAATGATAAAAAATTCAATGCAAGTTGGGTTAAAACAAAAAAACATTCTCGCAAAAAATAAACTTATCGATGCAAGTTGAGTTATATTATTTTTGAATATAATATCGTGAGTAACACACATTATTGTAAGATCATAATCAAACAAAGTGATATTGGAACTTGGAAGAGTTAGAGAAGCCCTGTTGGAATCTATTTTGATGGTATTTTTCTTTCGGAAATTTCCCATGATACCCTCGAACTATGTCACATTACACATGGTACCCCTGTTTTTAAGTTTGTTCACATGGTAACCTTGAGTTTTATAGTTTAGTTCCCGATTTGCCCTTACCCAAATTTCTGTCATGACACCGTTAAATTCTGTCATCACTCCCAAATTTCCCATATTCATTACTTTCCTTTCAGGGGTACCATGAGAACAACTATGAAAAATTTAAGGATACCAGGGGAACAACTATGAAAACTTAAGGGTAGCATGAGAACAACTATCAAAACTTAGGGGTACCATGGGAACTCCTCTCCTTTTGAAGAAAAATAGTTGTTGAGTAATGTAATTAATTATGGTCATAACTTAACGGCGTTATGACAGAAATTTGGGAAATGTCAAATCGGGAACTAAACTATAAAACTCAAGGTTACCATGGGAAGAAACTTAAAAGCAGGGTACCATGTGTAATGTGACATAGTTCGAGGGTACCATGAGACTTTTCCCTTTTTCTTTTAGCTCAAATTGCACCAAAATCAAAAACAAATCTCAGCAAAATCAAAAGCAAATTGCAGCAACAAATGAATATGTAACTCAAATTGCAGAAAATCAAGAGTACAAAATTTAAATCCTAAAATTACTCAACAAAGCAAAAAAAATTAATATTTATATTCCCTCCGTTCGTTTCATTAAAATATCCCCACAAATAATGATGAAATGGGATAAAAACAGAGGGAGTATTGTTTTAGAAAATGAATACTACTCCATAATATTTATACATTAGAAAACTAATTACAAAAAGATTTTTAATACATAAATCAAGTATAATAATACCAATAAGAATGATAACTTTAAATATATAAGAATAATACCAACTAGACATAATAATTACATCAATAGTGTAATACCCGTAACGTGTTGTGAACTTCTTTTTAAAATGATTAAAAGTTAGTAATACTGGAACACATCCGATGTAGATCGGCAGGGACAACGCAAATGTTATCACCCACATTTGATAAAAAGATCCATATAATAAACGAAATTGTTTACTTTGCAACATCTTGACATCAAGTTACGTATTTGTAGTTTTAATATAACCCGACACACAACCTTGAAAAAAGAAAATTGGTGAGACACCCATGACACGTCACAGAATTATAAATAACATTGAAAGTGTAGTTTGGTAATGACAATACGAATGTTATTTGCGACATTTGATTTCAAATTCATATAACAACGAAGGTCTGATCTTTGCGTTGTTAACTATTGACGTTAGGTTACATATTTCTTGGTTAGAGAACCGTCACAAAACTTCGAAAAAGGACAAAGAAGGTAAAAAAATGAGAGGCCAACGAAATGAGGCTATTTTGGTGTGATTGTGTGTAAAAGTGATCAATGGTAAAAAAATTCTAATAAATGAATTGGACATATTACGGGTTTACAAATTTTTTGCACATGTACTTGATGTGTAGCATATAAAAAAATCATACAAAGGTGAAGTAGTTAACCTAATATATCACTTATAATTTGATAAAGTTCTTTTTGTAGAAAATAAAAATACGTAAACGGGTCGTTACGTGTTGGACCCGTTGGATCAAACTGAATTTATTAAATTAATACTCCATAAAATATTTGTATTTATATATACTCTCACCGATTTTTTTATATTTGCTTCATTTTAATAATATGTACTTCTCACATAAATTTAGGAAATGTGGTAAACATTTTAAAACGGAGGGAATAATACTGTGAGACCGTCTCATACGAGTTTTTGTGATGAAAATATATAATATTTTTCTCCCAAAATCAAAGGGGAACATAAGTTAGACTCGGAGGTAGTGGTATTTTTTATGGGTCATTAAAAAAAAGAGTTTTCAAAAATAACAAAACCATATTAATTACTGCTCCTATTTTTTATGATGAAAAACACAATATTAATATTCAATTTTCAAATTCCTAATTTATCAACTTCGCTACCAAATTATCAATTCACTTGTTAAATTACTAATTATGAGTACATTAAAAACAACAAATTAATACAAAGTATTCCATAGTAAATACTAATTTATTTCATTAAAATAAATTACATTGTGATAATCTATACCAATTTATTTTATGTGCTAATTATGTTAATAAGATGAAAATAAAATAAAATTAGTAATTCTATAATTCATTTCTAACCTACTCTGCCGTCACCACACTCATTCACCCTCATTCACCCCTCTATTATACTCTCATGCCTCCTTCTCTTATTCAATTACCATTTCCAATAATCTTCATCACTCTCCATCTATATTGATACCCACCTCCATCTTTATTGATTAGAAGCTTCATCTACCCTCTTCACCCTAAGCTTAGGGTTACCTTTTTATAGATAACTTCTTTCCATAGATTATGAAATTATTGTACCAGAAGAACCTCATCATGATGATGACGATGATCAACAATTGAACCAACAATTAGGGGTGAACCACCACCGCCGCCCATCTCCTCCCATTAGAGGTGGTGGTCGCGCTTGTGGTCGTCGTGAAGGCTCAGAGACAGAGGCGATCTAGCATATAAATGATCTCCTCGTGATATCGGAGTTGATGATTGTAAGATTTCAAAGAAATTAGAATCATTATTGTTTATATTTTTAGGATAAGCAAGACACCCTTCTTCTTCAATTTTTTTGTTTGACGAATCCACTTCAAGGAATTATCTATTTATAAAGGTGAGGATTGAAGAATAAATATATGGGGATGGAGAAAATTATGGGGAAGGAGAGATACTCAGGTCTCAAGAAGCATTGTTCAACGTGAATGGACATTTTCTCGAGGTTTCAATGATGTGTAATTTCCAATAGCTTGATTAATTAAGTTTAGTTTTACTAAGAGATTGCATTAAATTGTTGATTTTGAATAGCAGATTGAATTTCTTACTGCCTTAAGGGAACTCAATAAGAAGTGTAAAAATAAGGACTTATTTTAAAATAAAGCTCTCACATTGTGCCACATAGTTGTGGCTGGTGTCTTCTTTTATATAAAGAAGATGATCTCATTTCAATATTAGCTTAATTGTTACCTTAATTACATAATTACTAAAGGATTACATAGTCGTTATTTAATATCATGCACAAAATTTGATCTAATAGGTAACACATCACAAATAAACTAACTTGATTATGGATCGGAGTACAAATTACACATAATAGGGTATTCTTGATACAATTTGATATCAACTTCCCAATTTTTTTATATTTATATGTAGTGAAAATTAGCAAAAATAAATAAATAAAATATCATTTAGAATTGTATATCCACAACAATTTCAAGTAATTAAGAGAAAATTACAATAACAATAATAATATTAAGAATGAATTACATAAAATTTGTTGTTTTTCTTATCATTATTGATCTAAGCTACTCATCCCTAGGGCAAAGTGATACTAAGGTCTTCAATGTCAAAGATTACGGAGCTGTTGAAGGCGGAAATGTCGACATTAGTCAGGTATTTATTCATGAGTAATTGTTTTGAGAAACCGTCTTTTATAACACTAAAAATAAGTTAATTAATAATAATTACATTTACGTTTGTGAAAATGGCAGGCATTATTGAGAGCATGGACCGATGCATGCAAATGGAAAGGCAAGAGCACGGTAGAAATCTCCCGTGGGTCTACCTACTTGGTGAACCCGGTTCAACTCAATGGTCCTTGTGCCGGCCCAATTGGGTTCCGAAATTCGGGTACTTAGAAGGCCCCACGTGATCTAACAGGCAATTATTGGATCGAGTTTCAATACGTTGACCGGTTGACTGTTTATGGGAACGGAGTATTCGATGGTCAAGGCCCACCTTCACAGGCCGCCCCAAACCTTCCAACGGTAATACTACGGAGTATAACATAAGCATTGATATTCATAACTTAAATTCAAATCACGTAGATATTAAATTAGTATAGAACTCGTACAAGTATGCACAGTATGTTTGTATGTATAAATATCAATGTTTATGTATAACATAAACATTGATATTCAAGTATTACTTACAAATCGTAGATTAAACTGACTATTTTTTTTACGTCTCAGTTGCTAAGGTACACCTTTGTCACAAACTCAGTGCTACAAAAGGTGAAACTAATAAACAGTCAGAGCACGCATTTCCTCCTATTCGGATGCAAACAAATCATCATACGCCAAATCACGATATCTTCACCAGGAGACAGCCCACACACGGATGGTGTCAAGGTCGGCGTCTCAGAGGGTATCAGTATCATGGACTCGACCATCGCTTCTGGTGATGATTGTGTCGCACTTATCACTGGTAGTAAAGGTATTACGGTCACTGGGGTCGTTTGTGGACCGGGCCATGGCTTTAGCATCGGGAGCTTGGGTGGCTCGCCTAATGAACAAGTGGAACAAGTCACATTCCGACATTGCAAAATTTCTGACGCCCTTAACGGGTTAAGGATTAAAACATGGGCTAATAACAATGCCGGCCTAGTCAACAACATATTGTTCGAAGATGTCACATTGAGTAATGTGGATAATCCAATTATCATCGACCAGAATTACTGTCCGTCAAAAACTTGTGCACAGGGAAATTCACAGGTTCAGATAACTGATGCCAAGTTCCGAAATGTAAGGGGGACGTCAAAGACGGTTGATGCAGTGAAGCTACAATGCAGTGAAGTCATCCATGTCAAGGGATTGAGTTGAAGGACATTGATATTACTTATGTTGATAGTAGTAGCAAGACTATTTCGACTTGTACTAATGTTAAAGGACAAGCTCTTGGGTTACAAGTGCCTAATGCTTGTATTTGATAGTTCTGATAGGGCATCGAATAGCGGCTGCGATCCATATATAATAGCTAGTGCTCTCTTTTCGGTTTGCAAAAAAAGAAAACTAATAGTTGTGAGGATGCAATGGTCGATCAAGAAGCACACAATTAGCTGAAAAATATCATGTTGTTGCGTGTCATCATTTGTGTATCTTTTAATCATAAATAAATGATGGAGACGAGACAGAATGAGTAATTTAATTATTACAATAGACGTATATTACCCCTTCATTTTACTTAATTAAAGGGTCAAGTGAGGACTTAATTCTTTGTCAAGGCCAAGGGGTTGAGATCTCCAAACTTTAGTAAACCCAAATATTTTGGCGGAACCCGGCCTAGGGGTCCAACAAAAATACCAAGATTTGGACCGTGGGAAGAACAAGGGTTCATCCGAACAGACCTTTACCACTTCAAAGAGGGCTAACTCTCAAAATGTGTCACCTTTTACCTAAATTCAACTTGCAGCATTAAGTAGACTCTAATTACTAAATAAAAGTTTAGGACAATTTTGGATGAAGCTTAAGAGAAATTGGAGGAATCTCAGTTCCAAGTTGGACGAGTGAAAATGGGTGCAAAATTAATCATAACCCTTTTGGTGAGGCAACCTAAAGCGACAACCTAAAGTTTTTTTTGCCTTCCTACCATCATTTTTGGAGGCTCCTAAGGATTCAATTAAGGTCCCTATCATTGTTGTGTGCCAAATTTGGACCCTTTTTCCTCCCATTTAGACCCGTTTTTCCTTCGTTTTGCGAGAATAAAGTGCGATTATCGCCGTATTTTGAGTAATTCTCGCATTAGCGTCTCTGTTTTGCATTTTACGTGTTTTTGGTAGTTTTCTGTCTATTTTGATAGGATTTTCGACCAAAAACGTGTCCGAGCTCCTACGAGCATGAGAGAGAGAGGGAGATCGTTCGAAAAGCAAAGCACACAACTCAAAATCCAAAGTCCAAACCCAAGAAGTGAAACCTTGAGCAAAAAGGGAAAAGTATAGTCCAGGCCATTGTGCATCTTCACCGGAGAGGTCGAAATTCAAATGAATATATCTAGAGTTCTAGACCTTGGATCGAAGCGATTCCAGTTGGAGGTGAAAGCTTATCTTCTTAGCTTTCCAACGACATATCACACGCCCCAATCGGAGATCAAACGAGAGAGTTATGGCCCTCTGAAGTCACAGGGCGAAACTTCACCCGGTGAGAATTTGACCGGGCGAAATTTCGCCCGACGGTGTTCCTCCGAATTTGAAGCGATTAGTGTAGTACTTGTAAACGGTCAAATTGTGTAACCTAAAGAGGCCTATGTAAAGAACCTCTCTTGCATTGTAATGAGATAGCCGTTTTATATTGAATGAAAAGAAAACTTTGAAGAAGTTTGAACTCTCTCGCAAATCCTTTCACAAAGTCAGAGTTTAGTGTAAGGTTGGGCTTAATTAACCTTTTAGGGGTTAGATTAGTCACCTAATCTTGTTATTGTTAACTTGAGCAGACTTGAGTTAGTAGCTTGGGTGGGTTTTGAGCCCTTTTTGCGCAACTACTTTTTACCGTCGGCGCTTTACTTCTTACCGTCGGCGTTAATTATGTAAAATGACGACTTTGCCCTTGATATTAATTTTCGTAATAATATTACTTTAACATTTGATAGATTATCGATTTATTAAAGCTTGATAATAAAACCGTCTTTTTCGATTATCGTAATAAACCAAAACCGATTTCCTATATAATTAATATATGGAATTACGCAAAATGACAAGTTCTCCTTTGCAATTAATTCTCGAAATATTATCACATTTACATTTTATAAAGTATTGGTTTATTAGAATTCGATAATAAAACCATTTTTTCGATTATCGTTACGCCTCTGATTTTAAACGGTTAATTAGATTAATTAACGACTTAATACAATTTAATAAACGTAATTAACAAATACGAGTAATACGCAAATTAAATCCTAATTAATCTACGACAATCAAGATTTATTATACAAATCGATGCAAATTAAAAGAAAAAAAATTCGGAAATGGGTCGGGTTGAGTAGGTTTTTCGACCCACCAATTTCTCTGTGATACTTGAAAGTTTGATACAGAACCTGAAGTATAAGGTGGTGAAATTGGTTACAGGGACTACCTTTCATAGAAGTGACCCGGGTTTGAATCCTCTTGTTTACACTTTAAATTTGTCTTTTGAAAATTTAAAAAATAACAAACAAAATGCTAAATTTGTCTCGGAGAAGGATCAAACCCCCAACTTATAGACTGAGAGCCAAATGACCAAACCACTAAACCAACATCAACATACTGATATTTCAAATGGTTGAAAACTACTTGTTTCAAAAACAAACAAAAAACCGGGAAAATGAACTAAGTCGAAAAAAATCGTCGACTTGCCGATGCCGGGAAAATGAACTAATACGTGTTTTTTGGACACATGTTAGACAAAATCTTCTTAATTATCGAGTTTCATTAGATTTTATTTTACACAAAATCTTGGAAGAGACGACTCTTCAGTACCACTCTATGTTCTATTCGTACTCTTAAATGACAACTTTGTTTTGTACTGTGCCTCTTTTTATAAGAAGTGTATCCTCTTTATATTTGTATACTCTTTTGTGTTAATCGTACCTACTTCTATTAGGTTTGGTACCACTGTTACTTCCATTTGTACTTAGTCTCTCAGTAAAGTTAATGAGAGACCGTCTCTCAGGAGATTTACTCTTCTACCATAGCTATATATAGCCCTATAACCACGCAACTGAAACAGACCTCTATTTTTTAAGTTTCGCTCCAAGCCTCTCTTATCCTTGAGACGACCCTGGATTCCACTAGGATGCAACAAAAACTATATAAAAAACTAGTCATCTAAGTCGATCTAGCTAGAATGGTGATAGGTTAATTAAGGCTAATGACTATGGACTAAAAAGGATTAATCAATAAGGGTTAATAAATCGGACGCCATGGAGGTATTTAGGGGTGTTCATCGGTCCAAACTCGGAGCGGACCGGACCGGCTTGACCCGCAGACCGGCAACTCAAAAAATTCAAACCCGCGGACCGGACCGGTTACAAAGAAACCCGGACCGGACCGGACCGAACCCTCTTAAGACCGGATCGGACCGGACCGACAAAATACACTAACTTTGATTTTTTTTTTTAAGTGTGGACCGGACCGGACCGACCGCGGACCGGCAACCAAGTTTTTGGAGACCCCTAGAGGCGTCCATTGATTTTGACGCCAATAGTTTGGACGCCCTTGCCAGGTATTCTTGTAGTGTAGAGAGATGAACACAAACCAGTTTCCAGCATTAAGTCTGCTAGTCAAACATGTTAATTCAGCATGCATGCATGCATGAATGCTAGTCAAATCTGCTTTCTAATTTGTTTCTTCCAATATTAATCCGTTGCTTTAGTCCTTGTTTTATTAGTATGTACTTATTGGTCATTGTTTTAGCAAAAGCGAGAAAAAAAATTAACCACAACACGACACATGACAGTTACTTTTTGAACGGTTTCTCATTTAGTATAAAGTAATACTGTAAATGATACTCCGTACTTAATTGAAGGGTTAAGTGAGGACTTTATTATTCTTTGTCCAGGGGTTGAGTTCACCAAACTTTAGTAAACCCTAATATTTAGGCGTACGCTTTGATAATGAGAACTTGACGATACTTAATACTTTTTCAGTAATTTATCATTTAACATACAAAAATTAAAGATCATGCAAGATCGTCTATTATTCATCTGAATTTGCATTTCACATTACCTATCGTTTGTGAAAATATGATTTCCTTCTCAATTTTACGTTCATTTTACCTAAAAGTGCATGGATTCATGTATCAGATAACGATTTTGTAATTATTATTTAGTGTTTTTATGTAATTATATTGTTGCGATCTCATTTCAATATTAGCTTAATTTTTACCTTAATTACATAATCACTAAAGAATTACAGAGTCGTTATTTAATATCATGCACAAAATTTGATCTAATAAGTAACACAGCACAATTAAACTAACTTGATTATGGAGTACAAATTACACATAATAGGTATCATAGGTATTCTTGATACGATCTGATATTAACTTCTCAATTTATATATATATATATATATATATATATATATATATATATATAGTGAAAAGCACAACAAAATGAAATATCATCTGGAATTGTATATCCACAACAATTTCAAGTAATTAAGAGAAAATTACAATACAATAATATTAAGAATGAATTACACAAAGTTTTTTGTTTTTCTTATCATTATTGATCTAAGCTACTCATCCTTAGGACAAAGTGATACTAAGGTCTTCAACGTCAAAGATTATGGAGCGGTTGAAGGCGGAAATGTCGACAGTAGTCAGGTATTTATTCATGAGTAATTGTTATGAGAAACCGTACGTCTTTTAAAACACTAAAAATTTTAAATAAGATAAATATACCATTGATAATCAACTTTGTTATGAAATACCGTCTCTTACATATATTTGTATAATTTTTACTCCGTAAAATATATATACATTTGCAATGTTTAATTATGTGTATTTGTAGTAATTACATTGACATTTGTGAAAATGACAGGCATTATTAAAAGCATGGACCGATGCATGCGGATGGAAAGGCAAGAGCAGTGTAGAAATCTCCCCTGGCTCTACGTACTTGGTGAACCCGGTTCAATTCAAAGGCCCATGTGCCGGCCCAATTCGGTTCCGAAATTCGGGTACTTTGAAGGCCCCACGTGGTCTAACAGGCAATTATTGGATCGAGTTTCAATACGTTGACCGGTTGACTGTTTATGGGAACGGAATATTCGATGGTCAAGGCCCACCTTCGCATGCCGCCCCGAACCTTCCAACGGTAATACTACGGAGTATAACATAAGCATTGATATTCATAACTTGAATTCAAATCTTGTAGATATTATATTAGTATAGAACTCATACAAGTATGCACGGTATGTATGAATATCAATGCTTATGTATAACATAAGCATTGATAATTTGATTTTCAAGTATTACGTACAACCAAATAATCGTAGATTAAACTGACTATTTTTTTTTACGTCTCAGTTGCTAAGGTACACCTTTGTCACAAACTCGGTGCTACGAAAGGTGAAACTAATAAACAGTCAGAGCACGCATTTCCACCTATTCGGATGCAAACAAATCATCATACGCCAAATCACGATATCTTCACCAGGAGACAGCCCAAACACGGATGGTGTCAAGGTCGGCGTCTCAGAGGGTATCAGTATCATGGACTCAACCATCGCTTCTGGTGATGATTGTGTCGCACTTATCACTGGTAGTAAAGGTATTACGGTCACTGGGGTCGTTTGTGGACCGGGCCATGGCTTTAGCATCGGGAGCTTGGGTGGCTCGCCTAATGAACAAGTGGAACAAGTCACGTTCCGACATTGCAGAATTTCCGATGCCCTTAATGGGTTAAGGATTAAAACGTGGGCTAATAACAATGCCGGCCTAGTCAACAACATATTGTTCGAAGATGTCACATTGAGTAATGTTGATAATCCAATTATCATCGACCAGAATTACTGTCCGTCAAAAACTTGTGCACAGGGAAATTCACAGGTTCAAATAACTGATGCCAAGTTCCGAAATGTAAGGGGGACGTCAAAGACGGTTGATGCAGTGAAGCTACAATGCAGTGGAAGTCATCCATGTCAAGGGATTGAGTTGAAGGACATTGATATTACTTATGTTGATAGTAGTAGCAAAACTATTTCGACTTGTACTAATGTTAAAGGACAAGCTCTTGGGTTACAAGTGCCTAATGCTTGTATTTGATAGTTATGATAGGTCATCGAATAGCGGCTGCGATCCATATATAATAGCTAGTGCTCTCTTTTTGGTTTGCAAAAAAACTAATAGTTGTGAGGATGGTCGATCAAGAAGCACACAATTAGTTGAAAAATATCATGTTGTTGCGTGTCATCATTTGTTTATCTTTTAATCGTAAATAAATGATTGAGAGTTGAGACGAGACAGAATGAGTAATAATTTAATTATTACAATAGACGTTTATTACCCCTTCATTTTACTTAATTAAATGGTCAAGTGAGGGCTTTATTCTTTGTCACAATGAGGAACCCCTTTTCAGAAATAAGTCCTAATTTTTGATACAATTTTTTTCTCCCAAGTGTGAACACTTCAACAACAGGAATCGAACCCGCAACCTCCAGTATCTGTCCCACATGAACAAACCACTGATCCAAGACATCACTCTGTATCCAATGTGTAGAAAATAAATAGAGTAGGTTACTTACAGAAAATTAAAACCCCACATTAAATTGCAGCAACAGTTCATGCATCACAATTCTACATCATTCCCCTTCCCCATCATTAATCTTCTTCAAATGTGAACGCAAAGAAATTGAAATTGTATCAAAAATTTCAAATTTAAAAATCTCTTAATTAAAAATCGAAATTAATGTTATTGAATCAATACAATTTCGTAAACTACATCTTAACCCTTTGATTCTATCAAGCTCATTTTCCACCCTTTTGGATCATTTCCTAGATTTTCAATTAATTGTTAGGATTGCATAAATTAGGCATTTTTTTTGTCATGATGCACTCCAATTCGAATTCTGCAATCCTCCTTCATCTACCCTCTTTCCCTCTCAAAAGAGTTACATTCACATCTTTTATCACTTCAAACATATTCAATGTTGGTTTCACCGAATATCGTTTCCAATTTATGGCATTTTAGTTGAAAATATAAATTCTCCTCCCATGAAGATTTTTTTTATTTTCAAATTAGGCTTAATTCTCTCTACATAGTTTAAATTAGATTTATTTATCTCTCTATATTTGAAATCTTTTTACAATTATCAATTCTCTAACATTTAGTTGATGTCATGTACCAAGTAAATTTTTTTTTTTTTTTTAATTCAATCGAAATTAATCTGAATATTTTTGTGATTTGATGCAGATGATGAAAAAATATTAAAGATAAATGAGGATGAAGATATTGTGAAGAAAGAAAAGTAAAGACGATGAAGGTATAGAGAAAAATGATGCAGATGAAGATATGATAGAAGCCGGCAACAATAGTCGAAGGTAAATACGTTACTTCTAATTAATTAATTAATTTATTCATTCATTCTCTCATTATTCCAAAGGAGAAACTGTTGAACTAACTTCTTGAGTGAACACCTACAATTACACCGTTTTATTGCTAACTTATTAGTTCTAAATAATTCTAATTTTTTAGATTTATAAATTGTAATTTATAGTATTTTGTATTTTCAGGTTGAATTTTATTTTCGGATAAATTATTTATAAAATTTTTTATTTATTTTCGGATTCAATTTTATTTATAAATTATTATTTAATAGTTCTAATATTTTCGGATTGAATTTTATATTTGAAAAATATATAAATATTTATTATAAGATTTTTCTTTGAAAGAAGATTTATTTTAAATATGTTTGTTTGTCATATATAAATAAATAAATAACTATATTTATATTTATAAATATTTCGAATTATATTATATTTTATATACATATACATCTTCTATTTTATATATTCGTAAATAATATAAATATTTTTGTTTAAAATAAGTAGTTTTTCTGATTGAATTTTGAACATGTATATTAATATATAATAGTTCCAATTATATTTTCTAATTTTTTTAGATTTATAAATTCTAATTTTTAGTATTTTGTATTTTCAGATTGAATTTTATTTTCGGATAAATTATTTATAAATAATTTTTATTTATTTTCGGATTGAATTTCATTTATAAATTATTATTTAATAGTTTCGGATTGATTTTATTTATAAATTATTTTCGGATTGAATTTTATATTTGAGAAACATAGAAATATTTTTCTAATAAATTGTATATGTTTCTTGGAAGTCTTTGCAGGATGAGTTATTACTGAATTTTACAGTAAATGGGGAAAACCAAAATAGCATTTCGGTATTATTGATGATCACACTCTTTCAATCACATATTTCATAATTTTTTTGTCATTTAAAAATTTTACTGGATACATTATGAACTAATGACATTTTTTTACAATAAAAGACGGTGTCATATGAGAAGCGTTGTACTTAACGAGAGACATTGTTCACAATTTATTGGTATCTCGATAATCAGGGCCAGCCCTTGGGGGTGTTTGGTGGGGGGAGGCCATGGGCCCACCTCTGATAGGGCCCCATTCAAGACTTGAAAAAAATTAAATAAAAATAACTTTTAATCAAAAACTTACGTATAAGGATGGAAGGGAAGGATGCATATCAAAATTCAAAACTAAAAAAAGCAACAGTTATATTATTTTCATAATATTTAACTTTCTCTCTCCAATCAAATCTCATTCTCCATTCCCCAAATCAATCAATTAATTGATATATTTGATTTTTATTCCCCAAATTAAACTATTATTCATTTTATAATTTTTAATTTATACTCAGTATTATGATTACTATTAAAAAAAATCATTTAATTAAGATATTCTATGAGACTTTACCGGGCGTTTGGTTGGTGAAGGGGTAAGGGAATGAAATTAACAAAGGGAATAGAAAGGAAAGGAAAATGTTACCCTTTGATGTTGTTGGTTGTTTGTTTACGAAATGTAAGGGAATGAGAAATAAATCAATTTTCGACGCCTCAGTTTTTACCAATTAAAAAACTAACTTTTTCTTATTCATATTATTCATGTTGAGTATTCATAATATTATTATATTAATCAAATACTTGTTGAAAATAAAAATGTTAAAAAATATATATACAAGCTTACGAAGTACTCCGTATAATATTATGAAGTATTTATGAACATTTTATTACTAAATGATATAAAAATAATAATTCATATAACTTTTTTTTGAATTAATTTTTCAAACATGTTAAATAATAACTTTTTAATTATTATTTCAAATATAATATATTAATGGTTCATGTCTCAATCCTAAATTAATGGATTATTTCAGGTTCGGGTCACACGGGTCGCATGTCAAATATTTTAAGTCTCTAAAATAACTAGGTCGAGTTTACGATCGGGTCAAAATTTATTAGGTCTAGTATCTAACGGTGAGGAATTGATGATGGTGATGGTGATGGTGAGGTAATGAGAAATGGAAATCTAAAACCTAGGGGGGTGGGGTAATGAGGATGGAGGAGTTTGGGGTTTTGGAGAGGAATGAAAAGGGGGAAAGGGAATGAAAAATTGTAAAACAAACGATAACAAAGGGAATGAAACAAGTTGATTCTCTTTCCCTTTCCTGTAGACCCCAAACCAAACGGCCCCTCAGTATTATGACTCCACCCTCCATCCTTCAAAATTGGAACTAAAAAGAGTTGTCATTTACATAACATCCTGACAACCAAATTAAATAGCATAACCAACATAATACATTTTACATTTTACATCACCAACATGTAATTAATTCTTCAACCTTCCCTGTGAATTTCTCATTTCCCATCACTTGCATTTTGATTCTCCAAAATTTATAGGGAGTAACTTTTTAAATGCATTGCGATTTAAGAAAAAAAAATATATATACTGTGGGTTAAAAAAATATATAGGATTCTATATTTCTATCTGACATTATTTTTTGTCCTTTTTTGTAAAGCACAATCGTATATTATGTTTACGAGGCTAATTTATCATATTTCAATTGCTTGACTATAGAATTATATAAACTTATAAATTGCAAGACTTTAATTTTTCTATATTTCACAAGTATACTTAAACTTCAATTGAAAATCCTTTATATCATTAATGTGCAATTTGTATGGATTACTTATTTGTTGTAATTCTAAAAACTAAATGGAGGGAAAAAGAGAATTTTATTTCCCGATAATAAATGTAATTATTTATGTAAAAAAATTATAGAGAAAATTATCTTTAATGTAGCTAAAGCGCATAACTACTCCATAAATTTACGGTTGTTTATAGTAATATATTACGAGTATGTAATTTACAAACATTGTCAATAATTTTCTCCTTATTTCATTAAACAATGAATAAGGTAATGTTATATATAACTCATAGTGTTGTATTTAATTAAGTATTTAAAAGATTACAACTTTAATATAAACATATGAATTTGAACACAAATTACACATATACCAAAAATTAATACATGTATTAAATGATTTATATCATTCTACTTCTCTTTCACATTTGTTGTCTATTGTTTAACACTATGTCCTGTATACCAAATAAACGTTTCAATCCCATAAATTTTCGCGGGTATTACACTATTAACATTAATGGCAAGAAAAATTGAGGGGTAACGGTAAGATTGTTATTGAGCAATTTCTAGGCCGGGTTTAAAGGGTTTTCGTGTGAAAATGGTTTATTAACGCATGTTAAAAATATTAACTATACGGGTCTGGTTTATAAGGATTTTGAGACGGGGTTCGAGTCAAATACATGTTATTATCGCATTTGCGGGTTATTAACACATATTAACCACATTACTTACACGAGTCGGGTTTAAAAAGATTTCGGGTCAAGTTTATTAACGCACATTAAAAGATTAATTATACGGGTTTTAGGTCGGGATTCGGGTCAAACACGCGTTATAAACGGGATCGAAGAATGTTTACTGTCTTCAATTTTTCCTCCATATTCTTGAATTAAAGATAGATACGTATTATTAGTAAGATTAAAAATGTTTCGATATATTAGATAAACGATATATTGATGATCACACTCTTTACAAATGGAAAATAAAGGAGTGTAAAAATAAGGGAGGTTTTTTATATTAGATATGTGTGGTGTAAAAATAAAGGAGAAAGATAGGGAAATAAATGGAAGAATATGAGCCACATATTTATGGCTTAGACAGGAAAGAAAAAGAAAGAATGACTCACCCCAAGAGGGAAAGAGAAACATAAATCAGACTCGGAGGAGTTATGATTTATTGAAGATATAAATATATTTCTATATATATATATATATATATATATATATATATATATAGAAGTAGGATCATTTACATCAACCTTTTTTCCCTACAATTTACCTTCTTTTCTAAACCATTGGATATGATTAGATCAATGGATGAGATTAAAGCTTGAGACCATAAAACAAACCCTAATTTGGTCTCACTATTCCTCTTCTTTTATTATTTTTTACTATTCGTTCTTTATGTAAGAAAGAATATATACACACAATTCTTCAATTTATCATCCAATTCGATTTCCATTCAAGATTAATCTTTCAAGTTCATCTAATTTTGCTCTCCAACTTTTAATTTTGTTCCTTTTTCATATTTGATCCTTTTGTTGATTTTGAGTTCCAATTTCTTTGATTTCAATCCTATAATTTTGTACGATTTCTGCAGATATCTTGTTATTGTCGTTATTGTTCTTGTTAGTATATTGTTTTTGTTTGGTTCTTTTTGCTAATTTTTAGAGTTTTTCTAGAGTTATTCTACATGTTTCAATATGTTGTTTGAGTAATTTCTGAATTTTTATTACAAGATTGGAATTCAAAATTATGAATATTGCAATACTTGAATATAAACAATGAAATACTTGAATATGAACATTGAAATAACTATGACTTACTTTAGAGCATGATTTTTCTGTTTTTGGTACATCATTATTGCTCTGAAATTGTCGGTTATTTTATTATGTTATTCCAGTTATTCCAATACATATACATGATTATTGTATTTCAATTGGGGAAATTTGTATAATCTATAATTTCTAGGTTTTTTTATTAAGATTTTGTGTTGATTTTGAATTGTCCATTATATAATTCTACACTATATATTGTTGCAATAGTTTCAATTCTTACATTATATTATTTACGTAAATTATGCATCTTTACTTACAAGATTAAAAATTGAAATTATATTACGATACTTGAATATAAACAATGAAATACTTGAATATGAACATTGAAATAACTAAAAATTATTTTATTGGGAATTTTCTATTTTTTGACACATTATTATTTTTATGAATACCCAGTTATTTTATTATGTTATTCCAGTTATTCTATACTATTGTTATGGTTATTCTATAGTGTGTTTACAGTTATTCTATCACACAAATGCAATTATTGTATTTCAATTTGTTTTTTTGTAATTTCAACTAATCCTCTCTTTTCTATTTTTTTGTCTTCCCGTGAGGTTTTGTTGGGTGCGTCTTCAATAATATACAAAATGTTTCACCCCAATACAATATCACGAGTTATTTATTAATATAAATGATTTCTACATCGAAATAATTACGTAAAATCAGATAATTAACATTATTCTAAAATGGATTGGAACGGAGGGAGTATATTACAATAATTGGAACAACATAATACACTAATCCAAGTTATTCAATACAATAACTGAGTTTCTAAATTGGAATAACTATGTATCTACATTGTAATAAGTACGTATAACTTGATAAAATTAATTGAAGAAATTGAACTTGAATTGAAGAAATTGAATGACTTAATTGAAAAAATTGAATGATTAAACAAATTGAATATCACTTTTATGTAGAAATTAAAGTTTGAGGTTGATTTTTTTTAATTTGATTCTAATTTTGATAGATAAGCGTATAATGAAGTTAACAATATTTTCTCAAAAGAATCCTGAGATTTTGATACTCATAAGTCATAACGTATATGATGTGTAACTGTTATATATATAGAATATGGGAGGTTTTTTTTGATGTAAAATACTCACATCTTAGCCCTTCATCCCATGAAATCAATGATTTAGATTAGATGGTAAATTGTACCAAAATGAGTAAATGTACCAGATCCCACCTCTATATATATATATATATATATATTGTAAATAAGATTTCAGTATAATTAATACGAAGTAAGTAGTACATGCATGAGTAACATTTCACTATAATCAAACGGAGTCAAAATATTCATTTTAACTATTTCACTATAATCAAACGATATTCAAGACGGGTCAAACTATATATTTAACTATTTTAATTTTGTTTACGAGTAGATTTAATTGTACTTTATATAATTAGTAAAGTATGAAATAAAGAATAAATTGTCTTATTCCAGCAACAAAATTATCCTTTAAGACGATTATGTTGTTCGATCTTTCGTACTATTAACCCACATATTGATGATCACATTCTTTCGTCTAATTTAAAAACCAATCTCACTTTCGTTATCTTTAAATGTCAATAAAAATAGACAACCCGTGAAAATTTTTCACGGGCAACCCACTATTATTAATCTAAAATTTATCTTCGATTGTAATCAATATTTATCAAATAATAGTTGGCAGTCAGTGAAAATTTTTCACGGGTATCACACTTCTATCATTATTTACCTTTGCGATGATTACTTGGTACATCTAACCACGTGTTGACATCTCCCCCTTCGTTCATATACTCACCTCTTATCTAATGAATCGGTTAAAACACTTGCAGCAGGGAGTAGAAAGTGCATGATCAAAGAATGTGGAAGAGATTGCGCCATACTTACTATATGTTGTTCATGTTTTTGCTTACCTAACAACACCTAAAGTAACTAAAAGTCTCTTAACGAATAACCTAATATTAGTTGTTAATCCAATAAACTCTCTACATAAATAAAAGCGAACAACCCGTGAAGGTTCTTCACGGGTAACACACTAGTTTGGTATAAAGTAATACTGTAAATGATACTCCGTACTTAATTGAACTAGTTTGGTTAAGTGAGGACTTTATTCAAAAAGATTAGACATACAATGAGTGTATGAGGGGGTTTGTACACCACCAGTAAAAGGTTGCCACGTGTCCATTTTAGAATTTTTTTTTTCATTTTAATTTTGTAGATTCCCTTATTAAATACACCATATTAAATGCATTGATTTATTGTATTAATTATGTTTTGTAATTATTAACCTTTTTTTTTTCTTTTCAGTTTTTTTAGTATTTCGTATTTTTTTACTTTTACCGTATATGTACGTATATTCTGCTAGTATATTTCTAATCTTTGTATTTGTATTCGCTGTACATGTATGTTTTATGCTTGTACCTTATGTTTACGTATTTTATATTTGTATGTTGTAAAATGTTGTGTTGTGGAATTTTTTTTTTAATATGAATTTGTTTGTACGTTTCAGTTTGTATGTTACGGTAGACAATTTTTTTGTTGATTTACTGTGAACGGGTCAATCGTGTGAGGCAATTTTTTTTACGGAGAAAATAAAAAAATATGTAATCAGGTTATATAACTAAGTGAATAAATATTACGTACGTACTACAAATTGTGTAGTCGTGGAAATTTACTGACGATATACAATCTCCCCGAAATTCATTTAAAAGTAATTTAAATGTCATTAGTTAAAAAAAATCTCGTGAGACCGTCCCTACAATTTGAAACATAATTAGGAGCTTCGAATCAACAAAACAGAAATAAAATGTAGAAACAAAATCAATTTAAATGTTTACGTATTTTATATTTAATGTTGTAGAATGTTGTGTTGCGGAATATTTCTTTTGTGTAATTTTTTATATGAATTTGTTTCTACGTTTTAGCTTGTATGTTACGGTAGACTATATTTTTGTTGATTTACTATGAACGGGTCAATCGTGCGAGACAATTTTTTTACGGAGAAAATAATAAAATATGTAGTCATGTTATATAACTATGTGAATAAATATTACGTACGTAGTAAAAATTGTGTAGTCGTGTAAATTTACTGACGATATACAATCTCCCCGGAATTCATTAAAAAGCAATTTAAATGTCATTAGTAAAAAAAAAATTAAAAATTTATGCCTTGTATATTTTTAGGCCAATATTTGTACGCCTTGTATATTTTTCATATGTATTTTTGTATAATTTTGTAGTTTGTGGTTTTGTACGCCTTATGTTATATGTTTGGTGTAATTTTTTTACGATTAGTTATACGATATCAATAAGATATTATAATAATACAATATGTTTGGTGTAATTTTTCATTTGTTATACGATATTATTAACATATTATAATTTTGTCTTAATAGTTTTAGTAACATTTTGTAGTTTATTTTTATAATATCATTTATCATTATTTACACCGCATATTTTACTACGTAATTGTCATTACTAACATTTTGTAGTTTATTTTTGCAGCTTACGGATTTATTATATTTATTTATTTAAAAAATATTTTGGTTAATTTTTTACCGATGTAAATACCTTCTACTTAGGTATTTAACCCGTATATTGTACTCGTTTTTCAAACATTAAGTATATAAAGTACAAGTAACGAGACATAGTATTTTCAAATACTAATACGGTACTATCCACATTTCATACGGAGTAGTATAATATAAGTCGCTTTATGGATAAAAAAATTTATAAGCCTTTTAATCATTTATTATGATTTTACATTCTCAATAACACTAATGAGTTAATAACAAGAGAAAAGGTAATTCAAACACTATGATTGGTTTAAAAATATATATATGTTTCCAAGGATCATTAATTGGACATATTTAAAAAATGGAATAAAAAAATCTCCTGGAATTGGGATTCGATCCCGCGACCTCCACATTACAAGGCTGGCTTTTTACCATTTGACCAAGAGATCATTACTGTAATTAATTATGCATAAATAGTCTATATTATGAGGCCCTCTTGGCTTTGGGCCGGGTGAAAAAATAACAGAAAAATGTCATCATCAAGGCTCGAACATTGACACTTCAGAAGAATAACCAACCCAACAACTAATTGAACAACAATGTATTACTAAAATAATTTGCACTTCAATTACACTTCACAAACTATCTCGGGCTACGGCCCAAGTGTAAAAAAATAGTAAACTTAAGAATTTACAAAATTAAAAAATTAAAGAAAATTAAAATTAAAGAACAAATACTTTCAACACGTATACATCCGGAATACACCTAATATAGTTACACTACTAAAAAAATACCTTCCGAAAATATTGTATGTAAAACATCTTAAAAAAAATTTCTATAAAATTTTTTAAATAAAAATAAAGTGCAAACAAAGTTTACAAAACGTAATAGAGCATAAATAAAAATGTATAAATACACTACAAATATGTATTCGGGTATACATACACAAAAGGTATAAATACATTATTATACTAAGACGGTATAAATACATAACTATAACATACATATAAAATACAGTTTAATAGGAGTAATACGTAACAAAATATATTTGGGTAAAAAAATACACCAATATAACACTAACGTATAAATACATTTACAATACAACACCGTATAAAAATACACGTATAATATGGTATATAAAAATACATGTATAAAAATAAGAAGTATTAAATTTGAAGTTAATAAAATAACAAAAAAAAAAGTAATTAGGTGAGAAAAGTAGGTGAGAGTTAGGTGAGAAGATCAATTAATAAGGAATCTTTCAAAAAGATAGATTCTTTAGAGTGCATAGGTGGCATGCATATATTGGTGGTGTACAAACCCACCCATACACCCATTGTATCTCTATCACTTGCCGACTTTATTATTCTTTGTCCAGGGATTGATTTCACCAAACTTTAGTAAACCCAAATATTTAGGCTTACGCTTTGATAATGAGAACTTGACGATACTTAATACTTTTTCAGTAATTTATCATTTAACATACAAAAATTAAAGATCATGCAAGATCATCTACTATTATTCATCTGGATTTGCATTTCACATTACCTATCGTTTGTGAAAATATGATTTCCTTCTCAGTTTTACGTTCATTTTACCTAAAAGTGCATGGATTCATGTATCAGATAACGATTTTGAAATTACTATTTAGTGTTTTTATGTAATTATATTGTTACGATCTCATTTCAATATTATTAGCTTAATTTTTACCTTAATTACATAATCACTAAAGGATTACAGAGTCGTTATTTAATATCATGCACAAAATTTGATATAATAAGTAACACAACACAATTAAACTAACTTGATTATGGAGTACAAATTACACATAATAGGTATCATAGGTATTCTTGATACGATCTGATATCAACTTCTCAATTATATATATATATATATATATATATATATATATATATATATATATATGTATGTATGTACTGAAAAGCACAACAAAATGAAATATCATCTAGAATTGTATATCCACAACAATTTCAAGTAATTAAGAGAAAATTACAATACAATAATATTAAGAATGAATTACACAAAGTTTTTTGTTTTTCTTATCATTATTGATCTAAGCTACTCATCCTTAGGACAAAGTGATACTAAGGTCTTCAACGTCAAAGATTATGGAGCTGTTGAAGGCGGAAATGTCGACAGTAGTCAGGTTTTATTTATGAGTAATTGTTCTGAGAAACCGTACGTCTTTTAAAACACTAAAAATTTTAAATAAGATAAATAGACAATTGATAATCAACTTTGTTATGAAATACCGTCTCTTACATGTATTTGTATAATTTTATACTCCGTAAAATATATATACATTTGTAATGTTTAATTATGTGTATTTGTAGTAATTACATTGACGTTTGTGAAAATGACAGGCATTATTAAAAGCATGGACCGATGCATGCGGATGGAAAGGCAAGAGCAGTGTAGAAATCTCCCCTGGCTCTATATACTTGGTGAACCCGGTTCAATTCAAAGGCCCATGTGCTGGCCCAATTCGGTTCCGAAATTCGGGTACTTTGAAGGCCCCACGTGGTCTAACAGGCAATTATTGGATCGAGTTTCAATACGTTGACCGGTTGACTGTTTATGGGAACGGAATATTCGATGGTCAAGGCCCACCTTCACAGGCCGCCCCAAACCTTCCAACGGTAATACTACGGAGTATAACATAAGCATTGATATTAATAACTTAAATTCAAATCACGTAGATATTAAATTAGTATAGAACTCATACAAGTATGCACAATATATATGTTTGTGTGTATAAATATCAATGTTTATGTATAACATAAACATTGATATTCAAGTATTACTTACAAATCGTAAATTAAACTGACTATTTTTTTTACGTCTCAGTTGCTAAGGTACACCTTTGTCACAAACTCGGTGCTACGAAAGGTGAAACTAATAAACAGTCAGAGCACGCATTTCCACCTATTCGGATGCAAACAAATCATCATACGCCAAATCACGATATCTTCACCAGGAGACAGCCCAAACACGGATGGTGTCAAGGTCGGCGTCTCAGAGGGTATCAGTATCATGGACTCGACCATCGCTTCTGGTGATGATTGTGTCGCACTTATCACTGGTAGTAAAGGTATTACGGTCACTGGGGTCGTTTGTGGACCGGGCCATGGCTTTAGCATCGGGAGCTTGGGTGGCTCGCCTAATGAACAAGTGGAACAAGTCACGTTCCGACATTGCAGAATTTCCGATGCCCTTAACGGGTTAAGGATTAAAACATGGGCTAATAACAATGCCGGCCTAGTCAACAACATATTGTTCGAAGATGTCACATTGAGTAATGTTGATAATCCAATTATCATCGACCAGAATTACTGTCCGTCAAAAACTTGTGCACAGGGAAATTCACAGGTTCAAATAACTGATGCCAAGTTCCGAAATGTAAGGGGGACGTCAAAGACGGTTGATGCAGTGAAGCTACAATGCAGTGGAAGTCATCCATGTCAAGGGATTGAGTTGAAGGACATTGATATTACTTATGTTGATAGTAGTAGCAAGACTATTTCGACTTGTACTAATGTTAAAGGACAAGCTCTTGGGTTACAAGTGCCTAATGCTTGTATTTGATAGTTCTGATAGGGCATCGAATAGCGGCTGCGATCCATATATAATAGCCAGTGCTCTCTTTTCGGTTTGCAAAAAAAACTATTAGTTGTGAGGATGGTCGATCAAGAAGCACACAATTAGTTGAAAAATATCATGTTGTTGCGTGTCATCATTTGTTTATCTTTTAATTGTAAATAAATGCTTGAGACGAGACAGAATGAGTAATAATTTAATTATTACAATAGACGTATATTACCCCTTCATTTTACTTAATTAAAGGGTCAAGTGAGGACTTTATTCTTTGTCAAGGCCAAGGGGTTGAGATCACCAAACTTTAGTAAACCCAAATATTTTGGCGGAACCCGGCCTAGGGGTTCAACAAAAATACCAAGGGCTCGTTTGGTTGATGCGGGAAGTGGAAATTCATGGGAAGTACAAAATCATGGGAAATAAACTCCCGTTCCTAATTCACGGGAAGTTCTAAAAAATGTTTGGTTAACTATGTGGGAACTCAATTCATGGGAATTGCAAGTTACCGAGGGGGGTGTCGGTAAGCAACTTCCTCCATTTATGTAGGAAGTCAATTCCCCCGGAAGTTCTACTTCCTCCATATGTGGGAAGTTGAGGCAAACAAACAACTTCCAAGATTTGGACCTTGGGAAGAACAAGGGTTCATCCGAACAGACCTTTACCACTTCAAAGAGGACTAACTCTCAAACTGTGTCACCTTTGACCTAAATTCAACTTGCAGCATTAAGTAGACTCTAATTACTAAATAAAAGTTTAGGACAATTTTTGATGAAGCTTAAGAGAAATTGGAGGAATCTCAGTTACAAGTTGGACGAGTGAAAATTGGTGCGAAATTAATCATTACCTTTTTTGGTGAGCCAACCTAAAGCGACAGCCTAAAGTTTTTTTTTTGCCTTCCTACCATCATTTTTGGAGGCTTCTAGGGATTCAATTAAGGTCCCTATCATCTCTTGGAGCGCCCAAATGGAAGAGGATAAAGGCCTTAAAAACGAAGCATGCCTACTCCAACGATTGTACCAAGTGTCTTAATTAGTGTAGTACTTGTAAACGGTCAAATTGTGTAACCTAAAGAGGCCTATGTAAAGAACCTCTCTTGCATTGTAATGAGATAACCGTTTTATATTGAATGAAAAGAAAACTTTGAAGAGTTTTGAACTCTCTCGCAAATCCTTTCACAAAGTTAGAGTTTAGTGTAAGGTTGAGCTTAATTAACCTTTTAGGGGTTAGATTAGTCACCTAATCTTGTTATTGTTAACTTGAGTAGACTTGAGTTAGTAGCTTGGGTGGGTTTTGAGCCATTTTTGCTTGGGTCTAGGAGTGACTTAAGACGCACAAAACCATCTCGATTCGTCCAAATAAACTTTCGAGGGGTGAGGGTGAGTTGTTTATATCTTGTTAGCTCTCATTGTTTGAGTGTCAACCCCCGGGTTTTACACTCCATTTATCATTTAATATACAAAAAGATTATGCAAGATCATCTATTATTCATCGGAATTTGCATTTCACATCATATACCGTTTGTGAAAATATGATTTCCTTATAAGTTTTACGTTCATTTTACCTAAAAGTCCATGAATTCGTGTATCAGATAACGATTTTGTAATCATTATTTAGTGTTTATGTAATTATATTGTTATGATCTCATTTTAGTATTAGCTTAATTGTTACCTTAATTACATAATCACTAAAGAATTACAGAGTCGTTATTTAATATCATGCACAAAATTTGATCTAATAGGTAACACAGCACAAATAAACTAACTTGATTATGGATTGGAGTACAAATTACACATAAAAGGATATTCTTGATACGATTTGATATCAACTTCCCATTTTTTTTTATATTTATATGTAGTGAAAATCAGCACAACAAAATGAAATATCATCTAGAATTGTATATCCACAACAATTTCAAATAATTAAGAGAAAATTACAATACAATAATACATAGAATGAATTACACAAAGTTTTTTGTTTTCCTCATCATTATTGATCTAAGCTACTCATCCCTAGGACAAAGTAATACTAAGGTCTTCAACGTCAAAGATTATGGAGCTGTTGAGGGCGGAAATGTTGACATTAGTCAGGTATTTATTCATGAGTAATATAATTGTTTTGAGAAACTGTCTTTTATAACACTAAATTTTTTAAATAAGATAAATGGATAATTAATCATCACCTTTGTTATGAAATACCGTCTTTTGTAAATATTTGTATATTTTTATACTTCGTAAAATATATACATTTGCAATGTTTAATTATGTGTATTTGTGGTAATTACATTTGCGTTTGTGAAAATGGCAGGCATTATTAAAAGCATGGACCGATGCATGCGGATGGAAAGGCAAGAGTAGTGTAGAAATCTCCCCTGGGTCTACGTACTTGGTGAACCCGGTTCAATTCAAAGGCCCATGTGCCGGCCCAATTCGGTTCCGAAATTCGGGTACTTTGAAGGCCCCACGTGGTCTAACAGGCAATTATTGGATAGAGTTTCAATACGTTGACCGGTTGACTGTTTATGGGAACGGAATATTCGATGGTCAAGGTCCACCTTCACAGGCCGCCCCGAACCTTCCAACGGTAATACTATAACATAATCATTGATATTCATAACTTGAATTCAAGTCCTGTAGATATTAAATTAGGATATTAAATTAGTATAGAACTCGTACAAGTATGCACGGTATGTATGAAAATTTGCTTCATAGAATATTCTTCTTCTGTCACAATTATTTGTTACATTTGATAAAAATAATTTTCACAAGAAATATAAAAGGAAACAAATGACTAAGAAATAAATAAGATTATTTATTGAATATATTGAAAATTTTGGTATTAAGAATTCAAAAATCAAAGAATTTCACCAAAACACATTTCATCGATCTCTTTTTTTTTAGAGTGAATGTTTATAAGACTAGAATGAGTTTTACATTGAAAATATTACCTAATTTTTTAGTGGAATAGGTATGATATAATTAAAGTTAATAAATAGGAGTATATTTTTTTTATTTAAATACCTACGGAGTATTAGATTTGGTGAATTAATTGGTATTTTTTTAGGACATTTTGGAAAATTGTTATTGCGTACAACCAAATAAACGTAGATTAAACTGACTATTTTTTTATGTCTCAGTTGCTAAGGTACACCTTCGTAACAAACTCGGTTCTACGAAAGGTGAAACTAATAAACAGTCAGAGCACGCATTTCCACTTATTCGGATGCAAACAAATCATCATACGCCAAATCAAGATATCTTCACCAGGAGACAGCCCAAACACGGATGGCGTCAAGGTCGGTGTCTCAGAGGGTATCAGTATCATGGACTCGACCATCGCTTCTGGTGATGATTGTGTCGCACTTATCACTGGTAGTAAAGGTATTACGGTCACTGGGGTCGTTTGTGGACCAGGCCATGGCTTTAGCATTGGGAGCTTGGGTAGCTCGCCTAATGAACAAGTGGAACAAGTCACATTCCGACATTGCAAAGTTTTTGACGCCCTTAACGGGGTAAGGATTAAAACATGGGCTAAAAACAATCCCGGCCTAGTCAACAACATATTTTTTGAAGATATCACATTGAGTAACGTTGATAATCCAATTATCATCGACCAAAACTACTGTCCGTCAAAAACTTGTGCACAGGGAAATTCACAGGTTCAGATAAATAATGCCAAGTTCCGAAATATAAGGGGGACGTCAAAGACGGTTGATGCAGTGAACCTACAATGTAGTGGAAGTCATCCATGCCAAGCGATTGAGTTGAAGGACATTGATATTACGCATGTTGATGGTAGTAGCAAGACTATTTCGACTTGTACTAATGTTAAAGGACAAGCTCTTGGGTTACAAGTGCCTAATGCTTGTATTTGATAGTTCTGATAGGGCATCGAATAGCGGTTGCGATCCATAATAACTAGTGCTCTCTTTTCAGTTTGTAAAAAAATAAACTAATAATTGAGATGATGGCCGATCAAGAAGCACACAATTAGTTGAAAATGTTGTTGTTGCATGTCATTTGTTTATCTTTTAATCGTAAATAAATGAGTGAGACAGAATGAGTAATTTAATTACTACGGAGTACAATAGTATATTACCGGAGTTGATGTGATTTTGGTTAGGACGGAACAACAAGACTAAAATCATTTAAAGTGTAAGGTTGATAATATTGACGTGAATCTTGATAATCTTAGAACGAATCTTGGAAATATCGACGATGATCTTGATACATGTCTTGACAAAACCAAAATCAAAATCTTGGAGTATTAGACTTAGAAGGAAGACGAAGCATCATCGATTTTAAAGTTGGTTCGAACTTAAGGTAAAAGATAAGGTCATTATCCTTAGACATAATAGGAGAATGTGCTCGTTTACTTTATCGCCAAAGTACAAGTTCTTCGGTAGTTATAACTTAGAGTACATTAAAGGCAGGCGAATTCTTGTTTGTGACGAAAATATTCGAATTAATATTACATACAACTGTCACCCGTCATCCTAAAAGAACATTTCCAATTTTAAACAAAGTCACGAGTCGCAACACCTATCAATTAACACAAAATCTTGGAAGAGACGGTCTCTCAATAACTTATTGAGAGACCATTTTTCAGTAGTACTATTCGTACCTTTAAATGACAACTTTGTCATCAATTAAATCATCACAACAACAAACTTTCAACATTACATACAACCGTGAGTTTGAGACTCAAAACATTAATATGAGGTACGTTTAGGAAAAAAAAGATCGTTACTTCACAAATATTTATCAAAAAAAACTTATACTCCATAGTCCATACTCGCCCGAGTTCCTATGTTCTTCTCTTTTCTTTTTGGGCTAAAAAATAAGAAAGGAAAAAAGAGTGACTAAAAAAAGAAGGAGGAAGAGAGATAAATATAGAAGGGTAATGTGAACCGGTAGTCTAAAAAGTAAAGAGGGAAGAAGATTAAACTCAAACTCAGTCCAAAAAAAGAAATAGGGAATATCGTAATAACTCGGAGGGAGTATAACAAATTTATTTGTATTCGTCTCAAGAAAGAAAGACCCACCACCATTAAATCAAATATTCATAAACCCTGACCGGTTTCGAGGTTGGTAACCACCACCATCATCATCATCATCATCATTGTATAACTGAGTTTTCAGATTTTCTTTCTGTTGGAGGTAGGCAAATTCTGCAGCAAAAAAACAAATATGAGGTAATTGCGTTTATTATTTGTTCAATTTTGTGGGTAATATTTATTTTCTTGTATTTTTAAGCCATTGTTTATTTAAAAAAAAAAAAAAAAAAAAGAATCTGGGTATCTGAAATTATTGCGTTACAATTGTTAATCAAGTTTTGTAATTTAGCAAATACTGCATAGAAGTGTTGTTGTGAACTTGCAATTATATTAATTCAATTGTAATTTATGCCGACTTTTAGGCTTATGCAATTAAATAACATGAATTGGGAAAAAAAGTATGCTCCAATTAGTTCAATCAATTTTTGTGACGATGCTAGCGTTAACCCGTGCAAAATTGTACGGAGTATTCTGGGTGGTTACATTCTAATAGATGTTTTACGATAATTTTGGGTGAGACCGTCTCAAAAGAGATTAATGGTATAAACAATGGGTGATAATCTTCTTCGCAAATTTTTTTTTTTTACCATCTTATTGATTTAACTTTTAGAAATGATGATGATTTAGTAGTACATAAGGATTAGTCATGAGCCGTTTCTGTAGGCAATTACCCTTCTCGGATGTCTTGTATGCGATGGTCTCACGTGTGAAACCATCTGCACTAGCGGAAAGAGGGGTCTAATAGGGGTTACAATCTTGAGAAACAAAAATTTCGAACTTTTTTTTTTTTTTTTTTTTTTTTTATAATTTTTTATAAGTTTGCCCATAAAATTTTCGATCTATGGTTTAGCATTAGATCGTGTAACTAGTGGTGATCTTTGTTAATTGGTGTAGGTCAAAAGTGTTAGAAGGAGGGATCAACAACTCCGAGCCACAAAATTTTGGTTGTGGTTTTGGTCGTGGAAACCCTCAGGCTCAGCCATCCTGTTTGTCTCAGCCACCTAGTGGAAGTGATCTTTTTGTAGAGGCTGGTCGGTTTGCAGTCGAGTATTTGGTTTCACGTGGCTTATTGCCTTCAGATGTGCTCCCTGCCAATTTGCAGAATGGAGTTTCAAAGAATAACCTTAGTGAAAACAAGGGGTCCTCTCCCGCTATTGAAGTTGATCTTGATAAGTGTCCCAAGGGGGATTCTAATGTGTCGAGTGATGTGCAACATGAGATTGAAGTAAGAGGTTCTCTTGAGCTGTCCAAACCCATTGATGGAAGTGGCGCGTGTGATGATGACCAGAACATTCAGAATTCGGAAAATAACAATGATGGTTCAACCAAGGAGATAACACATGTGACAAATGCTTGTTCTCTTTTTACTGATAAAACCCTGAAGAGTGAACCTGTTTTGATCAGCGAAGAGATGAAGATAGGTGACATTAGACACGTTACTGAAATTCCCAGTTCAAACATCCCGGGTGATGCTCTGTGTGATCAGTCTTCTAGGACTACCCGGGTAGTAGAACATGCTCATGAGCAAATATCGGGTGGACTTTCTGAGTTTGAGATGGGTGGTTCTATTGCAAAAGAGAGAGGCGAGAAGCGAGCTCTTGAGGAGGATCGTATGATCGAGGAAGCAAAGAAACCTAAACAATGGCTTCCTGTTTCTCAGAGTTCAGATCTCAATCTTATGGAAGCTTCTGATAAGAGTGAGAAACATGTGAGGAAAGATGTCGAAAACATTGATTCGATGGAGGACATAAAAAACTCAGATTCTTCAATGCAAAAGTATGTTATGTCCACATTGCCTTCACTATTCTATAAGTATCAACTAGTTATATTTTGAACTCCATTTATTCTGTCATCCCATGATTGAATGTAAGATGTGGTTTTTGTAAGGCTATGTTTCGTTAGCCATATTGGTTGATAGTTGAACTAAGATAGTCGTTCATTTGAACAGTGGAGAGGCTGACACTACACTCCTCGAGAACATTTCAGACAACTCGCAGCATCCAAATGGTAATCCCGATGGCCAGGATGGGTATGGGCTCATGATCTCCGAATTACTTGGCAACGACCCACCAAATTGTTCGACAGTCCAGCCTGATATCAATTCTTTGCACAATGACATGGGACTGCATCATGGAGAGGTATCTTAAATGCCGGTACTATTGTACTATGGGTCCATGTAGGGACTATGGAAAGGATAATACTTTACATTTTGCTTTACGTTACTTGATTCATGGAAGCTTACGGTTTTTTTTCCTTCTAAAGAAAGTTCTTTACTTATTTTTATTTTTGCAGGGTAATTTCAGTGAAGATGATCCAATCTACATGTCGCTTGGAGAGATTCCGCTAAGTATGCCAAATATTCAAATTTCTGAATCATTATGTCTGGTTATTTGGGTCGTGCCAGTTTTGTCTAGTATTTAAGAATCTAAAATGTGATGCTTGGGTTTCCTGATAAACTTGAATCGTTGTATGACTTTTCTTATCTCTGAATCATTATGTTAATGGAAATCCCTGGAAACACGCTGCCTAGAAATATCATCGTTTCCACAAATAAAGCGCCTTTTTTACTTTCCCACTAGATGCACCGTGCATGGTTACAAAATGTTGATGTATTGCAGCTTATGTTTGCTTTGTATGGACACCATTTTTCAGCAGGTCTCATACAGGATTGGGAGCAAGAACAACCAACACCAACACAGGAGAGGAATCCTTTCGAACAATAACTTGATACTAGGATTTCTAGGTGAGCTTTAACAATTTACTGTCAAATGCTGAAAACCTAAAGATTTGAGTTTTGGCTATTATATCGAAACTGAAGAAGTCTTTTTTTTTTCTCCTGCTGGTGTTTGTTAGGCACAGTTGAATCAGATGTTGTGACCCTTTGAAGATAGGAGTGTCTTGAAGTTATCGGTTGCAGATTATCCTAGAATGTGATGGATCATCAATACTCAGTAGTAGATGATTAGATACTAGCCTTGCATCATGGATCGTCGTTCTATGGAATACATGGACTGATGGGCGTGTTTTGGGGCCAAGACCGCCATCTCTGTGTCCTCCGAATCAGTTTCATGGTTGTAATGCTTGCAAGGTGTAACTCATGTTTCTAGCCATTGTTGTTTGTAATGACAGGTTCAGATTTGTAGCTCGTCCTAAACTCACCCTTGTAGTGGTAGTAGTCCAGGTAGATGATTAGATTTTGCCTTTCTTTTTGCTATCATGTTGGCCATATTTGAACGAGGTCAATAGTTACTGCGTGAGACAGTCTCACACCATGCAACGATTCTTTAAAAAAAAAAAAAAGTGGAGATGGAAGTTGTTGTATCCGTCCATCGTGCCTGGAGAAGAAATTGACATGGTTAAGTACGAAAGTGGATTGCATGTCATGTTGTGCCAAGTGCGTCATGCTTGGCATGGGTCAGACACGGTCTTCTTAGGACCCACCGGGCCATAACAATATCTTTGTCTTTCCAAGTTCAATTCAGTTCAATCTCATTTAATTTAAGTTCAGTTTAACTCTTTTGAGTTCAGTTTGTGGATAATATTGTAGTACTTATAAGATATTGTTCGGGTTAAGTTAATTTTTTTTATGTATCCATGCATTAGTCATACCGACTCAATTTCTGGTTCATTGTAGAGTAATCCACAACTTAAAAGAGTAAGACAACGAAAATTCATTTCAGTAAAAAGATCACTTATTTATCACTCCATATAATCAAAACGATATTTTTGTACAAAAAATCTGTTTCACCGTGTTAGATCGCCACACAATAATTACTGTCGGTAACTCGGTACCGAAGATGTCTTAGCCCAGTGGTTAGGACAAGGTGTTCTGGGACAGTAGGTCTCAGGTTCGAATCCCCCTCCCCTTATATTGTAATTCGACTAAGTGCACTATTCGTTGAACCAAAAAAAAAAATACTACCGGTACATTGTTAGGAAGTATTTTAAAGTATATATTTATAGGAAAGAAACATTCGGGCCAACTTGAACCGTATCTATTTAGGTCGAGTCAGTTTTGTCAGGTCGAGTCATAACTCCAAAACGGGTAAAAACCCAATCGATGTCCTCCTCCTATGGGCTTAAAAGCCCAACCCATATCATACAAACCAAATTAGGGTTTTACATAAAACCTAAAGCAGCCTACAACTTCCCCCTTCCCCTCTCTTCATCTCCATTGCAGCAGCATAAAAGAGAACTGTAACCCTAATTTCTCCCCCATCGTCTCAAAATGGGTACTGCAAATCTCACTCTCTCACTCACTCCATTCAATTTCTACTGCTTCTATTCTTGCAATTCTCGATCCATTAATTTAATCTCATATGATGAATTTCATTGTTTTTTTTGTTGTTGATTGATTGATTAGGTATCTCTCGTGATTCTATGCACAAGAGGCGTGCAACTGGTGGAAAGAAGAAGGCTTGGAGAAAGAAGCGAAAGTACTTTCATTTCTCTCTTTTTTTTTTTTTTTTTTTTTTTTTTTTTGTGAATTTTAATGTTTTTTTTCAATGTTTCGGTATTTTGATTTGGTAATTATATGAATTTATTGATTAAATACATTTGATCGTAAATCGGGTAATTGGTGGTTGTCATTTTTCTGCATTTTTGTTACTGTCAGATTTCTGAATTGATTTTGATTGTTTAGTGATTTTATTTCTTGTATTTGTCATAGCTGAAGTGTTGAAGTTCAATTACATTGCCATCCTTTGATTCATTGCGTTTCGAAAATAGCCCAAAAATGTTTACAATTAGTTTCTTGTGAGACGTCTCACATTATTCGCAGCCTAACCATAAGCTAGGTTACATTGCTGAGCAATTTGGTTTTCGGGTTTCTTAAATTCGATTCCCTGAGTGAGGATTCTGAGTAAAGCTATCAGTGATGCAAACATCTTTCTGATTTCCGTGTTTTGGAAAGATCTTCTATGTCGATTCATATCTTCCCCTGTTTTTTATACTGGATGACCGATGTTTCTATTTGATTTTGTAAAATGGATGCTTATTGACGGTCCTGTGCTGATTAGTTTCTCCATCTGCACGCAACATAATCATAAGCTAAATTATTGTGCCGTTTCATCATGTGCTGGTTTTCTTCTCAACTTGTTGAGGACTTCTGATGTTGTGGCGTAAATACCAACTCGTTCTGTTTTTTTTTCATTTATCATCAGTTGGCTGTTAGACATGGTAAAACTATAGTACAAGTAAAAAATTTTCTCGTCATTGCTTTTCTACGTGATCATGAGAAATTGGATTTTTCTGTGGTAATTTCCCTGCAATGCTGTCTTATTGATGGGTTTGTGTTGTATAAAAGGTATGAGTTGGGAAGGCAGCCAGCTAACACTAAGCTATCAAGCAACAAGACTGTTCGTAGAGTCAGGGTTCGAGGTGGCAATGTGAAATGGCGTGCACTGAGGTTGGATACTGGTAACTACTCGTGGGGAAGTGAGGCTGTGACCCGCAAAACCCGTGTTTTGGATGTGGTTTACAATGCATCAAACAATGAGTTGGTCAGGACACAAACTCTTGTGAAAAGTGCCATCGTTCAGGTTGATGCTGCACCCTTCAAACAGTGGTATCTACAGCACTATGGTGTTGAAATTGGACGCAAGAAGAAGTCAGCTGCTGCCAAGAAGGAAGGCGAGGTGTGTATATTCATCTTTCTAGTATCTCCATTAGTCTTCTTCCGTACTATACTGTCCATTTGATTTTTTGAGATTATATTGTTCTTCTATGCCTTGTACACTGATCTTATTGTGGCGTTTTGTCTGTCATTTGGGGAGTATTTCAAGTGGTAAATTTAGAGGAATAAAATGAATCTCACGTTTGATGATTAACATGCTCTGATACAAATGTAGTATAGGTAACACATTGTGACATGCACTCTTTTGTTTCTGTTCATGATCTAATTTTCGGTGTTTCATTTGAATTCGGATTCTTACTGTATTCATGGTTTGGTTGCCATACGATTTCATGTAATCATATATTGGGGTTAGTTGTATTCCGTTTGCTGAATATGTGAGCTATTTTTGTTTTTAACTTCTCCAATCCTTATAATGTTGGTGCTCATAGGATGGTGAGGCGACCGAAGAGACCAAAAAAAGCAACCACGTGACTAGGAAGTTAGAGAAGCGTCAAGAAGGCCGTGAATTGGACGCTCATGTCGAAGAACAATTTGGTGGTGGTCGTTTGTTGGCATGCATTTCTTCTCGCCCTGGTCAATGTGGCCGTGCTGATGGGTAAGTTACTAAGTTGTCTTCTAATTCATTCAGAGTCCAGAGTTTAGCATACCAGTCTATTGGGGTCTTGAGTCTTGACTGCTTTGCAATTGTTTCAACTCTTTCTGTCTCTAAGAAGCGTGCTCGGTAATTATTGATACTATGCGAAAATTTTATATTCGACTTACCAGAACAATTATTTTGATAAATATTTGTAAAACGTGAAAGGCAGACGATGTATTCCGCCACATAATGAAAATGGGATGCGGAATGTATTTTGTATAGTTTATTATCTGAATTTCTGATTATTTTTTTTATCCATCCTGATGAACGTTTTTTTTTTTACTTTTTTTTACATTTTTTGAGATAAAGCTAAGCTGGGATATGAATTGGTTTATGACAGATACATTCTGGAGGGCAAAGAGCTTGAATTTTACATGAAGAAGATTCAAAAGAAGAAGGGCAAATCAGCAGCTTAAGCGTAAACGTTCAGGTGTTTTATTTGATTTTCTACCGACAGTTACTCTTTCAATATCGTTGGACCTCTTTAGTTTTGAGGAATGGAATTTAGTCGAAAACATTTTGTAATCCGAGAGTTGGTCTTCTAATATTTTTGTCCCAAGTATTGGTGTTTCCGCCAGATGTTTTTGCATGTTCTTGAATATTATTTCTAGTTTACGACTGCAAACATTGTCTCGGTAGCCATTGTTATGTTTGGGCTGTTTTACACCCAAATCTCAGCCCAAAATTTTAGGCCTTTATAATCTTTTTTTACTGACTTCGTGTATGTTGGCGTTCCGCTGTTAGGTGACATGAAAAGTTGTTGAATGAATTAAAAGTTGACATTGCACGGGCTCCTCTAGGACTACTTTAATGGATCTTATTTTGAGATAATTATAGTACACTACAATGAATTTAATAAAATAAGGAAATTATTCACATCGTTTTTCTATTTTCTTCTCGTTTCATTAAAATAGTACTTTCTTCGTTCTAATCAATAGTATACATATGCTTTTTGCTCAAGATTTTGGGTGGTGTGGAAAGGGATAATTTGATGTTGAACTTACTATTTTATCCTTTGTCAACTTTTAATAGGGTTTGGGGGTTGGATGAGGTGGGGAGTAAGAAGGATTATTTATTTAATTTAATAATTAAATGAGTATACAAATAAGTAAATGTATACAATTGGTTGGAACGTACCTAAAAGGAATATGTATACTATTGGTTGGAACGGAGGGAGTATTCACGCATAATTGTAAAGTAATAATTTCAATGAGTTAGTAATTTATCTTCAATATATTGGTCGAAAATAAAGGACGAATAAAACCAATATATGGAGTATTTATATAGAATTAGAAGATTATATGAGTATGTTTGAGAAATTTTTGTACAATTTGAACTCATTTAGAAGAATTAACGTATTCAATAGTTAATACTCTTGAAATAATACTCGCATTATGTAAACCATGAATATGAACAACATCAAAGGACAAAAGAATCATACACACTAAATACCAAAATATAACGATCGACTAAAATAATTCCACACCAAATACATGCAACTGTATTACGATAAAAAGGGATTGGAAGAATGAAAGCCAATCTTTTAGACCTTTTATATAGATAAGATTGCATTACGCAATAATTTTTCCCTCATACCCTTCCTGAAATTTATATTCGTAACAATGAAGGTTATATATAGAGTGATCGTATTTTATATGATCTGTAATACTTTGAAGTGGTAATGAATTTATGAGATTTTAGAAGATATATGATCCGTTAACTCCGTGAGGAGTGGAAAGGTCAAGTAGGAATAATATGAAATTATTAAAAAGTGTTAAAGTTGCCCTGTGACGTTAGAAAGCAAAAAAAAACTTGTTTTAGATTGACTCTTAATAATATATATATAGAATATAGATACAGTTGAGTTTGAAACTCTCTCTATCTAAAATTATTTCACAAACAGAGTTTAGTGTAGGTTATATCTAGTTAACCTTGTAGAGGTTAGACTAGTCACCTAGTCGTGTTATAAACTTGAGCAAACTTGGATTAGTAGCATGGGTGAGTTTTGAACCATTTTTGTTCGGATCTAGGAGTGGTTTAAAACATACAAAACCAACTCGATTCGTTCAAACCTTGGAGGGATGAGGGTGAGTTGTTTATATCTCATTAATTCCATTTTTTGAGTCATATAAAATGCATACACTTGAGGTGACATTACATTTATTATGAGACATAAGTAATAGACAAAGAAGTAAGAGTAATAACATCACATTTAGCTTTAGGAACCAAAATAACGTCGACGGAATCATGATCATCAATTCCCAAATCATCAATTAAATCTGTTAACCCCAACCTATAAGTAAGATTCATCATGTTATCACGCATTCTCCTGACTGCCATGTTCGCGAAACTCCCTGCATATTCAGTGTTTAACCTTTTTAATCTCTCTGGATTATCACTTGCTTCATTAATATAAACATCAAATTTCACGTATTCCTCCATTTTCGGTAGCTCGAATTTGATCATTAACACTTCTTCTTCATCTTCTTTTTGCTTTCGGCTCCTCGACTTTTGTGGTCGTCTTACCTATATATGCCCATGGTACAATTAAGTCTTAGTCAATTGCCCCAAAAACTTTGCATGTAATAAACCATGCAACAACGCACGCATGTACTGTCTTCCCTAAATAGATCGATGTACATCAAAAAAAAAATTATGTTAAAAATCATTTTAAATTTCGATTAGTATATACAAATATCCTAGTAAAATTTTATGTTAAAAATAACTTTTTTCTACAAACTCCAAATTTCCATCCACATATGATAATATGAAACAATAATACACACAAAATTCGATGATAATTAAAAAAAATAGTTTTTCTAAGGTGTGTCCACTGGGGGCACACATTAATAAGTTATTCATGGTAAGAATCACATTGATAATGTAAGTATGGTAATTATGGGTTAATATATCAATTTCTCGTGATATTATCAATGTGGTTTTTGCTTTAAATAGCTTATTATTAGCATGTGCCCAGTGAACCCACGTTAGAAAAACCGATTAAACAGCAAGGAACTTACCCGTGTTCGTACGGTAGAGTCAAACTTTTTAGGAAACGTGGTTGTTGACATGTTTGGACTTGGTGACGTCGCCAGTCTAGTAGTAGTAGGGCTTGAAGGTGTAGGTCGAGCATTAAGCCAAGGTAGATCAACATCTTGATACACGTATCCAAGTAGTGTTCTGCTATCCAACACATCTCTGACCCGAATACGAACGGGTCGGGCATTCTCATCATACAATACAAACGCAACGTTCAACCAATCAGGATCGGTAAAGTCTCGCCTCCTACCACCTAACGTTCTCCAAATACTCCACAGTCGATCCACATTACTATGATGGGAAAAAAATATCGGATCTCGGGCCGCTGAAAAAAAGGCATCCATGTCAATCCTAAAAGGTTGGCGCGGGTCACCCGTCCACACATGGACGTTATTGTGAGGCATGGTCTCTAGTGCACCCGCGCCACCTGGCAGTTCATCCCCTAATCTGTAGGGCATCCCGTGAAATAATGTCGCGTTTTTAGCGTTAGTCACCATTTGACGGTACATAATTGACAAATTTGACGCGATTAATTGGTCGGGCGTTAGGGTGTCCGTCGTGCTACTATCCGACCCGTCATAGGATAGGTCTATTAGTGTAGGTGGTTGGTGGGCCGGGTCACGAAACGGGTCGTAAAGAGGTGAATTCGGGTTTGTAAATAGGGTTGGCATTTGCATGCCATTTGGGTGATCCCAATTCCAAAAGGGTAGGGCAAAAGTCGGGTCGTCAATTAATTTGCCCAATATTTTTTCGAAAAAGTAGAGGTAACATCTATGAAACGGGACAAATAGCCAATCGAAATGGACCTGGAAATCAAAGTCTGGAAACCCGACCTGATGATAACTTCCGTCACAATAAGCACAATGGACGTTCGCTTGTTGAGTAAAACTACGTGGGTCATCCGAAGGTAGATTTTTCATTAACCTCATCACCCTAGAATATTTTTCGATATATACATCGTCGACTAAATGGGCCGCCGGGCGAACCCGTAACACTTGGGTAGTATCGGGTTGGAAGTCAATAATGTTTTCTGGTGTTGGTGGGCAACATTCGAGGTCAGCTGGCCCACCAACATCTCCAGCTGTGGGCATACAGTCGGTGTAATCTGCAGCGACTGGGGTCGCTAACAGGTCTGAATTACCTGAGAATGCAGTAGTCGCGGCCCCATATAGGCCACCTAATCTAACTATAATATTTCTTCTGTCCCATTTTGATGTTCGCTTATTATTATTATTATTATTATTATTATTATTATTATTATTATTATTTTCCGTATTTGAGGTTTGATTAATATCATTTTTCTCATTTTGATGGGATATAATTGTAGTATATTTTGTGTGTGTTCGATTTAGGGCATTAGAGCTTGGTGACTTGTTTTTGAAGTTAGGGTTTTTAGGGTTAAAGGTGGCAATAATGGGTGGGAATGAACAAATGGAGGCCATGTTTATCGAGTGGTGATTTGATTCGATGCACGGAAGACAGGAGGGGCTTGGCGGAGTTGGCGCTTTTTATAGGGATGCAGTAGAACTGTAGAAGGATAAATAATACTCCCTTCGAATTTTTAACATTGTCCCATTTATTTTTTGGGTGAAAAATAAGGAAAGGAAAATGGGTGATTAAAAAAGAAAGAAGGAAGAGAGAGAAATTGGTGGTTGAATGTGAACCACACATTTATGGCCTAAAGTGAAAAATGGGTAAAAAGATCAAACTCAACCCAAAAAGAAAAATGGGGCAATGTTAGAAACTCGAAAGGAGTAGGATATTGTAGTACTGTATCCGAGGAAGTTCAGAAAACACACAATAGTACAATATTGTGTGGAGTTTAGGAAACACAATGAATATTGTGTGAATGTTTAGAAAATACAACAAGGACAATATTGTGTGAACGGGTTAGGAAACACAATAGAAAGATTTACGAAACACAATAGAAAAATATTGTGTGAAATTCTCTATTAATAAACAACAACGTTACTTATTTCACAATTCACTAAAATCAATTAGTTTCTTATAAGACCGTCTCAAACTAAATAGTGTGAGACATGCCAAAATACATTAATAACCAACAAAAAAAATAATTGTCCACGTTTTAATTAATTATATAACTTTATTATTATTATTATTATTATTATTATTATTATTATTATTATTATTATATCTACAATAATTGTCATCTCCTTTTGGAGAGATTCGTCCCCATCAATTGATGAGTTTCGCTTTAGAGATGTTGGGGCGTTTGGTTCATCAAAGGGAAAGGGAATGAAATCAACAAAGGGAAACAAAGGGAAAGGAATGGGATTACCCCAAATTTAGGTTGTTGTTTGGTTTCAATGAAAGAGAATGAATTTCACCCAACCTTCACTCAAACCTCAACATAAACAGTGTGTCATCATATTATTTATATTTATGTAAAATAAAAAATTATAAAATAAATAAATTAATATCTAAATTATAAAAAATAAATAAAAAATTTGTAGTATCTTTTCATAATAAAATACCTGTAATATAAGGAGTATTATTTTTACACGTTTTTAATTGTAAATACGGTAAATATACGGAGTAATAATTACTACAATACGATAAATTTTAAAAAATGTATTTTCTTTTTAATTGATAAAAATTAAGGCATCAAAAATTATTTTGACCAAACTTTGACTCATATTTGACCTGACCCGAGAGTGTGGTGGTGTTCGTAATGGTGGTAGGTGGACCTTGGTGGTGGTGGTCGTAGTGATTGTGGTGCTGATGGTGGCGATTGTTGGTGATGGTGATGACTAAGTTGGTGATTGGGGAAAGGGAATCCAATTACCTTGGGGGTGGGGGTAAGATGTTAGAGGAGTTTGGGGGAAAGGGAGGGGAAAGGGAATGATTGAATTGCCTAAACAAACACCAACAAAGGGAATCATGAACTTTGATTCCCTTTCCCTTTCCTGAATACCTCAAACCAAACGGCCCCTTAATTCTTTGATAGCGGAGAGGACGCAAAAGATCAGTACCTTAACAGTTCATTATATGATATCTCAATTCATGTCAGACTGTCGGTTACAATTTATCTATCAAGTTAGATAAAATCGATTCTCTTCAAAATTTTGGAATATCCGAAAACCCTCTTGTGAAAAGCTGTATCATTAAACAGCGATAGGTTGACAGAGGATGTGCAGAGCGGATATCAAAATCTTAATGAGAGATTTTGTTTTATTGAAAATTTATTTTACTCAAATCTTATAACATTGTATCTGTTCAGTTTTGATATAAATTGTAAATGTTATTTGATTTTTTATTAATAAAATAATATTTTTCAGAAAGTCATCGCTACTTTTCTGAAAGTGATCCACTAATAGCTTTCCTATTATTTAGATCAAACAATTTTGGTTCTATAAAACTAGTATTGTTTTCCGAAGGAGTAAAGAATTTGTGGACATGGTGATTATTAACTAATAAAACGATCTTTCTCCTTTTCTTCTATGTATATTTTTACGTACACAAAAACAAAAGGTTCTTGGATGAAAATAGAGTACGTACATTTTAATTTTTATTAAGCCAGATTGGACGTAACTACACAAGTATACGATAACATTGTATTGGAGGACGTAACTAGATTGTACGTATACGATAACGCTTCGTACTTAATCTACATTCATGTAAAGGGATATTTTAACAAATGAATACGATCAATTACATAAATTATACTCCGTATTTTGTAATCTACAGTCGTTGTATGGTGCGATATCGATCACATTATTACGAATGAAAAATAATGTCAAAATTACGGAAAATGATACACTTACACAAGGTGTACAACGTTTTTTATACACAACAAATAAGAACATGCAGCCACGTGTCATATATATGATTTAAACAAAAATGATTAGTTTAAGGTTAGATTAGTAAATTTACATCTTTAGTTAATTTTAGAAAGTTTGAATATTTGTTAGTCCTCTTAATTACTTTTCATTTATTATGAGTTTTATTTTAGTTAGAGAAATTATTGTTAGACTTTTTTATTTTATACGTTTACTTAATTATCATTTAATATTAGTTATATTTTTAAAAAGAAATAGAAAATTGTCCTGTATACATGACATGGTCCAAGCCCGGCGCGGTCAGATGTGGGTTTTTGTAGGCGGATGTTCTCGTAATGAGACTGATCCCAAATTGAAATGTAAATCGAAGTAGAGTTACTACATACCGAACTTTGTGGGAGTTCGGACCCATTCGAGACCACTTTATACTTTGACCATACCACGCACAAAGAATGGTTTGTCATATAGTACTAGAGCTTAGGGGCTCGTCCCTTTGCATATCGTATATCAAATGTTGAATATCGTATATCTTATGACTTTCGTGACCAACGGTTTCGGGCATCCAAAAATCGAAGATTCTGAGTAAGGGGTGAAGGTGCGTGTTGGGAAGCCCACAAACTCAATCCCGCCTGCACATAGCGGCCTTTACTAAGATATTGATTGGTGTTTGGATGCATGACATGTAACCATTATTTTCAATCTAGACATGTGAATTGAATTTTGTACTACATACATCATTTAAATGCATTTTATATTTGTCGAAGTTGTATTTAGCATGCGATGTTCATTGGAAAACGGTAAATTGCCAAGCAAATAAAGTAAACGAACTTGAAATGTAAATTATACGTACACAATACAGCCTGAAATTCATAATAATACTTTGAACAATAACATAGCTGAATCTAGTACGGTAAACCTAAACTATAAACAGACTCGTAAATAAAAAATGTAAACAAAAATAGTACATAGAAATATTGATCAGACTCTAATCAGCTACGTATTGCATTACGCATTGATCAGAGAACAGAAGATCAGGCGCATAACACCATGCGCCCTCGAAATCAGGTGCATAGCACCAGGCGCCCTAACTTTAGGGTGCAGGACTTGGTGCATCCTAATTAACCTGAGGCCGTGATCGAAGCAAAATGCTAGATATATAGCTTGATCCAGGCATTCTAGGAAGTCTCGTCTCGACTTGTCATTTTGAGTAATATGTCCTTCGCATAGTCGACGTCGTGGTATGACTAAAGAAGTCTACGACATTCGAGCTAGTATCATAGGACAGTCGTTCAAAATCACTTTAGAAAATGGTTACTGACTCGTCACGGTGAATGATAGATCCTTCGCTACATTGACATCGTTGTTTGACCGTTAGGCCTACATACGATGTTCTATTTAGCATCATTGGATATTCGCTTTAAGTCGTATTGAAAATAGTTTGATGCTACCTCTGTCCCACTAAGATTGTCACATTTCATTAAAATACTCCTCACAAGTAATAGGGAAATGGGACAATCATTTAGGGACGGAGGGAGTAGTATATAGTATAGGGTAGTAATAGTAAGTGGGATTAGAATAGAGCTGGTGAATTGCACGATTTGATTAGTACGGTTATCGAAGTGATTGTATGAGTTCGAGACAAGAGTTGACTCGTCTTAAACGAATAAGACAGAATTCGACTAATTGATGCGTGTCGTTCTTATACGATTCTTCACCTCTTTTGGCACGCATTTCCGTGTCAATTTGCTATTTTTAGGAGTCGATTTGTGTCATTTTCTCCCATTTGTGCTATTCAGATGTGTGTTTCGTATTTTGCAAATATTTTAAATTGATTAGTCAAAAGAGCTCAACATAAGAAGTGAAACCCTAAACCGACATTCCCGAGATTTGAATGATAGATGAGGTAAGAAACCAAATCGGTCCAAATGTAGTACAAGATCAACATGGAATAGAAGACCTAAGCACTCAGCCCAATGAAGGAGCAAAGCGGCCCGACTTCTGGAGTCAGCCAATTAGGCAAAGTGTGAAGAGAGGCCAATGTCCAATTGTCCAAGAGCAGCCCATCAATTAAGAGAATAGTTATTTTTTTCGATTATTTTTCATTTTATATCAAAATAATGAAACGTAAATGTACATACACTCTTGAACACAAATCATACTCAGTTCAACAATCGATGTATCTCACATGAACACACCAGCCTTACAGTTGATGGCAAAAACGTAAATCCCGGAATATATTACTCTAAATCTCATATTTATCTTTATTCCATACCTCCAAAACAAAACCATTATCGATATTTAAACGAGATAATCATTGTAAGTAATACTCGTATGATATGAAGATAATGAAGCAGTCTCCGTCGTTGAACAACTAATGTGAAAAGGCCTTTCTTGGTCCCATTGCTTCAAGATGGATGGCTTAGTGGCCTGATTTTTCACTTGAAGGAAGTCCAACCCATCCTACCCATTTGGGTACCGACCAACTTCATTGGAGTGGTTTGATTGAGAAAGTTAGGTTTCGAGTTTGTTTAGGTCGAAGCATGACACATCTCTCTTAAGCATACCATAATAAATGCAAATAAGATTTTGTTCTTTTGGACTTATATTCAGTCAAGTTCAGTTCAGTTCAGTTCCAGGAGACATATTTTATCTCTATATTTCAGTCAGTTTCAGTTAAATTAAGTTCAATTAAGTCAAGTTCAGTCAGTTTCAGTTCAAAAGAACATAGTCTAAATAAGGTAGAATGAGCAATTGATTGGACACACTCATACATGACACGACATGTTATGGCCAGTGAGTCGTACCTAGGTTGCAACTTTTATTTTACGCTCACTGGCACGAAAGACACCTCCCCGCAAATTTGTCGTCCCATTTTCTTCTACAAGCACGATAGATGAACACAAGACTCTGACCAATGCGGTCCCCTCCCACCCCTATGCACCGCTAATATGGTTGGAATTAGACATGTACGCCGGTAGTTAAGATGATTTAGCACGATCCACGATCTAATAAGACACAAGCCCACTATGACACATCTTAGCATAACACGACACACCATGAGTCATGTCTCTGCCAAAGTTTTAAAAACAAGACTCTGCCAAAGTCAAACACACATCCAAATTATAAAGAAATAAGTCTGAAATTGAGGAATTGTTTTGACACAACACGCTATTCCCAACGACTGACACAACAACACCATAAGCAATCTACACCCTATACCCAGATCGTAATATTTTCTTCTCCAAATACGACAGACCAACACGAGACCCGACCCAAAGAACCCACTTCCATCTCTAAACCAATACCATCAAACCGACCTTTCCAGTAGAAAATAAAAAAACAATTTGCTCACCAATCACCACTACTCATCCTTTTTCTAGTTATACAAAGTTTTTTTTTTTTTTTTTTTTTTGCCAACCAAGACAATAACTAGTTATACAAAGTTGAGGAAGGAATAAAGGTTGGACCTTTTTTGACAATCTCAATTCTCAATCAATCTCTTTCATTTTTTCCTTCCACAAATTCTAAACTAATTTATTTCTTAATACTACCCCTCCGGTCCAACGAAATGTATACATTTGTTTTTTTGACACTATTTTTAGGTAGGATGAATTTTTGATATAACTTTTAATATATAAGATAATATATATTCACGTGATATCTGGTTTAATCGTCTAATCGAATACATTATGAATATCAAATTTTTATAACTTTTAGTAATATGTAACCAAAGATATACGTAGATAAAAGAAAACGAGTATCGACATACGTGCATAAAGCAAATATATACAAATGGTTGGAACGAAGATAGTATAAAAAATCTAGGGATTTTTAATATGACGTCCCATATTTTTAGTTTTCCAATATGGTATCCCTGTACTTTTATAATCATATCTGTTATCCCTAACTTTTAATGTATTAATCTTTTGCCTTTTACAACGTTTTCCTGTCTTCTTTCACTTTTTTTGGTTCTTCGGTTAGTTAGGTTGCTTATACAAAAAATGGGAGGTTTGACGGAAATACGAGTAACCTAAACAATCAATTAAACACAGGTAAAGCAACCCAATTAAAGAAAAAATGAAATTAAAAAAAAAAAAAAAATATCATTAAGAGTAGCGAAGCATAATACACTAAAAGTAAGGAGTGCAGGATATTATGTACGGAGGAGAAAAACAAAAAAAACACGGGTACAAATATACTTCCTCCGTTCCAATAATTTTCATGCATTTGGATATTATGCACTATTCATAAATGAGAAGAATTATCGACATAACTTTTAATATATACGATAAAATATAGTCATGTGAGATCTTGTTTAAATTGTCTAATCGAATACATCATGAATATCAAATTTTTATAATTTTTAGAAATATGTAGCTAAAGATATAGACAAAAGAAAACGTGCATTGACAAGTGTGAAAACAAACATATAAAATTGATTGAAATGGAGGGATACAATATAGACAATCCCAAAAATCTATCTTTGCTGCTAATAAACTTGGGGTGGGGTGCTCTGCTTACAGTTCATCTTCCACTAATCTCTGTTTAATTATTCTAAAAATTGAAACTTTAATCTCCTTGTACTGCTGCTGCCATTAAAACATTCTGGAATGAAGCACAAACTCCCAAACCAAACAAAAAAGATCTAATCTTTGAGCTCAGCACTTACCTCAAAAGATACAGTACCCAACTTTGACTTTTGCACTTAGTACAAAAAAGGTAAGGACTTTATCATGCTTTCTTCTTCTTCTTCTTCTTCCATTTTCTTTGCATAATAAATTCTGGGTTTCTTTATGTTTTTTTTGCATTTATTGTCTTTTGTTTCTGTTCATTCATTCATATTCATTGATTCCCTCAAATAATATAAACCCTTTTTTTCTGGGGTTGTTGTTGGAGTTCAACTTGTTGCAGCAGGTATGTGAAAAATTCAATTTTTTTTACTCAATTGAAGTCATCATTTGATTGAAAATTTGTCATTTTTTAGCTTTTGGGTTTCTTTTTCGGTATAAAGGGAGTCACGACTCACGAGGGTGATTTGATGATGACGAGGTTCAAAACCCGGGTCGGGTCATTAACACCTCTCCTGATTTTAACGACTAAGCTAGTTCTCACTACAATTGAGAATTGAGGACGTTACGATTTGGTATCGAATTATTGTACTCCCTCCGTTCCAATGAATTGTTAGCCTATTCCATATTGGGGCGTCTCAATGAATTGTTTGTCTTTCTATTTTAAGAATGCTTTTTAGGTGTAATTTGACTCTTGACTCCACATGTCACCTTCTAATTGGATCTCTTGCCTTGGTGCCAAAAGCAAAGACAAACGGAGGGAGTAATACCCCAATTATAAAAAAAATGGGAAGATAAAAGAAAACCGGAGGGGTAGCTGTGTTGTATACGGTTTAAGCTTAGTGTTTTTTTTTTGTTTTAGTAAATTTTGATTTTGATGTTGACGAGGTTCAAACGAGGTCATTACCATCTCTCGTGATTTTAGTAAATATAAGAGTATATGGGAAGGGGATTCGAGCTTGAGACCTATTGTCGGGAATACTGTAGGTGTGTCTTGAACTGCTAGGCTAAGATCTTTTCGTTCGGTTATGGATGTTTGTTTATGGGCGAAATTGATGTTTGTTTGGATTCTGAATCTGAATGTCCATCATAAATTAGCTAATCTAATGATGTTGGATTGCTGGTATTGTTGCTTGATTTGAGGATTTAGCTTAGGGTTTATCATAGTACTATAACTTATACGAGTAAGATTTATGGAGTAGTTTATTTTTTTCGGAATTTGGATTTAAAAGATCATCATGATTTAGCTAAATTTAGGGTTATGGGATTTTCCGGGTTTTGCTCGATGTGGAAAAATAGATAGTTTTGAACATATTGATGTAATGTGGCAATAATTAAGCTTTAGGAATTAGGAGCTAGGTTAGGTAAGCATGTACACAAGTTCTTCCCATAATTGCTCTTCAATTAGTGAACTTTTTTGAAAAACACAGAGTATAGGGAATCCACTTTTGTGAAACGACAACTTCATGTATTATTGATAAATGAGCGAACTTTTTATACAAAGGGTTCGTTCTAGTCTTCTACGGTGTAAGACTGTCTTATACAATAACTAATGTTATGGAAAAATACGAAGTAGTATGCAACTTTTATGAAATCAGTGGAATGTTGCTTGTTGCCTTGTTGGACTGTCTTTATTTCTACTTAAAAGATCATAGACTGTGTAGTGGGATCGCTTTATCTCTTCGAACCCACAAACTTACTTTCCTTGATAAGTTAATTTCACAACCCAATATCGCACATCAACTCATTGACTCGCTTGTGAGTTGTGAGTTTTTGAGTTGTGACTGTCAATTTATATCATCTTATCGGACATGAGCCAGTTGCAGCTGAAAAAGACAGGTACATGATGATATTATGATAACATCGGTATCTTAAGCTCAATTGGGGTATCAATAATTTCCGAGTTTTTTTAGTTGGGTAGGTACTTAGAATTTTGGTTGCTGTTTCTCTCAGACCTGAAATAGCCTTTTTGACAGTCGGGAAAGGTTGTGGATATTCGACCCTCTTATCCTGTATTTATAGCTGTCTTGTAATCTTTTCTGGCTTCACATTTGACTGTATTTTTGATTTTGATTCATCGATTTGAGTATACAGTTTGATGTTTGTATGATTTCCAGGTTTATAACTTATATCGTTCTAGTAGAATGGATTCCCCACAGTCTGTTGTTTCGCCATTCAAGAACCTCAGTGTTAGTGGTGCTGAGCCAGAGAAACAAACCGACAAGCTGAGGACTAACGGTCATAAACCAGAAAACTTCATGGGTGTTCTCGAAGTTTATGTGCATCAGGCTCGTGACATTCAGAACATCTGTATTTATCACAAGCAAGATGTTTATGCCAAACTTTGCCTGACCAGCGATCCCGACAACACTGTATCTACCCATACCATCAATGGCGGGGGGAGAAACCCGGTCTTCAACGACAAAGTTCAGGTCAATGTTGGGACCATAGAGGCTTCCCTAAAATGTGAGCTTTGGATGCTTAGCCGTGTTAAAAACTACCTCGAAGACCAGCTGCTTGGGTTTGCTCTCGTGCCACTGTCAGAAGTCGTTTTCAAGAACGGAATGGTAGAGAGAGAGTTTTCTCTCTCTTCGACTGATCTTTTCCACTCTCCTGCCGGGTTTGTCCAGCTGTCGCTTTCCTACACCGGGTCATTACCTGACGTGATGACAGTCCCGAAGTTCCCCACTTCTTCTGAAGTTTTGGTCAACACAAGTGATTTTGACCAGATCGAGTTTCCCGACCCAAAAATGTTGACCGAAAATCAAATGATGGTGTCCGAGTATGTCGGGATGGAGTGCCAAGAAGATCCTCCAACTTCCAAGAATTTGCATGAACTTGGTGTTCGAGTTGTTGAGAGCTTCTCAGCGAACAACGAGGAAGAGTCCAAGCCACTTTCAGTCGTCGATTCACCTGCGAGGAGTGTTTCGAGCTATGGCTCACCATCCGTTTGCCTTCCGACCAGCTCTCAGTCTTCTGATACTCAAGTGACTTCGAAAAACGAGATGAAAGACTTGGGAGAAGGCGAGGTTGAGTCCTCCAACAGCCATGAAACATCGAAAGAGACATTGATAAAGCCAGTTGTGACAGTTAGTATCGAGCCAGAAGCGAAGATGGTGCAGCAGGACATTGTGGATATGTACATGAAGAGCATGCAGCAGTTTACAGACTCTCTGGCGAAAATGAAGCTTCCGTTGGACGTAACAACTTCAGATTCACCCAAGTCGGAGAATTCAAGCGTGGAGCAGATATCAGAGACTCCAAAGAGCACTGGATCACGAGTGTTTTACGGTAGCAGAGCTTTCTTCTGAAATTATACGAGTCATAGTCCTATGTTACTCCTACACTTCACTTCGCTGTCGTATCGCGTATCCAATACATATTGTGTCTGATACAATACGACACTTCGATACTTCATTTTATACTAAAATATACAGCAAAAAATAGTTGTATCTAATGCTCCAATAGTTGCAGGCGAGTCAGAGTAACATAGAGCTAGGTGACTTTTTAAGTTTTTGAATTAGAAGTCACTATATATAACAAACTGATGTCTGGAATTCTGGATTTCCAGTAGAACAACACTGCCCACAGTCCACAGACTCATTGCTCTAAAGCTTTGGAACAAGAACAGATGTAATAAAACAAAATGACTCAATTTGTGCATTATCTGCAGTGGGTTCCTAAACTTTCCAGCTTCCTTATTTTCCAAGCGTGACGATTTGACGACTGTAGATATTGATTCATGTTAGTCAGCCCCAAATCTTTTTGGGACTATGATTTTGATGTTGTAGTATTGATGTCATGTAGACCTGTCAAATTTTAGGATAAGACCCAATTTCTTTGACTCGTGGCCAGTTGACCTAAACTCGAAATGATATGTTCATTTAGGGTGGAAACTCGATCCGTTGGGTCGATGGTGTGTCATCAAAAATATTTATATTAATATTTTAAATTACAAAACTAATTTTGACGTCATGCCATCGACCCCATATTCTAAACCTAAATCAACCTTATTCAAACCGACCCGTGATCCGACCCATCAACCCATTTGACAGGTCTAATTGCCATGTGCCCTGACACATTTACCAGGTTTGCATGTTTCCTCATAGTTGTTAAATTTCACTACTCATGGAATCACATTCTTCCTCCTTTCTCCTTGAAGCCATCGACCTATTGTATGTAGATGTCTAAGTAGACCCGGCAAACAACAGGTCGACCGGCTCGAGTCAGGGTCAGATCAGTTCAGGTTGTGTCATTTACTCATTTTTCACTTATGAGTCGGTTATTTCCAACTTTTTAAGGGACAGTGGGTTCATACGCGTTGAAATAAACACTCGAGTTATGTTTGGTCAGTGTCTAAGATTCTCAAAGTATATCTTTCCTTCATGTTGAGCATTTGAGCCAGGAGTGTAGTCTATTACTGTGTATCATATACTTGCAGGTTTGAGAATAGATTTCGGAATACATTCAAAGGGTCCGACCCTAAAGTCATGAACAACTTGAATTGTGTTACAGAGAGCATCAAATTCATATATTAAAACTGTAAAGCATTATGGATCGACGTTGACAGGAGCGGCCAAAAAACTTGTGGGTAATTGTTTTTTTCCCAGAATCTTACAGTACGCGTGTGTCTGGAGTTCTGGACAGCGCAGTGAGATCGACTCCGATATGGACATACATTGTACATATATACCGTTAATGTAGTACAAAATTTGATACTTTGGAATTGTTACACTTTCCAAAGAATCGGAGGCGGTAACACTAACATGGTTGGAGTCAGAGTTAGTGGAATTATATTGCTGTTCTGAAAATTTCTAAGAGGCCAAAGTTGCAAATGCAGTGAATGTGTGTCTTAGAAGAATCTATTTTCTGCACTTTCATCATATTCCATGTTTCCCATCAATCAGATTTTAAATGCCATGTTATATATATGTATGCGGGTTTGGGTTGAACATGGGTCGTGTCAAATGTAACAATATAGCCCTCGGGTTCATTGGCCCTCACCCACTTCTTTTACGGGCGGGTTCAATCCCTTTAAGCACTACATTTGAGCGGATAAATGGGATCTCTTCAATTAACGTGGGTCGTGGGTCGTTGCATGTTTAGAAGATGGAAAAGTGAAACTCTTGAGATTGACAAAATTTGATGCAAATCTTGGTGAATGAACTTTTGATATTCTGCTGGTGGGGGATTGAATCTGATGCCTTACTTATTCTCCTCTTTTTTCTTCTGATGTTTTTCATGCTTTTGCTTTTAAGTTTTCCTAAGATTATGACTTCTTATATAAGAAATTCGACCTGACTCCGATTTCATTCAAACTTGCATCTGTCTTTCATATATTTTCGAGCATTTTGAGTCGACTATGTCAAACCAGCAGCCTCAGCCTCGTCCGTCATGGTTCCGTCTAGCCTCACTAGCTCGACCAACTCAACCACTTGTCCCCCCTCCTGCCCCTGCCACGACTCCTAGGCCTCAAATGCAGCCTCCTCCTGCTCTTTTGCCTAGGCCATCCTTGGCCCGACCCACATTCAGGCCTCAGTCAGCTGGTCAGGATGCTACTCCAACTGTTCAGCCTCCGCCCAGAGCGACCCTCGGTCCACCACCTCCACTGCCATCTGTCAACCGTCCTGCTGTTCGGCCACAGCAATTTCCTTCGCCTGTCAGCCCACCAAAACCACTTCCTGCAATTGCTGCTACTGCATCTCCTGTCACTCGGAAATCTCCTCCTCCTCCCCCTGCATCTCCTGTCACTCAGAAATCCCCTCTCGCTTCTCCCATCGCTGAGAGATCTGATCCTCCTGCGTCTCCTGTCACTCAGAAATCTCCTGTCACACAGAAATCTCCTCTTGCTTCTCCCATCGCTGAGAAAAAATCAGCTCCTCCCGCATCTCCTGTCACTCAGAAATCTCCTCTTGCTTCTCCCATCACTGAGAAAAAATCAGCTTTGATCTCTCCCGCATCTCCTGTCACTCAGAACTCTTCTCCTCACGCGTCTTCTCCCATGACTCGGAAATCCCCTCCTCCTCCTGCTGCTGCTTCTCCCGTCACTCAGAGATCTCCCATTGCATCACCATCTTCAACCCCGCCTTCTCCTGTCATGAAACAAGTAATAGCTAGATCAGTAGCACCACCTCACCAACCTCCAAACCCCATTTCTCCCTATGCAAACAACACAGTTTCGCCCACATTGCCATCGTCTCTGATGAAACCTTTAAATAACGTTCTTGATGTTAGTCCGGTCATTAACCCTCCAATGCCTTCACCACGTGCAGCTAAACCTCTTCCAGAGACTCCTCCTGAATCGCCCAAGATAAAATCCGTTCTTCAATCCCCTCCACTGTTTTCCCTGCCTCCACAACTCAAAACAGTTGCGAGGCCTAAAAGGGGTTCTGACACAGATGATAAGGGTCTAAGAGTTATAACGATTTGTGGAGAAAACAAAGGCGCTATCATGGAGCTCGGCTACTCCCCTCATCGTAAGCTTGGAAGTGAAGGCAAGAAATTAGTCGAAGGAAAGTCAGGAAATGGAGGTAGTATTAGTAAACCTACTGCTTCAACACCAACTCATCATGCATTCATGAACAGTAATGTGCAGGGTATCAACAGTTCCATTGTATTTAACAGTACATTGTCTCACCATGATCCTGGAGTCCACTTTTCTCTCACTCGAAAGCCCAGCAATGGTAGTTACCTTAATAACCAACATTCGAACAGACGTCACGCGTTCTTCAACGAAGCAGAGAATCGTTTCTCAGTCGACTAATAAGTACCTGTTTGCTTTTGAGTCGTGGTACGTGTGGTGTTTCATGCACGTGTTTGATCGTCTTTTTCTCTGTTTATACACTACATTTCGTTATAAACAAAATTTCAAAGTTTGACCCTCAAAAAGTACATTTAATTTGTACGATTATATATATTATGGTGTGCATTGTGAGTTGTAATAAAGTCGGCATTGGACGTACAACTTCGTCTACGACATGGGTTCTTAGTTCTTACTTCATATTCATATGCAACACTAGTTGCCGAGTACGTTTGGTTGATGAAGGAAGTTCCTACACCATAGTACTAAGATTACGGAGTGTTATGGAGTACTCCGTATTAGTTAATGAGATTATTTTTAATTTCTTGTTGTTGAAATGTATGTTTACGTACTCTAATTAACTACTCAAATCACCGATTAATTAGAGTTCAATCTATTTGTTAATGGAAAATATTAAATATTAAAAATCATTCAAATTTAGTACAGTATAAACTTATAGATTGAAGCAAAAATTACCCAAACATCAATACAATTAATACATAATAATATATTGAAAGATTATTTCCTTCTTTTTATGGTCTCTTGAATACATCCCAATGACGGTATTTATTATTTTTCTTTCTTAATTAGAGTTCATTTTATACTCATACGGAGTATTTTAAACCCATGAAATTGATACGAAACACTTGATTTGTAATTGAACATTAAACATTGTATAAACTAATTCGATAATAAATCCGAACTTTATTTTTATTTTTACCAATTCAACGATCCAAACCGTCTCGCGATAGATTGTGTTAAACCAAACCAATTTGGCTACATAGCCAAATTCTGAAGCAGAAAATTACTGGTAGTATGCACAATACTGCAAATCTGCAATTGACTGATGAACTTCTATTGCCGCTGCTCGAAGAAGAGCACGAACTCTTCATCTTCAACCTCCTGTAAGCTTCCAAATCTCTTCATAAATCCATTATTTCCTCTCAATTACTTTCTTGGTTAAATAATAATGCAATTTTCTTGATAAAAAACTCGAATATTACAATTTACAACAACAAAGATCATGTCTTTTTCATTTTCTGGTTGTGTAATTGGGGAAACAATTACCACTTCAATTAACTCTAAACCAACAATGTTTTCCCAAACTAAACACAACCCATTTCCCCAAATTCAAAACCCGTCAAAACCCAGTTCCCGATTTCAAATCCATTGTAATAGCATTAAAAAACTAAGAGAAAGAATCAGTAGTGTTAAAAACACCCAGAAAATTGCAGAAGCCATGAAACTTGTTTCCGCGGCGAAAGTTCGAAGAGCTCAGGAAGCTGTTATTAATGGCAGACCCTTTGCTGAATCCCTAGCCGAAATGCTGTTTCATATTAATGAAACCCTTCAAATGGAAGATGTTGATGTTCCTTTAGCTAGTGTTAGAACTGTTAGGAAAGTTGCCCTTGTGGTTGTAACCGGTGAGCGTGGGCTTTGTGGCGGGTTTAATAACGCAGTGATTAGGAAAGCCGAGGCTAGAATCGAGGAATTGAGGAAACTCGGGTAAGGTTTTACTGTCATCAGTGTTGGTAAAAAGGGTAATTCATATTTCTCGAGGCGGATGAGGATGGGTGATGTGCCTGTGGACCGGTTTGTCGAGGGAGACGGGTTTCCGACTGTTAAAGAGGCTCAGGCGATTGCTGACGAGGTTTTTTCTTTGTTTGTGAGTGAAGAGGTTGATAAAGTCGAACTCTTGTACACAAAGTTTGTTTCTTTGGTGAAGTCAGACCCTGTTATTCACACTCTACTTCCGATTTCACCTAAAGGGAAGGTGGTTGACGCGTATGGGAATAGTGTGGATGCGTTGGAGGACGAGTTCTTCAGGCTCACGACTAAGGAAGGGAAGTTGGCATTGGAGAGGCTAAAGGTTGGGAAAAAGAAGCCGGTTTTGCAGCCGTTGTTGGAGTTTGAACAGGATCCGGTTCAGATCCTTGATGCAATGATGCCTCTCTATCTCAACAGTCAGATACTGAGAGCATTGCAGGAGTCGTTGGCGAGTGAGGTTGCAGCCAGGATGAATGCAATGAGTAATGCTACTGATAATGCTACAGAATTGACCAAGAATCTAACTCAGGCTTATAATCGAGTACGACAGACAAAAATTACCAGTGAAATTTTGGAGATTGTTGCTGGTGCTGAAGCTCTTACACCATATGACTGACTAGTTACTCTAATAATATTATTCGAGATTGTTTTTCATCTCGATTAGCTAGTATTAGCATTAGGTGTGTAAACTGTAAACGCTAAATGGAATCACGATAATCCATCGTTGATTTCTGAGGCTACCATGTTGGAACACTAGGAAAATTACTCCAATGCAGAGTTTTGAGAAGTGAATTATTTATCATGGTGACATATTGGCTGTTTAAACTGTTTCACTCGACTTCACAGCATATATATGCCTGTGTTATACGTGATGTTCGCTTTCAATGGTTTCTCCCGTGTGTCATAGCTCATTTGCTTGCATTATCACACCTTCTCGTGTGTAAAACCACCACCAATTTTACAATAGACCGACAATGAGTAATGCTAGTACAGTCACTGAAAGATTAATCGGGCATAAACTGATAAGGCTCTTAAGTATATGTCCGATCTGTAGTTCGACAGTTAAAAAAATCACACCATCGTGATGCCATATGATGTCTGGAAAGGGTTGAGGGTCTTGCTGACGGATTTCCGGTTTTTCAATCACCTGGAAGCCCTGCTTGTATAGGTTGCTTACCAAGATCTCAGGGCACCAATGGTGAATGGTGCTATTTTTTTTACACATCCTTTGTGAAAGGGGAAAAAAAAAAAGAGAATTGTTAAAACGCGTCAGGTAGGGGTCGAACCTACGACCTTCTGCTTAGGAAACAGACGCTCTATCCACTGAGCTACAGACGCTTGATGTTGTGTCCACCACAATGTATGTTACTAGTACAAATAATTAATGTTTACGAATTCCTATGAAATCGTCTCACGATATAAGTTATTATGTACTCCCTCCATTCAAATCCAAGTGTCTCATTTCACTTTTTGACACTATTCACACTTCAGGGGAATCTTCGATATTCTCGACAATCTACAAGTGAGAATGTAGTCATGTGGGATTTTGTTTGATTCGTCTTTATGAGCACATTAAGAATATCAAATTTTTATAATTTTTGCTAATGTAAAATGAAAGATATCGCTAGTGTAAAACGTGTCTCGGCAATTGTGCAAAAGCAAATGAGACACTTGGATTTGAATGGAGGGAGTAATAAATTTATCGTCAGACCGTCTCATATAAGAATTTGTGTTCATGCTGATACATTAACAAATTACATCCTGGTATCAAATCCAAAATTTACATTATTATGAAAAGTTTATACGATAGTTTCACAAACAATAATGTACTACGAAATGGAGCTAGCCATCAAAGAGTAAGTATTTATATTAACGCTAATTCTTGTTTAATTATGACAGAGCTAACCAAATATTTTGAAGATTAAAACAGATCAAATATCATCCGATTATGATATCTAAAACAAGTTTTTTTTATCCCTTTCGTGAGTCCGTGTTTTTTTATGACGCATTCAATTTATCCTTTTTAAATTTAAATTGATATAATCAATCTTAAGATAAAAATTAAACGACTATGTACATTATTTGATTATTAGTGTGTTCTATTCTCTCCATCCAACTCCAATCTATCCCATTTCTTTTTGCACACTGAGACGCATTTTATATCGTTAATATATTTCATTACGTATTTGTAAAATTATAAAAAAAATTATATTCTTGTTCTACTCGTCAAGACGAGTCAAACAAGATCCCACATAATAATATTGTGTCTTATAGATCGTGTAGAATTTTGATGATTATTTTGGTTTTGGAATAGTGTTCAAAACCCAAATGGGTAAATTGAAGTTGAATAAAGGGAGTATTAATTAGGCGACTCACTATACTTTCACGTAAAATTATCTCAATATTTTTATTTCAAACCGTTCATATCATACTGTAATATTTTCACGTGAGATAGTCTCACAATCGGGAATAAAACGGTTGGACCGAAATAAAAATAAAGTATTCTTAGGAGAGACGGTCTATCATTAACTTATTGAGAGACCACTATTCAGTACCACTTTATGTTCTATTAGTATCCTTAAACGACAACTTTGTTTTGTATCTGTTTTTATAAGAAGCGTACCCTCTTTATATTTGTATACTCTTTTATGTTAATCCTACCTATTTCTTTTAGGTTTATTCCACCGTTACTTTCATTTGTACTTAATCTCTCAGTAAAATTAATAAGAGACCGTCTATCAGAAAACCTATCAGTAAAATTAATAAGAGACCGTCTATCAGAAAACCTATCCAAATAAGGTAGGGTAGCATAGAAAGAGCCGAAAAGCGAAAGAAGGCAAGAAAATCAACGTCTGCAGAAACCCAACGGCCCCACCCACGCCCCCCCTTCCCTCCTTCACTCCTCACACTGACTCCCTCCCCCCCCCCCTTCCTCAAATTACCAAACTACCCCTCCCTCTAACAACCATGGCCGAACCACCGCCTCAACCACCGTCTGACGGCGGCGAAGAAGGAGAAGACGCCGGCAAAGGCGGATTCAATCAGAGTGGAAATGCAAGGTACAAGCTGATGTCACCTGCAAAACTCCCTATCTCACGGTCAACAACCTGTTTGACTATTCCTCCTGGTCTCAGTCCGACGTCGTTTCTTGATTCCCCTGTTCTCCTTTCCAATTTCAAGGTATTTACCCCCTTACGACGCCGTTTTTGGTCGAATGTGTGTTTTTTGAACGGGTTTTTACTTTTTATACGGCGTCGTTTTGGAAATGTTGGGTTTCATCGTCGTTTTTTGTTTCGGTTGTTTTAACGGGTTTTAGTTTGGAATGGGGCATAGAATACGGCGCCGTTCTGGAAATGTTGCGATTCATCAATGATTGATTGTCAGAACGACGTCGTTTTGCTGAAATGTTTTTTTTTGGTACGGCGTCGTTTTAACTGTGTTGGGATTTGCTCATGAATTGAATGTCTGATTTTTCTTTCTAGACGCCGTCGTTTTGTATTCCGTTGTCTTACAACTCTGCTCTAAACGACGCCGTTTAACATCAACTGTTTTTTTACGGCATTTGTTTTGATTTTGATTTTTTTTTTTTTTTTTTTTTTTTTATAAATAGACTCGTATTTTTTTAAAATGAATTGAATTTCTGAATGAGGGTTTGAGTATTATTGACTTAATGTTACTGGGTTTCTCCTGAAGTGCCGTTGTTTTCTGGTTGAGGTTGAATTTTTCGAGAAGGCGGAAAAATGTAGTTGTTGGGATTAAGCTGATGGCTGTAAATAGAGAGAAATTGATTACTCATATGATAAAACTCGGAACTCACTGACCAATTTATGATTGTGAGTTATTTACCAAAAAAAAAATGACTGTGAGTTCTTAGTATACTGCTGTCGTGCTTAGGAATTATGATGCCGCGGAAAAGAGAGAATTTTGTTTGTGTAGAGGGGTAGAATCAGTCAGTTGGGTCGGGGGCCTAAAAGGGCTAAATGCGAACAGAAGTTTAATATACTAGCAAGTGGAAAAGGTGGTATGCATAGTTTAGCAAAAGGAGGGAATGTAATTAGGGTAGGAGGAGCATTTGATTCTCAGTCTTATTCATCTGAAAAGCTTGTCATTTGTTGATTGTTTAATCGATTTTTTATGGAATGAGCAACAAAATATAACTTCTTGTTCTCTTTGTACTTCCAATCTTGCTTGATGGATTGATCTGTGCTTTCATTTCCGTAGAATGCTACTAGTCTCAAGTGTAAAACACTAACCTTTCCTCAAAAAAAAAACTTACGACGACTTAATTCATGGAAGTGAGTCATTCCAGTATGGAGGATTTGGTTCAAAGATCAGTCGAGTCACTTGAACTCTTGAAGTTGAACCCGGGGGTCACGAAACCATGGGCTCGTCTGTTTGGTGTATTAGTAGCTGAAGGAAGTAGAAAAAATTTAGAATGTAGAGGTGGAGTTAGGCCTGGAGAAATGGGAGGAAAAAATTTGGTGGGCATATTTTGGATTCTTTGGTTCATGTGACTGTCGTCTTTTTTATGAAATATTTACTGAAAAGAGGTATAGAAAGAATGCCGGGAAAAGGAGTTGGGGAAGTGCTAGTTTCTGATTCTTCATGCGTCACGTTTGTATTGTTCGAATAGAATTTTGGTGTTCCTTCCATCATAGTTTTATTATTCTGTAAAGGGCCGCCTGTCTTTCTCTCGAGAATATGTTAGTGTCTTTACTTCTTCCAAGTGTTGAGCTTTTTAATTTGATTCTAATTCTTTCTGGTTCAAATAACTCTGAATTTTCTTCACAAAGTGGAGATCTTTTTTTTTTCTTTGCCCCTTTTGTTCCCGTTTCCTTGTTGGTGCTTTATTTATCTTTTTGCATGCTGTTCTCCTTGCATGATTGGATGTCCGACGGTCGATTGTGATATTCCTTGCCATATTTATCTTAGTGCTCATCCAATATTAACGGTGAGCGTATTACCCTTTTTCGCAAATTATTCTAGGTGGGTCTTGATGGAATTGTTCCATGTTAGTTGCTGCTGTCCTACTACACATTGTCAAATACAGTATAATTTTCTTTTTTTGCTACTCTTTTAATGTAAATTTTATTGGTGTCATGAACTATATAAAGTGATAGTGATACACTAGTTCACTGAGCTATCACGATAAATATATCTAGCTAGGGAAGAGTGTAGCTGCATCTTTGCTTTTCGTCATTTCATTTTCAATATCTGGGGTGGCAGTTTGGCCTTTTCTCACCCTTGTAGGTTGAGACTTTGAGGTGCTTTTGTGTTCCTTTACTATGCTGTAACATAAGCCATCTACTATTTTCTCGAAATGGTCACTAGGACAACACGGTATTACAAAAGCAAAACCGTGTACTGATAAACGTTGTTGTCTTCCAGGGAGAGCCATCCCCAACAACTGGCTCATTTTTCAAACCTCAAATGATGTACAGCTCTTCTGAAGGTACCTCCACATTTCATCCTGCTGTGAACAGCTCTAATGGGCTAGAAGTTAGTCGATCAAGTAGCTTTGAATTCAAACCAAATGCAGGATCATTTTCTATGGCTGGTTTTTCTTTCTCAGGATCTCTGGTAATTAAATTGCTATTGTGTGCTTAAATTTGATTCAATTAACTGCCGGATATCATTTGTCAATAGTATGAATCTTTTGTTTAAAATCTTTCTCATCTTGTTTTTCAAGTTCTATTCGATATGTTGAACAGTTCTATTTCAAGCGGTGCCAAAAGTTCAAAATTACTCGTATGTGTTTATGTATTGTGATTGAGTAAAGTAAAACAAGCCTCTCAACTAGCCGCACTTTTTTAAAATATGAAGTAGCAGTCATTTGATGCAATTCTTAATGCCATTTTCTTTTTGGGTAATCTGGACACAACCACTGTGTTAGTGGTACGAGCAAGGCTATGTATACCCCATCCCCCTACCTCGCCATTTGTGAGAGTCATCAGTATACGTGGGTAATCCTAGGAAATATGTATGGTTCAACAGTTGACTGCGTTCTTTCTAAATACTTGGAATTTCATCTTCTATCCCTCATCGATTGTGTGTTGGATGTGCAAAGTATTCTGCATCCTTATCTCACTCATTTTACTGCTACCAAGGCTTCCTCTGCAGTCCAGAACCAACAGCAAACTGAAGAACCTATTCAAAATCAAGTGGAGTGTCATTCTCAGTCCCTGGACCTGTCTGTAGCTGTTAAAAGTGAAAGTGAACTGATGCTCAAAGATGATCTGAACCCTACTATAGTTTCTTCGGACTCTGCCGTATATCTGGATGTTGAATCCAGTGAGTTTAATCATAAAACAGATGCTAGTAATGAAGCACATGCATCTCAGTGTGAGCAAAAGGTGTTGGGATCCCAGGTTATCACTGACAGGACTTCTGAGGATGGCTACAATTGGAGGAAATATGGACAGAAACTCGTGAAGGGGAGTGAATTTCCACGAAGTTATTACAAATGTACGCATCCAAATTGTGAAGTCAAGAAGTTGTTTGAGCGGTCACCGGATGGACAAATAACAGAGATCATCTACAAGGGGAATCATGATCATCCAAAGCCTCAACCTAATCGCCGACTCTTGGCTGGCTCTATGATGTCTTCCCTTGAGGAAAAATTTGACAGATATCCTGTTACTGAACACGAAGGTAAGTAGAATTTTTTTTTCATCCTATCTTATTCAGAAGTTATCAGCATGGTGTGTGTCAATCCATCAAGGCTCAGTTCCTTCATAAAAAAATTCAGTTTTTTTTACATCTACAGGGAAGCCTGTAAACACCTACTGCCAAACAGCTCTGAATAATGAATCGGGCAGCGCCACAGACCTGTCACCTTGTCTAGGAAATGAGGACATCAATCGAGACATTGATGCATCCCCCTTAAATCGGACCCCTGATGATACTGATGAGGATGATCCATTTGCGAAGAGGAGGTATAATAGATCCACTCACTTATGCAATAGGTCAATTATAGTCACGCAGTTAAGCTAATAATGTTTTACCCCCCATCACCAGGAGAATGGAGCTTGGTGAAATGGACATCAACTCAATTGTTAAGCCAATCCGAGAACCTCGTGTTGTTGTGCAAACGGTGAGTGAGGTTGATATTCTTGATGATGGGTACCGTTGGCGCAAGTATGGGCAGAAGGTGGTGAGAGGCAACCCCAATCCAAGGTACATGTTGGTGAAAGGAAATAGAAATGTGGATCGAAGGGCGCCTGTTACTCTTAACTCTTCATATTATCTCTTATATCCCTGTCCGACACTTGGGACACTTCGTTTTAACTCTCTGACACTTTTATTCGACGTTGAATATTGATTAAACGAGTCTCGGTAAACATTGGTCAAACCACCTAAAAAGGTCAACCATATGTTTCTCTAAAGCTTTGTGGCACTCATCACGTCGTTCATCTTCTTGCAGGAGTTACTACAAGTGCACTCATCCCGGTTGCCCTGTTCGGAAACACGTGGAGAGAGCATCTCATGACCCCAAAGCTGTGATTACCACTTATGAGGGCAAACACAATCATGAAGTACCCGTGGCTCGAAACAGCAGTCATGACACATCGTCTATGAGTCATGCATCCCGAATACGGTCCCATGACAGCAGGGACCCGATAAGCCTTGATCTTGGTGTTGGGCAAACCCAATATAGTGGTCGGAATCTTCTGATGCTTCAATCAGGTCCGTTTTTAAATTTTCCTGGTTTTGTAAATGGTGGAATGGTGCCGTATGGTTCTAGGGAAAACCATAGTCAAGGGCATAGTATCGGTAATCAACCTGTAAATAATACGAGTAACTCTTCTAACCCTTATCAGCAGAACGTGGACAGACTACTAATGGGTCCATAGAACCGCGACCATATTCACGTGGAATATAGTATTAATATATCATCATATTAATATTAATATTCTTTGCGCGTGGTGCTGGCATTGAAGTTCAGCACCCCTTGAAATGCAAACCCTTCTTCCGAAGATGTTTCTGCTTTTCTTCGAAATATCAAATTCACAACACCTTGTTAGCAAATCTAATGTTTTGGTTTCGCCTCATGTTTAACTGGTTAGAGAGACCAAAACTAGTGTTGGCCAAATCTTGAGGAGACAGTAATTTGTAAACAAGAGTACAAAATATTTACTGCTTGGCAGGTAAAATTGTAGAGCAATTGAGTGGTTATTTATTTTAACTGCAATCTGCAACCTGCAACATTTCTTCTTATTTCTGATATTCTGTATTAATGTCATGTATTTTTACAAAGTGATCCTGTGCTAAACACTGCTAAACACTTGAGATAGTTTTCACATATCAGCCAGAGAAGAATCTTTTCCATGACTGCCATGGCAGAAAACCCCCTGTCAATGCACAAGAAAGATTCAGTAATGCTACGGTGTCGTCTTTTACATTCGGGTCTTGTTTATTCTGGGTTGGGTCATGTTGTACTCATGTCTGTTCTGGCCAGGTCATTTTCAGCTTTGTAAGAATTGGGTTAATTTCTGGGTTTGCGACATACGGAGATAGGTTGTATACTTGTATGTGGCAATAGACATTCGGGGTTTAGTCTGGTTACGTTGGGCAATGGGGCTTATGGGCCAAGGTTGGGTGTCTGGCAAGGTCATTTAAGTCGGATCAGTATTGCAGGGTGAGTGAACTTACCACATCCAGGACACCTGAAGTAGTATTTCTTGTCCCTGAGAACTAATCCCGATCCTCCACACACATTACATTTTCTTTGAGCCACAATTCTTTTGTTGAACTCGATTCCTGCAACAACGAAAGGGATAACACCCGCTGCACACAGACGAGAAACGACCATCATCACAATTCACAATCAAGTCTGAAACTGAGATTTAGCACCGTCATTAATACATCAAATAAAGAGGGAAACAATGCATGACAAACCTAGAGAACCAACAACAATTTCCCAAGTGATTTGAGCTTGAACAGGATCGACACTTGATGAAACATCGCTCAATGCTTTCACCTTTAGCTTGGATCCTCTATCTTCGCAAGCACCCGTTCTTGTGAATAAAAGAACACGGTTGTGGTTGTGGTTGTGACACAGTCGGGTGTTGCGTAAGGGGGTGGTGGAGCATGAGTAGAGCAAGCAAGGAGGAGGGGGAGATGAGAGAAGGTTCATTGTAGCTACAAGTTAAGGAGGGAGGGCTAGAAGTTTAAGAACATTGCCTTAAAAACTTGGTCATTTTAAGAAGAATGAAGTGTTAGAGTTGTTTTTTTGACCACGTCGACTGTATTGTTAATGTGTGTAGTGTATTGCCCACCACTGGGATGATTTGTGGTTCTCATTAATGTGTCTAGGTGATTTCATGATGTATCCTCCTTGATTAGATGCTCAAACTACAAGTATACATCGCTTTTACACAAGCAATCGATTTTCATCCAACGATGATTTAACACATAATTTGGTCGAAAAACGTGGATAATAACCTTCAAAATCATCCGTTTCTGATGGTTTTTTGAAAAATTAGAGATATATTGTTTGTCATTCTAATAGGACTTGTATGCCATGAAATGAGCGTTGGAGGTTAAAAAAACTATAAAAGAATTTAGGTTCGAGTATATTTTGAAGTTTTCGCTCTATTACAATGTGACTTTAAAAGTAGTTGAATGCCTTTTAAATGTATTTATTTGGTGTCATATGTACCTTTTTTTTATTCACGGACATTTCTACAGTGCACGGAGAAGTTTGTGCGAATTTGGAAACCTTTAATTTCGGGATCAAATTTGGCCAAAAAACGTGGATAATAACCTTCAAAATCGTCCGTTTATGATGATTTTTCGAAAAATGAGAGATATTTTGTTTGTCATTATAATAGGGCCCGTATGTCATAAAATGAACGTCGGATGTTTAAAAAACAATTAAAGAATTTAGGTTCGAGTATATTTTGAAGTTTTCGTCCGATTACAACGTGACTTTAAAAGTAGTCGAATGCGTTCTAAATGTATTTATTTGGTGCCGTATGTACATTTTTTTATTCGCGGACATTTCTACAATGCATGGAGTAGTTACTGTGCGAATTTGGAAACATTTAATTTCGGGACCAAATTTGGCCGAAAAACGTGGATAATAACCTTCAAAATCGTCCATTTCTGATGATTTTTCGAAAAATGAGAAACATTTTGTTTGTCATTCTAATAGGGCCCGTATGCCATAAAATGAGCACCGGATGTTAAAAAAACAACAAAAAAAATTCGAGTATATTTTGAAGTTTTCGCCCGATTACAACGTGACTTTAAAAGTAGTCAAATGCCTTTTAAATCAATTTATTTGGTGTCGTATGTACATTTTTTTAATTCGCGGACATTTCTAAAATGCATCGACTAGTTACTGTGCGAATTTGGAAACGTTTAATTTCGGGACCAAATTTGACCGAAAAACGTGGATAATAACCTTCAAAATCGTCCGTTTCTGATGATTTTTCGAAAAACGAGAGATATTTTGTTTGTCATTCTACTAGGGCCCGTATGCCATAAAATGAGCACCGGATGTTAAAAAAAACTATAAAAGAATTTAGGTTCGAGTATATTTTAAAGTTTTCGCCCGAGTACAACGTGACTTCAAAAGTAGTAGAATGCCTTTTTAATATATTTATTTGGTGCCGTATGAATCTTTTTTATTCGTGGACATTTCTACAATGCATGGAATAGTTACTGTGCTAATTTTGAAACATTTAATTTCGGGTTTTAAATTTGGCCGAAAAACGTGGATAATAACCTTTAAAATCGTTCGTTTCTGATGATTTTTCAAAAAATGAGAGATATTTTGTTTGTCATTCTGGTAGGGCCCATATGCCATAAAATGAGCGTCGGATGTTAAAAAACTATAAAAGAATTTAGGTTCGAGTATATTTTGAAGTTTTCGCCCGATTACAACGTGACGTTAAAAGTAGTCGAATGCCTTTTAAATTTATTTATTTGGTATCGTATGTACCTTTTTTTTTATTCGGGAACATTTCTACAATGCATGGAGTCGTCACTGTGTAAATTTGGAAACATTTAATTTCGGGTTCAAATTTGGCCGAAAAACGTGGATAATAATTTTCAAAATCATCCATTTCTGATGATTTTTTGAAAAATGAGAGGTAGTTTGTTGATCATTCTAATAGGACCTATATGCCCTAAAATGAGTGTCGGGTGTTAAAAAAAACAATAAACGAATTTAGATTCAAGTATATTTTGAAATTTTCGCCCGATTACAACGTTACTTTAAAAGTAGTCGAATGACTTTTAAATGTATTTATTTGGTGCCGTATGTACCATTATTTATTCTTGGACATTTCTACAATGCATGGATCAGTTACTTTGCGAATTTGGAAACATTTAAATTTGAGACTAAATTTGATCGAAAAACGTGGATTAACCTTCAAAATCGTCCGTTTCTGATGATTTTTCAAAAAATGAGAGATATTTTGTTTGTCATTCTAATAGAACCTATATGCCATAAAATGAGCGTCAGATGTTAAAAAAAACTACAGTATAAAAGAATTTAGGTTCGACTATATTTTGAAGTTTTTGCCCGATTACAACGTGACTTTATAATTAGTCGAATATCTTTTAAATGTATTTATTTGGTGCCGTATGTACCTTTTTTTATTCGCAGACATATCTACCATGCATGCAATAGTTACTATGTGAATTTGGAAACATTTAGTTTCAGGATCAAATTTAGTTTCATCATCCCTTTCTGATGATTTTTTGAAAAATGAGAGTTATTTTGTTTATCATTCTAATAGGACCTATATGCCCTAAAATGAGTGTCGGGTGTTAAAAAAAACAATAAACGAATTTAAATTCAAGTATATTTTGAAGTTTTCGCCCGATTACAACGTTGCTTTAAAAGTAGTCGAATGGCTTTTAAATGTATTTATTTGGTGCCGTATATAGCTTTTTCTATTCGCGGACAATTCTACAATGCATGAAGCAGTTATTGTGCGAATTTGAAAATATTTAATTTCGGTTTCGAATTTGGCCGAAAAACGTGGGTAATAATCTTCAAAATCGTCAATTTCTGATGATTTTTTGAAAAATGAGAGATATTTTTTTTGTCATTATAATAGGGCTCGTGTGTCATAAAATGAGCGTCGGATGTTAAAAAAACTAAAAAAGAATTTAGAGTCGAGTATATTTTGAAGTTTTCGCCCGCTTACAACATGATTTTAAAAGTAATCGAATGACTTTTAAATGTATTTATCTGGTGCCGTATGTAACTTTTTTTTATTCGCAAACATATCTACAATGCAAGGAATACTTACCGTGCGAATTTGGAAACATTTAATTTTGGGCCATATTTGGCCGAAAAACGTGGATAATAACCTTCAAAATCGTCCGTTTCTGATGATTTTTTGAAAAATGAGAGATATTTTGTTTGTCATTCTACTAGGGCCCGTATGTGATAAACGTCGTTTTAGTCATTATTTTACCCACATTTATTTACTTATTCGGGTCGATTTTGTGTGCTTAATTGATAATTATAGCTCATTATATGTTAATAAGTGTTACTGTAATTAATTGTTTTACTTATAATCGTAATAACAGTCATTTCTCGAGAATTAGTACTGCTTTGTTAATTTATTGTGTAGGTATCAATTGGGGAAGAACCGAGACAAGAAAGTCGGGTAGAGATAGATAAGCAGAATTCAAGTCAAGATTAAACCCGTTTTCTTCCAACCCATTTCCAACTCAAATCAAAATTCACCACTCTTCAGTCTTCCCCTGTTCTTCCACCTTTACCTCGCCCTCCATTTTCTCCATCTCCATTAATCATCAATTCACCTCCACCTCCATTATCATCACCTTCATCAAAGCTCAATTCAACTCATTCCAGTACCGACCTCCACTCTGCAGCCCAATCGAGCTCCGTTGTGGTTGTGCGACACCACCTTCCGCCCAGAACTCCGACGACCACCTCCGCCTTGCCAGCACCAGGCGCGCCACACGCGCATCTCGACCGGACCACCACCGAGCAATCAGTGCCCCTCCGTCGACTTCAGACTACCACCGCAATCCAGGTTTGGCTCCAACAGCAGACGTCCGACCACCACGGCGTCGCCCAGATCGGACCGGCGCTCCTCCGACCTCCGGCGTCGACTCATCTCCGATCATTGAATTGGAATCAATTGATTGATTGAATTGGGTTGCAATTCACTTATTTGCCTTCATTAATGAGGTGCCACTGTTGACTTTCCTTGACTGAATTTGAAGACTGAAGTTTAAAGAGGAGGGCAGAGTGGAGTATAAAAGGGCAGACTGAATTTGGTTAATTTGGTGATTAGTTTGGGTTAATCAATCTACATTCGATCCTTCTTCGTTCATTTATGATGATTTTTCAAAATGTGGATAATAATAGGGCCCTTCAAAATCGTTCGTTTTGATAATTTTTCAAAAAATGAGAGATATTTTATTAGTCATTTTAATAGGGCCCATATGCCATAAAATGAGCGTCGGATGCTAAAAAAATTACTCGTATAAAAGAATTTAGGTTCGAGAATATTTTCAAGTTTTCGCCCGATTACAATGTGACTACTTTAAAGTAGTCGAATGCCTTTTAAATATATTTATTTGGTGCCGTATGTACCTTTTTTTTATTCGCAGACATATCTACAATGCATGGAATAGTTACTGTGCGAATTTGGAAACATTTAATTTCGGGCCAAATTTGGCCGAAAAACGTGAATAATAACCTTCAAAATCGTTCGTTTCTGATGATTTTTTGAAAATTGAGAGATAGTATTTTGTTTGTCATTCAACTAGGGCCCGTATGCCATAAAATGAGCGTCGGATGTTGAAAAAACTATAAAAGAATTTAGGTTCGAGTATATTTTGAAGTTTTCGCCCGATTACGACGTGACTTTAAAAATAGCCGAATGCTTTTTAAAAGTATTTACTTGGTGCCGTATGTACTTTTTTTTATTCGCAGACATTTCTACACTGAATAGAACCGTTACTGTGCAAATTTGGAAACATTTAATTTTAGAACCAAATTTGACCAAAAAACGTGGATAATAACCTTCAAAATCATCCGTTTCTGATGATTTTTCGAAAAAAAAAAAGAAGATATTTTGTTTGTCATTCTAATAGGACCCCTATTCCATAAAATGAGCGTCGGGTGTTAAAAAAACTATAACTGAATTTAGATTGGAGTATATTTTGAAGTTCTCGCCCGATTACAACGTGACTTTAAAAGTAGTCGAATTCGTTTTAAATATATTTATTTGGTACCGTATGTACCTTTTTTTATTCGCGGATATTTCTACAATGCAAGGAGTACTTACGTGCGAATTTGGAAACATTTAATTTTGGGACCAAATTTGACCGAAAAACGTGGATAATAACCTTCAAAATCGTCCGTTTCTGATGATTTTTCGAAAAATGAGAGATATTTTATTTGTCATTCTAATAAGGCATGTATGCCATAAAATGATCATCGGATGTTAAAAAAACTATAAAAGAATTTAGGTTCGACTATATTTTGAAGTTTTCGCCCGATTACAACGTGACTTTATAATTAGTCGAATATCTTTTAAATGTATTTATTTGGTGTCGTATGTACCTTTTTTTATTCGCAGACATATCTACAATGCATGGAATAGTTACTATGCGAATTTGGAAACATTTAGTTTCGGGATCAAATTTGGCCGAAAAACGTGGATAATAACCTTCAAAATCATCCGTTTCTGATGATTTTTCGAAAAATGAGTGATATTTTGTTTATCATTCTAATAGGACCTATATGCCATAAAATGAGCGTCGGGTGTTAAAAAAAACAATAAACGAATTTAGATTCAAGTATATTTTGAAGTTTTCGCCCGATTACAACGTGACTTTAAAAGTAGTCGAATGCCTTTTAAATGTATTTATTTGGTGCCGTATGTATCCTTTTTTATTCGCAGACATATCTACCATGCATGTAGTAGTAACAGTGCAAATTTGGAAACATTTTATTTCGGGATCAAATTTGGCCGAAAAACGTGGATAATAACCTTCAAAATCGTCCGTTTCTGATGATTTTTCGAAAAATGAGAGATATTTTGTTTGTCATTCTAATAGGGCCCGTATGCAATAAAATGAGCGTCGGATGTTAAAAAAAGTATAAAAGAATTTAGGTTCGAGTATATTTTGAAGTTTTCGCCCGATTACAGCATGACGTTAAAAGTAGTCGAATGCCTTTTAAATGTATTTATTTGGTGTCGTATGTACTTTTTTTTATTCGCGGACATTTCTACAATGCATGGAGTCGTCACTGTTAATTTGGAAACATTTAATTTCGGGATCAAATTTGGCCGAAAAACGTGAATAAAAACCTTCAAAATTGTCCATTTCTAATGATTTTTCGAAAAATGAGAGATATTGTGTTTGTCATTCTAATAGGGCCTGTATGCCATAAAATGAACTTCAGATGTTAAAAAAACTATAAGAAAAAACTATAAGAGAATTTAGGTTCGAGTATATTTTGAAGTTTTCGCCCGATTACAACGTGACATTATAAATAGTTGAATACCTTTTAAATGTATTTATTTGGTGCCGTATGTACCTTTTTTTATTCACAGACATATCTACAATGTATGGAATAGTTACTATGCGAATTTGGAAACATTTAGTTTCGGGATCAAATTTGGCCAAAAAACGTGGATAATAATCTTCAAAATCGTCCGTTTCTGATGATTTTTCGAAAAATGAGAGATATTTTGTTTGTCATTCCAATAGCGCATGTATGCCATAAAATGAGCGTTGGAGGTTAAAAAAACTATAAAAGAATTTAGATTCGAGTATATTTTGAAATTTTCGCCCGATTACAACGTGACTTTAAAAGTAGTTGAATGCCTTTTAAATGTATTCCTATTTTATTTGCGAACATATTTACAATGCATGGAGTAGTTACTGTGCGAATTTGAAAACATTTAATTTCGGGACTAAATTTGGCAGAAAAACGTGGATAATAACTTTCAAAATCGTCCGTTTCTGATGATTTTTCGAAAAATGAGAGATATTTTGTTTATCATTCTAATAGGACCCGTATGCCATAAAATGAGCGTCGGGTGTTAAAAAAACAATAAACGAATTTAGATTCAAGTATATTTTGAAGTTTTTGCCCAATTACAACGTGACTTTAAAAGTAGTCGAATGCCTTTTAAATGTATTTATTTGGTGTCGTATGTACCTTTTTTTATTCGCGAACATTTCTACAATGCATGGAGCAGTTATTCTGCGAATTTGAAAATATTTAATTCGGTTTCAAATTTGGCCGAAAAACGTGGATAATAATCTTCAAAATCGTCCGCTTCTGATGATTTTTTGAAAAATGAGCGATATTTTATTTGTCATTCTAATAGGTCTCGTATGCCATAAATGAGCGTCGGATGTTAAAAAAACTATAAAAGAATTTAGGTTCGACTATATTTGAAGTTTTCGCCCGATTACAACGTGACTTTAGAGTAGTCGAATGCCTTTTAAATGTATTTATTTGGTGCCGTATGTACCTTTTTTTTATTCGCAGACATATCTACAATGCATGTAGTGTGCGAATTTGGAAACATTTTATTTCGGGATCAAATTTGGCCGAAATACATTCAAAATCGTCCGTTTCTGATAATTTTTCGAAAAATGAGAGATTTTTTTTGTCATTCTAATAGGGCCGGTATGCCATAAAATGAGCGTCGGATGCTAAAAAAACTATAAAAGAATTTAGTTTCGAGTATATTTTGAAGTTTTCGCCCGATTACAACGTTACTTTAAAAGTAGTTGAATGCCTTTTAAATGTGTATTTATTTGGTGCCGTATGTACCATTATTTATTCGAGGACATTTTTACAATGCATGAAGGAGTTATTTTGCGAATTCGGAAACATTTAAATTTGAGACCAAATTGATCGAAAAACGTGGATAATAATATTCAAAATCGTCCGTTTCTGATCATTTTTCGAAAAATGAGAGATATTTTGTTTGTCATTTTAATAGCGCCTGTATGTCATAAAATGAACGTCGGATGCTAAAAAAACTATAAAAGAATTTTGATTCAAGTATATTTTGAAATTTTCGCCTGATTACAACGTGACTTTAAAAGTAGTTGAATGCCTTTTAAATGTATTCCTTTTTTATTTGCGAACATATCTACAATGCATGGAGTAGTTACTGTGCGAATTTGGAAACATTTAATTTCGGGACTAAATTTGGCTGAAAAACGTGGATAATAACTTTCAAAATCGTCCGTTTCTGAAAATAATTGTTTGTTGAGGTGATTTTTTGAAAAATGTGAAATATTTTGCTAGTTAATTTAATATATGGCATAAAATGAAAGCCGTTTGTCAAATTTTTTTTAAAGCTTTTAGAATCGAGTATTAATTAAAGATTTCGCTCATTTCCAACTTGACTAGAATTATAGTCTAATGATATCTAAATATGTTTATTTCGAACCGTATGCATCTACTATTACTCTAGGACATTTCTACAACACATGAAGGTGTTACTGTGCGATTTTGAAGACATTTAACTTCGGACCAAAGAATGTCGAAAAACGTGGATAATAATCTTCAAAATTGTCCGTTTGAGATGATTTTTTGAAAAATGTGAGATATTTAGCTAGTCAATTTAATAGGACATAGTATATGACATAAAATGAAAACCGATTGTCAAAAAAAATCTTAAAGCATTTAAATCGCTCCAAAAATTTAGGTATCTAAAAATCTTAGATTTTCATTCAACGATTTTCATCGCTTTTACATCACTTCAAAATGTTATATATCTTCCGACAAATAAAAATCTTTACCTTATTATCTATAAGAAAATTTGAAGTTAAAAGTAAAAAGTCAAATCCTCAAGATTTTAAGTGCTTCCCCCATTTCAATCAATATTTTACACTTTTCTTTTAGGATAAATGTCACCGTCTGTTTACAGTACTTTTTAATAAACAAAGATTAATTCCCCCCTCATTGTCTTAAATTTTATTTAAATAAAAAAAAATGTAAACTACTCCCTCCGGTTCTTCGGAATCGCAACATTTGCTTTTTGCATATGGAATAAGGTTGTGAGTGTTGGATGGTGGGTCTCATTAATAAAGTAAAACATCTCCACTAACAAAAACATACCCATTATAGAAATGTGGTAATTCTAGTAAAACTATCCTAAAAGGAATATATTGCAATTTCAAAGAAACGGAGGGAGTATTTATTAAAACCGAGGGAATATATCCTTCAGTCTTCAGCTCAAGCAAATGATTAGATAAATGATTGATTGGTATAAAGACAAATCAAGTCATAATCAACCTATTTTTACCCTCCAACTGCTCAAAGATCTACTGTTACTGTACTTGTTGAAAATTGACAGTTAAAATGGTGACAGCAACACTTAATCTTACTTGCACTGACAAATCTCTACCTACAAAATTGACCCTTTGTTCATTTCTGGCTAAATTTACCCAATTTACCCAAATAAGCCCATGTGATAGGCCTGTAAAATTTAAAGTAAAAACCCAATTTTTACTACTTTAGTGAATCTGACAACTTTTTTTTGTCATCAATTTCAGTAAAATGAACTGTATTTTTTCATTCATTAGGAAGTAGCTGCATTCTGGTTGCTATGATGTCATTGGGTATACAGTTCTCATTCCTGGCAAGGATATTATCGTGTACAACGGTTGTACCATGCGACAGTAGTAAAAGTTTGCAACTTATGATAAAAAGTGATCATTTTAGGTTAGTTAGTTACCACTTTATAAATAGTTACAACTTTATCATATTAAAATGTGGTAACTATTTACCTTAAAGTGGTCACTAAATAACGTAAAATGGTAACTTTTTACCATAAATTAGATTCGTCGTACGGTACAACGGTTGTATACTATAATTTGTGTCCATTTTATTATGAATTGAAACACCCCACATTGATTAAAGATGTCCTATTTATGAGTTTAAATGACTAGTGCTTAAAAAGATTTGAAATACTACTCATGTCAACAAAATGTACTTTCTTTTCTGGTCGTTCATGCAAAAGAACTCCGCAATTAAGCGTGCTTGACTGAGAGTAGTCTAAGAATGGGTGACCTCCTGGGAAGGTTTCCGGGATGCGCATGAGTGAGCACGAAATGTGCTGGAAAGGACTCGTGTTGGTCTGTGGGACCAGTATAGAGGCTGGCGAGCTACCGCGACTAACAATTTCCTGTCTTAGTTTGGGCCGGGTGTTACTTGAATAAAATGGGTCAAATAGATTTCTATTTAGTTAATACTCCTAGGAACATCGGTTTTGTCTTTTCCACCTTATTTGACACGTCAGGTGTATGCATTTAAAAATAATATAATTAAGATGACATTTTCATTAGAGTGTGTATACATTCATGGATTAAACACTTAAAACAGTAGCTAATTTTGATTAGATTATGCTACTTAACCCTTGTTTACTTTTTCAAAATGTCGTTTTTTTTCATCTATGCCTCGGATTTAAGATGTATACCGAGTATGTATGTATTCACCATCGAACCTGATGGACCTTTCTTTCCTTTCATCGATCCTTTCATCTTCATCAACCAGTCACGGCCATATATAAACCGATAAATACTTCTCTTCTACCAACATATAAGCAAAATAAGTAGGATAGTATGATTAAGAACCTGTGGAAATCATCAGCAGTCTTCTACCGCTTTTCTAATTAGTTCTCCTTCGACCAAGATCGCATGCTTCTCGTTTCTCAACCTGAATATTGTTATCTTCTTTAACCCGTTTTGTTGTTATATATATATTCATATATACTTGTACAGATTGCAGGACTTCTGTATAATTCCAACTGTTGCATTCAAATGACTGCAGGAATGCTGCCTCCGATACCTGGTGTAAAGGAGCTCTCAGGAAGACTAATTCCCCGACTGCTGGCAAATGTGCAGAACAGTCAGCGATGCAATGCATATTTTTTGTTCTCTCTAATAGACAGTGTAAGAAAAACGGGTCTTTATTGTCTTTTCATACCTCTGTTGCTCGAAATAGTCTATGCCGAAATGCTTTGAGCTTTCATCAGTGACAGAACTGTTATTAATAGCATCCAACAGACAATGGTATTGCTCCATTCTAGTAAATTCCGATGCACCTGAATCAAAGATAGTCAAAACGAATACACTAGCGATCATTGATCAAACATTCAGAGTTTCAGACCGAGCCATCCATGGACAGGAATAAAGGACTTACCTTCCAGGGAAATAAAGTCCTCCATACCAAACCCATTAAATTGGCGATTGTGAATATTTTTATTTCGAAACTGCAGCTCAGAAAGCCGTCTCCTTTCCATCTCAAGAGCTTGCTCCTGCTGTTCCATTAGCTGTCTCCTTAAAATCCGCGGGGCTTCACATCGAGGCACTGCATATCAAGACCATTAGCAAAATATATTGAAATGTAACGAGTACTCCGTATGTTGGTTTGTTTATGGTTCTGGACTGCTTACAAATATCGTTTTTGTCCATGTACTTCCTGCGAAGATAAAGGAAGGAGGTTTCAGATTGCAAGAAGTGATGCAAAATCAGAAGATGGAACGGGAGTTTAAGCTATGGAAATCACCTGTCAACAAGCTTAGACTTTTCTCGATAAGGTTTTACAAGAACACGAGACCCGTGAACAAAATGTGGGTTCCCTTTGGCCAGAATTGCCTTGACCGTGGTAGCACTTGAAAACGTAACAAATCCAAACATTCGCTTTTGTTGACAAGGGATCCTCACATCTTCCACATTCCCAAACTCCCTACAAATTTAGGCCAATACCAATAATAAGCAAGGAGATCGAACAACATATAGTTAAAGGACAAACGACGAGAGACTTTATACGGAGTAATAATACCCAAAGTAGTCGGATACATCTTCTTCTGTGAATGTACTTTCTGATGGGAAAGTCAAGTATATTTGACGAGATGATCCGCTAGCAACTGAAGCAAGATCGCTTCTTTCACCTCGATGTTCAACAATGTGTTTTGAGACATCTTCTGTTAAAATCACTGAATGTTGGCCATGTGGTCTACACAAATTTCAGCAAAGAATTATGTGTTTGACATCGGCCGACTACAAAAATACACAGATCAGAAGAAGAAAAAAACCTATCAATCAACTGAACTGTCTTCAAGCGAGCAAGAAGTTTGGTCAAGCTATAACCAGCACGACCATGCCGCTGGCTCTCAGTGAGGTACCCTTCAGCCCGAAGCATCCTGCCATACTTTTCACAGTACAACATAGGAAGCGAAGCAATGGAGACAGGTCCCCTTGTCGATTTCACAAGCTCACTAATCTCCCCCTCCAGTTTTTCAAGTGAACGCGGTGAAAACAAATGATCATCAGCTCCAAGTTCATGGGAGCTGAACAGTGTCGACACGTTATCCTGTCCATGTAGATACCTGCATGCACTGCCGTGCTTGCAAAATCCCCTGTTGAAGTAATGGCACGTCTTCACTGGAATTTCAGCGTGATTGGATAAATAACGGTTTCTTCTCACGCTGACAAAGTCTGAGTGATCATCGAATTCCACAAAGGAATCACCAAACAACAAAAACTCGGGATTCCATGAAGGGGTAGGTGGGATCCGAAATGAATGTGATGAAAATGATAGATAGTTCAAAGGAGGTTCAGAAAGGGGTGAGGAAGTGACGGAAATTGGAGGCGAGGAAACAGGTGACTTAGCTAGAAATCCTAGGCCTAGTTGAAGCTTAGTTTTGTGAACTAATTTTTCTAATAACTTTTCAGGAGCGTAAGCCAACCGTATCATCTCCCTCTCCCCATGATCTTGTATAAGAATGCATCCCATGATCTTGGTTCCCAATTCGGGCTCCAACTTTTGGATTCTGTCTAACAGAATTTTGGTCGCATCTGACAAATCCATCTCACATATAGAATTAGGTGATCCTACATTGCAAACATGTATATATAAGTACTTCCGTCAAGCAAACAAACAAACCCAAATTGGAACAGCCAAAAGAAAGAGTTTACATGATTTAAAACATATCCGACATTGAGAACAACAATAGAGAGAGCAGGATATATCGAGCGAGCTCAATGCCTCAATCTCATACCTAGTCTCACACCATGTAAATAGGCCAATAGCGTCGTTTTATTATCGATAATAATTCAGAACAATAGCAATCTACACTTCAATTTTGGCATTGTTTTCCAAAGACACCAACAATTGAAACTTGAAAGAAGGTAAAAACTATCTCAACATATTATCATAAGTTCATAATTAACACAAATTCTTATATCTGAACGAGATATCCGTCATTTTTGTTATAACAGGTGAAATACTACTAACCATCTACGTAGAAAACGTCAACAAGAGACAACCATGAAAACAACGATGTGTTGTCGTTATCTACCTAAAAGATTAACACTTGGAACTGTCGTAACGATGTTATATCCGTCACGAGGGAGACTAATTATCTATGAAAAACAGCAAATATAGTCTAATTAGTAGATTAGACATTTAGAAATAACAACTCATACAAAAGCTGTAAAGTAGGAAAAAGTAAGAGAACCAGAAATGGAATATAATACCAAATCAGGTAATTTGAACAACAACAACTAATTTATTAATAAATTCCAAGTTCTTAAACAGATAATCAGCCCACATAATTCATTACCCTGTCACATTACATAAACCATACATCAGTTAATTATACAAACAAAAAAAATGTAATTAATCACAAAATACATTGCATTAAATTTTTTGATTACGACAATTCGAAAAATTACATAAGCTATACCTTAGGAAGAAATTAATTTTGCATAGATTTTGACAAATTCGAAAAAAAATGTATAAAATCAAATGAAACAGAGAAATATAACTCAAAAGAACACTTCTTTCTCCAACATTTTCTGCTATAATTACAAAAATCAAAAACAACCCTTTTGAAATACTTATTAAAAGAACAAAACCCAGTAAATTAATTAGAATACAAGAGTAGGGAAATTAAGGAAGAAGAAAACTGAAAAGATCACTTCTTTCTTCATCATTTTCTCTTAAGATTACAAAAAAATAAAATAAAAACAACCCTTTTAAGAGACTAATTAAAAGAACAAAACCCAGAAATTAATTAGAATATAAGATTAGGGTAATTAAATAAGAAGAAAATTGAGAATTGAGTCTTACAAACTAAAAAAAAAACACTTTTTTTTCTACCATTTTCTCTTATAATTACAGGAAAAAAAACCCTTTAAAGAGACTAATTATAAGTAGAAAACCCAGAAATTAATTTGAAAAAAAAAAATGAAAATTGAGTTTTTTTTTCTTCAACATTTCTTCTAGAACTAAAGCTAAAACCCATAAGAAGCTTCTTACAATTAATAAAATTAATAAAAACAAAGAAAAACCCAGAAAATTAATCAATGAAACAAAAAATGGGTAGTGGGTAATTAAGGAAGTTATAGAAGTTGGAAGCCAAAAAAAAAAAGTTGAAAGAAGAAAAAAAATAAAGGAAAAGTAAAAATAAAAAAGAAGAACTCACCAAAGAAAAATGGTCACAGGTGGAAGAAGGGAAAAGGGTGGTCAGAAAAGGGAATATGCAGTGCTAATAAAACTCCCATGAATTAAAGAAAGAAAAAAAACAGAGTTTTGCATATTCTCTCTCTAAAAAGAGGGTGAAGTGGTGGTGGGTTTCTCTCTCTAGCATGCATTGATCACTCTTGAATAAAGGGACATGATGTTAATCCATTTGTTTGAATAAAGCAAAATGACACAAATGATGTTGCTTTTGAGAGTGAGCCATAGTACATAGGAAAGGGAAGGGAAGATATTGCTATTGGTCTCGCGAAAGACGGTTTTATGATAAATAATACTCCCTCCGAGTTTTTATGATTGCCCCATTTATTTTTGGGTTGAAAAATAAAGAAGAGAAAATGAGTGGTTCAAAAAAAGAGAAGGAAGAGAGAGAAATGGAGGGTTGAATGTGAACCTGACATTTATGGCCTAAAATGGAAAGTGGATAAAAGATTGAAAAAATGGGGCAAGGTTAGAAACTCGGAGGGAGTATAAGATTATGCTATTTTGAATTGAAGTAATCTGAACTTAATTGAAGTGGGTTGAACTACTGAGACAAAATGAAGTTTCTGCGCTGAATTGAACAGACATGTTCCTCCCTAGTATTATTATTGGTCTCGTGAAAGACGGTTTTATTCGTTTGGACTGAAGTAGGTTGAATTGAACTGAACTAAACTAGACTGAAGCGAGTTGAAGTACTGATATAAAATGAGGCTCTCGGGACTGAACAGAACTAAACCGAAGTGAGCTGAATAGAAGTTGAAAAGTACCGGACCTAAGACTATCCTATGATTGAGATAGTATCTTAGCAAAATCACGATATCTAAACCGTCTTACGTGAGAATTTATTATGATAAATATGACATCATACACTCCACTTCTATTTTTAAACTCTCAGTTCTTGCTTTCATTTCCCTAGTACCTAGTCCCTACTTACTAATAACTGCTCCTATTGTTTCCTGCATAGTTGGCATATTTATTTTGGATGTGTAATTATCAAGTTTGCATATTTACTTCAATTTTGTCTACTCTTTTACTCACCCTATTCGAAATCAATCCCTTTTTCTTAATAGAGTCATATCTATCGGAGTGTTTGGATAACAAAAATGAGAGAAAAAAGGGGAGACGGGTGGGGCAATGAGAAGATTATACAACCAGTTGTACATAGTTCTATGTACATCTGGTTTTATGATTCTGAGTTTTATCACAAAGTTTTCGAGTTTTGTTGTAAACTTTCTGAACTTTAACGTAAAGTTGTCGACTTAAAACATACTGTATAAATGTTTAAACTCAAAAGCTTTAATAGAATGGAGATATTGATTTTCCATGTTGCACAGTACAACGGTGGTGCGTATACTTTAATTTATGTAAAAGAAATCAAATAATGCTTTCCATTTTTTTTAATAGAATATAGATAATTTCCAAATGGGTGAATGCTAAGGTTTTAAAAATTGAAATTGAAATTGTTTAAATGACTCTAAATCCGATTTAAATATTGTGAATAACGCAAATAAGGACCAACAATATTTGGTTCAATATTATGCAATAATCATGATTCATGAATTAAGATCATTATATTATAAGACTAATATTTCCAAAAATACAATTGCTTATATCAAGTTAATTTTGGGTGTATTATTCGTTAATTCTGTTTTTCCGTGTGTTTACTGAGCACACGTTAATATGCTTAGTAAGAAATAAATCACAACGATGTTATTTTTTTTGTTCATCGAAGAGCGCACTAAGTCGCATTACAATATAGGGGAGGGGGATTCGAACCTGAAACCTACTGTCTCAGAGCACCTAGTCTTAACCACGGGTTAGTATTTCAATTTATCGTGATAATGTTATTGTGATTTATTCCTTAATAAACATATTAACGTGAAAAAAACCGTTGTTAATTTACTCATTTTCATTGGAAAAATAATTGGGATTATTATGACAATACAATCCATGTGAAGGCATATTGATGTAAGGAAGGGAATGTGCATGAGGCTAGGTAGGGTGTGTCAAAGTGGATATAATTTGAGAATTTAATCTCAATTTATTGTTTTTGCTAAAATAAATGAACAATTATCGGACAAGATATACGAGTATAATTTATCCGTATAGATAATCTAAAGAAAAAAAAAATACAGAGTAATATTGTAGGTAAACAGGTTTATTGAATCTTAATCAAAAGTAAAATGAACACATTTAGCTTAAAAAAAAAACACATTTAGCTTATTAGGAAAAAAATATAAGTATGAAATTAGTAAGTCGGTTCGTGTCAAGATTAGTGAAAATGGAAATCACAAAAATATACAAAAACAGTTACGATTATATAGATGAATGATACTTGATTAACTGTATTTTTTTTGTTCATCGAAGAGCGCACTTAGTCGCTTTACAATATAAGGGGAGGGGATTCGAACCTGTAACCTACTGTCCCAGGGCACCTAATCTTAAGCACTAGGCTAAGACATCTTCGGTGTTATGATAAAATATAAAAGAGCATGGTGGCGTGATAAATCCACTTTTACCCTCAAATAATAAGAAAAATATATAGTACTTCTAATTCCTAAGATATCGATTAAAATAATGACTCTATTCAGTAAATAAACGTTGTATTATTATCGACATACGAAGTACTTATTTTATCAAATTATAATTTGTATGCACAAATTTGTTAAATATTTTTCCAATGAGAAAAATGTCTATTTTTAGTTTTTTTTCCTCAATCTACCAATTAAATATGATGGGATAATAACATATTGCAAATTATATACCGGTGATCACATCCACAAATGAATACATACATATATTTGTTAAATATGTCAAAACCCTCGATATTTTATTTCCAATGCAATATTACACATTTACACTATAATATTACACCATATACGTACCAAACCCTAAAATCGACCTACAACCTAAACCAATTAGTCAATCAAAAATAAACAACAAAATTTGAAAAATAAATAACATGAGTATTCCTTAATGATTCTATTTCCAAATAAATTTACTGTATTATATTATAAAACCGTCTCGTACAGGTTAAAAAACATTGCAAGATGTTTTTTTTTTGGTACGAATGAGGAGCTAAGCTCCGAAAACAAAAACATTGCAAGATGTAGATATTATTGTTATTTTGATATATAGTCTAAAATATTCACCAATCATTATATAAAATAAAAATAAAAATAAAAATAAGAATAAAAATCATACGATAGTACGACACGTTAGAAAAACCGGTATAAATATATAGGATGAATATTACTACATACTAAGCCAAATCCGATATGAATCATACTAAATCAAATTACATAATAATAATATTCCATAATGATTCTATTTCCATCATAAAAATACAAACTTTCCTTAAAAATTCATATTTTCCAACTATTTAAAAGATCTTACTTACATTAAATATTTAATTAATTACCATTATTAAAAACACCCTAATCCCTAATTTAAACCTTCTAACTTTCACCCCAAAAAAAAAATCACCAAAATTACCACACCATGGGAAGAGCAAAAATAGCAATGGAGTTTATTACCAAAGAAAAGGCAAGAAATGTTACTTATGCAAAGAGAAAGAAAGGTTTACTCAAAAAAGGTCATGAATTTGCCATATTATGCAATGTACCTGTTTGCATAATCATATTCCCTTACACCCAAGGGACCCAACCCTTAGAACCAGAGGTATATGCCTTTAAAGGGGTTGTTGAAGGTCCAAAAGAAGTAATGAATCGAACGAAGGATCCCGACTTAGCCAGGGAAATAATTGAGAGGTACTTGGGTGTCCCTGTCGACGAACGGGTCAAAAGGGCGGTTAACTTGTCGAATATGTTTGATGAATGGAAAAGAAAAGCGGATCTTGAGTTGTCGAAGCTAAGACACAAGAATGCAATGGCTAAGTATCCAAATTTGAGCAATCTGATTGATCATTTTAACCCTGAACAGCTTATTCAGATGCTTGTTCATCTCGATCAGAAGCTCGAATTTGTTAATGGCAGGATTTCCTTGCTTAAGGGTGATGATAAGTCGGGTTTAGTAGAAAAAACAGTCTCAAACAACAATGCTAATACTCACCTTGTTGAGTATCATAATCACATGGAAACCGCGGCCTTTGATCAGCATCATGTTTCAAAGTATCATTACTCTGTGTTTAACCAAGATTATGTACCGGATCAGAAAGTGTCGATGGGATTTGATCATCTTGGTGTTGGTAGCAGCAGTAGCAGTGGGAGTAACGCGGTCCTGTACAATTATAACATGAATATCTACAATGACCACAGGTCGTCGGGTGTTGGTGCAGGAGGGTTCAATATGCCAATGCAAGTGCCGATGCCAATGCCAATGCCAATGCCAATGCCAGTGCCGATGCAGATGCCAATGTTCTCGAGTCTCCTGTTCCCGGAGCAATATACGTCAGGCTAAGATATTAAGTTAAATAACTAGAATTATGACTATGTAATTTACTTGGTTTTATAAATAAAAGCTTCATCTAGTGATGAAGAATGTTGTCTTTCAGGTTTCTTCTATTAGGTTAAGAATTAGTTTGCTTTGCATAATTATTGCTTAATGTTTGGAACAATTTTATGACTTTATGAGTACTTGTTCTGTTGATGCTATAGTTTATCGCAAATTCTTATTTTTGAAATAGAAGTTTATTATGCAAATGTTCACAGAATTCATAATTAATATCAATATGTAGAGCAGAGTTAGCTCAAGTGTTAAAAGAGTCTGTTCGATTCTTATACACGATGTAGGATGCTCCTTTAAACAGGAAAAAAAAGATATCTTATGTACGATCGACCCCTGTATATTCTTCGTAAATTACTGAAATGAGACAAAAACATGGTCAGCAAACACCTTTTTCCGACAAAAAATAAGGTTTGAGTTTCCTGTTAATATGGCAATGAAAATTACAGCATTGAGACGTGACATCGTCAGTAAACCTAGCAACCGTGAACACAAACACAGACACGGTTTTGAGAATTTAGTGCAGTGAAAGTCATGATATAAAGAGAACCTGCCGACTGTCAAGTTCCTAGATTTGGAGTCACAGATGATGGAGGACCACGGGAATATCTCCATTGGTCGCAAGCTGAGCATTTTTCTAGGCTGACGCTATTTTCTAATGTACAGAATCTACAATTCCACAAACGATATTTCACTGACACGTCTTTCGGCTTCAGAGTTTCACACGCTTCACATATGAGAGCCACTGCCTGTCAAATTATAATAAACTTCTGTTAGCTAATTACGACATAACTTTTGCAACAGTGAGTCTTGTATGAGACAGTCCACGTGTAAGACTGTCTTATACAAGTCTGTTTTACAAGAAAAAAAAGCGTTCAGAAGGATCAGGATCGCTCACAGGATTCATTAGTGTGCATTTTTCACAAGTCCACATGACAGACGAGCTAATAATGTTAGGTTCGGAATGTCCACGGGATCTTTTGCTCGGCTCTGCTTCATGAACACGATTAGATGTGGAATTAACGTCACTGGTCAAATCTATCAGGTTCTCACCACCGTTAGCAGTACTCCTTTTCCTAGATGTCCCACTCGAGGAGGAACTAGAAACAGGGATGCTTTGACTTTTGCTATCCAATGCTATTGTTTCAAAGAGATCGGGATTGCTCTCTCCTTCAACATCTACTCCATTAGAAGCTGATGCACACCATATTTCATCTTGAAGTCTCCTTTCTGCAGCCATAGCAGCAGCTTGGACGGGACTTAGCACACTCATTATACTCTTATCACCACCAAGGCGTAAAGGTCCGGATGGTAAAAGAGAGCCCATCTTTTGTCTATTTTCTGCTGCAACAAGTGCTGTTTTGCGAAGGGAAGAAAGAGGTGGTTGTCGAGAGAAACCACCTAATCGTTTCCCAGGTAAATCGAATCCTTCCCCCGTGCCAATTATTCCCTTTGTCATCAACTCTTCACATTCCTGCACATCACAATGGAAATAAGAGGCAAGCACAATGACCTCAACTGCTTACAATGCACACATTCTCATACATAAAGCTCTCATGATTGACATACTAAGAGGCTAATTGGTTAAACTGAAGCCTCTGTGTCGAATTGAGGGAAACGACAAAACTCTGCTCGTAGCAGATCTAAAGCTTCTAAAAAGTCTATATTTATGGCTAATTACAGACCTTTCTAAGTTGATCCCACAGCTTATAGAAGCTGGCATTATGAGGAGCGTGTGCGTTATGGCATAACTCATGTAGCATTGTATCTAGAACTTCATCAAATGGGTTGAACTCCAACTCATTATTAGGCCTTCGAAGCGCCAACTTCACCTCAATCCCAGCACCTACATTCAATCCCAAAAGTTGCTTCCTCTTTGGACTGCAAACAATCAAAGGTCGTGTGTTAAACCAAACAAGTACACTACGACACATATACTAAAGTTCACAACTTTAAGCCATAATATCGCTTGTTTCATCCTCAAAGATGAACATACGAATTCGACATCTCAGCCTAATTCTTAGTACTGTACAATCACCAAGACTCAAGGATGATCATTAGAAGCAACACCAAGTGCCAAATGAAGTCGATATGAACGTATTCAAGGACAATGTCCCTGGTAAAACTTTCTTCTATATACTCGAGGTCCTCAAGGACGATCCCTAAAACATCAACACATTAGTCACTACCTCTCAACTTTAAGCACGATGATAAACTCACTCGAAAATCACTTCTGCCACGCGCTTCATGTGTTCACGTAATTTTAATCCGTACTCAACAAAATTACGTGGCAAGAAGGAATTTTTGAGTGACATTAGCAATGAACTTGTAAAAAAACAAACCCTACAAATTTGTAGTCGGAGTCATTTGTTTAACTTTCATTAAAATACGGCTCACGTGATGAAAAAACATCAAAACAAACTGAATAAACAATTGACTGAGACGGAAAGAGTTATATGGAAGTAACATACTACATTTCGGAGAGGACTTTAACGCGCCAATTATGTTTACGCATAATGGGCTGAACCTGTTTCGCAATGCGCTCCAGAATCTTCTGCGCTTCATCTTGTCTTGCCTTTCTTTTCAGCACTTTAATCTCCCAAACTTTATTCAAATCCCCAACTTGCATTCTATTCGATTGATTTCGAAAAAATTAATTAGAGGAAACCCTAAATTGATTGATTTAAGGGTTGATTAGACAATTAGGGAAAGTGGGTTGGTGGTGAAATGGGTTAATTTTGTTATTGTGTGAGAAATTTGAGTTGGGTTTGAATGAATTTGAATAATTTTTTGGGTTATTTAACAACAATAATACCAACTATAGGGCGTCTTTCCAAAATAATATCAATTTTAATAAATCTGAGAATAATACGTATTATTGAAGTAGTTAAACGAGAGTAGTATGGGTGACCGGTTACCTGTAGAACCCTTCCACCTTTCTTTTTCACCTTTAATTTTATTTAACGGCAATAATATCAACTATAGAGTGTCTTCCGAAAATAATTCCAATTTTAATAAATCTGAGAATAATACATATTTTTGGAGTAGTTAAATCAGAGTAGTATAGATGACCAGTTAAAGGTAGAACTCGTTCACCTTGCTTTTTCGCCTTTGATTTGTTTCATGTTCACTCTTTTTCACTTACTCAGTGTACGAGGCATTAAACGTCATTAACGTCTTTGGTCTTCCTCTTCCTTCAACCTCACCAAATCTAACTAACAACACAATCCTACACCAAAATCAACACGTTAATCTAAACGAAACGTATAGAAAAAAACGAAAGAAGGATGAAGGGTAATGGAGAGAGAGGGTGAAGGAGAGAAGTAAGGAAAAGTAGACTTGAGAAAACTGACCCGACCTGAATAAGCCAAACCGAACCCGACCCGACACCCAAACTGAAGCATGCTTTTGACCCGAGTTAACCCGAAACTGATCCAACTATTATTATTGAAAACTAGTCGATATCCCTAAAAAAAAAAGTTGAAAACAGCAAACCCGAGAATGACCCGAACTCGAAATTATCCGACCCGACCCGAAGTCAACCCTATTATTATAACCCGAAAGTGACCTGACCCGAAGCTGACCCGACACAGTTCACCCGTTATCCGGGTCAAAGGAGGAGGATGGAGGATAAGTAGCAGGTTAAATATTAATTAGGTGACCTGATGTAGCAGGTCATAAAGTCACTTATACTACTCTTGTTTAACTACTCCAATAATATGTATTATTCTCGGATTTATTGAAATTGGTATTATTTTGGGAAGACGCCCTATAGTTGATATTATTGTCGTTAAATAACCCTAATTTTTTTAGAAATTTGATGGGAAGGGGGAAGGGGAGAGGTTTTAGGGTTCTTACGCGCCGAGAGGTTGGATGAATGATCGAGTAACGGGCGGTAATTATTTGAATCGCCCGGTGAAAAGTGAAAACTGATTCGATCCGATTAATCCGATCTGAATTACAATTATTGTTTTTACAACACGTTGTGAGGTATTTGAAACACATTTTTACTATCGGTGAAAATCAGTGGAAAGCTAAGGTGACAGGGTCTTACACTTTGTTAAATCTTACCGATGGAGATACCAAGTGTAAATCTTACCGATGGAGATACCAAGTGTAAATCTTACCGATGGAGATACCTCAGGTAGTTGGTAAGATCATAATTGACTCAACGATGTTGTATACGTTAATGATAGGCGGTAATAACTTTTTTTTTGGCTCTATTTCTATATGAATTCGAGATAATCTCAGGCTCGAGAATTTTTGAAAATTATTTAATGATTTGATCACGAATTAGCTTCATAATAGTGATTTAGAATTGCTCGGATTAATAGTTTTCCTAATTGGTTTTTGATTACCGTAAAATAGACACATAGATTAACTTTGATGTGAAAAAACACAAAATTTTGGAAGCTATAACTTATTGAGAGATCATTCTTGGTACCACTCTATGTCATATTCGTACCCTTAAATGACAACTTTGTTTTGTACTTGTTTTTATAACAAGTGTATCATCTTTATATTTGTATACTCTTTTATATTAATCGTACCTACTTCTATTAAGTTTGGTACCATTGTTACTTCCATTTATACTTGGTCTCTCAGTAGAGTAAGAGACCGTTTTTCAGAAAACCTACCCTTGAAAAAAAAAAAAAAAAAAAAGATACTCATCAAAAGACAAAGGAATATTAGAAAAATCGAATTTTGAGTAAAATTAACGAATGAATTTCTAAACACATGATAGGATGATACCATAAAAGCCGTTTAAAGATCCAACAACTTACTGACCATATTTTTTTTTCAAATTTTTGTTCGTTGCAGGATAAAAAGGCTTCATAGTCTCATTTGACGCAGTCTCGTATTCGATAATACGTGCATATCAACCCAAATTCATTACGAATTTGCACTTCAAAAACTTCAAGTAATTAAGTCAAACTTCAAAACATAAACGAATTTTCTCGTTTTGTAGCCCTTAATTAGACATAACTTCTGCCCACAACATTTTTTTTTCCGTTTAAAATTGATCATTCTACAATATTTTCGCTGTATTGTTTTTTTACAGAATTAAAGCGGTGATTCTTTTACTTCGTATTCTTTCCCCAAATTAATTGTCATTACGAGATGTTTTCTTTTCTTTTTTTTTTACGTTTTTCTAAGATCGGAGGATACAAGTTATTAAAAAATACTAGAGTAATTAAAAATTACTCTCTTTTAAGATACTAATTTTAAAATTTACTCCCTTTTAAAACTTTTGTTAAAAATACTTCCCAAAATCTATCAAAAATTTCAAAAATTGCTCCAAAATATAATTTTTGAACGAAAATGTTCCTAACTTTTTTTATGCCATATTCCTTTATCTCACCCTCTAACCAAGGACATTTTCGTCTTAAAAATAAATTTGGAAACAATTTTTAAACTTTTGATAGATCTTGAAAGTTATTTTTAACAAAAAAAAAAAAATTTCAAAAGAAAGTAAATTTTAAAATTAGTAATTTTTAATTTACTCTAAAGAAAAATACTCGAGTTTGGAAACACTTGTGAACATTCATCCCCTTCCCTTCCCAGCTCTCCAGTGTTCTCAAACTTCCGGTCTCAAAGACTTCAACTTTCATCTTCCCAGGTACCCTTTCTTCCATCTTCCTAACATTTTTTCCTTTAATAATCATAAATTTTACTGTTTTTTTTCTTCTGCATTGCTTCTCAATGAACATTATTGTCCTAAACTTTCATAAAAATCCAAACTTTTTTACCTTTTCCTGTAGTGATTCATCTAACAATACTAAAAAACCCATAATTTGGATTTTTAATTCAGTAGGTGTGTTTAATTTCGCTTGAATTATATGTTTAATTACTCTTCTGTAGGGAAAATTTGTAAAAAGAGGGAAAAACAAACCCTACAATCTGTAATTTTAATCAAGATTGTGCTTTTTATTGGGGTTGATTATAACTTATAAGTTCCAATTACCCAGATTGTATTTTTTGAATCAAGATTATAGGGTTTTAATTACTGTTCTCAGGGGATTTTTTTTTGGGATGACGACTTGACGACCTCAGATTATTATTAGCACTTTCAAATTGATTTTGAAACGGTCTTTTATTATTATTCTTTTTCATTGTTCGCTTTTACTTTATTTTATTTGTTCTGGGGATGACGGCTTGACGACCTCAGTTTCTGATTCATGTTAGCCCACCCCAAATCTTTTGGGACTAAGGCTTTGATGTTGTTGTTTTAGGGTAAAGAGATTAAAAAGGGGAAGAAGATGAAGCTGAGGTACGCAATGGTGTGTTCGTCGAACCAGAACAGGAGCATGGAATCTCATTTTGTGCTGAAAAAACAAGGGTTTGATGTCTCATCATATGGGACTGGTAGCCAAGTCAAGCTTCCCGGTCCTTCCATTCGAGAACCCAATGTTTACGACTTTGGCACCCCGTATAAGCAGATGTATGAGGAGCTTCGCCGTAAAGATCCTGAATTGTATCCTTTTGATCCATGTTCTTGTTTTTCAGGTCAGTGTCTGTTGTGGTTAAGGATGAAGCGTTGTTCATTGAAGAGACAACTAAAAGACGGTCTATGACTCTATGCATGCAGTTGGATAACAGGCTTAATGTTTTCTGCTTTTAATTTTAGCATTCTTTGAGTTCATGTGTGTCCTTAATGATATTGCATATACAAACGTAATGGCATTTTGCCAATGTTGAAACGGAATCTATCTGTGAAGCTTGCTCCTCAAAGATGGCAAGACAATGCTGACGATGGCACTTTTGATGTGGTATTCACATTTGAAGAGAGGGTTTTCGACATGGTTGCTGAAGGTACGTATGTTTGGAAGTAATTAGGTTTTTAGCTGCAAATGGCATGCCAGACGTGAGACGTGAGATGCTTACACAAACTATTTACTTATGTTCAGATCTTCACAACCGTGATCAAGTTCTTATGAAACCTGTTGTAATTATCAATCTCGAGGTGAAAGACAACCATGAAGAGGCATCTATTGGTGCTCGCCTTACCCTCGATTTATGCCAGGAGGTGCGTATTATTGTCCTGTCTACTCTATCGATATTTAACCTCTGCACCTTACTTTTGATCTTGGCTCCCATACCCATCTCAGCGATTTTAAGGTCACTTGCGCATGGTTATAGTCCAAACCCGTTGTTATGCTTGTCAAGAATACATCGATACAGCATTTAAACAAAAATAATTTGTTGCAGCTTGAAGAGACGGAATCCTGGGAGGATAGCGTGGATGACATCATTTCTGCTTTTGAGAGAAAACACCGAAGAAAGATCTTCTACACCATTTCGTTTTACTGAAGATGTCGGCGTATGGATCTTTCTTTTTAAATGCTTGCTTGACAATGTGCTTCAAAATCCCGGGTATAAACTCACTCATCATATATACCCGTCTGAAATTTGTGATGGAATGACTTGTTTTGAAAAAGACAATGCTCGGGCTGTATATTATTACGAATGATGGAGGTGAACAATGGCTTTTTTATGGATAATGTTGTGATTTATGAAACAATGGCATCACAATTAGACCGTTAAATTTCGACTTGATTTGGGGTGCAGCCAACTTGACCCATTTGACAGGTCTAATTACAATACATGCGTGAGCGCGAGGGACAATATGGTGGAGCTAGATTGGACCTCCCTTAACCACTAAATATGTGACTAGGAAGAAACTAGCTATAATGTGTGAACTGTGAACAGCCGCTTAGATTGACAAATTTTAAGCGACTTAGTCTCCTACTCTAAATTCAACAATTCCTGAGGACGATATGCAACTACAACATTCATCATCAATCTTATAACAAGAAGCCAATTCATTTGATAAATTATTCGTCTAGACGGATATGAACATTTATAATTCGGGTTCGGATGGGTATGAATCCGATGGCTCACAGAAAGCTTCTTGCCCGGGCCTAAATGGCTATGACTCATGTGGTTCAATAGCCGAGTCTCAGAAAGCCGCCTATCGCTTGGGCTGAGATGGGTATGACTCTTCTGATTCAATTGCCGAGTCTCAGAAAGCTACCCATCGCTTGGGCCAAGATGGTTATGACTCATGTGGTTCAATAGCCGAGTCTCAGAAAGCCGCCTATCGCTTGGGCCGAGATGGGTATGACTCATGTGGGTCGATTGCCGAGTCTCAAAAAGCAGCCTACCGCTTGGGCCGAGATGGGTATGACTCATGTGGGTCGATTGCCGAGTCTCAAAAAGCAGCCTACCGCTTGGGCCGAGATGGGTATGACTCTTCTGGTCAATAGCCGAGTCTGAGAAATACAATCACCAGTCAGAATCTTACGAGAGTGGCTTTGGAGAAGATCATTTGAAAAGATTGTGAATATATAAGTAAAGCAGACGCAAAGACGAAGAGGATCTTCTCCATTACCTCAGAGATGTTATTCTGGAATGATCCAACGATTCACCTGCATGGAAATTATTCTAAGAATTAGGGTTTGATTTTGTTGCTAGCAACTCATGCTTGTCTAGGGGCGCCGATTAAAACCGTATATTCATTAGGAATTCGGATTTTAAATTTTTCATATTTTGGTATCCTTGTTGTTGCGGATTTTCCGTGTATTGCATTTCATATTCACAAATTCTTACTTGTGACGGCGATATCCGTCACAACGGTGTGACAGGTCAAATATTACCCAGGTAGGTAGATAAGACAAGACTAAAATGTCTACAAATATTTTGTCTTATCTACCACATAGATAGTATTTGATCCGTCGCATGCTTGTGACGGATATACTATACCCGTCACAAGCAAGACTTGCTGTTTTTTTCTTCATATAAAAATTAGATATGACAGCTTGTGGATTTCCATTTTAAAATTACGGTTGTCGAGGAAAGAGACGATGAGAGGCCACTGAGATAAGAGACGGTGAGATTGGTAGATTAGTGACCTCTCACATGGAAGTTGTTTATTGTTTAGCTAACTTACTCTCATGTATGAGTTCTCACAATAATCATATTGTGAAACCGTCCAACATGAGAATTTGTAGATTACTGTAAGGGAATGGGCCAAGGTATGAGTGATCATTGTTTGAAATTGTGGTGATACTTTCCATATTTTCTGCTCAAGCAACTCACAAATCACGACTTATGACAACACAAAACAAACAATTAATTTGAAGACCAAATGATTGATACACATATGACGTTCCATTTGCAACAGGATTTTAATCGAAGATGTCTTATCCTGATAATTAAAACAGATGTACCCTGAACAAGATTCAAATGGACAAATGATCAAAATAAGACCTTTACATGGTATTTCGTGACTAAACATTGGAGTATGTTATTTTCGTTCTTTAACGATAGCAATTTGAACTATGTTATACCGTAAAACGGTTTTAGTTCAATTGAACATGATCGTAGGCAAGATCAATTGAAGCCGATGCCAATCCCGATCCATTTCATAATAAAATGAGCTTGTTCTACTTTTCAGTTAACCGGGTAAATGAATACAGTAAGTTTTTTTTAGTCCAACAAAATGTTCAGTTAATTGCATTATAATAGGGAGGATGAAAGATTCGAATCTAAAACTTATTATTCATAATACGGTTTTTCTGTGGACAATATCTCAATTTATCGTGATAATATGATTGCAATCAAAACCGTTCATAATATCTTCGTCTTAACTATTAAACTAATTCAAAACATAAAATATCTTCGGTTGATTATATACCAAGTACTTGTTTCATTGTAATAAGATTGATTGATGGTGTACATTGAGTAGAATCAAAGAAAGCATTAAAATAAACACAAAATGATAACCTTAAAAATTAAATGGAATGATCACATTAATTAATTAATTAATTAATTAGCTCATAATTGTAATCATTGAAAATCTAATAGCAACTTAATTACACAAGCGTCAACAAATGAACGCAACAATCACAAACTTATCATGGCATTTTCTAAGCCGTAAAATGAATTTTAGAGGTCCGATTCAACATTATTATCAAATCTTTTATCGAACCTATTAAATTAATCGATTTTATATCAGAATAAATTTTGAGACCAGTTAAACCAAGAACCCATCTTTGATTTACCATAACTCTTAAATATGAATTTCAAAAGAGAAGATTTTAATTTCAAACTGAAAATCTTTTACAAACGATCAAAATCATCACTTTCAGAACTCGGGATAAAAAGTTAGGATCGGTCAAAGCTTATTTTGTTAAAAACGTTTGACTGAGCATAACTCTTAGTACAAGTTTCAAAATTGCAAATATAAATCATCAAATTGAAGATTTACTCTTAGTACAAGTTTCAAAATTGCAAAATATAAATCATCAAATTGAAGATTTTGTAAAGACAATGAGTTTAGAGAAAATATCGTCATTTTTAAAACTCATAATTTTTATCACAAGTCAAAGTTAGTTAGTTAGTTTGACTAAAACAAGGTACCAAATAAAATATAAAAAAGCATAGGGTACCGCGTAGGGATGGCAACGGGGCGGGTATGGGTCGGGTCCGGCAGGACCCGGACCCGGTCCTCAAAAGTTGAACCCGGACCCGACCTGGACCCTTAAAGGTCCAAAATTTTTAGACCCTTACTCGGACCCGATGGGTACGGGTAGGGTCCGGGTCCGTCACGGGTCCAATGAACGTTAATTTAATATGTTATATTTTTAATATGTACGATTTATAATCCGATATTTTAAAAGCTAAATTAAAGCTCCTCTCCTATGTGTTACGACTTACGGCTTGCAAACAAAAAAAACAATACAAGTTTAGAAAACAATGGAGTATTGCAAAGTTACAGTGAGTTATAGACATATTTTGTGTCTCAAATATATATAACTCGCTTTTATAAACCGATTTGATTGCAAATCATTCCTATTTTTGCTTATTGTTTAGTGTTTCATTTCTCAAATATGGGAATATGCACCCACATATATATAATTTTATTTTTATACGGGTCTAAGGGTCGGGTCCGGGTCCGATTTTTAAGACCCAGACCCGGAACATTTTTTAAGGACCCATACCCGACCCGTACCTGCAGGGTCCAAAAAAATTAGGACCCGTACCCGACCCGTTAGGGTAAGACCCGGAGAGTCTGGGTAGGGTCCCGGACCCGTTGCCATCCCTAATACCGCGTAGAATATCCCAAATTAAAATAACGTTTTTAGTTATTTAGACAAATTTTTGGACTCTCAAAATTCAAGTCACAGTTCCGAAAACCGTTTTCAAATTTGCGGTCCAGAACATGTCTTGCCACTCAAGTAATTAAAATGTAAACAGAACATCCCAATTTGATTACTTCCCCACATTATATTATAATTTATAAAATTATGCATTGATTGAAATTTGTTGCGTGTAAGCAATCAAATCAAATTCACTTCAATTCACTATAAATAATACCAACATTCCAATTCTTCCTGAAACTCCAAAAAGTGAAGAGAAAAAATGGGTTTAAAATGGGTTTTGAACTCATTTTTCAGTCAAACACTTGTTACATCAACTGAACAAACTCAAACTACCCTCAAAACCGACTCACAGGAGGACACAGTGAATGCTATAAACAGCAACAGCAACAGCAACAGCAACGGCAACAGCAACAGCAGCAACAGCAGCGGCTTTGAGATGCCAGTGAATTACCCGCGATACAAAAAGTCGGAATATGAGGAAATGGAGGAGTGGAAGGTGGAGATGCTGTTAAGGCAATACGGGCTCGAACATCAGATTAAGGGAAGTAGTGTTGAAGAGAAGAGGAAATTTGCAATGGGAACGTTTCTGTGGCCTCACCAACTCTAAGTCGATTAATTAATTAATTAATTAATTAATTAATTAAACCTGTGTTTTTATCATATTTATATATCCTATGTTGTCACATTGGCTTAATATTTTTTTTTGTAAGAATATAAATGTATGATCGTCGGAAATAAATGGGGGCGTCTATGTGTGTATTTGTTAGTCGATACTATGTTTTGAAATTCTAGAATTTAATGAAAAAACTCGTCCGAGTAGTATTTTTATTTGATTTTAGAATTCGTGGTTTTTTTTTTTGTTCTTTTCTTCTTCTTCTTCTGATTCAAATTCTAGAATTTTAGAATTTAATGAAAAACTCGTGTTCGCTAATTGCCCACTACCATATTTACCGAATCTCTGGTGGATGTGGTGGTGGTTACTAGAGTCCTGAAATATGTCCACGACCCAAATCTCAAGTCTCTCATATGGTAGACTCAACGAGAGAGAACACTACCCTAAATGTGGTCGTTACTAAATTCAAATTTCAATATTACAAGTACCAAAGATTTAGGCCCTGTTCTTTTGGATTTATATTCAGTCAGTTTCAGTTTAGTTCAGCTTCAAGAGACATATTTTGTCTCTATATTTCAGTCAGTTTCAGTTAAGTTCAGTTCATTTAAGTTCAGTCAGTTTCAGTCCAAAAGAACAGATCTAGACGGTAGGTCTAGGTTTGATTTCTTACCATCGTATTGTAACGCGACTAAACGAACTGAACTTTGAAAAAAAAAAAAAACTTTTACAATCCATATGTTTATGAAACTGTTTGATTTGCACGGTTGGACATTGGGTCGAGATGGTGCGGATTGGGTTTTGAGAGTGTGGGCCGGGTCCGGTCCCATGGAGAGGCGGGCTGGTCTGAGCACCTTGAAAATTGGAGACGCTAATTTTATTTCTAATCACACATTCACGATATCCTTTCGTTTTATCTGATTCTTTACAATTACTTTAGGGTCGTGTTTTTTTTTCTAATGAGATTTTACTCAATTCTAACGACATTTTACCAATTTGTCCTTGTCATTTCATCCAAATTAATTTTCTTTCAAAAAAATCCCCAAATTCAACCACCTATCAACACCAACAACCACCACCCAAAACACCGACAAACACCACCCAAAAGGCCAAAACACAATTAATTAAATTTAATTTGACATAATAAAAGAAAAAAAAAATAAGATAGTAAAAAACCGAATTAAAAAAATTAGATGAAAAAAAAGAAAAATTAAGATACACGTATTGTTTACTAGCAAGGCGCAAAACTCGGTGCACTATCGAGATATACGATTGATATCCTAGAACCACCCATAATGCACCCTAAGTTCCTAACCCTAATTTAAAAATTTAATTAAATCCCAAACAAAATACAAATCAATTAATTAAATAACAGTAATTAAAATGATATTACTTCATCGATAATTGAATTAAAATTTATAATCGAATTCGAAAGAGTTCAGTTGATGAAAGAAATTTGGGAGGTAAAGAGAGAAAGAAGAAGAGAGAAAATTTCAAGTTAGATTAAATTATGGAGAGGGTAAAATTGGGATTGAGTAAAGAGAAAAAATAATTTCTTTGCTTTTTACTTTATACATGTACATCAATACATATATACTTCAATGTCATTTCGTACTGTATATCATAAACCTTGTTAATGGCTAAATTTTAGACATAGAAGATACTACCATGTACTTGGATTGTACCGAGAAAAAACATACTACCTCCGTCCCACTAAGATTGTCACATTTCATTAAAATACTCCTCACAAATAATAGGGAAATGAGACAATCATTTAGGGACGGAGGGAGTATCATATGATCATAAGATATGCTTTGAACATATCTATAATAGAGCACGTACGGTCCTTTTTTTTGAAATAAATAAACGAACATACTCGATCTTCTATTTCAACCGTATTGATTGATTCAAATATAATTTATTTGATCGAAAATGAATGAAATATTAATTAATTATGTCGGTCCAATGGTTTTCGCCTTTTGGACAATACTCTTTCCTTCTTATTCGATAGTCACCTGAGTTCAAAACTTCCTTGTATAAAACAAGAATATACACTATTCTTCTTCGTTTTATCTATCATATTTGACTCGTTATGAGTTTAAATCCGTCTTAAACAAGAATCGTGTTATCCAGAACCATATAGGGCTCCATATAACTACTCAAATCTTCTAAAAAGAACACATTAATGAGCCGAGCAATGACTTTTCATATACTCCCTAGTTTAGATGAAGAAACATGATGATATAATAAGTACGTAAAGAGTAGTCACAAGCTCACCAACATCATGTTATAAAATTCCATGAAACACAGCACGTGCAAGTTAAGATCAAGCCCTACAAAATGACATATATTTGTGGATTATAATGCTCAAAAATGATATTACATGCATGTAAATTTAATTCCAAGCATCTACACAATTCCAATAGACAACATGTAAATTACAAAACGATCAATTTCGTTTTTAAGTTGATATCTCTTAAGACGACAATCAATCAGATTCATTATTAAATAACAAAAAATGATTCAAATACTATCCATATAGTAACATACATAGGAATTTATTATCGATTTATTGTTAATTATAAAACTATTTATCATTTAGGATTCAAATACTACCCATATAGTGATGTACACAGGAATTTATTATCGATTTAGTGTTAATTATAAAACTATTTATCGTTCTGATGTTCGATCAAAGTATTTATGCTTACTGCGTTCACGTTAGAGTTTTTTTTCGAAAATATTTCCATTAGTATACTGCCCCCCACAACGGTATAATACTGCACTACTGTACACTCAATTCCTCCAAGATGAGTAGCTAGTTAGCTACTGACTTGGGGAGGGATGTTTCTTTTCGTTATGAACTTTCTGCATATCCATTCACTTACCTACGTGGCAGTTGTGAGAGGGTGCAGTGATGCACCAGAAGCAGTACCAAGGATACATTGTCTGAAATTCGATGCGGTTCGAATTCAAAGTTTAGTATATATCCACCGTAAAATATGAATTTGCTTTCGCTACCTTATTAACACGTTTGTAAACATATATACTATGGGGCCCTTGTCACTAAACTTGCTTAATAACTTGTAGTAGTAAGGTTCCATGATTGTTAATTACTTTGTTAAGAGATGAAAATAACAGTAGAGGTGTAGTCAATTGCTTGTGTTACTCGAAATAAAAACATGGTTACAACATCAACTGCCGAGAGTTATCGACTTTCATGTTCACTTTCTTACACGTATTATCTACACCTTACAAATTAAATACCTCATTAAAAACTTGGTCTCGTGATCGACACCATATATAAACCCGTCATTGTCCTGGTTCGATCCAACCATATAAACTTGTCATTGTCAATAACGGGTTCTCTATGATTCCAAGTTTACGTGGACCATACTTTGATAATGAATTTCTAATCCAATCCAAAACGATAATTTATCAATTTTCAAGCATTATTTTGACGCCTTGTTTCTACATTGCTATAATTTTGCAGATTAATTTGGTGCATACGATACCATGATCACATATCGATGGTTTTGGTTGACATAATTCATCTATAAAATGATTTCAGAGCCAGCCAGGGCAAATGCTGCATGTTTGAATTCTGGAAACCTCTAATATCTCACAAGTGGAATCTCGACACACGGTACAAGAATGCATGTACAACTGTATATATACTAACCACTCTTAAAACACACTGAATAATCGATTAAGAAAGTTTAATACTGAGGTTTTAGTTGAGATATTTATCAAATATTGATGAGTATATCTACCAAATTGTTATCATTATCCATTTTTATCCTATGTTATTCTTTAATATACTTTCTTTCACTTGTGTTTTCTTCGTTTTGTAGTAAGCTTAGTTTTATTGTAATGAAGGGAGATGATGACGAGCTAGTGATGAATAATGTGTTATATCAACTACGTAACAATATATATACCTCAATAACTAAGAAAGTAACATTCCTCCTATCAGACTTATATACAACTTATTATACACACAGTATATATATAATAACGCGTTTTCACGATACAAAATCATGTTCGTGACAAATATATCCATCACAAATTTTAACAGTTCAAATATCTATATACTGCATATGGTTAAATAAAAACAATTCATTTGTTACTTTCTAGATATTCTGATTTATCTTTATCTATACATATAGATAATACTCCGTATATCACTCATTTGTGACGGATATACAAACATTCTATCGACAAATTCTTGTTTGTGTCGGAAATATCCATCTTATGACAGGTCAAATATGTGGGATAAGACAGACTCATGTACCAAGATGTAGGGAAATATTTTCAATATTTTCTTCCTAATTGAATATATCTGACCCGTTTTAACGTTATGACGGATATCTATCAAACTCGTTCATTTTGGAAAAAGTTCAGTTTTACGTCAAGGCTGCTGAGAAAAGAACATTGAAAGTGGGATATATTCCTCACCAATCAAGTGCGATAACCAATCAATAACAAATGGAGGGAGAAAAAAATTAAAGCATGAAACTTACAAGTCTATCACAAAGATATTTACACTCCGTAATCAAATATTAAAGCATAAACATATGTATAGTTGTATAGATATTAGCCATTTAATTGATTTTAATATCATAGATAGTTTTATATGTACAACAAAGATATTTATATTAAGGTTTTATACTCCCTCCGTTCCAATAAATTGTTTGCCTTTACATTTGACATCAAGGGCACAGAGTACTTTGTACCGACTATTATTTTCTTACCTCCTTGTAAAGTTACTACGAGTAATTTCTTTACCATTTCCAAAGTTACGAAATTACTACTCCCTCCGGTTTTTTATGTTTGCCCCGTATTCCTTATTTGGCAAATTTTAATTGTTTGCCCCATTTCTCCACTTTCCATATTGGTCTTATATATATTACCACATTGTCCATATGAATTTCTATTATTTACCTATTTTGCCACTATATTTACACTTTAATTACTACCTTTATACCTATTAGTCCACCTTTATTTCTTCATCATTGTACTTTTCACACACAATTTTCCAATTTCTTAATTTATGTGCAAATCGATATGGGGTAAACATATAAAACCGGAGGGAGTATTATATGACTATTTTTGTTTAAGAAAGAGCGTAATTAATCGTATTAGCTGGGGGAATCTAGCTAGTAGTAAGGGGTAACACTCGTTTCCCCAAACTTACAAAAAAATAGTTAAAATTATAAACTTTTTACTCTCCCAAAGTTCGTAAATATGAGACATTAACCTAAATATTACTCGATGGCAAAAAAAAAATTAAAAATATTACTCCGTACTATACAACAAGACGAAGTTTGCTACCCAAAATTTTTGTTCTAGATTTCGCCATTACGTATTAGGGTCAGCTTTATTTTAACCATTAAATTAAGATATTTGACGGTATGTCAACCAATGACTAAGAAAAGAAAGGTAATAATACTCCAAAGTTTTAGGTGTTAATACGTACTCAAAAATAAACTTTCAACTTGGAAGACTATTGAATTGACAAGGTAAGCCTAAGTACACTACTACCATGACAATACCAATACGTTCTTGTTTTTAAGTGGAGGATTACAAAGCAAGTTGACACATGATTAACTCATCATTAATTGAGCCAAAGTGTAAGACTAATCATCTGATTAAGGGCTTAATTAGTAATTAGTGCCCTTTAATTTCCATGTGGTAATATCTCCTGCGATTCTTAAGAAGATCGGTCATGTAGGTAGAAAGCAAGTCCACCTCCCAAGACAGTCAACGTGACGAAAACTCTACCACAAAGAGTTGATGACACCTCAAAAATAACTCTTACAAGTTGTTACTTGTAAATACTACGTATTGCACTTGCCCTACTTTAAAGGAGACGGTTTCATAGTAAAATTTTTGAAGTTCATGACTCATAAATTGGAGCGGATGAAATGGTGGACCAGATAACCCAAAAAAAATCAAACCCGAAGACCATATACCAGCTAGGAGTGGCCGGGACTTGGATTCGACATGACTGAATTCATTATGTCCAGTTTTTCCTAATTCAAACCATACAAAACGATTTATAAGGACTTTTTTTTTCTTCGAATGGACCAGACTATTAGAGTTCAAACACCATCTTATTATTTAAAGACCGTCCTATATTGTAGTATCAAGTCCTGTGAAATCTAGACCAACCATTCAAGTTGGTCAAATTTATCAATATGGACCAACTTTTGAACACCCTATTACTTCTTCTGGTCTCTATTTTTTGCTCCATTTGATTAAAATACTCTTCATAAACATTAAGGTAATGAGCCAAAAAAAAATGACCAGATGAAGTAACAAAAAAATGACCAATAATTCATGTAACACAAATATTGCATCACATAGCTCCTAGGACCAAGAGTGTACTTAAAAGATTTGTTATCAAAGGACCTACACATCTCATAATACACAAGGGCAATTATGTCATTTCACTTAATATATCAGGTGCTTTAATTTTGAGTATTTTGATCCTCTATATAAGGAAACTATACTTTGAGGAACTACCAACCAACCCTTTTAAGCTCAGATATCTCCCAAGTTTCCCTACTTACTATAAATAAAACACACAAATAAATGCATGAAAAACAACAAAACAAAAAACAAACATCTTGAAAAAAAAAACATGAAGCAACAACAAGTATCTTCATTTCATGAATTTGTGAAGAAAACAAGACAAATTATCTTACCCTTTTCACTATTTTCTTTCATGTTTTTGCACCCTTTTTGGCTTCCTTTCATGCAATCTCTTATATCCACTTTCTCAACATTTTATTTCCAAATTGCTTCCATTGTGGGTGATAAGAACTACATATTCCTCCTATGTAATGGGATTTTAGTGTTTGTCGCTAAGTACTCGTGTCAGACACTCGACACTGGACGTTCATCATCATCTGATGAGAAGTCGAGTTTGTATTACCCATCATTGAGCCAGAAGTCGACTCTCGTGGATGATGTTGTTGTGTGTGAGTACAAGCATGATTTCATACATGTAGATGATCAAATTGTACTAAAAGAACAAACACAATTACAAGATATACAAGAACCAAAACCAAAACCAGAATCAGAAGCAAAACAAGAACGTGAATATGTTGAAAATCACGAAGAAGACAACGAAGAAGAAACTATGTATGAAAACTTTCATGAGGAAGATCAAAATGAAGAACATCAACGTTTTCGAGCATTATTCGAGGAAGATGAACAAGTAGAAGAGGAGGAAGAAGAAGATAAAGAAGGAAATAATGAAGAAGAAGATTATATTGGAAATATGAGTACGGAGGATTTAAACAGAAAATTCGATGATTTCATAAGAAAGATGAAAGAAGAGATAAGATTTGAAGCACAACAACAACTTATCGTAGTTTAAATTACTAGGAAATTAAGTAATGAATGTTGTTGGCTAACGTTCAGTGTAACATACGGATCAAGTATATACTTAGTACAGTTAAATTTTGTTGTGTTAATATCGTTGAAGTTTTTTCTTGTATAAGTTTGTGTAAAACGGTTTCATACTAAATATAATATGGAGTACATATAAAATAAGATTGTCTACTAATTTAATGTAGGACGGTCTCATATCAGAAGGTGAATTTTCTATTAGGCAACTGCTTGCTTTTCATTACTATGTACTCCTCTGATCCCATCTAAATTAATTATTTCCCTTAATTTGATTAAATACTTTTCACAAATAATATTAAAAGATAACCAGTACAAAACATTTTTTTTTAAGGGTTAAAAGACGAATAGTTCAACATATGAATACTAGGAAATACGGACTAAAATTTAGTTTGAATGTGTAGGATAAATATCAGAATTATCTACTTGATCCGTTAAAAATTTACTCTAGTCGGTATGTTTTTACACCAAAAAAAACATGTAGCCTAAGCTACAAGAGTAAAGGGCCACTAAAATTAGACGCAAAATTTCTTCTATGATCATTATCGAATCATACACCCTCCAATTCTTACGATTCACAATATTTTATTTATTATAATTAATTAATAATCCTCACAAATCATAGAAAAGTAGCAATTTAAAATAATCGGAGAGAGTATAGGTTTTTTTTTGTTCAACGAAAAACGCAAACCTGAGACCTATTGTCCCAGACTACCTAGCTTTAACCACTAGGCTAAGACATCTTCGGTATCGGTAACAATAGAAAATATGATCATTTTATATTAAAAATGAATAGTAAGAATAATCACATTTTTATTCCGTCGTAGACAACATATCCTAAACGAGATACTACGCATTAAACACCCATCAAATCACCAAAATGACAATTAAAAAGGTTCATATAGACATTTAATAATCATCTAGTATGTTTTTTTTAGTGATAAACATCTAAGTTTGATGCTTTCATATAGTGAAAGTGAAACCCTTCTCTTTGCATGTGCACAACTATACAAATCCGGTAACACAAAGAAGCTTGTTTGTGGCGGATTTGTGAAAGGTGGTAAATTGTTTGGTGGGTTCCAAAAAATCAAATCACAAAAAACAATCTATAAAAAGAGAGGCACTATATAATTGGATGAATAAAGAAAATTTTGAAGTGGAAAAAACTTAATAGGGTTTCCTTGTAAGGAAAGTGAAAAAATCTAAGTAGGGGGAAAGAGGTACGGAGTAGTATTTAACCCGTTATACTCCCTCCGTCCCAAAATGATTGTCCTATTTACTTTTGCACAATAATTAAGAAAATTGTGTAATGATGGGGGTATATAGGCAATTATAACTACTTTATAAGGTGATTGGTGAGATGATGTCAATTAGATGATTATGCAATTAAAGAATTATACAACCAGTTGTACATAGCTCTATGTACAGCTAGTTTTAAGATTTTGAGCTTTATAAAAAAGATTTCGAGTTTTGCTGTAAACTTTCTGAGCTGTAAAGTTGTCGATTTAAATCACATAAATGTTTAAGCTCGAAAACTTACAACTCAGCTCAAAATTTTTTATAAGATCAATAAATATACACAAAAGTTCAAAAACTTTGTCTTGGTTGTACAATGCTAATGTACAACTAGGTGTATAATCCTATTTTCCAGGTGGATTGGGTTAATGAAATGACAAAATGGTAAATAATTCATCTTAGTAGGGATGAAGTTGTAAAAAAGATAGACTAAAAAGGAAAGTTGAGAAATAAGACAATCTTTAAAAACCTACCCAAAAAGAAATACGGGACAATCTTAGTGGGACGGAGGGAGTAATATAGTGACACACACCCTCATCACAAGGGAGACTAACTGATCCGATAATTGAGTCTCGCACCATACAATATACTCCCTTCGAGTTCCTATCATTGACACGTATTTATTTTTGTACTTAGTTTGATCTTTTACTCACTTTCCATTTTAGGTCATAAATGTGTAATTCACATTATTCACTCATTTTTCTCTCTTCCTTCTTTTTTTAACCATAGGAATTCAGTACATTTGTATGATAAAGTTTCATGTATGAAACTATCTTACTTACGGAGTAAAATTTATGTAACTCCTGTCCTAATTAATTAAGATCTTATTAAAGTCTAAATCAGTAAAAGAGTAATTGCATTACAATTTACTACTACTAACAATTGTTATTGTTGGCAAAAAAAAAAAAGGATACAAATTATACTATACAACCGTTGTACCGTATGACAGACCTAATTTATGCTAAACAATTACCACTTTATATTATTTAGTGACCACTTTAAGTTAAATAGTGACCACATTTTTATATGAAAAAGTGGTAACTATTTATCTAAAAGTGGTAACTAACCTAAAATGATCAATTTTTATCATAAGTTGCAAACTTTTACTACTGTCACATGGTACAACGATTGTACAGAATAATTACTCAAAAACAATTGTTATTGGGTTTTTTTAGGGAGTAAATGAGACGATTATTGAGGTATACAGATCATCCAAAGTATAAGGAATTTGGTGATGTGGCCGTATATAATTAGTGCACATTTTGTGTATAAATTAATGATATAAGTCAATGGTCTTATTTACGGCCACGCTATCACACCTAAAAATATAATCACCAAAATTGATTTCGTACAACTAATCCCATACTTAATAATTACTTAATTACTAGATCTCAACGTCCTACACTGACATTAATCATTTTTTTAATTAACACTTTCAAATTTACTGTGCAACTCCGTATCAATATCCAAGTGTTCGTCCACCAGAGACGTAAATGGAAAATACGATTATATACCTGGTTGTACAATAGCATTGTACAACCAAACAAAAACGGTTGACCTTATACAATTTTCTAAGGTGAGTTGTAAATTTTTGAACTTAAACACTTAGTGATTTAGCTCGACACTTTTCCACTAAAGCTCAGAAAGTTTACAACAAAACATGAACTTTTTTGATAAAGCTTAAAATCATAAAATCAGTTTTACATAGAGTTACGTGCAGTACTCCCTTTTTGACATTTATTTACCTTTGATCAAAATATTTTTTTCAAAAAGAATATATAAAAGATAAATAAATAATTAAAACGAAAAGAATAGATGAGACTCTTAGGAGGTACTTACACTTTTGTAAGTGCAAATTCTTTTTTGTGACGAAGATATTCATTACAAACTTGTGATGGGTTAAATAAAAGTTATTCTTCCTTGTGACAGATAATCTATCGTACTGTTAAAACGGGTCAGTTATTGCCCATTTGACCATTTAGTTAGATAGAGACAAAACATTGTTCATAAGGAATAACAATGTCTTTGTTTGTTTCTATCTAAATAGGTAAATATTTGATCCGTTAGAATAATATGACGGATATCTCCATCACAAACAATAATTTGTTGTAAAATAATAATGCGTGCACTTTGGTAGATAGGCAAATCATTTGCTACTCCCTATATTTTTCTAACCAAGTGATATTATTTGACCCGTCGTCAATTTGTGAGAATTATATCCGTGACAAAGAGTTTTCACTTTTCTAAAATAATTAAAACTAGCTGGCTAAACCAAAAGAAAATGAAAAAGTGTACTTAGATTTTCTTTTCAGCTCACCTTAATTAAGTTCAGATTCATACGAGTATAATTCAGTCCTATTAAATTTGGTTGTATCAGTTAATCCAGTCTCACCCAGTTTTTTTTTTTTTACTGCAATTCAAATCAAATCAAATCAACTTTATTCCATTTCATTCAACTCTGTTTGATCAAATTCACCTAGCAGTTAAAAAGAGCAAGGTCATAACAATTGAGTCGAATTTATCCTCAACTAATAATTGACAATAGAAGGGATTTGGAACATCACTATCGCTAGAAGACGAGACAGTTTACGAACAATACAACTCGGCTTAGACAAATTTCAGCACGATTAAACTCATCTCAATAGTGAGTAAGTGAGCTACAAATGACTCAGACTAAGGGTAACATTATCAGCCAGACTATCCAAAGTCTTTAAGACTCTGCCACCTCAGCTTTCACTAACTCTTAAGACTAGTTAATACGGAGTATAGAAACAACCGACTCATAAATTGAGTCCACCAAACAAGCAAAGAAGTCAACTTCGCTCTACTCTCATCCCTCACCATGCCTCAATCGTTATACAACCACCACCATCCACCCACAACAACCTACACGGCCATGGCTCGTTTGACAATGGTGTGATTAGCCTACATGTCGCCCCAACTTACCCACTTCTATCCGATGATCATAGACTATCAGTTCGCACATAAATTCGACAGGCCAATAATGATTTAACACCGAAGGCTACAAAAGGGATAGCAGGATAGTAATATTGAAAAGATTGACATGATTCTATATCTCTCTCATCCAAATAATTCTTTACACATACTATAAATGAACAATCCAATCAATTCTTTACATTCCCTTTTTGGCAAAAGACTTTCCCTTATAATCCTCATATCTTTCATCTATTTACACAAAATGTCATTTTATTTCCAGTTTGATGAACCCATAACATCATTTGATTTACCAATAATACCCTTCTTTTTATCACTTTTCTTAAAAGTTGTGAAATTGGTTTGTAAAGTATTGAATGGATGAGAGTATTACAAAACACGTTACCCTTTTAATAATAAGACATGCATTTACGCAGAATTAATAAACTAGTAAGAAGAAAATGAAAGTGTGATTTAACTAATAAATGTGCCTGTCCTAAGTGGTTTAAAAACTTATCTAATCAAGCATAACATTTAATGTTAGGGGTTAAGAGTGGTGTTTAGAGCCTACAATGGTGTTACAAATCAGGTGAACAAGGGGGCATGATGGACATAATTCATGACCCACAATCCATGAGATTCACCATTTTCAACCCAGTTACTTCATGATGAGCAGAGGATATATCCATGACTCATGACTTAACCAAAGAAGCATAATTAAAGGGTAGTTGAAGTTACAACTACAAGGAACACATGTATGTAGGAGATTATATCTAGTATCAACCCATGTAATCAAGTGTCACACATAGTTAATTAAGTAAAAATGTGAACAAATGGTCTTAATCAAAATTTCGAGGTGAATCTCAATTAATATTTCCGTAGTTTTTATACTTTAACACGCCTTTTTACTTAGAATGTCGAAAAGTGGATAAGCACAACCCCCAGTAAAACGGTAACTATATAAGAAGACCACAGCAAAACTTCGGAAAACTATACCGCCCTACCTCCCACATAAAGGCAATGGTAATGTCAACAAATTGACGATTGCCTACATCAACGAGACACCCATACTATATAGTGTGGCTCTATTCGGGGTTTAGGTGAATGCAAGTTATGAGGGAAAGAATTCACAACTTCCTATTTTCTCCGGTTGAAATTGAATTGAGTTGCGTTGATGAATTCAGTAGACTAGACATCATAGGTCTAACTCGGCCTGGCAGCCACATAGGGTCAATTTTCCCGACCCAACAGACCTTCCAATTCGGATAGGGCACGGGCCACATTTCCATGGCTCCGCCAGACCAGACCCATGAAAATAGCAAATTAAAATTAAAACAATGGCTATCTAGACCGACTCGCCAAACCCAAGTTGGTCCAATCAGCCATCTTTGAAGGGCCTAGATCTTGCCACACTTTCTAAGACCGGCCTGCACCAGCCAAATTTTTGGCTGTTGAACTGAATTTATTAGAGCTAACCTCAATTAAAAACTGGAGTAAATAGCTAACATATCCATCCAAGAGCTAATTACATAGGATTAGCTATCTACTTTTCTACATCTCCCACATCGAATTTTAATTATAGGTGTTTAACTTGCACAAGTGTCAACAGAAATGAGTGAATTAGGTTGGAGAAAGAAAGTAGATAGTAATTCTCCTTGATCATAAAAATAAGGAAATAAGGTCCTGTTCTTTTGGACTTATATTCAGTCAGTTTCAGTTCAGTTCAGTTCAGCTCCATGAGGCATATTTTGTCTCTATATTTCAGTCAGTTTCAGTTAAATTAAGTTCAGTTAGGTAAAGTTCAGTCAATTTCAGTCCAAAAGAACATGGCCTAAATGGTTGAAAAAAACAGACAGAGAAACTCAACCTCTAAACCCAAATTTTTGTTTGTGACAATCATATCCATCACAAATTTGTGATAGATCAAGTAGCGTAGATAGGACAAGTAAAAAGTGATTTATCGTTATCTATCTACATGGTAATATAGACGTTATAAGTTTGTGACGGATATTATCCTTCACACAATCACACCAATTGATTTCTATATCAACATGATTGAACAGATTCAACTTGTACGGATTAATAATCATGCAATCATAGAGAAATTTGAATGTAGCAACCCAAAACCCAGCTGTAAAAGTAAGTACTCTAGTAATAATTATTATTATCCATGAGACAATCACATATACACAAGAAACACATTGCATGTCAATAATGGGACAAAATCCAGATGTTCCAGTGACAGTAACAAACACAAAACTTATGGCTGCGGATTACTAGAATCCCCAACGTCAACCACTATCTAACATAATCATAATCTTAATTACTATAATATGTTCTCATAGATGATTAACATAATAAACTCTCGTAGTTAATTAATTAATTAATATGAACAAGACCGTAAGGGTTAGTACATGGCAAAGGTGGGTGTTTGACACGACAACAGTCAGGAAAAACGACAAGGAATAGTTAATTAATACCAACTCCGATCTTCCTTTGTACTTATCACTTTATCAATGCCACGATATTCCATCACACTCATATAACTATTAAGCCTAAGTCAAACACCACATTATGAATCTTAAGTCTTAATCTTCCGATAGAGAATACAGACGGAGGATGATAAACTACCTTCGTCTCATTAAGATTGTCTCACTTCATTAAAATATTTCTCACATATAATAGAAAAATGAGATAATTTTTTAGGAATCGTGGAAGTATGAAATATGTTACTCCATTGGATTTGGTTTTCTAATTATGGTGATTTTAGAAGTCTGCCTTACGCTTGTTTTTAGGTACGTATAGGGATGGCAACGGGGCGGGTATGGCTCGGGTCCGGAAGGACCCGGACCCGTCCCTAAAAAGTTGGACCCGGGCCCGACCCGGACCCTTAAGGGTCCAGAAATGTTAGACCCTTACCCGGACGATGGGTACGGGTAGGGTCTGGGTCCGTCATGGGTCCAATGTGCGACAATTTAATATGTATAATATTTTTAACGTATACGATTTATAACCCGATATTTCAAAAGCCAAATTAAAATACAATAAAATTAAGGACAGAACAGTATGAGACACTACGAAAGGAGTAGTAGTATGTGAGTATTAGGCCTAATTAAGTGAGGCAGTAGTGAATAAATTAAGGGGAAGAGCTGGATAAAGGGAGGAGGGTTCATGGAAGAAGAGAAGTAATGGGAGTTGGAGGTTTGGTACTGCACTACTGCGGCATAAAATGAAGAGAAGAGTGGATATTAAGGTTTTGCGATGAGTCATTAGTAGTTATGTATATACTCTCTATATATATTTTTAAATTTATTATATTTATACGGGTCCAAGGGTCGGGTCCGGGTATGACTTTTAGGACCCGGACCCGGAATATTTTTGACGGACCCGTACCCGACCCATACCCGCAGGGTCTAAAAAAAATGAGACTCGTACCCGACGGGTCTGGGCAGGATCCCGGACCCATTGCCATCCCTAGGTACATACCTTACACGGTAAATATAGCATCTACTCTGTATATACTTATATTTGACAACAATCAACGATGCAAAGTCTTTTCTATTTGGTCAGGAACAACGCCCCTCGAGAGATAATAGAATATTAAAGTACTTGAAAGGGGTTTGGATGGAGTTAGAAACCGAAGTCCGAAAGAGTTCTGAATTCACTCCAATCCATAGTTTGATGTTTGGCTGAAACTTTTGGAATAATTTTGGTTGGGCATTTATGAATTGAGATTCTAACTTCGTCACAATCCTTGGAATCTCACCCAAATCTTCAACCTCAAGTTTCCAATTTCATTCCACCTTAAAACAATCGTAAACAAGTATGAGTATCTAATTACTTTACTTCAAATCACACTCCTCGTTCAAATCCATTCCAATACTCCAATACTTTGAACCAAACGCCTAAATTCACTCCAACCCCTTGAAATTCCAAACCATAGTCTCCACCCATTCCAACTCCATCCTCTTACTTGCACCATAAATAATACTCCATAGCTTACTCGTGTTAGAATCCATTCCATTTAATTCCTTTTCTTTGAACCAAACGACCTCTAAAAGTAATTAAACTACTGAGGATATTGTATTTCCGATTTCAAAATCTAAGACTTAATTTTGATAGGTTCGTATACAACATTTTTAAAATAAATGTGTTAAACTACAGTAAAAACAGAAAGATTATATTTTTATATTCAATAGAGTGACCTTATTTATTATCATATGGATAAGGGATACATTTAAATCCACTCTTAATCATATGAATTTTGGAATTTTAGAACTTGATAACTTAGATTGCAAGTTTGCAACCGAATCTAAAACATAATACTCCTTCCGTATCTATATATAAGAATTAACACCTCATAAAATCATATTCAAATCCTATCATTTACCATCCCTGATCAGGAGTCATGACTGTGTCGCATACTCGCATTAGATCCACATAAGTCGCTTTCCCCAAATAAAATTTGAGAATGGCCATAAATGCAGCTTACATGGCTGCATTATGTGGCTTATTAATAGTAATTCCAATTTAGAGTACATGTCTTGACTCATTATAAGACTTACGGTAATACAATACTCCCTCCGTTCCATTTGATTCTTTGCGTTTGTTTTTTCACACTTGTCAATACACGTTTTTTTGTTCATATCTTTAGCTAAATATTTCTAAAAATTATAAAAATTCGATATTTATAACGCATTCGATTAAACAATTTAAACAAGATCTCGCATGACTATATTTTATCTTATATATTAGAAGTTATATCGCAATTTCATCCACTTATGAATAGTGCCCAAAAAACAAATGTAAAGAATCAAAATTGATAAATTCAGCCTACAGTTTATATTTTACCATGGAGACGCTCGTCCACCTCACATTTCTCCCTCCATGCCCACATTAACCCACTCTCCGGTCTACACTATTTCTTAAATCAATGAACCCTACATTCACACACAAAAAAATAGATAAAATAACGAAGATCTTTAATTGGAGCTCACATTATAAACTCTCTCTCCTCCATAGATTCATCTGCCATCCCTAAGGATACACTCTCAATCCATTGCCAACCAAGTCCTCAAAAAACGAAAATATATTCAACCTCAAAATTTCCATCTTCATCCCACTTTGCTACAGTAACAATCAATTTCAACCTCAAACCAAACAACCATAAACAAATACGAGTTCTAACTCAATACCTTCGTGGAAACATCATTCCTAAATCAAACCACCTCACATTTCTCCATCCATGCCCACATTAACATACTCTCCTGTATTTCTTAAATAAATGAACCCTACATTCTCACACACAAAAATAGATAAAATAATGTAGATCTTTAATTGGGGCTCACATTATAAACTCTCTCCCCTCCGTAGATCCATCTGTTATCCCTAAGAATACACTATCAATCCATTGCTAACTAAGTCCTCAAAAAAAAGATTCTACATTCAACCTCAAATATCATCTTCATTCGACTTTGGTACAGTTACAATCAATTTCAGCCTCAAATCAAACAACTATAAACAAATAGAATTTCTAACTCAATACCTTCGTGGAAATATCATTCTTATACTTTGAATCAAAAAACAACCTCACATTTCTCCATCCATGCCCACATTAACACACTCTCCACTATTTCTCAAATCAATGAACCCCAAATACACACAAAAAATAGATTAAAAAAAAAGTAGACCTTTAATTGGGGGCTCACATTATAAACTCTCATTCCTCCATAGATTCATATGTCAACCCTAAAGATACACTCTGAATCCATTGCTAACTAAGCCCTCAAAAAACAAAAACATATTCAACCTCAAATTTCCATCTTCATTCCACTTTGATATAGTTATAATCAATTTCAACCTCAAATTAAACAACCATAAATAAATAAGAGTTCTAACTCAATACCTTCGTGAAAATATCATTCCTATCCTTTGAATCAAACCACTTCACATTTCTCCCTCCATGCCCACATTAACATACTCTTCTCTATTTCTTAAATCAATGAACCCTTCATTCACACATAAAAAAATAAAATAAAATAATATATATCTTTAATTGGAGGCTCACATTATAAACTCTCACTCCTCCATAGATTCATCCATCATCCTTAAGGATCAACTCTCAATCCATTGCTAACTAAGTCCTCAAAAAATAAAAATATATTCAACCTCAAATTTCAAACTCCAATAAATTCATTTGTCATCTCAAAGAATACACTCTCAATCCATTGCCAACTAAGTCCTTGAAAAACGTGAATATATTCAACCTCAAAATTTCCATCTTAATCCCACTTTGCTACAATTATAATCAATTTCAACCTCAAACCAAACAACCATAAACAAATACGAGTTCTAACTCAATACCTTCATGGAAACATCATTCCTATCCTTTGAATCAAACCACCTCACATTTCTCCATCCATGCCCACGTTAACGCACTCTCCTCTATTTCTTAAATCAATGAACCCTACATTCACACACATAAATAAATAAAATAATGTAGATATTTAATTGAGGCTCACTTTATAAACTCTCTCCCCTCCGTAGATCCATCTGTCATCGATAAAGATACACTCTCAATCTATTACTAACTAAGTCCTCAATAAACGAATATACATTCAACCTCAAATTTTCATCTTCATTCCACATTGCCACAGTTACAAACAATTTCAGCCGCAAACCAAACAACCATAAACAAATAGAAGTTCCAACTCAATACCTTCGTGGAAATATCTCCTCCACATATTCATCTGTCATCCCAAAGAATACACGCTCAATCCATTGCTAACCAAGTTCTCAAAAAACGAAAATATATTCAAACCTCAAATTTCCATATTCATTCTACTCTGCTACAGTTACAATAAATTTCAGCCTCAAACCAAACAACCATAAACAATAAGGAGTTCTATCTCAATACCTTCATGGAAATATCATTCATATCCTTTAAATCAAACCAACTTACATTTCTCCCTCCATGCGCACATTTACACACTCTCCTGTATTTCTTAAATCAAAGAACCCTACATTTACACGCACAAAAATAAATACGTAAAATAATGTAGATCTTTAACTGGGGCTCACATTATAAACTCTCTCTCCTACATAGATTCATCTTGTCATCTCAAATAATACACTCTCAATCCATTGCAAACTAAGTCCTCAAAAAAGAAAAACATATTCAACCTCAAATTTCCATATTCATTCCACTTTGCTACAGTTACAATTAATTTCAGCCTCAAATTAAACAACCATAAACAAATAGGTGTTCTAACTCAATACCATCGTGGATATATCATTCTTATCCTTTAAATAAAATCACCTCACATTTCTCCATCAATGCCCACATTAACACACTCTCCTCTATTTCATAAATCAATGAACCCTACATTCACACACAAAAAAATAGATAAAATAATGTAGATCTTTAATTGGGGTTCACATTATAAACTCTCTCCCCTTCGTAGATCCATCTGTAATCCCAAAGAGTACACTCTTAATCCATTGCTAACTAAGTCCTCAAAAAATGAAAATATATTCAACCTCAAATTTTCATCTTCATTCCACTTTGCTACAGTTACAAACAATTTCAGCCGCAAACCAAACAACCATAAACAAATAGAAGTTTCAACTCAATACCTTCGTGGAAATATCTCCTCCACAGATTCAACTGTCATTCCAAAGAATAAACTCTCAATCCATGTCTAACCAAGTCCTCAAAAAACAAAAATATATTCAAACCTCAAATTTCCATCTTCATTCCACTTTGCTACAGTTACAATCAATTTCAGCCTCAAACCAAACAACCATAAACAAATAGGAGTTTTATCTCAATACCTTCGTGGAAATATCATTCCTATCCCTTGAATCAAACCAACATACATTTCTCCTTCCATGCCCACATTAACACACACTCCTCTATTTCTTAAATCAATGAACCTTACATTCACACGCAAAAAAAATAGATAAAATATGTAGAACTTTAATTGAGGGCTCAAATTATAAATTCTCACTCATCCATAGATTCATCTGTCAACCTTAAGGATACACTCTCAATCCATTACTACCAAAGTCCTCAAAAACGAAAATATATTCAGCCTCAAATTCCAAACTTCATTCCACATTGCAACAATTACAATCAATTTCAACCTCAAACCAAACGACCATAAACAAATATGAGTTCTAACTCAATACCTTCGTGGAAACATCATTCCTATCCTTTGAATCAAACCACCTCACATTTCTCCATCCATGCGCAACTTAACACACTCTTCTCTATTTCTTAAATCAATGAACCCTACATTCACACACAAAAAATAGATAAAATAAGGTAGATCTTTAACTAGGGCATTAAACTCTCTCTCCTCCATAGTCTCATCTTGTCATTTCAAATAATACACTCTCAGTCCACGGCTAACTAAGTCCTCAAAAAACGAAAACATATTCAACCTCAAATTTCCATCTTCATTCCACTTTGCTATAATTACAATCAATTTCAGCCTCAAATTAAACAACTATAAACAAATAGGAGTTCTAACTCAATACCTTCGTGGAAATATCATTCCTATCCTTTGAATCAAATCACCTCACATTTCTCTATAAATGCCCACGTTAACCCACTCTCCTCTATTTCATAAAATGAACCCTACATTCACACATAAAAAAAAAATAATGTAGATCTTTAATTGGGAATCACATTATAAACTCTCTCCCCTCCATAGATTCATCCGTCATCCCTAAGAATACACTCTTAATCCATTGTTAACTAAGTCCTCAAAAAATGAAAATATATTCAACCTCAAATTTTCATTTTCATTCCACTTCGCTACAGTTACAATCAATTTCAACCGCAAACCAAACAACCTTAAACAAAAAGAAGTTCTAACTCAATACCTTCGTGGAAATATATCCTCCACAGATTCATCTGTCATCCCAAAGAATACACTCTCAATACATTGCTAACTAAGTCCTCAAAAAACGAAAATATATTCAAACCTCAAATTTCCATCTTCATTCCACTTTGCTACAGTTACAATAAATTTCAACCTCAAACCAAACAACCATAAACAATAAGAAGTTCTATCTCAATACCTTCGTGGAAACATCATTACTATCCTTTGAATCAAACCACCTCACATTTCTCCATCCATGCGCACATTAACACACTCTTCTTTATTTCTTAAATCAATGAACCCTACATTCACACACAAATAAATAGATAAAATAATGAAGATCTTTAACTGGGGCTCACATTATAAACTCTCTCTCCTCCATAGATTTATCTTGTCATCTCAAATAATACACTCTCAATCCATTGCTAACTAAGTCCTCACAAAACGAAAACTTATTCAACCTCAAATTTCCATCTTCATTCCACTTTGTTACAGTTACAATCAATTTCAGCCTCAAATTAAACAACCATAAACAAATAGGAGTTCTAACTCAATACCATCGAGAAAATATCATTCCTATCCCTTTAATCAAATCACCTCACATTTCTCTATCAATGCCCACATTAACACACTCTCCTCTATTTCATAAATCAATGAACTCTACATTCACACACACAAAAATAGATTAAATAATGTACATCTTTAATTGGGGCTCACATTATAAACTCTCTCTCCTCCATAGATTCATCTGTCATCCCTAAGAATATACTCTTAATCCATTGCTAACTAAGTCCTCAAAAAATGAAAATATATTCAACCTCAAATTTTCATCTTCATTCCACTTTGCTACCGTTACAATCAATTTCAGCCGCAAACCAAACAAACATAAACAAATAGAAGTTCTAACTCAATACCTTCGTGGAAATATCCCCTCCACAAATTCATCTGTCATCCCAAACAATACAATCTCAATCTATTGCTAACTAAGTCTTCGAAAAAACGAAAATATATTCAAACCTCAAATTTCCATTTTCATTCCACTTTGCTATAGTTACAATCAATTTCATCCTCAAACCAAACAACCATAAACAAATAGGAGTTCTATCTCAATACCTTCGTGGAAATATCATTCCTATCCTTTGAATCAAACCAACTTACATTTCTCCGTCCATGCCCACATTAACACACTCTCCTCAATTTCTTAAATCAAATAACCCTACATTCACACACACACACAAAAAAAAAGACAAATAATGTAGATCTTTTTTTGAGGGTCCAATTTATAAACTCTCACTCCTATATAGATTCATCTGTCATCCTTAAGGATACACTCTCAATCCATTACTAACTAAGTCCTCAAAAAAACAAAAATATATTCGGCCTCAAATTTCAAACTTTTTTCCACTTTGCTACAGTTAGAATCAATTTCAGCTTCAAACCAAACAACCATAAACAAATAGGAGTTCTAACTCAGTACCTTCGTGCAAATACCATTCATATACTTTGAATCAAACACCCCCTAATGTACTCTATCGATCATTATCTAAGAGAAATATTTTAGAGGTTTAAATTTTCCTAAATATTTTTTGGTATGACAGAGTATATTTAGTAGTGATGCCTAAGAAAAAAACTTAGAGTGAAACTTTGTCCAAACATCTTTACTCCATCCCCTCCTTTTCCTTTATCCGTCTTCCCTCTCTTTTTCGTTCATTCTATTTTGTTATCCAAACACATTGTTAGGCAAGGGTCAAAAAGTGTGCTCACGAACTAATTGTCTACATAGTAGGGTGACTTAGAGGGAATTCTATTCAAAGATGCCTAGTCCATCCTCCCTTTTATCATTCTTTCATTTCCTTACCTTCTACTCCGTATTTTATAATCCAAACACAATATTAGTTAAGGGTCAAAAAAACTTTCCAATGAACCAACCCTTTTCTAATGTCGTTTTACAGATGCATGGCAGCATGCATAAAAAGCCTACTATATACAAAGATAGATTTTAAAATGCCAAAACTCATTTTTATTATATTTAGTGGAGTAATAGTTAGGGAATTCGGGAATTATTAGGTGCCCACGTCGTGGCTGCCTATTTTTTGGTTTGGTTAGCACAAGTAAAACATCCAACGGTTCAACGTCACAATTAGGAGGCAACCAAATATAGCATTCCTACCACATGCAATGAGAATCAAACAGTGACACGTAGCTGCTGACATTCACAATCAACAAAAAGAATTTATTCGTATTGTCAATTAATCATACAATGTTGAATTTGTTACGTTTGCAACACAAAGCTACCAGGGAAAAAAATAATTATACTAACTTATACTTGTAAAAACACAAGGATTACCCACTACGATTATAAATAAACTGTTTTTGATCAACCATAATAAAAAAATGAATAGAAATTTGCTCAATCGAAAGTCAAGACCCTATTTTTTTTCAGTCTAAAAAGGACTTAACTAAACTCAAGAGAGCTAAACTCAGTTGATGAGAACGTTGAACTGAAGTGACTAAACTTAAATGAACCGGAAAGAGCGGAGTTTAATTCCCAAGATAAAACTAGTAGCTACTTTTTTGAGTCATTTTGATTTAATCATATTTCAAAGCAAACTAACAAGAACCTAAATTCCAGTTAACATGGCAAAAAAAAAAGCAACATTCTCCCAATGACATTACTCAAGAAGACTTTTGGAAAGAGTTGCAAAATAAAGATAACAAATTCATAGTAATTGATAGATGAACCATCTCGACAAAAACCTTAAGTATGGTTGACGCCCAACTAAATATATATATATCCATTACACCCCTTACCCGAATCTCAATGCACACGACATTTGGTCAAGCTGGCTCTGATCCTATCATAGATGAACCATCTCAACGACTCAACCAAAAAGCTTAAGGCTAATATATTTATATGCTAGTCCGCCCCTCAGTCGAATGGGCTTGAAGAGTGGTTAGTGCACAAACCCCTCTACAATGTGCTGAAATCCCACTTGTGAGATTTTGAGATTTTTGAAAGCTATCAAGATTCGAGCATACGGTCACGTTGATTCAGATAGCAGGTTAGATGAATCATCTCAACCAAAACCTTAAGGGGATGGTTGAGACTCAACTAATATATTTATAACCTACTAGCAGTATCACGATATGACACAGCAATTGAACGTCGTAGAAGTTGGTTCATGAAATTTAGACTTAAGATGAACATGAACAAATAAAGAAACACTCGAAAGCATTAACTGTCTAATACGGAGTATATGAAAAAGACTTGCACCTTATATCAGTACTTGCATTGTAGGCTTTGTAGCACAGGTGGCTGTAGAATGAATCACATCTTCTATACTCCTCTGATTAACTTCTGGCTGGCTTAAGTTAACATCATAATCCAAGTTGGGATAAATTGGGTCCTTCTGAGGTCAGTCAGGTCGCTCTCTGATTGATTCAAAAAATGTCTAATCCATTTCTGCATCGCAACAAGTGAGAAGGTAAATGAGATGACCCTTGCGAAGTTAGTACTTGTAACTAGGAGAAGATTGGTATTATCAAATCTACTGGTTTTTGACAGAAACTGAAAAGGCTGACAAGTGTAATTCAGCATTTAATGGCCACATCAATTTCGAAAATACAGGTGAAATGATGAATGTTAACATCGTTACCATCCTGGTATCCATAGGCAGCAGGTAAAAAAGAAATCGTAGAGAAAAAGGTATGGAGTAATATTTATTCAATATTTCCTTGGAAACCGTCTAAAAATAAGGAAACTTAATATGAAATCATCAGAACTACACACATTTAGCCACAAACAGGATAATCAAACTCAAGGGACCCCAAACGCCTATCCTGTTTACCAAGCCAGTTTAATTCATAACAAATGAAGCTTGTAAGGTCCACAGTCACAGTAACTAAGTCTGCTCCTTTTTACCTTGGTTCGTGATCGACATAATAATTGTAAAATCCACAAATGTAAAACTTTGATTGAAGTATGATGGACTGACAATAGAAGAGAAGACCAATGGTTTGTGTGAAACTCGGGTCTAGGTATCCTACATCAACCAAAATAATCTATCGTGCATTACCAGTGAAAGTTTGACATCATATCGATAAAGAATGTATGAATAATTTGTACAGAATACAGGCCCTATGCCAGCAGTAAGGAAATACGTAGTTGAAAGTCAAGTGAAATGATCATGCTAATATCCAGACAATCAAACGTTAACTACACACATCAACATTGTCATCAACAGAACTACACATAAGTGATAGGGAACGGAGCATGCTGATAAGATATTATGCTGAAGTGGCATGTGACATAAGTTAAAGGATGCACACGAACAAAGTACCATCAAAGCAGATGAAATTAGAAACAGATCGTACAGAACTACTGATTCACGTATATGTATTGAAGATGAGCGCAACATAATGAAGTCGTGGTTGACAACTTAACAGTACCTTTGATTTTGGATGGCAAATATTCCTCTGACAAAAACGAAAGTGAGTGAACAGACAATGCTTCAATCTCAAACTTCACGCCTCTTTCCAGCATCATCTCTATTTCCAGTCTTTTATGTAAATAAGAGTGCTATTCAGCCAACAGTGGAAGCAAGCATCCGGTCATGGCTACTTAAGGGAACCGCTAAAGATGTACCTCCATTGTAGCTCATTCTGAAGGTAGCATCTGCTTAATAATGCTTCCGTTCTCCTTTTGTCTGTCAAGAGGATGAGAGGGTAAAGAATGAGAGGTGTCAATCAGGATAGGCAGCCAACCCTAATGCCCTATCCACATTGACTCTTGTAAGTTCTAAATCACGAATACCATATATTCTTTTTGTCTACCTTCGATTGATAGGGGAAGGAGACATTGCGAAGGAAGTGAGTATCTCTCCGAATCTGATGTAAAAGCACCAATCCAGCAGATCTCTGGTATGCGAAGAAGTTCCGCATCATATGCCATTTCCTTAAGAAAACAATGGTGGAGAAAAAAAACATTAGGATCGAAATTGAAAACACAGTCAGCACCAACTACAGATGATGGTAGTAATTTCAACAACTGGCAGTAAGGAGTTTTATGATGTTACAGCTTGCCTATCGCTTGAGCATTTTTTACAGACCACGCTGATAGTTTAGAAATAAGAACCATTCACATCCACTTGTTAGATAGCTATAATTTCTCAATGTCATCTCTTACTTGCATCATCATGCTCAGTATGTGACATACAAACTACAAGAAAGTGCTTCCAAGAAAAAGATAGAGTTTACTTACCAGAGACCCGAATCGGTACGTGGTCAGGATGTCAAACCCATATGGATCAGAATCCACCAGGCCATACACAGGAATGCATAACTTCTCTGCAAGAAGACGCAAGAATCTGGAAACAAAACCATTTATGGATACAATTGCACACATGAAAGAGATCACCGACTTAGAAGGTAATACACCCACAACAAGCACAAGAGATACCTTCTTGTGGGGATATCTGGGTATCCCCGTCCCTGTAAAAGCTACAGACAGTTAACACTTACATTGAGTATAACTTTATCAAAAAAATGAAAGGTTGGCACACTGACCGTAATAACAATGCATCGGTTGAAGCTGCAGAACTGATCATTGGCTAAACGCTGAAAAACTTTAAGCGTTGATAAGGATTAGTTGGTTGAAAAAACATCATTGGTTGAAAAAGCTTCATTTTATCTGAAGATCAATGATGGAACTTGGTACCTGACTCCTTTTCAACAACTAAGATGTATCGAGCAAAGCTGAGGATATGTGAACCCATGAGTCAAGGAAAAATTGAAGTTAGCAACACGGCTCACATATTTATCGCATACGCCCAGATTGGTGGATAAGTGGATCAAATTAAAGTATTTCTCAAAAATGGTAGCAACGAGGAGCATCTGAACATGACATTTTTTTAACTATGTATATTGAGCCATCATTCAGCTCAAAACAAAACTCTTGTTCAATTGGATATCATGAATATCTTCAACTTGAACCGGAATAGATTGAGCCTGAAAACAAATAGATCCAGTGTAAATCTGAATCATCTTTTAGTTTAATGGCATTAATTATAGTGGTAACTTACATTATTAGGACTTAATAGACAATCAAACTTTTTTCCATCTTCAGTAAATCTTATCCAGCCCATCACTAATCTGAAAAGAGCCGATGCTAAATACGTGTGAATGAAAACTGCAGAAAATGCTTGTGGAGTATATTTCAAAAATTGAAGAAACAACCAGCTAGAATCACGGTGCCAGAAGACAATAAGGTTCTGTGTGCAGTATGCTTACATAGTCGCACAGTTCGAAAATAAATTTAATACTCTAATCTTTACCATACTTGTCAAACGGTTAACATCGATTTGCGATTGTCCGTAGAATTAAAAAAAATCATCAATCAGCCTGAAAGTGCACCATTTCAATTATAGTTTTATGCCTTAGAATAATTGTAACCACTTGCAAGACTTGCAACCAAATAAGCATTTTCATAACATAAAACTTGTGGGAAAACCAGGAAGTAGAATAATCAGAGATACAAGGGAGAACTGAAGGAGAAAAGGCTGAACAAGTATAGATGTAGATACCCTTTTGCAACAGAAACCTGCACAATGTGAAAGTACAGTGTAATTAACCAAAAAAATTGATTTTAAAAACATACTCCCTCTAAATATTCAGAACTTAATAAAGAAGAACAAGTTCAGAAATTTGGGTTGTTTTACTCCCTCTCTTCATATCCAAACACCCAAGAAAGGTGGGCCACTGGTGTTTAGATTTGAAGGGAGGGAGTACACTTTAACATACATTTATATGAGACAAGAGAACCTAAAGACAACTCAGGTCACTAGTTCGAGAGTACCCTACAGTCCTATAGATTACACCTCAAACCATAAATTTTTTTGGTTTCAACAAGCCAGCCTTTGATCAACAACAGCACCCCACTGAGGGATCCCACAAATAGCGGATGTACACAGCCTTACCCTTGAGTTAACCTCAAAAAAACACTTTATATGACTGAATTATTTAAGTGCAATTCTGACAGAGAAGCATTACTGGAGGAGCCATTGACATGATTAGAAACATCCCTACTGGATTTATGGATGAATAAGGCAGAGCTTTACAGCGAGTTGAAAGAGCATATAGTAAGAAATCTAAGAATTCAGCAATTTAAGCAGCAAACCACGGAGGATAAAGTATAATACCACATTCAAGTTGTGACGACTGCATTCGAAAAGTATACATAGATCATTTATGGCCCGATCGACAACAGACTGATCTGCATATAAGATAAAATGACCATTCACTTTACCAAGGCAAAACTTTAAAAAATAAATAAATAAATAGCTGAAAATGTTATACGAAGTACTATGGAATGTGTAAACAAACTCTACACCTGAAAATATAGACGGATATGTATAGAATATATCCCGTTTTGATGCATGTCGGTTTTCTTGCAGAAGCTGCTGGACAATTAGTAACACCCTTAATAGGACATCTGTTGGAGGGAAAGATGCATCAATCAAATATTCAAACAGAAAATCATAGTGTAAATGAGATTTTATTGGTAGGCTTTCGATTAATATCTACTTGTAGCTCCAACTTTAGATGTGACCAAAATGGTGTTTAGCACTTACTAGTTCTATGCGCATGAGATTGTTTTTTCAGGGTTAGCATCTCTACTCCTGTGGGCATATTCGAGCTGCAGAGACTAAAACACGAGTACAATCAATTCCCATTTCCGAAAACAAAAACGCTTATCAAGAATCGAATTATTAGGCTTCACAACCATATATAATCATATGTGAAGTGCTCTAGCAAGCAAACAATGAATCAACACCATAATTTATCTACACCTGAACTACAAACCAGAGAGGTACTCTATTCCTATCAATTACCCAACAGTTGTTTGCTTGTTTAGGCTTTTCTTGTCTTGTGAGAATTTATTTTAATCAAACATAAACACCTAAAAATTCCGAAAAAAAAATAAAGTCATGAGGCCGTAAGACGCCATTCATCTTCCCCATTAAATGCATACAATGCAGAGTAATCACACGCTTTAAAGTTAAAAGTACAGTTTTAATTATCGCCTTCTAATCTGCAACATCAATTCATGACAATATTAAAGAACAAAGCTCAAATAGTATAAACTCTCCTAGTCCAATCATGACATTGAAGGTTCAATTCTTACCCACATCACATCGTTAGCATAATTATCATCAGTATCTCTATTACACCACACGATTGCCCATTGGGCTTGGAGTTGACAGGATTCAAACACACGACTTTTGGTCGTGCTGGTTCCAATTCCAACTAATATTAGGGTTTTGAAGGTCAAATCGACCTAAATTACCACATTATCTAGGCAAATTATGTGGCAATTCACGATTCTCGGTCGTGCTGGTTCCAATTCAACTAATATTAGGGTTTTGAAGGTCAAATCGACCTAAATTACCACATTTCCCACGCAAAATTATGTCGCAATTAGCGAGATTACGCTGCAAATTTCCCTAATCAAATTCCCAGACCAAAATATCAAATCAACATACACCGCCATTAAATCAACATCAACAATGTCTAGTAAATCCATACAATTAACCGTCGTCTTAATCACGCAATTGAATACATGAGATAAAACAGTAATTATACCAATTATCAGGTGAATCAGTACAGTAAGTTCTGAATTTATTGATCGAAATCACTGGCGATCGACCATCGCGAAGTTCTATAACAATCGAGCGAGCGAAATCTGGAATTGGGGAAGATGATTAGTAGATAAATGACAAAACTAATTTGAAATCGATTTGGAACCCTAAATTCAAAGGATTTAGTATGATCGCGCAATTAATTTTTACCTCGAATTTTTTCAAGTAGGTCGCTAGGTTTACGACTTGAACGGTTTCCCTCCATTTTTTTATGTTTTGTCGTCACTGCAATTGAACTTTTAGCTCAAATTCGAGTATTTATACCCTCTCGGCTCTCGCCAATATTGTTTAAGTTGGGCTTTGGGCTTAAATTAAATCTCTCGTAAAACCGTCTCATTTAGGTAAATTATGTACTCTCTCCGAGTTTCTATTATTGTCCCATAAGGTTTTGGGTGAAAAATAAGAAAAGGGAAATGAGTGGTTGAAAAAATAAGTAAGAAGAGAGAGAAATAGAAGAGTAATTGTAACCACACATTGATGGCCTAAAAAGAAAAATGGGACAAAAATCAAACTCAGCCCAAAAAGAAAAGTTGAACAATAATAGAAACTTGGAGGGAGTATAATATATACGAGTTCCATTTTCGTCTCAATCATTTACGGAGTACTTTTTACTTTTTATATTACAGGGCAATTGTGAAAATATTTTAATTAAAGTTAATATTTAATACGGAGTATAAATATATTTGTGAAAATATTTTAATCAAAGTTAATATTTAATACGGAGTATAAATATATTTGTGGTAGGAAGGAACGGCAATTGATACCTTTTACTTCTGATGTGTGTGATAAATTCATGTCGAAATTAGTTACTCGTTATCTAGTTTTAAAATTTGATTAGTCTAAAATCATTCACTCTAAAGCCTAGTCAATTAAATTTGATCGGTGTCTTTTCAACTCGAGAAAATAATCATTTTGTGATAATCTAGATGAAGCGCAGGCTGACAGTGAAGTGAATCAGTGATTAAGGCACGTGAATACTCGAAATGACCTTAGGATAAAGATTAAACCTATTTAGAAAATGTAACATGGTTCACCGTAATAAGTTAATAACTTTGTGATCTTTATTTATTATATAAAAGAAGACTCCAACACATCCTACGTGGCGCAGTGAAATTCTTTCATTCCCTCAACGAAGCTCCCTCATCGCACTTACAACTATCATCCTCCTTTTATATATAAATTGCATGCCAAGTCCCTCTATTCTCAAATCGAGGACCATTCAACAAAAAAAAATTAAAAATTTGTGAACCATTGTGAAAAAATTTAATAACCTTGATATTAACTTTAAATTCAATATTTGTAGTCCAAAATTTTATATATGTAGACTTAAAATTTTCAACTTTAATCGAAAAATTTTAAAATCAATATTAACTTTTAAAAAATTTAAATTTTGCGAAAAATGCCAAAATGACAGGTAACTTTAAAATCAATTGACCACATTATAAATTATATTGGTAATTTATCTAATTAAATTGTACAAAAATTGCTAATATCTTTGAGATGATTACAATAATGAATTAATATTTTATATAACTAATGTCACCGATTTTAAATGTTAAATAAATCAAGTAGTCCTTAATATAAAATATAATTTCTGAATTCTAAAATTTTTATGTAGAATATATAAATTGATATGTATTCCTTTTATCCCATCTTAAAAAAAATTAGATAGCTGCAATTATATTCGAATTTAACATTTGGACAATTAAAAATGATATTTATTTAATTAATTAACTTAATGCAAAATTAATTAAAGTAGATTCGAAAAGTTTAATATATTCTTTTGAACAATCTCTTTAAAATCTCCATTTACATTGGTATCTTCAATTTAGTAGACAAAATCTTGAGAGAGACGGTCTCTCAATAACTTATTGAGAGACCACTCTTCAGTACCACTCTTTGTTCTATTCGTACTTTTAAATGAAATTTTGTTTTGTATCTGTGTTTATAAGAAACGTAAACTCTTTATATTTGTATACTCTTTTATGTTAATCGCTTTGGTACCACTGTTATTTCCATTTGTACTTAGTTTCTCAGTAAAGTCTTTTATGTTAATCGCTATTCTATTATGTTTGGTACCACTGTTACTTCCATTTGTAAGTAGTTTCTCAGTAAAGTTAATGAAAGACCGTCTCTTAGGAGACCTACTCTTCTTTAAAAGAAAGAAGATAAACTTAATACGGAGTATTTACAAATTACAATAATAATGTACGGTCTGTCTGTCTATACATACCTTAAATTAAAACCCCACCCAAACGTAAAAAAACAGCGTATATTCTGCAAAATTTGCAAAAAAAAAAAAAAAAAAAAAAAAAACTAACAAACAAAAACAACGCCACAATATTTTAATTGATTTTAAAAAATAAAATAAAATAAAATAAAAAAAAGGCTGGCAATTATGAAGGCGACTCCTGACCGACCTCCTTGCCTGGTTGTTTTGTCTTCTCCACGATCCTTAGCGACGGCGTATGGTATGGTATCAGCTGGCAGGCGCGCCTTTGCCGAAATCCATGGAAGTCCTAGTGGAAGAAGCATACCTGGAGGAGAAATCCGGATAATTATTGTTACTATGGTTATCATCGAGAAAGGAGTCGTGATCGTTTTGGCCGGCGGGACCCTCGTCGAAGTTGAGGGCGTAACTGAGGGGATCGTACTGGAACTTGGCCTGGCCGTGGCGGTGTCGGGCGGTGCGGGAGAGGCGGCATCGGCGAATGAAGGTCTTCCACTTAGGGCCGGCGACGATCTCGGACCACTCGCGGACCTTGTAGAAAGCCTTGATTGGGGTGGCCCACCACTTGCTGTCCGACTCCCCGACCCGTATCCGGTCCCAGAATGAGTTCCGGTTGGACGAGGACGGGGCTCCGAGGGTGAGGTGGGGTTTGGGTGGGGGTCCGAAGCAAGGGAATTGGAAGCAGCACCGGCTGCGTTGGGTGAACTCGGCCTTCACTTCTTCTTCTTCTTCTTCTTCTATAATCACTCTTTCTTCCACTGCCATCTCTTTTCAATTTGGTCGGATTTGCCCCTGGGGAAATTGGAAGGGAAGAGGGAGAAGGGTTTTTAGGTTTGGGGTATCATATTTGTATATGAGGTATATAAGATTAAGATACCATAAGTCTTGCTTGTATAACGGGTCAAATAATTACCGTTTAGACAAATAAGGATAAAGCATGGGTACCACCCATGTTCTTCCTTCTAAATGAACATTATTTGACTCGTTACATTAAAATGACGGTCGCAAACAAGAATTTGTGTACTCCCTCCGAGTTCAAAATAAGGAAGGGGAAATGAGTCTTTCAAAAAAGAAAAAGAAAGAGAAAGAGAGAGAAATGAGAGAGTAATTGTGGACCATATATTGATGGTCTAAAAAGGAAAGTGGGACAAAAATCAAACTCAGCTCAAAAAGGAGAGTGAGACATTAACAGGAACTCAGAGGGAGTATAAGATACAAGATGAGAGAGAGAAAGGGGTCCGTGTGTGTACGCTGTGAATTGTGAGTTGTAACGGGAAAGAAAGGAACGGGGAATCGGATGGTGGAGGTTTAACTATTTGGGGGATTGCGTGTTTTTTGTTGGAAGGTGTGGTGTGGGCCAGTGGGGGACTGGAGAGAATGAACGCTAAAAACGAGTCTTCACTATGCCAAGCAAGTTCAAATTCCAAACCACGTTACTGAAAATGTATCAACCCAGTGATTAAAACCATGTACATTAGCGAGAATTACTCAATTCTCATTCTTCACTTTTTCACCTTTTTTCTCTATCATACTCAACACATACCTCAGCTTTCCACTCACCCTTACATTCTCACCAAAAACATTCCACATCAACAAGAATTCATTTATAACTCTCTCTTTTACTTTTTTTTTTTTATACCTACACTATCTATCTCAATAATTCATCCATTAACATTCAATTAAAAGTATTCCGTAACTATTATGAACTTTAAATTTTAGGTCATTATCGAGTTTATGAATATATTAAAATCGAAAATGTAAAATAAATCGGATTCGGTTTGCCAATCATTGGGTTATAATGTTATATCGAGTAACGGGTCACAAGCGAGTCGGGTTGGGTCGGTATCGCATCGCTACATTTTCTGCTGAGTCAAATAAGCTTGTCGAGCCGAACAATCTTTTGCAAACTCTAGTAACAACCTATTTAACGTGTCTGATTATAACCCGTAAATAAATAAATGATACTCCGTACATATTAGGCTTAATTAATTAACTAATTTTTACTAATCATAATTCATAAATTAACAACACTAATCACAATTATAATAATAAACAATGTTTCACAATTAAATACGTACGCATTTTTCGTTTTATATAAAGTATTATTTTAATTAAAGAAAAAAAAGAAAAACAAACTAATTGGACAAAAGCTGCAAGTTCTGAATTCTCACCATTTCTCGGACAGGCGAGTTTCTCTTTCAACAATTGGCACCCTTATCAATTAAATAATACGAGTATTATTTTTATAAATTTGTGAGACTCGACCTCGTTCAATTCTCTCAATGTACATGCTCTAAGGCCTTAAGGGTCGGGTCGAATCACATTCTTATATATTATATTATAGTACGACTAACAAAAACAAAATTCCAAACCACGTTTGTTGCATTCTGCCGGAGCACAAGAAGATCAAATGACGTTAACTATTCAATTATTATTATTATTATTATTATTATTATTATTATTATTATTATTATTATTATTATTATTATTATTATTATTATTATTATTATTATTATTATTATTATTATTATTATTATTATTATTATTATTATTATCATCATCGATTGATTTCATGCCAAACACAATCAAGTACGGAGTATATATCAGGTCATTGAACAGCACAGCTCCAGAGTAGTAATCGTTTAACTCGTCCAATACTGACTTGGTCATTCATGAATTAAACCTTAAGCCTAACTAATCAAAACTATATAATCACCATTTGTATGTCGGTCCATCAATCATGCACAGAAAATTTCGACATTTCTTCTTGTTTTCTTACGTCTCTGGTAAAGCCCATCTGCTCATTTCTCGTCTATTTACCCTTCATTTTGTATTTTCTGTGATTTTATTTAATTAGTTGTGTAAAAGCATCGTGTTATTGAATTCAATGCTGCCTGAAATCGACCTTGGACTCTAATACTACTTGTTATGTATGTGCGGAAATGTGTATATATTATCTGTTTTGGGTCAAGTCCTCACGTATTATTATGTGCGGATTACCTATAAAGACGGTGTCACATCCTTAAACCACTGACGTGGGAGGGACAAGAGTTTAACCAATAGGCGAATCTATGTTTATTCGCGATTTGACTTTGAATTGATGGGTGGATGGATGTTCAGCTTAGATAACAATGTACTCTTTCTGTCACAAACGAGTGACCGAGACAGACGGAGTACTTGATATGAATTTACTTACTGTCAATGTTGCGACGAAGGGAAGGGTGAATGTATCATGTATCATGTATGTTAGAAAATGGAAGTGTTTGCGCAGTTTTTGTTCTTGTTAAGTTGTTCGATGCAAAAGTAACATTGCGTAAATCCAATAATCCCGTTAACATGCCATTTTTGCAGGAGTACGTCCTGAAGGCGGCGTTCATTCTAGTAATGTTCCGCTGTTGCATGATTATCTGAGCTTTGTTGCAGCTTAGAAATAAGGTACATACAGGTGATACAGTTGCAGGCAGCAGGAAGAATAAGCAAGCATCAACTACATTTTCCTGCAGAGTTGCAGTAACATCAATTTACACAATTCCAGTGTCTTTTCAGGTTATATCAGTCACTCAATGGAGAATCAGAGGAGTTTACAGGACTCCCTATTACCGTCACACAATCCTGCTTCTTCACACGGAAACCAGCAGAAGGATGTTACCACGGCCAAGCGAAAGAAACTCCGAAGATCTAGAAGTGCACCCATCATAGTCTGCATACCAAACGACCTTAATGCTAACGAGCCTACTGTCCCAACTCCTGGACCCTTCTATAAAAGGATACACGAAAGTGTTAGAAGAGTAACTGCATTCCTGTCGATTTACCTTGGTATCGGGGCACTTTGCTTTTACATAGTCAGCGATCAACTAAGTGGTAAAAAGACGACTCCTTTAGTCGACGCTCTATATTTCTGTGTCGTTACAATGACAACAGTAGGATACGGAGATCTCGTCCCTAGAACACCCCTCTCCAAGCTCCTTGCTTGCATGTTTGTCTTCTCAGGAATGGCTTTGATTGTGATGGTGCTCGGCAAATCAGCTGATTTCCTGGTCGAGAAGCAAGAAGGGCTGATAAAAAAAGCACGGAAAATGCGGAAGAAGTTCCGCCCTGATGTGATTATGAAGGAAATCGAATCCAATAAAGTTAAACATAAGTGTATATTTGTCGGTATAGTTCTGTTCATGTTACAGCTTATTGGGATGGCTTTCCTGATTTCGGTTGAGAAAATGGATCTTCTTGATGCATTTTACTGTGTCTGTGTGACTGTAACATCCTTAGGTTACGGAGATCATAGCTTCTCGAGCAAAGGCGGGCGTATATTTGCAGTGCTGTGGATTCTGACCAGCACCATTTGCCTGGCACAGCTCCTGCTGTACACTGCAGAACTGAATGCAGAGAGAAGGCAGAATGATTTGGTCAAGTGGGTTCTTTCCCGGCGTGTGACTGTTGTTGATCTCGAGGGAGCTGATATCGACCATGACGGAGTTGTCAAGTAAGTTTGTAACCGAAATTGGTCCATTTACTTTTAGCAGAATAATGGGGGATTTCTGAAGAATAATGTAATGGATTTGTTGCAGTGCTGCAGAGTTTGTGCTGTATAAGCTGAAGCAAATGAGGAAAATAAGTCAAGATGATATAATGCTGGTAATGAAAGAGTTTGAAGAGCTGGATGTGAATCAGGCAGGGTCACTGTCTATTTTCGATTTAACACTGGCTTATTGAACTCTCGACGTTGAGTCTGGATTCAAGTTGGATAGGACCTGAATGCTGATAAAGCACCCAAAGTCCCAATCATAGGTTTTAAAACTGCTGCGTTTTAGTACCTCTTATGAATTGATCTAAGTGCTGAGTTGTTTATAACATTTGTCGAGGAGAAGATGCATTTGTGGTGATTTTGTATCAAAAGAATTACTCCCTCCGATTTTAAATTATTGCCCCATTTCAATATAATACTCCTCACATATATTACCCAAATGGGGCAATAATTTAAAATCGGAGGGAGTACTAACTACGGTTATGGAAATATATTTAGGAAATAATGTGTGTCTTTTCCTCGAGAGTAGGTTTCTTAAGAGACGGTATCTCATCAACTTTACTGAGAGACTAAGTACTTATGGAAGTAACAGTGGTAACAAACCTAATTATAGTAGGTACGATTAACCTAAAAGAGTATACAAATATAAAGAGGGTACGTTTCTTATAAAAACAGGTACAAAACATAGTTGTCATTTAAGAGTACGAATAGAACATATGGTGGTACTGAAGAATGGTCTCTCAATAAGTTACCGAGAGACCGTCCCTCTCAAGAATTTGTGACAGATTTTTATGTTTAATTTCTCTGGAATTTAAAGGAAACCACTTCATTTCAATAGATTCTACCCCAGTCTCCGTACCAGGTAAATAAATATTCAAGTAAATAAATACAGTACTAAACTTTTTTTTTTAGCCGCGCACATAATTATCTATTTTTTTATTACAAAGGGGTTAGACTTCAAATCTTCACTCCATAATCTCACTCGAAGTTTAAGAGTTTGAACACACGATCCATGAATTCTATACTCGTCTAACCGTTTAATTAACCAACTAACGTGAACTTAAACGAGTGACGATCATCTATATTTCCTTCAGTCTATTTTATATCGATATATATCTCATTTTCTTCGTTAGTCACTAGCACCGTTACATTTATTTCACAATATAATCTGGACCGTTAATCAAGATTATCAACTTATCATGAGTTGAGTAATTGACTAGTTGAGTAGTATAATCCGTAGCATCCAGATCCCCAGAAACAAGTGGTGGGCAGCTATGTTTACATTCTTCTTCAATCGATTGATTTCCTTTTCAATCCATCAACCTAATTTCTTCCCCAATTCTATCTCTTCCCATGAGATTGATTTCCCCGGAATTTCTGCCTATTTAGAGGACATCTCGCTCATCCCAGGTAAAAAGTCAACCCCAATTAAAAAAAAAAAAAAAAAAACTGGAATTTGCAGTTCATATTTGATTTTTTTGTGCCCCCAATTTTCTCTATTGAATCGTTAATATTGGTTTTTTTTTGTTATGCGCGGAAGCGTGATACCTAGTACTGACCCTGTTGCATCGTGTCCATGATCCATAATAGTACGAGCCCCGCTTTGGGATTTAATATTACACCACCGATTTGGGACAAGGGTTCGAACCCTAACAGTTTTGTATGATTAGGGCAATTTAATTGGTTTTAAGTAAGTGCAACATGATAGTAAACAGCTTTAAGTTGGTATGGCTAGTTTTCTGAACTTTCTCAAACTGATAAAAAAAAATGGTTTAGATGCTGGATTTTGGTGATTTGTACCCAATTGTGTCGTATAATGTAAGGCGCTAGAGTTTGTCCAATGTTCGAGTCAAGAAACCCGTTATTAAACTAGTCCATCAGGGTCTCAGGGAGGTGGGTTTTACTCAACTCGTCCGAAAACTAGTTCATCAGGGTGCGGCGTGGTTTACTCAATTCCTCCAAAACTAGTCTTAAGTTAGCTGTCTGCTTATAGTAGAACGGTATGATCATCGTAATTAAGATTTAAGACTCTTCATTTGGCATAGGGCAGTATGCTGTAGTAATTTGTTACTGTCATCGGTTTGGTTGTAGAAGTTGTAGGATGGATCTAAGTGAATGGCAATGCTTAGGCCTCGGCTCATTTTCACGTCGCTGCAATTCAGCACTTTTGGTTCGCTTCGGCCCCATTAGTTCATTTTATCTCAAGCTAATTCAATTTAGTTGAGTCAACATTACTTCAGCCGAAAAGAACAGTGACGTAGTACATAAGGAGGGCCTAGTATGCACCTAGGAAAGCAGCTAACTTAAGACTAACGTCGTGTTTGGATAAAGAGATTTGGAGAGAAAGGGATGTGATGGATTTGGAGGGAGACGGTTTCCCTTGTTTGGTTGACATGGATCTCTCTCCATTTCCCTCTTTTAAGCCAAGTTGTTTCCACTCCAACGAAGGAAATATTTGGAGGGAAAACTCTCCACGTCCCTTCCCTTCCTTCCGTCCATTTTTGCTATCCAAACAAGGCGTTAAGTTCACAGGTCTCATACAAGTTTTTGTGTTGTTTGTTACTCCGTACTTATGAAACCACGTATGTGTGCTTATGATAAAAACTGTGTCTTTGTTGTAGTATTGAGCTAGCATCTTGGAGAACAGCGCTCAAGCTTCTGGCCATATTTAGGTGATTTGTGGAGGCAGCTGATTTTTGATCCGCTTAGATGGCCGATAATAACTTTTTGAAGGAAACTCTACTGCCGGGATGCTTTGATCCTAGGCTTGAAAAACAGAGAAAGGCGGCTATCAAGAAAAGGAAATATCACCGATGTAAAAGTGCTCCTCTCATGAACCATATACCCGAAGAAGTGAATGAAATCGCATGTGCTAGAAACACTGAGGAACCATTCTGGAATGTGCATCCAAATTTAATACAAGTTGCCGGGTTCTTGTTGGCCTACCTCGGTGTTGGTGTAATTTGTTTTTACACGGTTAGGTATCAAATCACTGGTAAAAGGACTAACACTATAGTTGATGCTCTTTACTTTTGTGTGGTGACCATGACTACAGTCGGGTACGGAGACCTAGTTCCACAGAGCGTCCTCGCAAAGCTCCTTGCCTGTGCTTTTGTCTTCTTGGGAGTTGCATTGGTTGCATTGATGCTTAGCAAGGGAGCAGATTATCTCGTTGAGAAGCAGGAAGCTATGCTTCTCAAATCATGGCAAATGAGTAAAAAATTTGGCCAGAGTGATGTTATAAAAGAAATCGAAACAAACAAAGCTAGATATAAATGTGTTTTGGCATTCCTATTTCTCTTGGTACTCATTATAACCGGAACCCTTTTCCTGAAATTTGTCGAAAACTTGGAAATCGTTGATGCATTTTACTGTGTTTGCTGTACAATCACTACATTGGGGTACGGAGATCGAAGTTTCTCAACCCAAGAAGGCCGTATATTTGCAGTTGTGTGGATTTTGATGAGCACGTTATGTTTAGCGCAGTTTTTCCTGTGCATTGCTGAGCTAAATACAGAGACAAGACAGAAGGACCTGGTGCAGCGTGTCCTTCATCGACGCTTGACCAATATGGATTTAGAGTCAGCAGATATCGATCAAGACGGGGTTGTCGAGTATGTTTCAAAATATACTGTTGAACTTAATATGATCAGTAGTTTCCTCATTTCACCATTTTTGGATTATTTTGTTTTGCAGTCGGCCTGAATTTGCACTGTATAAGCTGAAAGAGATGGGTAAAATAACTCAGGAGGACATAGATCTCGTATTTGAAGAATTTGAAGACCTGGACGTTGATCAGTCGGGGACATTGTCAGTATCGGACATAACAATAGCCCAATCTAATCTCGGAGCATCAGAAACGTCTGCTAAAGGGAACATTTGATGCATATTCTAAATTTCTAACTGCTTGATTATCCTCTGCACTGATTTGTTCTCAGGTTTGCCATATCCAAACCCTATACTATACATACTTTGTACAGCATATTGAATGTGTTTAAGCCATTTTGCTTAAGCAATAACCCGTCTAGTCCTCTCAGGGCTGCCGACTGCAGTGTTTCCCACTTTCTTAGTCGAATGTATAACCATCCAATATCTGTATCACAAAATCTTATTTCAGGACATACATATCTATTTGGGTTTAAACTTAAAACGGGTCAAATAACCTTGTTTGATTCTTATACCTTAACATCGCTTGCTCGACATTTTAGTACAAGCATATATCAAGCAGACTTTACACATCTCCTTACTTGCACGTTTTTCATACACTTACAGGCCACAGTGAGACCCGACCCACTCCACCCTATTCATCAATTATCATCTTGTTCCATTTTGCTCAGTTAAAGACCATTAACCTGATTTGAGACGGTTTCACATCATTCGTATTGTGGAGGTAGTTACTACGTACTCCCTCCGTTCCAATGAATTGTTTGTCTTTTCTTTTGGTACCAAAGTTAAGGGAACCAATGAGGGAGTGACATGTAGAGCAAAACTCATGAGAATGATCAAACTGCATATAAAAAACATTCCTAAAATAGAAAGGCAAACAATTCATTGAGACGCCCCAATATGGAATAGGCAAACAATTCATTGGGACGGAGGGAGTAGTAATTTGTAATCGTCTTCTATGTAAGAAGTATCACAATATGATTACTGTGAGACCGTCTCATAGGAGAATTTTTGTTGACGTAACTACTCTTTCACATGCACAAGAGGTGATTACAAATTAGTAACCAGCTCCACAATACAATTACAATGAAATCGTCTCATACTAAAATTTGCGGTGATAGCACATTTTTATGCACAACTCTTTCATGCACATTTTTTCCTTTAGGACAGAGTCAAACAAGTACGTGAAATATTAATGACCATTATTAATTGTGAGATGGGTGGTAGGGTTATGCCTTGTTTTTCCTCACTAGAATTGAATTACACACATACAACAATTTTATTCCAAGTTAATTTTGTTACTTCAATGAATTGTTTGCTTTCCTTTTGACATATGGGTAAGGGATCCAATTAGGGAGTGACATGTGGAGCAAAACTCATGAGAAGGTTCAAATTGCATATAAAAAATATTCTTAAAATAGAAAGACAAACAATTCATTGAGACACCCAATATGGAATATGCAAACAATTCATTGGATTGTAGGGAGTACTTTTGTACGATTTTATCAGGCGATATTACACAAAATGTATTACGTATGATCTCTTCGTCTCATTCATTTGTTTGTCTTTGATTAAAAGGTTCACCACAATGAATACAAAACGCAAATTAATGAACGAGATGGAGGGATTACGACAATTTTATTCAAAGTTAATTTTGTTACACTTGTACAATACTATTACTTAAGAAGGGCCTAGTATTCATAGGTTTTGTGTTAAGCAAAATCTCATATGACAATCATATCTCATCTTACAAAGAGATTAGATAGATATACTTTTTATTTTGTCTTTAAGCAAAATGTCATGTTAACCTTACATCTAATCTTATCGTACAAAATTTTCGATTTGGATCATCTCCATTACTTTTTCTCATTATTGTTTATTAACGATCTAGTTGTTACGTCAAAATGATCTAACGATTTTAGTCATATTAAAATGGATGTATCAGAGCTAATGGACCATTCATTACTTTTGAGATAATGGAGAGTGTACTTGCTCCAAAGTCAGCCGGAAGCTCATAAATGGGCTGAAAATTTGATAATAACCTAGTTGAAATTAGTTGATATATTTAATAAAATAATGTAAATATACATTGTCGCAACAACTGAAGGGGTAAAAAAGAAAATCACGTTGAGACCGTCTCATATGAGTTTTCGTATTTATTCTCACATATACAACATAAGATGGCTGAAATTTTGGTTAAATAACGGAGCAGGGATTCAAGTCTTAAACCTACTGTATTATTTGAAACACCTAATTCTAACAATTAGACCTCGACATATTTGATACTCCGTCCGTTTCAATGAATTGTATACTTTTGATTTTTTTTAACACTATTCATAAGTAAGATGAATTTTCAATATAACTTATGATATATAAGTATAAGATAAAAGATATTCGTGTGAGATCTTGTTTAAATCGTTAATCGAATAGATTATGAATATTAAATTTTAATAACTTTTAATACTCCCTCCGATTACCTGTGTTCTTCCCCTTTCTTTTTGGGAAGAAAATAAGGAGGGAGTAATTATATTAATAGAATATGGAGGGTGAAATGAAAAAGTAATAGAGAGAAATATTATATTAATTAAATGAGAACAAGTGCGGTGGAAAAGTAGGAAATAGGAATATTATATTAATTAATGAAGATGATAAAACTTTCCTTAAATGGAAAGAGGGAAGAAAATCAAACTCAGCCCAAAAAAGAAATAGGGAAGAACATGGGTAATCGGAGGGAGTAATACGTAACTAAAAATATTCTTTCTATTTTAGGAATATTTTTTATATGTAATTTGACCCTTCTCATGTGTCACTCTCTCATTGGATCTCACTCTTGGTACCAAAAGAAAAGGTAAACAATTAATTGGAACGGAGGGAGTATAAAATAAATGTATACAAATGATTGGAACGAGAATTACCATTTTAACCAAATAAGTTAACCGAAATGACGCGATGAAAAAATGTCTTACTGTCGATATGGACCGTTAAAAGCAAATTAACCCAAAAATTAAACCCACAAAACCCCAAAAAAAAGTTTGACAATTTTTAATGTACAAACATCCAAAACACACTCTTCAGTCTTCAGAGAATCTCTGCAAAGTTGGATTATCTCATCTCATCTCATCTCATCTCACTTTCCTCTCATTCATCCCACTAATTATTCCTCCCCCTTTCCTCTCTCTAAATACTCCACCTTACCTACTACTTAACCCTAAAATCAAAAATCCCCAAATTTATTAAACAAAACCCAGAAAAAATGGAGATCCAAGAACAATTATTGAAGTTCAAATACCACGCGTTAGTTGGATTAATATTGTCGGTTTTATTATATCTTGTCGCCACGACTGCGCCGAGATTTCTTGATTTATTAGGGTTTTTCTGGCCGTTGTTGGCTTCAACGGCTCTTTTTCTTGCTGTCGGTGTTGTCTTCAGTCGGGTATCGCCACAGGCTACCGATGCTCCCGGTGATAAAGCTGCTGAAGGGTTGTTGGATTATGTTGCTGGCCAACCGGAAGTTTTCGGTGAAAGTTATAATAATAATAATAATAATAATAATAAGGCTGAGTGATGTTTTTTTTATTTTGTTAATTGGATTTGGGAAAAAAAAATAATGTAACACTTTTAACACCAAAAAAAAAAAACTCGTATGAGACGGTTTCACGTGCACTTTTAATTTTATGGTTATGATTAATGTAATGTAATGTAATGAGTAATTTGAGTTGATGGAATTTTATAATGTTTTTTATTTGGTGTTTTTATTTTGTTTTTAGGAAGAGAGGTTGTTGAGAGGATTAAAATGTAAATTTGATGAGTTAATTAAAGTGGAATAATATTTGGGAGTATTTCTTATTTGTATGGTTATGATTTTAATAAATTATATCGAGAAATTATTAGGTATATCGGATGAGAATATTAGAATTGATCCATGAACTTTATAGTACAAAATAAATTTTGTGGAGTATAAAAATTCCGAAGAAAAGATGGTGATAATAACATTTTTAAGGATATAGTGGAGTATTAGTTATTTTATTTATCTTTGATTAAAATAATTTACCTGAATTGACAAATTACTCGTACCATTTATGACGATGAAATATATTCATATAAAATCAACGTTGTACGTATTTATTCATAAGAATATCCTGAGTGGATTGTTGACACATCGTTATTCATTTCATGACATTTCCGTTATGTTGGGCCTATAGTCTTCGACTCTTGAGACATGAGATTCCCAATTAATTAAGGCTAGGTACTCTAGAACAATAGGTTTCAAGTTTGAATCATCCTCCTGTATTGTAATGTGACTATGTTTCTCGTGAATAATTCTTGTATTCGACGATCTCACGATTAATTTATTATGAGACCTTTTCACATATAAACTAGTTAATTTTATTAATATATCTCACAATAAATTACCGTAAAACAGTCTTCCAAGAGAATTGTTATTTCTTGTGACAGAATATTAAAACAATTCACCTCACTACTTTAGTACGGAAGTTTATTTTTTAATAGTTATTGTTATATCCTGGACTTTATACATTATCAGTCAGATCTGACTGACTGGTGACAGGAGTTGTGTAGCCCATAAAATAGCAGTTAAAATATTCAAGAAGCTTGAAAATGTAAAAACCTACATATTCAAGAACATGTATACTTACATCATACGAGTAATAAGCTGTTCCCAGCACCCACCATTAACTCCAAAAGTTATACGAGTAGTTTTTTTTCACCAGCAACAACTACTGAGTACTAGTCTACTACCAATCCAATAAGTTAGAACTAAGCCCTGGTTGTACAGAAACTAATCATCAAAAGGCACAACTAGAAAGTTAACCCATTACGAGTACTCCGTCTCTATCTCTAATATCCCCAACACAAGCAAGCTTGGTAATTACATCTAGAGTATTAGACAATTCCGTGTCTCCCCTACCTATCCTATCGTGTTCTTCAGGCTTTTACCTTTTTGGCTGGGGGCTGAGTTTCATCTTTCTCACCGGCCTCCACGTCGTCATCATCATCATCATCATCATCATCATCATCTGCTTCATCGGCTAACTTTGTCAGTTCATCTTGTATAAAATCTTTGATTGTTGCCTTTCTCGATGTAAGATCTGTATTGAATTGATCGGCTGCCAAAATGAAGAAATTACTGTGAGAGGTAAACAGTGAATACGTGAATGCCTGTTGCCTCCTACTCGATGTGGACCCGTTTTATGTATCACGATGCAACCAGATCTTGAACATACTAAAAAATTATAAACTACTCGTATACTGTAATATTTATGTCAACATGAAGAGTTGACTCGTTGGTTTATCAGGATCTATATGGGTCTGTATGGCATAATTGCAGAAGATATATTTCACGGCATGCAGTCGGTGGTAAACTGGTAATTCAATAATCGAGTTTACAATATCTAAGATTGGTCAACAAAAAGAGGACATACCGAGCTGCTTCATAATATCGGTGAAAGTTGCCTGTAGACATTTCCAGTTGAAAATCATATTAGTGGTAGCTAAAATATGACAGTTGACAGTGAGTAGATAAAAGATACTACTCGGTAAAAGGCAGACAACTATAACTGCACCTCTATAAAGAGTTTTCAACACAAATCTGAATCTGTCATTTCAATTTTCAAGGAAGATATCTTGAGACTGAATAATTTGAGCTCTAGTCTACTCATGAGTAATCGAATTGTTTTTCTAAACAAACGTAAATACGTCATTGCATCTCATTGGCTATTTTTTTTATTTTTTTTTTATTTTTTTTACAGAAATAGGATTAAGTATGGATTACGAAATAACTAGGATAAGTAGGTACCAAATTTGAAATAAATAAATAAATAAATAAAAATTAAATTAAATTGAGATATAAATTTTTAAAAGATCAATTTACGCTATACGAGTATAATTTTCAAAAGTATACAACAAGAGATGGGCTCCCCATAGAACGACAAATAATTTTCAAAAAAATGCTTTAAAGTAAGGATGTTGGATTCTCACCGTATTGAAGTCAACTTCTTTAAGAATGTCACATATTGCAATATTTAGTTCTTCATCACTTGGCTTCAATACATCTTCTTTTGATCTCGCCTTTCTTTTGACAGTCTTGGTGCCTTCAGGGGAAAAAAAAGACATATTGAAAACTCAGCAGCAGGACGACATGCAAAACAACTGTTCACAATCTGATACTCCATACAACAGAAACTTAAGAGGTTAAATCATATGTTTATGACACCTAAATTAAATCGTTCTGGTTCTGGAAAAATGATTTTTAACCAGCAGATTAACGTATATTCATATTATGATGGTTACTTAAAATTCAGAAACCAGACTTGGGAGTATCCGTCTTGTATCAACCACATAGTGAGCCTCTCAAGACACGAGTATGCATGAAGCCAGATGATCGATAAAATAGCAGTCTTGAGAAATATTAAAGAATAGAAGAAGGGGAAAAAAAAAAGATTACCAGACTTTTCCTTCGGACTCGACTTCTTTGAAGCTGAGGATTTTTCCTTCTTAGGTTCTTCGGTTTTCTTCTCTCTTTTATGTTCTTCGGTCTTCTTATCATTTTTGGACTCGGCACTTTTCTTATCCTTTTTTAACTCTTCGGTCTTCTTCTTCCTTGAGAAGACCTTAGGAGTTGTGTCATCGCCATCACTAGTCTTTGACCGGCTTGTAGAAGAATTTCTTGGCGTTCCTTTGGGCGTAGATCTAGGCCTCTTAGGAGTGATAACTTTTTTATCAGAAGATTCTACACCAGGAGTCTTTTTTTTAACTTCTTTCTTAGGTTTTCCTACACTCACATCCTCTTTTTCAGATTCTTCAGAATCATCGTTTTTCTCTTCGTTCTCAGACTGGTCATCAGATTTCTCATCCTCGGATCTTTGGGTGCTCCCGTTCTCTTGACCCTCTTCCTCATTTTCCTCTTCTTCATCAGAATCATCGTCACTCGATTGTGTAGCGTTTTTATCTTTGCCCTGCAATTAAGCCATTTTAAACAAACAAAAAAAACCAATGAATGTGGTCAGCAACCATATCGACAACATTATCTTCAAACTCACAAACTACAATGCACAATATTTTTCACTATAACAATCAAATACTGTACTCGTTTAAGAAATTAAATACTACTCCGTAAAAGGCTAAACTCCCCATCAAAAATAAGAGAGGCAACCCTCAGCAGGTCTAAGGTTGTGGGGAGCCAAAGCATACAAGCCTAATTTAACTTCTGATGGGAAAAACCGACAAAAGTCATAATTACCGCTTCACGTTTGATAATCTTCGTATTGTATAGGAGTAATCTACCAAGGCATCAAGATGCACTACTATAAAGAAAAATAGAGTGAGCTGAGTAATCTACTAGAGCAAACAAGACTAGACACGTATCTTGTGCCAAGACTCCACGAAACCCATCGCCTTACGCCTTTTTAGGCACTAATGCTATATTTATTTCAGTAGTAGGAGTACAAGTGTACAGCAGGTTCAAGGATGAAATGAGAGAACCTTGACAGTAGCTTTGGACGATGTTGGCGTAGATCCTGATTTCGAGGCAGGCCTCCTGCGCCTTCCCCCCTGAAAAAAGAGTTGTAGAAAACTGTCAGCGTTTCTTAACTGAAAGACATTAAACTTGTGAGCAGAGCACCAATAACAAATGTGTATGCGGTAGCTTTGACTCTATGAGACAAACCTGTTCTTGCTCTGCAAGTAGAACAGTAGTTGTAGCATGAGGTTCCACCAAAAAGTCCAAAAGTGTGGTAACGATATCTTCCTTCACAACAAAAAATGTGACCAATTCAATAAACCAAGGTATCCACAGAAGTTCCATAAAAGCAGAACTGAATGTTAAGTAATTATTGAAGTTAGCAACATAGTCATTCAGAAGTTAACACTCGTATACTTCAAAACATCACGAAATACAGGCCTTCAACAGCCACACTGTCGAAGGGCAAAGAAAAACTCTAACTAGCGTACATTTTTAAAAGAAAAATAATTAAAATAAAAAATTTCAAGTATTTACAAGTCAGTACTCAATTTACTTTTCATTCGGCCAAAGCAAGATCTCTCCAAAAAAACCACCAAACAGCAGGAGACAAATGAAATGATCAAGAACCTAAAGCGAGTCTATGATTTCATTGGGTGTACCTTTCTAGATGATGTCTTGTTCAATGGGATATCGAGCACATCACAGAATTCCAGTAATTTCTCTTTGACTATCTTGTCAAGCTTCTCCTTTATTTTGAGTTTTTGTTTTTCCTGCAATGGAACTTGGAGCTTAAGAGCTACATCTAGGCACTTTGAATGTAAAATGCTGAAAATGCGTTTGTATTACTCCGTATTAGATTAAGCTTATAGGTCAAGTTGCGCACACACCCCACTTTCTTGACATTTTGTATATCCCCTCGGAAAAGATTCAAGTGCTTTGTTTTAAGGAAGGGATATAAAAGTACAAGCCACAAGGTGGGAAAAAAATTCCCTAGTTTGGATAGCACAATGGATTTTAAGGGAAATGGTCTTCCATTTCCCCTCCATCAAGCCATATTGAATCTGCCTTAACATAGGAAAAATTAACCACAGAATATAAACTACGGAAGTAACATATTAGAAACCAAAATCTGTAGCATATTTCAAAATTTTAAGATTAAGCACAATAACAAAGAACATAAACAAAAGAAAACAATGCAAGGAGGCAACTTAGCTTTTTTTGTGCTGAGAAGCGGGATGAAATTTTACCTCATTGTCATGCCACACAAAACCAGAAAATCGTGATACATTGTGCTTAATCTGAGTTGCCTGCAACCAGAACAAGGACAAAATTTTAAGATTATGACGATAGAAAGCTTTTCAGAGGTGCACTCTTAGAAGCTAAGGCTATGTTTGACAAACTAATCGACAGAATATAGACATTAAAGTAGTCTTAAGCACATTCTAGAATGAAGGGTCAAAAGTTAATTCTCTCTTGATGCTGACTACATAGAACAGTTAAAAATTCCATCCTTACTCTATAATCGTCATAATATCTTAACAGGCATTCTTCCAATACATGCAACAACTCAATATGTGAGAAAAGACCATATATAGCAAACAATCGAAGTTTCTTCGCATGCACAGCAAACATCCTTCTCTTTTTTGGTGTTAAAGACAGCAAATATGCTAGAATAAAGTATGAAGGTAATTATCTCCTGGTGATATGATTATACAGAAAATTTGGAGATTTCCAGGTCCAGTACTCTTATACTTAAAAAGCCGATACAGTTTACACAACGTACTCCTTCCCATCCAGCCATTACCTGCGTCCCCCCTTCCTCCTCTCACATCCTCTACACACACAAGGGAATACAAGAATGAAAAATAATGGTCGTATATTAGGTAATACAAGAATCATTGGATTTCACCTCTTTAACCCTTCGGATATGGATGACGAGAATTTTAGGACCAAGAACCCAACAAGGCAGAAGGAGAAGAGTACCTTCTCTACGAAAAGACTTGCATGCATATAACAGCAAATAAGACAAAAGTATTGATTTCACGCACCTTTCCTCTTCTCGCATATAGAATGGTATGAAGCAACTTAAATGTTTCATCATTCCTTTTCTTCGATAGCTTGTATGCAACTGTAATTTAAAATATTTCAGTACAGCATAAAACTACCATAACTCTAAACAAAGCCTCACAGCCCAGAGATAATAAAGTAATAAGACAAGAAGGAAGCAAATGCAAAGCCTCATAGAACCAGCCAACTCTAGTCATGGACTCTGTCAAATCAATGAAATAAAGGTTTCAATTACGTCCCTAAACAATAACCAATGTAAAAAAATGATTACATAAATAGAAAGGCATGCAGAAATTTGGGAGTTCTTTAAATCGAATATTTATACAAAAATGGATAAAGAATTTTCTTGAATAAAATACACAAAACCACAAATGAATTTCTTTGTTATAAACTGAAGAGATAGTGAAGATCACACTGAATCCTTAGACAAGACATAACTCTATTCAATTGAACCGTCACTGGGTACATAAATCGTCAGTCACATTAGATATAAAAAAATCACATAAGAAAGTTATACAAAGATGCAGAGATAAGAATCTCGTAAGAAGAAATCTTCCCTTCTGATCAGTAAATAGTTCTGTTTATCAGTGTGAGTTGACAATTTATGAGATAAAAAATGAAATTCACAGAAGAACTAGAATCTCTCATAGGCAGATAGTTTTCAATAGATAAGAATAAAAACACGTAGAATGCTAGAAATACAGGAGACCCAAAGAAGGCAAGGCTTGAGAAGGATTTTATTAATACATAGCCAGAAGCAAGCAGAGAAGTAGCGCATAGAGACATGAATTATCAAAAAGGAGATACATAAATCTATGAACAAGGAGCAATTGGAAGAAGAGAAAGAGGAAGAGTCATACTATTGGGTATTTCTTTCAGCGGCGTTCCGCGACCCTGCAATATCAAGCTAACTCTTCAGTAAAAAGACTAAATTGGGAGTAGAAAAAGCAATATGCATAATGTTTAATGCATCGCACCTTCTCAAAGTGAATATCCCTAGATGTATCTTTCTCGATTACAGCAACCAATCTTTCAACAGATTTCCTTTCACGTACTGGACGGTCAAGAATTGGAGTTTTAGGTTCCAGCTCCTTTTCAGCAACCTTTTTCTTTCTCTCAGAAGTCTTATCTACACTGCTGTTTACCCTACTGCGTTTTTTCGATCCTTTCTCTTCCTTCTCATCTTTTTTCTCCTCTTCTTTATTCTCTTCCTTATCGTCTTCTTTATCATGTTCCTTAGTCTCATCACTTTCCTTCATTTCTTCATCGTCCTTTTCTTTTTCATCGTCTTTTCCCTCTTCACTTTCCTTCACCTCGCCACTTTCCTTAATCTCATCATCGTCCTCCTTTTCAATTTCATTCCCCTCTTCACTCTCCTTAATCTCTTCGGTTTTCTCAACTTTCTCATCTTCAGCCTCCACGACTTCCTCCATTTTCTCATCTTGGTCATCGGTTTTCTCCTCCGTTACATCTTCCTTCTTCTCATCGCTATCCAAGCTTTCCTCCATTTCCATCGCCTCAGTTTTAGCCTCTTCCTTATCGTCCTTACCTTCCTCAACTTCCACTCTTTCTTCTACCTTACTCTCTTCCTTTACATCTTCATCGATTTTCTCTGTCTCCTTCAATTCACCGTCAACATTCTCCACAGCATCCTTATCGTTCTCATCCTTCTTATCATCTTCCATTGCTTTCACACCAGTCTCCTCCAATGTCTCCGACTTGTCACCTTTCACACCAGTCTCCTCATCCTTCTCCACCTCAGTCTCCCCCAACGTCTCTGACTTAGTTCCATCTATTACCAGCTCCTTCACTTCCGTCTTTGTTGTCTCTTCCTCTCCCATTCTAAACTCCTCTCACACCTCAAACCACACTCTACTCTCCCTCAACAACCTCCGCAACTACGAAATCTACACAACACAACCGCGAAAATCAGTATTTCCACCAAAATTACACCCTGCGAGCCACGAATCTTAATAATTCAACACAGCAAGATCCACAACAGAAATTACAAGCTAAATACACAACAAAATCAAATCATTACAAGCAGAATGCACGGAATTAACAGCATTTACACACTAAGACACATTCTAAACTCCTTCACTTCCGTCTTTGTCGTCTCCTCCTCTCCCATTCTAAACTCCTCTCACACACTCTAATCCCCCTCAACAACCTCCGCAACTACGAAATTACACAACACAACCGCGAATATCAGTATTTCCACCAAAATTACACCCTGCGAGCCACGAAATCTTAATAATTCAACACAGCAAGATCCACAACAGACATTACAAGCTAAATACACAACAAAATCAAATCATTACAAACAAAACACACATAATTAACAGCATTTAGACGCTAAGACACATTCTAAACTCCTTCACTTCCGTCTTTGTCGTCTCCTCCTCTCCCATTCTAAACTCCTCTCACACTCTACACTCCCTCAACAACCTCCGCAACTACGAAATCTACACAACACAACCGCGAAAATCAGTATTTCTACCAAAATTACGCCTTCCGAGCCGCGAATCTTGATAATTCAACACAGCAAGATCCACAACAAACATTACAGGCTAAAAACGCAACAAAATCAAATCATTACAAACAAAACACACATAATTAACAGCATTTAGACGCTAAGACATATAAAATTAACAATAGTACGAAAACCCTAACTCTGACGAACGGCAGTATTTCGAATCTATAATAAACCACGAAAACAACAAAATTGAAGAGAGAAGACACCAAATATCAAAATAACGGAACGAAAAACGCAAGGAGATGAAGAAATTACAGAGAATTAATGGCGGATTGATGGAGAATCGAAGGTTCGGGAATAGCTCGTTCGACGACGACTTGCACACACACACACACACTCACTCTCCTATGCGGAGTTTTAGTGGAGCGAAGAGAGAGAGAGACAAGATGGAAGAAAAAAGAAGAGGGAAAGAGTATTTAACACATGGCAAATTGGCGAGTGTTTAAGTGAAGGGTATTTTGGGGAGATTCGGTGAAATTTTCGGGTTGTATTTGGGTGCGGTTTTATCAATTCAATCGGATTTGAAATCCGGACTAGTCCTACTTACCCGTCTTACCCCTCTCTCTTTTTTTTTAGTTCAGTCCAGTCTTATGAGTCTCATTTTGTCTCAGCCTCAACAGTCTCATTTTGTCTCAGTATCATCTCATTTAATTTGGTCTCCGTACTTCAGTTCACTTCAATTCAGCCTAGTTCGGTCCAAAAGAACTGAGCCTAACAAATATTAACTCAACCCAAATGATCTTGACCCGAATATCTCAATCCGACATGCATATAAAAAATATAAAAAATAAGTACAAAGTATTTTTGATATTACCCTGACAAGTTTGAACTAAGTTTGAGCCTAACTTGAGCATATATTACAATATGAAGTTTTCACTTTCATATTTTTAATAACTTGAGGTCTGAAACATATACCCCATCGTCCATATAAGTTATACTAGCCAAATAAATGATTAAATAATTGTGCGACTTGACTCGTTAAGTTATCTGCCCAAACATGATCCAGACTTTTACCAAAATTTAGCCAAACCGAACTCAAATTGCTCACGTCTCTCTTACACGGAAGGACTATTGTAAAAACAGTAAAATTGGAGCCTACAATTGGATCAACCCGGATGATTAGGTTGGGCCAAAATCAAATTCAAGTGACAATGTCACATTACTGATCTGACCCAAGTCGACTTTATGATGAATTAGTAGGGTCAGTCTTTACTGATAGTCGATACTACTATTGAATATCAGTAGTTGGTTTATCGCAATATCACCATACAAATTACAAGTAATTACGTAAATGAGAGCATTTTATTCAAGTAGAGTTACTAACACGAGTAAATCATGCCTAACAAAGGACTTAAACAACAGCATCAAACAGAGAATAGAGTTTAACATGAAATGATCTTGAAGGAAGGCCAAGAGCTCAGAAACCACCACGGAGACGGAGGACAAGATGGAGGGTCGATTCCTTTTGAATATTGTAGTCAGCCAAGGTGCGCCCATCCTCCAACTGTTTTCCAGCGAAGATCAACCTCTGCTGATCCGGTGGGATCCCTTCCTTGTCCTGGATTTTTGTCTTGACATTGTCGATAGTGTCCGAGCTCTCGACTTCCAGGGTTATGGTCTTCCCTGTAAGGGTCTTAACAAAAATCTGCATTCCTCCCCTCAGACGGAGCACCAAATGCAGGGTCGACTCCTTCTGGATGTTGTAATCAGCCAGGGTACGACCATCCTCCAATTGCTTTCCTGCGAAGATCAGCCTTTGTTGGTCTGGGGGGATGCCTTCCTTGTCCTGAATCTTGGTCTTCACATTGTCGATAGTGTCAGAGCTCTCAACTTCGAGGGTGATTGTTTTGCCAGTAAGGGTCTTCACGAAGATTTGCATCCCACCCCTCAAACGAAGAACAAGATGGAGGGTAGACTCCTTTTGAATGTTATAGTCCGCCAAAGTACGACCGTCCTCCAATTGCTTACCAGCAAAGATAAGCCTCTGCTGGTCTGGGGGGATGCCTTCCTTATCCTGGATCTTGGTCTTCACGTTATCAATGGTGTCGGAGCTTTCAACCTCAAGGGTTATGGTCTTCCCAGTCAAAGTTTTCACGAAGATTTGCATGCCTCCCCTCAGACGGAGTACCAAATGAAGGGTAGACTCCTTTTGAATGTTATAGTCGGCCAAAGTGCGACCGTCCTCCAACTGCTTACCAGCAAAGATAAGCCTCTGCTGGTCTGGGGGAATGCCCTCCTTGTCCTGAATCTTGGTTTTAACGTTGTCGATAGTGTCAGAGCTCTCGACCTCAAGGGTGATGGTCTTTCCAGTCAGGGTTTTCACAAAGATTTGCATGCCTCCCCTCAAACGAAGCACGAGATGAAGGGTAGACTCCTTCTGAATGTTGTAATCAGCAAGGGTACGGCCATCCTCGAGCTGTTTACCAGCAAAGATGAGCCTCTGCTGGTCTGGGGGGATGCCCTCCTTGTCCTGAATCTTGGTTTTGACATTGTCGATGGTATCGGAACTCTCGACCTCGAGAGTAATGGTCTTGCCAGTCAGGGTCTTGACAAAGATTTGCATCTACAGGTAACCAAGAACACCAATTCAGACCTCAAAACACACAAATCTGGAGCTTTAAACAAACAATTACCGAGTGTAAATACAATCCAGTAATAATCATCAATCAAGTAAGTAATCTCGGGCTTTGAAACTAAAATTAACAATCCAAGCATGGCTAACAAATAACTACAGTATCATCATCAATCGAGTATTCTCAAGCTTTATTACTACAATTCTCGCAAACGAATCAAGACAAATATCGAGATGAAGAGAATTTCCGCAAACTAAGTAGGGTTACAAAACCTATTCATAAAATCGATCAACAGAGGATCATTAAACACGTATTTGATCAGTAACGATTCAAAGCTCCATGCAATATTCAATCAAGAATTCAATAAACAGCTAAAAATTTGGGCACAATAACCTCAGATCATAAAAAGTTATGATTCTCAGGCAAAATTATATATCGAAGATTACGCCACCATCTAACATCAATCAAACAGAATACAAACCCTAACAAATCATACATTCGATCACAAAATTACTAAAAAAATCGTGAAATTTACGAATCAAACAGAATACAAACCCTAACAAATCACAAATACAATCACGAAATTACCAAAAAAATCGTGAAAATTACGAACTTGTGATTGAGAGAAGGCGAAAACGATAATCGATGATGAAATTGAAGGAGAAAGAGAAAGGATGTTACCTTGAAGAAAGAGATTGGAGATTGAAGATGGAAGAAGAAGAATTGAGATGTTGAAGATTGATTTGGGGATTTCGTAAGAGCAATATGATTTGTAAACCTAGAAACTAATTGGGGGTATTTATAGGGTGTGTTTGCCGACTCCTCACGGCTCACGACTTTTCTTTCCTATTACGATTAGGATTATTATTGTGTTTTTCTAGAAGGTTATAGAAACAAGGAGAGAATCTTTTCATTAACTTGCCTTAAACCAAGGCTAGATTCATCAAAGGAAAGAAGTCAAATATGAATAGAGCTTCTATATTGCCCCATTGGTCTGTCCCGTCCAAAATTTTAGTGATATTTTCAAAAATATACGAAGTTTCAATCTGCGAACTCGTTTCAAATTCGCTAACCCGCTTGTCCGTGAGTCAAAATTTCACACTTAGCTCGACCCATGTCTGACCCAAACCCGCATATGATCACTCTGAGATGTGAGGACGTTCTATGCAAAAAAAAAAGATAGATTTTAAATTAGTAATCACATCATATGGGCGAGCTCTCATAATACGATTATCGTGAAACCATCTAATAGAAGATTTTGTGATTATCATGAGATTGATACGTAGTAGAAGATTTTGTGACGGTAATCTACCCATCGCAAATATATCAATGAGTTTATACAAAAACGTGTCATTATAATAACGACCTTGTTTTTTTTTGCCAGAATGAGAAGCCGTGCAAACTTATACTACAAAGTATTCGATTCTATTTGAAATCTTCCTCGGTGTAGTATGTTTTTTTTATTAATAAAACCGATCTTCACTGATGAAATTGCTCTTCATATACTTTAACTTTACTATATTTTAAGTATCTGGTTAAATTATAAGTAATTAAATTTACATGATTTCATGTAATGGTGATCGTTGAGTATTGGGTTATGATAGATTGTTCTGGGTGCTACTAGAATGATCTGGATAGTCTTGTGTATTCAGGAGTGTTCTAGGATATCATGTAAATTGATACAGGTGATGCTACTGAGTCTGCAGAAGGAATTACAGTAGCATCAACAACCTGCAGGAATGCAATGACAGCAACAACACTCTACAGGAATGCAATGCTGACTCAGAAGACTAACTACAGAGTTGCCAGGAAAGGAAGGAGTCTAGAAGATTTCCATGGTTTATATGCAGCATCAGATGAACATCGGATTCTGTCAACTTTAAACAAATTACATTTACATAACCAGAACTAGCAAGAACAACAGCATCAGATGAACACTCGGATTATGCCGACTTTGAACCAACTACAGTATCAGGACCAGCAAGAACAGCAGCATCAAATGAACATTCAGATTATGCCGACTTTGAACAAACTACACTACCAGGACCAGCAAGAACACCAGCATCAGAGGAACACTGCATTACCAGGACTGGCAAGAACAGCAGCATCAGATGAACATCGGATTATGTCGACTTTGAACAAACGCTCTGCAGCCTTAATGTACTGAAAAACACAGACATCGCCTACCCGTAAATTGTTGTCCACTGCAAACTCTTTCCATCCTCCCCGGAACTTATTAAACTTCGGCTCCCTTCCCATGGTTCTCACAGGCCATCTACCACCACTCGGATTTTCAAGTGTATACGTTCTTGGTTCATTACTTATGTAACTCGTAATAGCAAAACTTAACGGTATATTCTGTGGAAATTAAACCAAGTAAACACAAAATTATAACTAGATTCATCAACATTAACATTGTTTCGATGCAGAAATTCTGTTGTAGTTTTACTTACCATTTGAAACGTCGACTCCACATAAGATGCTTGCATGACGACTGTAAAAGACGGAATCTCAAACAAACAGGAATTAATCTTCTTCACAAGGTTTTGATTCAAATTACCAAACCTGCATCTGTAGTTTCTCACCAAAGAAGACATATCTTTTCCTGCACATTCTAAGTTCATTTTCATCCTCTTTTCGAGTTCACGGGTTTGATGAGAATCAAGAGGGTAGTCAATCTCGCAGGCCGTCATGTCGAAGATACACACATCGAATTCAGACTCTCCTTTGTAAGAAAACGTCAAGAAATGACCAGGGCGTATCGAACAGAATTTCACAAATTCATGCCAACCAGCAGCATTAAACCAAGTCATACCATTTTGTTTCAGTAACTCAACATTCCAAGTTTTACCAGTCGGAATTTTGAGGCTTACAACATCCAACAGTTCGCTTCTTCGAAATTCCCTATTACAAAAAAATCAAAACCGTAGATGTCTTAGTCTAGTGCTGAATACGGAGGTACAGGTAATGCAACTAACAACGAGTAAAAAGGCTTGCTTGTATGAAAGAATGAGTAATTAGAGTGTAGCAGGAGTACCAATCTTTGAAGGTCGAGGGTTGGGTCGACAATTATCTTGAAGAAACTTGCAGATTTATAAACAGGAGCATTATCATCAACAGACGCCATGAATATTGTAAGCACGAAAACTCATATGAGACGGTCTAGGTGCTGTATTTTAAGGGTATGTCCTTAGTTTCAAGAATTTACAGTTTATTCTTCTTCTTGTTTTGAACGAAACTTCCTCTATTTCCTTTTCACGTTGACGGAGTAATTGCATAACGAACCGGGATTCTTGGGAGTAAATGGGTAAGTTAGTTACAGAAGTGCGGAGTAGATAAGAAGAGTAAATGGGGTAGAACCGGTAAAGGCTGATCCGACTCGACAATCCCGGCCCGATTTGTTAGAAACCGAAAATTTAGTCACCCAATTCGGCCCACTTGTGACCTGAGATTTGATATAACACGATAATAGTGAACCGAAATCGATAAAAATGATGGCCAAAATACTATTGCAATATTCTAGATTGATCCGAATAAAAGCGATCCAAATAATCAAACAAAATAATATAATACTATGTGACAATGACCTGATCCAACTCAACCTAACCCGTTAGATCAACTAACCGGAATGACCCGACTCAACCCCCGACTTGACCCGAAAAAGATACTGATCCGTTACGACCTGAACACAGTATGACATGACACCAATGACCCGCAATTGTCACATGTGACAAAAATATCGTCTTTGAAGTCAACTAAGTCTACACAAATTTTAGTTTGTGACGAAAATAACCGTCATATTAATATGACGATTCAAATAATACTTATTCCCTCCCATCCATTCAATGCTTTACCTGGAGTGTTTCACAACTTTTAAGAAAAGTGGTAAAAACAAGGGTATTATTAGTAAATCAAATAGTTTTATGGGTCCACCAAATTTAAAGTAAGAAAAAAGTAGTGGTATTTTGTGTAAATAGAGGAAAAATATGAGAGTTATATTGTAAAGTCTTTTGCCAAAAGAGGAATGTAAAGAATTGATTGCATTGTCCATTTTATACTGAGCGTAAAGAATTAAATAGATGGAAGAGAGTATATTAATTGTCTTTTTCGATGTAAACAGATCGTATTTGATCTGTTATAAAAAAATGTGGGGTTAAAAATATGAGATCCAAGTCTTACCGATATCATATCCAGAAGCTTCTAGGTCCCACACTCCAAAAACCCTACTAAACCCCTCACATTTTCCCCCCTTTTCTTAGACCCCCGTTTCCCCTCTTCTGCAATCCAATCCAATTTCTCCCATTCTCGTCTTCATTCAAACCCTCACTAAACCCTAATTTTACGCGATGCACAGGCTTTCCACCCGATCTCTCTCCTCCGTTCTTCGCCACCGCGGCGGATTCCACCACCGTAACGCCGCCGCAGTTTCCGCCACTGCTTCTCCCGCCATTTCCGGCAACTCTTCTGTAATCTCCTCCATCCACTCTTTCATTTAATTTCCTTTCTTGATTGATCGATCGTTTGCGTTTTTAGTGTTGTCATTGTTGTTTGTTTTATACGACTGTAACGATCTTTACCGCCATTGTCGTTCGCTATCTGTGTTCATGATGATTATAGCCTATAGGTTAGACTGTGGATTACGTTTGCTCTGTTTATCGTAGCTTTCGAATTATCAACAGTTTACTCATTCATCTTTACCGTATTTCGGTCAGTAGTTTTCTCTTCTCGTTTTAGCTATGGTTTAATTTTAGTATATCTATTGGGGCCGAGGTCGTTGCATTTCAATACTCTTTACTTTCCGTGTATAAAGTAAATGTAATGGGTGTAGCATTGTGTTATGGTTGATTTTGGTTTAATTTCCGACACGTCTGTAGAAACTTTTGTTAATGCAATGGTTGTTGCCTGGTTGGTGATATGTTAACTGTGCTTTCTTACTATGATAGGCGGCTGAAGCCAATCGATGGTACTCTTCAGTGATCTCACGAAAGTGCAACTGCGGCAACTGTAGTATCTGCAAATCTGGCCAGAACGCACATTTTAACTTGAAAAATGACTTCTCTGTGCCCTGTCGATACGAGTCCACGGCAGCAGCTTCTGATTCATCTGAATCAGGTGCACCATCTGAGAAATACGAGTATCAAGCAGAGGTTTGGCATTTTGAATAATTGGGTATATACATTATTGGGTACTGGTGAAGTGCGACTAGTTGCTAAATTATCGAGCATTTTGTGTTTTTTTTGTAGGTTAGCCGGCTCATGGACCTCATTGTCAATAGTCTCTACAGCAACAAAGAGGTCTTCCTTAGGGAACTTATCAGGTATCTCCCCTCTCGGATATTTACGAGCGCATAGGATGTCATCTCAGTTTTGTTTTCATTTTATAATCTCTGGGGCAATAGTGGTTATGTGATTGAAAGCGGCTGACGTGATTGTGAGCTCGGTTTTGATACTTGGTAAAAATGATATGTGAGTGTGACCTAATTGGGCTATTGGGACTCCGGAATTTAGTTTGTTCTGTTCTGTGGTGCATTATTCTTTTGGTATCTGTAGTGAATGTAGCTTTTGCTTCTTCATTGAATACTTCGTATGAGTTTCAGAGGGCTTACTAGTGAGCTTTATGTGTGTGTATCTCCGAATAATTTTCAGCTGTTTAGTTGATTATGTGATGTATTAGGATTTGTGGACCTTTTGTTCTCATCAGGGGTTTAATACTTTAATATGTTTCGTTAGAGATGCCAGTGACTGTCGTGATTCGTGAATATGAATATGTGAAAAACTTATTTGTAATTAGTTCTGTTCATTTAACTTATGTAATGACAAATACTGTTTTGTGTTTTTTGCTACAGCAATGCAAGTGATGCTCTTGACAAGCTGCGGTTTATGAGTGTAACACAGCCAGAGCTGCTAAAAGATTCTGTTGATCTTGATATTCGGATTTCAACAGATAAAGATAATGGGACCATTACCATCACGTATGTCGGCTTTTAATAATTATTAGACATAATGACCATTTTTTATGCACTCTTGCAAGAAGAGATTATATTGGCTCCTTTATGCAGTGATTCTGGAATTGGTATGACCCGTCAAGAATTAGTAGAGTGTCTTGGAACAATTGCACAGAGTGGGACAGCTAAGTTTCTTAAGGCGATAAAGGTTAGATTTGTCGATATTTACAGTTTACATTGATATTGTGTACCTTGTATGTTCTCTAAAAGCCCTCATTATCCAGGATAGCAAAGAATCTGGGTCTGAGAATAATCTGATTGGTCAATTTGGTGTTGGTTTCTACTCGGCCTTTCTAGTTTCTGATAAGGTATGCACGCAAAATTCTTTCTATAAGACTTGTTACTACATCATCACTGAACTTATTTATTAACTGTCAATTTGTGTTTACAGGTGGCTGTTGCAACAAAAAGTCCTAAATCTGATAAACAGCTTGTCTGGGAAGGGGAAGCGGATTCTAGCACCTACACAATCAGGGAGGAGACCGACCCAGCTAAACTTTTGCCCAGAGGAACTAGAATTACCTTGTTTCTCAAGGTTGATTGTGGATCTGGTTCTTCTTACTGATTGCACTTTTTTTTTAAATAAATAAATAAATGTAGTGATTATCATCTTTTGTTTCGTCAAATTCAGCGTGATGATAAAGGTTTTGCACACCCGGAGAAGGTCCAAAACCTTGTGAAGAACTATTCACAATTCGTTTCATTTCCTATATACACATGGCAAGAGAAGGGGCATACCAAGGAGGTACTCAGCTAGTCAGCTTCAACCAATTTAAACGCAGGCTATCTGGGCTTGTAATTGTTGGTGTTCTGCTTCTTTGCATTTTATGCGAACAATTTTGTGTAATGCTTTCCAGGTTGAAGTTGATGACGACCCAGCTGAAGCCAAGGATGACTCCGGAGAACAAACAGAGGTACTAAGTCAAGATGTTTATGGTGTATGCCAAACGGTTTACATGATCCCCTGTCAATCGCTAACAATAATTTTTTTATTTATATTTTATTTTTCTGATAAAACAGAAAAAGAAGAAGACCAAGAAAGTGATTGAAAAGTATTGGGAATGGGAACAGACAAATGAAACTCAACCAATATGGGTGAGAATCTGTTTGGATTGCGATCGTAAATGTAGCTCTTCAGTGTCATTTTTATCCTTGAAAACTCTTAACTATATTTTTGTTACTCAGCTTCGGACTCCTAAAGAAGTTACCACTGCAGAATACAATGAGTTTTACAGGAAGGCCTTCAATGAATACCTGGATCCTCTAGCTTCATCCCATTTCACTACTGAGGTGAGTATAGTTATCTAAACTATACTGTTTTTGTGACATTATTGTAATTTTCTGGACTACTTATAATGTGTTGATGCTCGTGTGGCAGGGTGAAGTTGAGTTTAGGTCTATCCTGTATGTCCCACCTGTGGCGCCTCAAGGTAAAGGTGACATGATGAATTTTAAGACAAAGAACATAAGGCTGTACGTCAAGCGTGTGTTCATTTCGGATGACTTCGATGGAGAATTGGTAAAAATCATACATACGCAAGTGTTATGTATTTATTTAAAAATCTTGCGAGTTTACGCTGACTTTTATTTTTGAAACTTTTCTATTATGTACTCAGTTTCCTCGATATTTGAGTTTCGTCAAGGGTGTTGTGGATTCCAACGATCTGCCACTGAATGTTTCAAGAGAGATCCTTCAAGAAAGTAGAATTGTAAGTCAATTTGCTAGGCTCTTTCATTAATTATTTGTTTAGATGTCATTTTCCTCACCATCCTTTTTGTTGCCTTCAGGTAAGAATTATGCGGAATAGACTTGTCAGGAAAGCCTTTGACATGATACTTGGCATATCTTTGAGTGACAACAAAGAGGTGTGTATCATCTACTAACAGTACCATTTAATGTCCTTTTGTGCCCTGTAGTTCGTACTGGCCGTAGATGTTTTCAGCGAATCACCAGTTTATTTGCTTTTGGTTTCTAACTTTCTCTTGCTTTATTCTGGGATTAGTAATTTTAATTCTGCTTTAGATACTGTGTTACCTTCAGTTTCTTTGTCGCTGATACGGTTTACTTTGTTTTGGTTGGTAGGATTATGAGACTTTCTGGGAGAATTTTGGTAAACACTTGAAGTTGGGCTGCATCGAGGATTCTTCAAACCATAAACATATAGCACCTTTGTTAAGATTTTTTTCATCTCAAAGTGAGAATGATTTGATCAGTTTAGACGAGTATGTAGACAATATGAAGGCTGAGCAGAAGGATATCTATTACATCGCTTCTGATAGTTTGTCGAGTGCAAAGAATGCACCTTTCCTGGAGAAGCTTTTGGAGAAGGATCTTGAAGTACGAATCTTTCTCATTTTTTGTTTCGGCTGCTCCTTTGCTTGTATATAAACCTCCTGCCATCCTCCAAAAAGGATAGAAATATGCATACAACTTGAATGTGCGTGCGACTTCTCTTTTGTATTGTAGGTTCTCTTTTTGGTTGATCCCATCGATGAGATTGCCATCCAGAATCTGAAAGCTTACAAGGAGAAGAATTTTGTTGACATTAGCAAAGAGGATCTTGACCTAGGTGAGTTCTTTATTCCGAATGTTACTGCAATTCCTGATATTATCTTGTATACCTCACACACAGTCACACACACAGTATTCAAATTTGAGTGGGACACTTCCTTTATTAGCCAAAAACAGAAGGTTTAAAATTATAGTTTGCCCGGTCTGAGACTTGGACCGTTGTTCGTGTGCTAAGAACTCTATTCAAGTCTAGTAACATTACTCCTTTCATGTAGAGTGCTAAATAACTATGTCACCTGTTGCAGGAGATCAAAATGAGGAGAAAGAGAAGGAAGTAAAGGAAGATTTCAAAACCACATGTGACTGGATGAAAAAGCGCCTAGGTGACAAAGTTGCTAGTGTTCAGATATCTTCCCGGCTGAGCTCATCGCCATGTGTTCTTGTTTCGGGGAAATTCGGTTGGTCAGCAAATATGGAGAGGTAGAGCTTCCCTGTAGTTCAATCTCATACACGAGTAAATTCTCAGTATACTGAAAAATAGTGTATACTACTGCTTCACTTCAACCCTGCAATAGGCATCCTGGGCCCCCAACATTTTTGTAAGAAGAGATTGTGACCGTCTTTTTAACATTTTAGGCTGATGAAGGCACAGCACAATGGTGATATGTCCTCTCTGGAATTCATGAGAAACAGGAGGGTGTTTGAGATAAATCCCGACCACCCAATTATTAGAAGTCTTCAGGTATGTCTCACTTATTGGTCGCTCTTTTTATATTTTTTTTCTCATTGGTGCCGAAGTGTGGCTCAAAAGATAACAAAATCGTCGGACACCACGAATGTTATTATGGTTGTTAATTGTTGAATCTGTAGGCTGCGTCCAAGTTTGGCTCAGAAGATGAAGAAGCCCTTAGAGCTGTTGATCTGTTATATGATACGGCCCTAGTCTCCAGTGGCTTCACTGTAAGTAGTCTCTTATGATTGTAGATACTGTACAAGCTTGTTTATTGTTAGATTCAATACTACATATGGAGTAGAAATTAACTTGCAGATTCGAACTGAACTTAATTCGGTTGTGTCCAGATGCAGAGTAGTATTTTTCCTTGTTCCATAGGCCCAGCCGCCCAGTTAGACCTGTCAGAAATTAAAATTAATAAAATATTTATATTTATATACGGTGTTATATTTGGATTTATAATTAAAAAATTAATATTTTTAATGTTAGTAAATTACAAATATAAACAAAAATTCAATTTAATACAACTTTTTTTTTTATCATTTAATAATAAAATAATCATTAAAATAATTTTAAGATTTGATTTTAATGTTCTTTACAATAACTAAAGAGTATAATAATAATACTAATAAAATAAATAAAAATTTAATATTAGATTTTTTTTTTTACTTCAAAAGCGGTAAAAAAACTGATGTTCGAAACTATTTCCGACTTGTATTTGATCCGATCTGGGAGTCTGGGACCCGTATTTGACCCGACCTGACCAACCCGTGTGACAGGTCTAGACCTTGTCTCTTCTTCATAGGAAATTTACCCTGTTTATTTCTACATAGTAGTATGTTTTTCTTCCGCTACACAAATGTTGATCTTTCAGGGTGGCTTGTCATGACGATCTCCTCCCGATTGTAGTTACTTTTTTTCTTGGATGCTACTCCATATAATTTTTTGTTGATGGAACACTCGGCTTTAACTCTTGTGTTTCTTTTTTTACCCTAACGAGTAACGATATACTCATCTTTCTCTCGTGTTATTTTTTATTTTGTGACAATGGTATTCTGGTCACTAGTACTATGCCCTTCGTTTTTTTTCACTCAATTGTTTGTTTGCCATTTCTTGATTCTTATGGGTTCATTCTGTTTGGTCTTACCTTACCTTACCTTACCTCAATCTCATAACTAATAGGATATGGTCATTTGCCCCCAATCTTCTTTAAAAGATCACTATACGAGCCGTCTAATAGAGTAGTCCTCGGATGAATATTGTTTCGAACAATGCTTGATTGTTTCACTGTCATTGGTCGAGATGGTTTTAAAACGGTTTTTTGTGAGTCCCTTCTAATACATTGTTTGCATTTGCAGCCTGAAGACCCAGCGCAACTAGGTGGAAAAATTTATGAAATGATGGGCAGTGCTCTAGCTAACAAATGGGTAGATCAGCCTCAACCCACGAACCAGACACCACCGGTTCTGGAGACACTTGAAGCCGAGATTGTTGAGCCTGCTGAAGCCGGCAGTCAGAAGTGATATGACTGTACCGTTTTCGCTGCTTTCTTTTCTAGTTTTGCTTGTTTCCATCTTGTAATAAGTGGACTGCTTATGTAGTGGGAGTGTAGGGCTGACTTACCTTTTTACCATTTACCATAATGGGGTTAGTTATGTGAGGTCATTTTGTAGTATATTCCCTGTTTTGCAATTATGGAATGAGGCTGTTCACTGTGAAGTTCATCTTTATAAAAGAACACTCATTTATCGATAAATGAGTGTATTCTTTACTTTGTGGTTGTCGCGTACTACGTACATATTAAGAGTACTTGGTTTCGATTTTACGTCATGTTTTACTGAATTGGAGCTAAAAATTACTGTGTTATGTAACTGTTATTTTTTTGTCATGTTTTACTGAATTGGAGCTAAAAATTACTTTGTTATGTAACTGTGTTTTTTCTACATTACAAATAGGACAGTTGAAGGTGGAACTGTTCCATTAAATTGTTTACTGCTTTTAGTTGTGCTGTTTAATAGAATTAGAAATAGAATGATTATTCTACTGAATAGGTCTCTTTATTTGGGAGCGCACAGAGAGGGTGGCGCTGTATCATTTGATCTGCAATACAAAGTTACCATCTAAACTTAATGACCATGTTAGTTAATCGTCAATCGATATTACTTTAACGGTCACTTTTGGAGACCTCTCGAAGTTACTAGGAACACCAGCACCAACACCAACACCAGCACCAGATGCTTGAGACGAATCTCGGATTATGTTGACATTGAACAAACGATTGAGTGGATCTATCAACTCAAAAACACAAATATCATCGACTCGCAGGTAGTTGTCCAATGCAAACTTCTTCCATCCCTTGCGAGATTTCAAGTGCCTTGTCGAACTGCCACTGAAACTAACCGGCCATATATCATCACATGTTGTATTTTTAAGCGTGCAGCTTATTTCTTTTGTGTTTGTGAAGTACTCCGTAGCAAATTTCCAAGGTACATTCTGCGCTACCAAAATATAACAACTTAGACATGCGTACTAGATCGAACAACATGTCACATTTATTCATTAAGTTATTATGTACTTCCTTCTAGTTCTTTTGATCTTTCCTCTTTTTTTCGGCACAAAAATTAAGAAGAGAATAAAGAATTGATTAAAGTAAGAAAATGTGGGGTATAAAGTAGAAATATGATGGAGTTTGTGAGTAAAGGAAAGAATAAAGAATTGAAAAAAGAATAAAGAAATGATTAAAGTACAACCCAAAAATGGAAAGAGGAAAGATTATCCAACTAGTGTCAAAAAGGAAAGAGAGAAGATAAAAAAAACTAAGAGGGAGTACGTAGACCGTATAATTTTCTGTAAAAAAATTGAACGTAGAATCTTAATTCATGGGAATTTTATAGTATGAACGAAGCAATACTCTTACGGTAAACAAAATTCTTACCATACGAAATGAATATTTCACATAAGATGGATGCATTTTGACGGCAAAACAAGGAATTCCGAATTGGCAAGAATTAATTTTGTTGATATGCCAATGGTTGAGTGCACCAAATTTCTTCTTATATTGTCTCACCAAAGCCAGTATCCCATCTTCTGCATGCAACAAAGTTGAAATTATATACTCCACTTTATATTCATCTCATTCATTTGTTTAACTTTATTTAAAATATTCCTTATAAATTATACAGAGTACTCCATAATGAATATATAACGTAAACCAATGAATAGAATAAAGCGAGTACATTATTATCTAACACACTTAACACCTTCTTCCAAAGCGACGTTAAATCTCATTTGAGACAGTCCCACAATTGGAAAATTCCTATTGTGAAAGAGACTCACGTAAAAATTTGTGCCAAAACGAAACAGATATAAACAACACAAACACGGTAATAATATGGAGTATTACACAAACGTTGTACTGTGAATGCGACAAAGCTAAAAATTAGCAAGATAAAAAGTACAGTAGTCCGTATCACTTCCAAATAAATAATGATCATTTTTTAATACTCCGTACTACAAAGTGGCTAAAGGAGTATAGGGTCACTAATTAACCTAAAAGTGATCGCTAATAAATTTAAAGTATATTTTTTTTATATTAAATTACTTTCTCTAACTCTTTTTTATCTTCCAACTTCATTATTCTATTCCCACCTAAATGAATATAAAGTGGGAAGATAAAAAAGAGTTAGAGGAAGTACTAATTTCTAGTTCTGTCTCAGGATAAGAAGATATAATTTGTGAATGAACAAAACAAATTAAAAAACGAGCGACCTTTTGATGAAGAAATAGGTGCACTAGGGTTCATCTTGGTCTTACTCTTACTCACTCTCCTTTGAGATTCCTTTGATCGTTGAGGATGATGAAGAGGGTACTCAATCTCGCAGGCCGTCATGTCGAAAATACACACATCGAACCGACACTTTCCTCCATATGTAAACATCAAGAAATGGCCATGACATATTGAATTATAGCTCACAAATTCAGACCAACCTTCTTTCAACCAAACCCTCCCATTTTCTTTTAGTAATTTTACTTTCCATGTCTTACCCGTCGGAATTTTGAGTGTTACGGCATCCAATAAATCGCTCCCATATTCCGTCATAAACTTAATCGGAATCCCCTGTACGTGATAGTGATACATACAAACAAACCAACACTTTTAATTACGTTACAAATTTGCATGTAAAGGTAAATAAATAAATGGACTGAGTCACTGAGACATAAAGAGTATATATTAATATTATCGTACCATTTTTTGGAGGTCGGGTCGAGGCTCAAAAATAATCTTGAAGAAGCTTGGAAAGTTACGAGATTGATCATCATCATCAATAGCCATGCATGAACCATACAACAAGTGAACAAAGCTTAGCTTAATTTATTTATATTTTCAAAGCATGCATGAAGTAAATTAAATAAGGTGTCTCTTATGCAATAAATTACTGCAGCTTGTAGTTGGAGACTTGGAGTAATACTCACTCAATAATAATAATAACCGCCCCTTAAATTTACCCATTTTAGGTAAATATATTAAGGAAATTGATAAATACAGTCCTTAGAGTTATACTCTCTCCCATACATTCAATCATTGACATGGGGTTTCACAATTTTTAAGAAAAGTGGTAAAAGGAAGAGTATTATTGGTAAATCAAATGATTTTATGAGTCCACCAAACTTAAAGTAAGGAAAAAATAGTGGCATTTTGTGTAAATAGAGTAAGGATATAAGGATTACAGGGTAAAGTGTTTTGGCAAAAAAAGAATGTAAAAAATTGATTGGATTGTCCATTTATAGGAAAGATAAAGAATTGAATGGATGGAAGGAAGTAGGTAAGACATCAAAAGAGGAAAAAAAAAGTTTTGATATGCATTAATTACATCCATTTTTGTGGAATTTGATTTTCAATTTTTATGTTTATAACTCAGGGTTGTATTTAACAAAACTCATATATTAATATAACGTGTGAGTGTTTGAGACAATCTTATACTACCATGCATGAAGTGGTTCAATTATATGAGAAGACCGTTCATTTATCAAAAAAATAATGAATTCTTCTAATAAAAATTGAACTGTCTCACGTGTAAAAATGTCATATAATACTTAATACATATTCTACTAATGTGGATGCATGCATTCATAACCCTTGTACCGATGGAAATGAATTAGTGAAATACGAGCACATAATTGTATACTCTTATATACAAATACAATTGATTTACAGCATCCGATAATTTAACAGACGCTTAGTTTCGGACTTAGGCTGAAAATGGCTTAATTATTACTCTTTCCGATTTTAAATTATTGTCTCATTTCAATATAATACTTCTCACATATATTACCCAAATGGAACAATAATTTAAAATCGGAAAGAGTATGTCATATAAATAAATAAACTCGATCTATGCATATTGGTAGATCGTCACAATTTTGTATGGCCAAATAGCCCAATAAAACATGTTGGTCATGGACTCGTGGACATGTCACAAATTTGACCCGATTCAAATAATAATCCCACTTATATTCGATCTCATGTCCAAACTAAATATCCAAATTTGACCTGTAACCCGAAACTGATCAGAAAGTTTTATACTCCATCTGTTTCAATGAAAGTTTCTAGTTTTCTTTTTTCGTAAATTTTCTTGATAGCTTCCACTTTTTTTTTTTTGGTATCATTTTCTCTCTTACCTAAGTGGTCCACCTACTTTACTCTCTTTACTTTTAAATATTTTATTATTTTTCTTAAAAAATGCATCATTTTTTTAAGTGAAACCTTTCATTGAAATGGAGGGATTAGAAAACGTGTTGATCCCTAAAAAAAAGTTGCAAATAACAAACTCCGAAAATAATTCGAACCCGAAATAACACCAACCCAATCCAACCCAAATCAACCCAATTTTTATGCCCTAAAAGGTAACTCAAACAAAACCCGATACCAATCCCAATCAAATTGACCCATTTACCAGCTCTAGTCGGGTGGATATATCCATAACACGGAACGTTCATGTAAAACAATTTTCACAAATTCTTGTTTGTGACGGATATCTCCGTCACAAACAAATGACGGGCCAAGTAGATATCATTTGAGGGAAAAAGACAAAAATAAGATTGGTGAACCTATATCCGTCGCAAGAGAGACCAACTGAACAATTTTAGCCCAACGGCATATAGAGGCAGTATATAGGCGATTGGAGACAAAATCAGCCCACATCATCTCATCTTATCTCATAAAAATCCCGTGACGAATACACCCAAAACAAAATCAACTTCTCAAAATCAAATAAAAATCAGTAAATCAGCTACCAATTCGGCTATTCACCGTCAAATCAATCAAATTGGGGGAAAAATGGCGAAAGAATCAACAAAGGTAGGAGGATTGAAGCAAGGTGCGATAGTAATGGCGGCTCTAGCATTCGGTTGGTTAACCATTGAAATAGCTTTCAAGCCATTGCTCGTCAAAGCTCGCGCCGCCATGTCTAAATCCGACCCTTCAAATGACCCCGACGATCACGACGATGCTCCACCCGCCGTCGTCGACCCCGCCGCCGCCGCCGCCGCCGTGGTGGATGAGGATTAGAATTGAATTTAGGATCTATTGTTCGGGGTACCTCCGTCTTATTTATTTTAGTTTTTTTTTAACTTTGATTTGGTTTGTTGAGGTTTAATTAGTCTGAGATTATGATGAAATTGGAGTAATTTGTATGAAGTTGTGAGATTATGTTTTGATTTTTTTGCATTAGGGTTTTGAGGATTTCAACAGCTTCAATTTTTGCAGTTTTTTTGATTGATTGTATTGAGGCAATCATTGACCCGGTTTGCAGAACCGGATTTGGCTAACCCGATTCCCCCTGCAGCCCGCTCTTACCTGAGCCTATGGGTAGGGACTAGGGACTAGGGAGGAAGGGGTCAAAGTTATCTTTGACTTATCATACGTAACTTTTAGCTTTTCTAAATAGATGATTTTAATTTCAAAATGAATGATCAGTTTGGACAAAAATCATCACTTTTGAAACTCGGGACAAAGAGATATGGTTGGTCAAAGTTTATTTAGTTGAAAACGTTTCACTAAGCACCCCTCTTAATACAGGTTTCAAAATTGCAAAAAAATATAAATTAAATCGAAGATTTTGTAAAGACAATGGATTCATAGCAACTATGAAGTGAGTTGAAAAATGAACTTGATACCTGGCTCATATCACCATGGAAATATCTAATACTCCCTCCGTTCCAACGAATAATATACATTTGCTTTATGCACGTACGTCGATGCTAGTGTTCTTTTGTCTATATTTTTAATTACGTATTACCAAAAATTATGAAAATTTGATATTTATAATGTATTCGACTAGACGATTTAAACAAGATCCCTCGTGACTATCTTTTATCTTATATATTAAAAGTTATATTGAAGATTCATCTCACTCGTGAATAGTGTCAAAAAAACTAAACGTATACAATTCGTTGGAACGGAGGGAGTAGAGTATAGTGTTCTTTTTATTTGTCTAGAAAAGAGCGTACTACGTCGCAAGTGAAAATTGAACCTTCAACCGAGATTGAAGCAATTTAGAGAATTACTCACTCGTTGTAATTGTAAGCCCCTAAAGAAAACTCGATTTTACCAACTTTTAAACTTACTCATCAACGACTTATTTTGAGGTAGCGGGTTCATTATATTTGCTCACGATATATGAAAATATCTCAACTTTATGAAATTTAGGGTAACAAAAGTCGATAATTTTAATCATTTTATGTAAGTTTGGGGTAGCGATTGCTACCCTTTACTACTAGCTAGATTCCCCTCTGATTATACATACATACCATGGCGATGGTGGGAATTAGAACAAGTTCAAGTTCAACGGCTAATTTAACAACGGCAAGAAATGGAATTTGATAGAGTTACGAAAAGAGACGAAGGAACGTAACCGTTGTTGTTAGTTGTTGGAGGGCCCGTTGTGGTTAAAACTTAAAACCCGTCGGTGGCGCAAATTAAGGCCGGCCTTGCTTATGTCTCCCACGTGCCTCTTAGGCCCCACCATTAATGGCCTTTTTTGCCTTCTCCATCTTCCAGCTACTCTCCCTTGTAACGAAGATATCCGTCATTTTAGTAAAATGGGTCAAATATTTCTCATTTATGTAGAAAATGATAACTCACGTGCTTTTGTCGTATTTTGTCTTCTCTATGTAAACGAGTTGTGTCGTATTTGACCCGTTATAAGTTTGTGATGGATAATTCCATGGCAAACAAGAATAGGTGTCCATCTTTAGTTCATTTCTAATACTCCCTCCGAATTTCTAACATTGACCCATTTTTCCTTTCGGGCTTTGATCTTTTACCTATTTTCTACTTTTGGCCATAAATGTGTGATTCACATTTATCCACTAATTTCTCTCTTTCTTCTTTCTTTTTTAACCACTCATTTTTCTTTCCTTATTTTTCACCTCAAAAGCAAATGGATAAATGATAGGAACTCGGAGGGAGTATTCTTCAATATCATTAGCAGATTTATGCTCCATTCTTTTGGACTGAAGTGTGCTGAAAGCCTGAAACGAATTGAACTGAATTGGGTGGGTTGAACTGAACTGAAAATAAGTTGAAAAGAACGTGACCGTAGACTAATTTCTTGGTGCTACATATTTCTACCTAACTTATTAATGTTTGGCCACTAAACATACGATAGAAAAACCGTTATTATGATTAGTACGATTGATAGTGGCATTAGGGCGAGATGAAAGGCAATGGAGGAGGAGGCAGGGCAGCGCAAAAAAAGTGAAGCACCCCATCAAAATATTTGAAGGAAATCCGCGTTTTGTTCAAGGCATTAATGTCTTAGCAGTACTCCCTCTCCCCCACTAAGATTTTCCCACTTTCCTTAAAAGGAAATTCCACTAAGATTTTTCCACTTCAAAACTTTCCTTATTCATCCATTATACTCTCTTTCTATTGGTTACTTTTTGTGATTTGACATTTTAAACCCCACCCAACAATTTACCACCTTTCATTACTCATTTCTTAATCCATGTGTCATTATGAAGTGAGAAGATCATTGTGATGGGGAGGGAGTACGATTTTTTCTTCCTAGATTTGCTTTTGCTTTTGCTTTTGCTTAAGCCTTGATTTATGTTGAAGAGATGAGATGCCATTATGTGTGATTTACCACGTGACTTCCTCTGTTCTAGAATCCAATCCCTTTCTTTAGAGTTTAATGAACCCTACTTTTCTTTTTATTTCAAGTCTCTAACTTATTGATTGTTCACAAAGCTATTCTCTTTTCCCTATTTGGGGGCTTTTATTGAGTATTTTTGTTGCTTCGATTCGTTTTCTTACACGTCTCATCGGAAAAGTTCGTTACAAGTTTATGAGGTTAGTTACGGACCTTGGTATAAAAAGTCTTTTATATCGGTAACAACAATAAATACGGTGTGCAAGCTAAGTTTTAAAGAATATACTACTTCCTCCGTTCCATTTGATTATTTGCATTTACTTTTTGGACACTATTCATAGCCTCATAGGCAAGTGAAATTGTCAGTGTAACTTCTAATATATAACATAAAATATAGTCATGTGGTGTCTTGTTTAAATTGTCTAATCGAGTACGTTATAAATATCAAGTTTTATAAATTCTTAGAATACGTAATTAAAGTTATAGCTAAAAGAAAACGTGCATTGAGAAGTGTGAAAAAATAAATGCAAACAATTAAATGGAACGGAATGAGTACTCACTAATAGGAATATCAATCATTATCTTAAAATTTTGGTTTAGACGATTCATTCAATATAATATCAAAACCAACGTGAACAAATGTCACAGGTATGAGACCAAAAAAATCCCAAAAAACTTTATAAGTGAAATTTCGACACATGATATAAGAGATAGTAATAAACCGATTATGATCTGATCTTTTGTTTAATTGAATAGGTTAGTCATTAGTGTCCTTGATTGAAGGGATTATGACCTCATTTTGTAGGACTAACTTATGTTAGAAGAAATATGAAAGCATACATAGATAGTCCAATTTACAGTATTAAGGCAAAGAAAGTCACAAGTGAATATGTAAGTAAGTAATGAATGAGCATATAATACTAGTATAATGGTAGAAGGTTCAACCTTTTGTGTAAAGTTTCTCAACTACCACAACTATATTAAGATCTGCTTTTGGGTTAATCACATCATTATTATTCAAATTTAAAACTACTTAAGATCATTGTACCCACACATAATAAATCATCTTATAAATATGCACTTATGTCATTAACTCCATCGATAAACTAAAACCGTCTTAATTTCATTCAATGTTTTAATCATTTGTTTACTTTTATTTTAACACAAAAACTTTAAGATTACAATCTCTCAAACTTCCACTTTTCTATTCAAATGCATGAAGCTTTCAGATTCCCTAGTGCAAAATAACTACCACTCTGTATTATTTTAGACAATTATACGATATATAACGACGTTACACTAAATATTACTCCTTCTCCCCCACTAAGATTTTCCCACTTTCCTTAAAAGAAAATTCCACTATGATTTTTCCACTTCAAAACTTTCCTTATTCATTCATTATACTCTCTTTCTATTGGTTACTTTTTGTGATTTGACATCTTAAACCCCACCCAACAATTTACCACCTTTCATTACCCATTTCTTAATCCATGTGCCATTATGAAATGGGAAGATCATTGTGGTGGGGAGGGAGTACAGAATACTGTATTATCTAGTCTAAAGCCCCACCTTTCTTGTAATTGTGACTTTAAACACAAATACAAAAGTAAGGACCAACCCAAATATAAGAAACACCCTCTAAACCACCCTCATTTAAGAAACAACCTAATTCCAAAACTACACCCCACAACAAATTACACAAATACTCCTTCCATCAAAGTCACGTGAAACAGTCTCATAACAAGATTATTATAAAATCGTCTCATATAAAAATTTAGTGGTAACTTCACAAGTAAATTTCTATCATTCTATTGAGATGTTACCACTATTATTCCAATATAAAAGATACCGAGTACGGAGTATATAATAATCAATCAATGAGTACTGAGTAGGTATATATGGAAATACGTCTCTTGCTAAATTGAAAGCAAAATAAGTAGTTCTCCCTCATTCTTCTTGAATAAGCCCATATTTATTTTTGGATATTTTTTTTAGTTCGCCCCATTTCTTTTTAAGAAAATATTTTTATCTTTATTTTTCTCCTATCATATGCATCATATAATCACTATCCTTTTACTTTTTCACATTTTCTTAATATCAGGGTCAATTCTCTTACTTTTTCACATTTTCTTGATCTCTATGCCAAACCTCAATGGGCTTAACTCAAGAAAATGGAGAGAGTACAACTTTACAAGTACTTGCCCTCATATGAGAGGTCTCTCATTAAATCTAACGATAGACCGTCTATTCTTAATTTTTACAATAATAAAATAAGAACGTCTCTTTTTAGAATAAAAAATCTGTTTCATTATATCTTCCAGATTTTCTTTTTCAATCATTTCTTCGATTTCTTCCACTTTCTTTTGTTCCTACCAAACTTGTCTCTTATCTAGGTAACCCACTTTTTATTGTTTTTCTTAAGAAATATGTCACTTTTAAGGTGGAATAATAACTCCAATCTCACTTTTTTCCTTAACTTCACACTCACACTCACTCTCTACTCTCTTTTACACCCACATTGGCATTACTACTCCCTATACAACCACTCCCCCTCCCTTCCCTATCCCCTTCACTCATCACATTACTCTCATTTCCTTCACTCACTTTCCCTTTCCCTTTCCCTTTCCCCCAATCCAGCACGACACGACACAACACAACACGCTACAATGTGGAACCGGTCACTCCTCCTCTCAGGAGCAATGCTCATCCTAACCACACTCTCGGTCACTCCGACCCGCACCCGTGCCCACAACATAACCAAGATCCTAGCCGCCTTCCCCCAATACTCCACCTTCAACCACTACCTCACCCTCACCCACCTCGCCTCCGAGATCAACGCCCACCAGACCATCACCGTCATGGCCGTCGACAACCCCGCCATGAACGCCCTCCTTGCCAAACACCTCTCCACCTACGCCATCAAAAACGTCCTCTCCCTCCACATCCTCCTCGACTACTTCGGCGCCAAGAAACTCCACCAGATCACCGACGGCACCGCCCTCGCCGCCACCATGTACCAAGCCACCGGCTCCGCCCCCGGAACCGCCGGATTCGTCAACATTACCGACGTCAAGGGCGGTAAAGTCGGTTTCGCATCGCAAAACACCGCCGACGAGGGCGGTCCACTCGACGCTACCTTCGTTAAGTCCGTCAAGGAGATACCGTATAATATCTCCGTTATTCAAATCAGCCACGTGTTGAACTCGCCGGAGGCGGAGGCGCCGACGCCGGCGCCACAGGTGTCGAATATTACCGACATTATGTCGGCTCACGGTTGTAAGGTGTTCGCGGACACTTTGTCAGCGAACGCCGAAGCGATAACGACTTATGTGACTAACTTAGAAGGAGGATTAACCGTTTTTTGTCCAATGGACGACGCGGTAAAAAACTTTTTACCGAAATTCAAAAATTTAACCGCCGATCAGAAAACCTCGCTTCTCCTCTTCCATGCAACTCCGGTGTACAACTCCAAGCCTATGCTTCGGTCCAACAATGGCGACATGAACACGCTCGCAACCGACGGAGCGAAGAAATTCGCGATTACGATCCAGAACGACGGTCAGGAGGATATCACGGTCAAGACGAAGCTGACCGTCGCCAAGATCATGTCGACGCTCATCGACGAGCAACCAGTCGCGATCTATTCGATCGACAAGGTATTATTACCGAAGGAGATCTTCAAGGGAAAGCTAGCGCCGGCGCCGGTGCCGGAGCCGTCGCCTGCGCCTGCTCCGGCGAAATCGAAGAAGAAGCACCACCACGCGTCACCGCCGGCGCCGCCGAGTGACGAATCGGACGGTTCTCCGTCAGATTCCCCCGCCGATGAGCCGGCGGCGGATGATAGCAGTGACAGCAGTTATGGAGGTGAGAGGGTTAAGCAGGGTTTAGGGATGGTAATGGTGTCGGTGGTGTTGTTAGTGTTGGGGATTATTATGTTGTAATAATTGGAGAAAAATGTATGAAACGGTGTCGTTTTAAGTGATGATAGTAATAAGTTCTGCGTTTTGGGTTTGTTTTTCATTTTTCTTTTCTTTTTATTTTTTGGCTTGGTTTTGTGATTTGTAATGTGGAGGTGTTGAACAAATATTTATTCTTGGTAAGTAATTGTAATTTTTATTAATTATTCGAGAGTAAATTAAATCTATGTAACGGTTTTAGATTGATCGAGTAAGCGATTTAGGACCCGTGTGTTTTTTTTTACTCCATACTTGTACTTAATTTCAACGTTAGGTAGGTTGTAACCATGTAACCCTTTTTTGTATGATTTTGATTCGAGTCAGGCAAAATCATTAGGGCAGTAAAACTTTTCGACATTACACACGTTGTATAAATTCACACTTCGCCTAAGCTACTCTGTCTAGGGTCCGTGTAACCCTCTTGGTATGATTTGGATTTGAGTCAGGCAAAATTATTGAAATCGTAAAGTTGTGTTTGATGAGGTAGAACATGTTACGTTGCCAGAATTCGAACTCAAAAGTTAGGACAATCATGTTCCACTCAAGCTACATACTGCTTAGACGCATGCAGATGATGCAATTGAACCTATACAGTATTTGATTGACTTTTAGGGCTCGCTTGAAATAGGGGTAATTATTCCGGGGGTTATAGAGCAGAAATGAACTAAAAACAAATGAGCTTGTAGCGTGGTTATGACATTTTATGGTGTAAAAGGCGTAATAATTCCTCAAAATAAGCTATATTTCCTTAATTTTCTCCATTTTCGCTTAGCATCATCAGTACTTTCCGTCATTTTCTAGTTCATTTTTGCTCTATTATCCCCGAAATAATTACCCCATTCCAAGCGAGCCCTTATTATAACTTTTTACTGTTAGCTTTTTTTCACACTATAGCATGCGAATGTGCGATCCTCACTCCTCAAACAATTCCTCATAGGAATGCCTTTTGATTTGGTGTTTTTAAGATGTTCAACCGGTCTCATTTACGAATATGGTTCAACCGGTCTGGCAGTGTAAGTCAAAAGCATTTAAAGTGGAGTAAATATCTTCTGTGACGGTATATCTGTCACAAGTTTATAACGAGTCAAATATCATTACATAGTTGGGTAAAGATAGGCAACCCATGTGCTATTCTATTCACCACACATGCTTTTTGTCTGATCTCTCATATTTGATCTGTCACAAGATTGATTCTAGAACGGAATCCATTTGATTTTGTATCGTGACTCTCTTTAACATTTAGGTCATTTTTTAGATTTGTTTTTTTCTAACCAAGAGGCAAGTGATACGGAATTACAGAGTACTTACAATACTATTTAATCCATCATCATTATGATATATATATATATATCGGTCACAGGAAAGACTTACTCGATGATAAAGAAAAAGTACACTAGAGTTGGGGGAAATGGTGAGAAAGCACATGAGAAAGGCATATGAGTGAGAGGTTAGTAGGTTACTCCCTCAGTCCAAATGAATTGTTTGCCTATTCTATATTGGGGCGTCTCAATGAATTGTTTGACTTTCTATTTTAGGAATGTTTTTTATATGCAATTTGATTATTCTCATGAGTTTTGCTCTACATGTCACTCCCTCATTGGTTCCCTTAACCTTGGTGCCTTCATTGAAACGGAGGGAGTACTAAGCAATATACCCTAGTCTTTTGTTCCCATCCTTTATATATTAAACCAGACACCGCTGCCAATGACGTGGCACAGCTAAGAATTCACCATTCTGAAATACTCACATGTGGTGAGTTCAGGCTTATTTTGGCAAGTCATTCTTTTGAATCAAAAAACGGGCCTTTACAAATACGGGTCTCAATCAATCTACGCACAATCATGCACATAATTAACAAATAACGAATCAATTAATTTCGGCAACAATATATTTTACCCTAATACACATATCACCAAATCAACCACCTAAAAACCTTATACAATCTTATAATCCCAATCTAATACAATAACCTAAACTATTAAAAAATCATAATACAATATCAAAGCAAGTTTCTATTATTAGTATATTATTTATATCCAAAAAATTGTACTGTATAAAAAAGTAGTAATATTGTGATTGTTTGTGATTAATAAAATTTATGAAAAATTATGTAGGGGAGAATTAATAAAAAATCATCATTCATAGTATTAAATTCTTATTGTTAATTAAAAATAGCACTAGTCTATACTCAATATTAAAGGCTGAGAACTGTAATCAAAATCACAGTCAACTTATAATCAAATTAATCACTGATCTATACTTAAAATCACAGTAATCACTCATCTGTGTATTGATATTCCAGTTAATATATAAGACTGAGAACTGGCAACTTATAATCAAATTAATCAAGATAATGAATGCTTTTATTAAAATTGAATAACTATCTGCACAGAAAATTAGAATTCATGAGAATACCTGTCAATTTAATATGATCTTTATACTTCAAATGAAATCCACTGCCGTGTAGTCTAAAAAGATGTTTGTCCTATCTCATTATATCATACAACCATTCAAGTTATTATCTTTATAAATTTTGGTTGTTACGGTTTATTTAACGATATAAACTCGATTTAAACTTTTTTGTCGTTACGGGTTATTATTTAACAATATAAACTCGATTATGTTATAAAAGATTGAATATCAATATATATATGAGTACTAATTTTGGGATTATTGAAATAAATTAGTAATTGTTAGTCTTAATATAAATATGTAGTGTCTCACTAATATATTCAATATATCTCACGTAATGTGTTAGATTTACGAAACAAGAATGTTTTATTATACCAACTCCAATATAAAGCTATCTCTAAAAGTTTAAGCTAATATAATCTCACATCAACATCCGTTAAAATGTCGTCCACTAAACAAAAAAAGCGCAACATCACACACGGTAAGCTTTTATAGTCGGGTAATAATATTTAAAAATTGATTGATATCACATATAGCCGATCAATGAATTAGGACGATAGTAACTTTGTACTCATCGTGAAAATGAAAACAACAGCACGGAATAAAAGTGAAATAAAATTTTCAAATACCGTAGAGAGAATTACACAAACACAAAAAAATGTAACAACCCGTGAATTTTCACGGGCCAATACACTAGTTAAATATTAATGTTTCGTCTAATTGGAGCTGGGGATGTGCATTTTTTCTGCTCGTTAGACATGGGCTATTCTTTCTTCCCAGTTGGCCCACCTCAATTTATACGCACTTGCCATCAGGCCCGTAATTATGTCATTAGGGTTATACCCATGGCCATGGGTCTAGTCTAGGTAATGGGCTGGCTGAAACCATGTTGGGCTAGCCGGACCGATTACACCGTTTTGTATGAGGATATAGATATTAGGAGGAGAACCCGTAATTAATGTGCATGAGACCGTTCTACATGATTAAATTACTGTAACTCATAACAATACTAGCCAGAGCGCACCAAAGATAGCGACTGCGGGTTCCCTCGTAAAAAAAAAATAATATATATATAGTAGCCCAAAAGTTAAGCAATACTACTACTAACTTCCGTTTGAAAGTGATAAGTACAGAGTAGTACCCTTTTCAAGCTGAATTTACCGTATTTTTGGTCCATCTTATGTTATTGAACCGTTAGATCTATTAGAGAGTTTCTCAATTACACAGTACAGTACGGAGTATACTCCCTCCGTTACGACCAATAGTATACATATTCCTTTTAGGTCCGTTCCAACCAATTGTATATCTTTCCTTATTTGTATACTCATTTAATTATTAAATTACCTAAATAACCCTTCTTCCTCCCCACCCCATCCAATCCCCAAACTCTATTAAAAGTTGACAAAGGGTAAAATAGTAAGTTCAACATCAAATTATCCATTTTTCACACTACCTAAAATCTTGTGCAAAAAACATATATATACTATTGGTTGGAACGGAGGGAGTATAAACTAACCACAAATCACAATGTTGTGATAGTGATAGAGATCTCTTATGATCTATACTTACTTGGGTTGGTCCAGTAGGGTCACACAATGATACCTTAAATCATCTTATGCAAGGTGGATGGAAAATAATAATGTAGATACTCTCCCTTCCAACTATATATTCATCAAAAAGTTATAACGACTTAAGTATCATCCATGTGACTAAAATGAAACAAAAAAACCAAAATGTCTTGAAAATAACAAATGCTTTGTCTTCATCAATTCATATAGTGATATAGATCATATTTAATCCACTGTGTGACATATTCTATATATATACTCGTCACGAACAAGAATTTGTGATAATTATCCGGATAACTCATTACAATAACCAATACCGAGCATACAAAATTAGGAAGAGACGGTCTCTCAATAGCTTATTATTCGTATCTATTTTATTACGGAGTATTAGATGTATCTTTAAATGACATTTTTTTTTGTATCGCTTTTTACCACAAGCCATAACCATCTTATATCTGTACTCCCTCCGAGTTTCTAACATTGTCCCATTTATTTTTGGTGAAAAATAAGGAAGGAAAAATAAATGGTTAAAAAAAAGGAAGAGGAATAGAGAGAAATGGGGTGATTGAATGTGAACCATACCTTTATGACATAGAGTGAAAAATGGATAAAAAGATCAAATTCAGTCCAAAAAAAGAAAATGACACAAGTCAGAAACTCAGAGGGAATATTTTTTTTTTACAAAATCTTGTAAGAGACGGTCTTTCAATAACTTATTGAGAGACCACTATTCAGTACCACTCTATGTCATATTCGTACCCTTAAATGACAACTTTGTTTTGTACCTGTTTTTATAACAAACGTACCCCTTTATATTTGTATACTCTTTTATGTTAATCGTACCAACTTCTATTAAGTGGTACCACTGTTACTTTCATTTGTACTTAGTCCCTCAGTTAATGAGAGACCGTCTCTCAGAAGACCTGCTCTATTTTTTTTTACTCCGCATGTTATTAGGTGTAAATAGAAATCGTATCTCAGACCTAGTTGATATAAAAAAAAAAGAAAAAGGAAAAAGGTTGAATGTCACATCAGAACACAGTCACACACTCACAAGTGACGGCCCTCTGAGAGGAAGAATAACTGAGGGGGAGTTGTAGGTCAATTCTCCAATTTCTTCAAGTAAATAAAGAAAAAAAATACTCCAAAATGCATTCTTCTCTGTCCAAGAATTTTTGCTTGTTTCTCCAATTCTGCTCTTTCTCTTTCTCTTTGTTCTATACATACCAATCAAATCTCCAGAATCACCCAAATTAATTACAAATTCTACTCAGAATTAGGGTTTGTTCATCATGTCTTTGGGCTATGCTGAGAAGCTTTCCTACATTGAAGATGTTGGCCAAGTTGGAATGACTGAATTTTTCGACCCTCCTCATGTTTTACAAGATAAAGTAATGATTTTTTTTTTTGAGTTTTTTTTTTTTTTTTTTTTTTTTTTGAGTTTTAGTGTTATAATGGTGTACCCTTTTGAATTATATTATTGTTGTGATCATGCATTTGTTGTTTTTTTGATAAAGTTTTGATCTTTGATCTAATTGATTAGTGCCCATAAAATGCTCTAGGGTTTTCTGGTTTAATTATGTGGGGTTTGAATGATTGATGGTTGATGAATGATGAATGATGAATGATCACAGGCTGTTTAGATTGCTGTTAATTTGAACAAATTTGGTTTTGGAATGTTGCAATGTTGCAGTCTGAGTATAATAATCCAGGATGAGAATTTATGAAATTTGGGATTTTGTTGTTTTCGTAATCGGTTTTTAGAATGCCAGCATTGTTGATGGAAAACTATGAGAATGTTGCAATGTTGCAGTCTGAGTATAATAATCCAGGATGAGAATTTATGAAATTTGGGATTTTGTAGTTTTTGTAATCGGCTTTTGAGAATGCCAACATTGTTGATGGAAAACTACGAGGATAGGCGAGATCACGGTTTCATGCAAGGAAGCTAATTTTTTTTTTTTTTCCGAGGGATTGTAGGAATTTCTAATCATTTACATCGGAGAAGTTTCGTAATGAAACATGTTAATGTATAACATGTGGTTGATTACATTCCAATGTTGTATCCTACTTCACATTTGTCTCTTACGCCGTCATCTAAGGAAGATTGTGCAGGGGGCTTAGGAGGAGAAAAAGAGAGGGAAACAGAATTATCACTATTCCTGACTTCCAGCCAAATTCATAGTCTTTCAATATTAGTTTTTTTTTTCCCGAAGGAGAACATCATGTCTCTTTCCCCTTGTATTGTGTTATCCTCCCCTCCTCTTTAGTCGTTATATTGCGTACGAACAAAGGGTTAACGATGCTTCATTATGCGAACTAAACTACGAGATATTCATCGGTCATGGGGAGATAATAATACTTTTACTTTTATCTTTTTATATACCGTATTGAAGTTCGTGATCTTTTTTTGCTGAGTATTTTTTTTGCTGTTCTCTGTCTAGGAGGATGGTTTGAAAGGGGATGGGTAAGGTAACTTTAGGTGGTGGTAGTCTTAGTTTGAAAGTCGGTGTGCACACTTCATGCACCAAAGGTGCAATACTATGAAATTCCATATTCAATCCCATCGCCTCAGTGCGGCACACACTTTTTTTTAAAAACTAAGGCGGTAGTATCTACCGTGGGTGATTGGAGTTGCAGCTCAAGTTTGTCATGAAATAAAGTTAAAGGGAATCAACAAATCAAAGAAGAGGAAGCTTCCCATCCAATGCAGCGAATATCTGTCCCTATACTTTAGCATTGATACTTAACGCTATGGAATATGCCTTCTCTATTGATTGGTGTGCATTAGAAGTTTAGATTTTAGAACCCTTGTAATTCCGTCTGTCCCTTATACCACGATTAAAGATTAATACGAATATAAGTTTTAGCTTAAAACGAAGGACATATTTGATGCTATATTTCCCTTTCATGTGCGCGTTTTTGATTTTTTTTAAGCTTAGTATGGCTGCTAGTTTTTTTTTTTACCAAAAAGGAATAATTTATGGCAGTTCTCAGTCACTGTTGTGATGCTAACTACAACCATTGTTCATTTGTTCTGGCAGATAGAACAACTTGCTGTATTGATACGGAAGGTGAGGACATAAAGACTAAAGTTATTCCCCTTGTGAGATTATGCTCAGAGTATATTAATCTGCATTCCGTTCGCATTTCTGCAGAGTAAACACTTGGTTGTATTCACAGGTGCTGGTATATCTACTTCTTGCGGCATTCCTGATTTTCGAGGTCCAAAGGGCATCTGGACACTTCAGGTATCATTCTGAAATGAAATTGTGTATATGACAGCATTAGTATTTAGAATGGAAACCCGACTGCCTTGGCACAAACACTGTTTAAAAAGATGTGTACGACTGAATCTATGTTTAACAGAAGCTCCATTACTCTTATCCCACATTTATCAACCTGTATTTTAATGATTTAATCGTATGTTTCTGCTTCTGGTTCTCCGGGCATGCCATCTATCACTTACAACTGTGCACTGGGTTTCGGCAGCTTAAGAGTTTCTATGCTAAGCTCCCCTTAAATTTCTGCTGTTCGTAGATTTGGACACACTTGCTTTTAGTCTGCATATGAAAGAGTGAAAGCCGTTTATAGGATTGGTGGTTTAAGGGGTATCTGTTTTACTTATCATTCTGCCTGATAAATAAATTTGGACAGCACTTAATACTGATGCTTTTGGTGGCAGCGTGATGGCAAGGCCTTGCCTAAGGCAGCTTTGCCTTTCAGTCGAGCAGTGCCTGGTATAACCCACATGGCTCTGGTTGAGTTACAGAGAGCTGGCATCCTCAAGTTTGTTATCAGTCAGGTGTGTTTTTTTAATCGTAATACAACTTTGTATTGGAGACTAGATGCTTCTAAATTGGAAAATGATTTGTCTCCCCTCCTCGCTTAATGCCGTATACATAGGTGACATATGTTACAAATTCTAGATGCTTGACCATTACTCTGCATGAGGCTTTGTTTGCTGTGGTCAGCTGATCAGGCTTTACTAACTGATACTTATGTTATCACTGCTTAGCACCAAATACCTCCCTGAAAGCTGTCCGCCCTCCGGATTCAAGACTATGCAATCGTGTTGTTTGATGATTCCCATATCTGAATTGGTCGTGACTCTTGCCTGTCCTAAAATCGATGCAAAAAAATCACATTTACATAAGTTTACTAACAGAGGGAGTGTTATTCTATTAACAAATACTGGTCTATATTACATTAGCATGACATGTGGAGTAGCTTAACGTGGAGTCGTGGCTTCACTAATTTTTTTCTTTAACCCAACAAAAGTGGCGAACATTCACACGGGATCTTTCGCTATTCATCTTGTCAATGTGAAATGCTAGAATGTTGATGGTCTTCATCTCCGGGCTGGTTTGACACGAGAGAAGCTAGCAGAGTTGCATGGGAACTCATTTTTGGAGATATGTCCATCTTGTGGAACCGAGTAAGATCCGAAGCATCTTGATTTTGTATTTTTGTTTGGTTTTTGATTTTGTAGATGGTTTTTTCTAACATGATGGAAGGTATTTTTGCCCTGATAGTCTTGCTTTGTTACTGTTGGAAATCCTACTAATTTGTCTCAAAATCGATGGAAATATTAAGGTATGTACGTGATTTTGAGGTTGAAACAATTGGATTGAAGGAAACATCTCGGCGTTGTTCCTGTGGTACCAGATTAAGAGATTCTGTTCTTGACTGGGAGGTAAAACGCTTCCCACCTCCTCCCTTTGCGCTTTTTTGAACACTTAACTTTATAGTGTCACTCTATCCTCTTTCTAACTCCATACTTCAGTGGCACAAACATCGAGGAAGTAACACTAGAAAATGGGTGTGAAAGTGCTAGTGGCTCGACCTACCCTTAAGGCCTTAACAATCCAACAAGGAATTGGAAAAAAAATTATGAATCAAAGGGAGTATTTTGCAATGTGTAATTCCGTATTTGAAACAATATTGGATAAAAAATGGCAGTTGCGATTGACAGAAAGCTATAGACACGGTTCTTGGCCAGAATCGTGTGCTCATTGGTTTACTCCGATGAAACCCCGAAAGACCGGTTCTTACTTATACTGACTGGCCCTCCTCAGGATGCGTTACCTCCAAAGGAGATGAATGCGGCAGAGAAGCATTGTAGAATGTCCGATCTTGTGCTATGCTTAGGAACAAGGTAATTGTTAGGCTCCTACCTCAATGGTTGGTTTTTGTTTTCACTATTTACCCGTGCAAACTGTGTTGTGAGATTTTCGTAAACACAAGATTATTTACCGTTCTTTCTATGGTCTGATGAGACCATCTTGCTTACTTCTCAATTCAGTTTGCAGATCACTCCTGCTTGCAATCTGCCTCTTAAATGTCTTCGAGGAGGAGGAAAGATTGTGATTGTAAATCTTCAGGTACGTGATGAACAGATTTTCAAGTCTGATTCCAAAACTATTTTACTTTTTGACTCTTTATATCATCTCACGTATCCGTGCCATGACCGACAACAACACTCGGACATGGGTATGATATCAGATATACTGTTTTAAGTAACATAACCCTGAAAATGTGTCGTGAAGTTAAGGAGTTGTGGTGCATATGCAAAATATTACTGCAGTCATTTATATGATGTTCCTTCTTTTGACTTACAGAAAACTCCCAAAGATACTAAAGCAAGTTTGGTAATCCGTGGGCTCGTAGATAAGGTTTGTGCTTTCTCATGTTTATTTTCATCACTGTACCAAAATTCAGCATCCATCGTAAGTATGGAAATGATCATGACATCACAGTATCAGAATGTCGTCGATGTAACTTAATGATGCTAACCAAAGATTTAAACTTTTTACTTGTTGAGAAATGATACATCAGTTGCAATCGCGCATGTTTGCCAGTCGTTTTTTCCTCCAAAAAGTTAACTGTGGTATGCACAGCGTGGACAATATTTTGAAGTGTCATCGTCATAACAAGGGCATTCCTGATAATGGATGGCAGATTCCGAGTTTGCTCGCAAAATGGCAGCGCATATAATTGAAATTTTAGTGGTGATATGTAAACTGCAGGTGATTACTGGTGTTATGAACAATCTAAATCTTTGCATTCCTCCATTTGTTAGAATAGACCTTTTCCAGATCTTATTCACACAAGCCTTGAGCTCAGGTACTAAAAGTCGGCTCATTTCCTATGACAGCGAATAACTTTGAATATAACATAATTTCGATTTCTGATTTTCAATGCATTCATCGATGTTGCAGATAGAAAGTATGTCAACTGGAACATCAGAGTTGAAAGTGTGCATGGACAAAGAGCTCCTTTACCATTCATTAAATGCGTTGAGGTGACGACTCTTTGTAAACTACATCTCTTACTCTCTTCCTCCACTATATTGGGCAATCTAGTATCGTTTCCACGTCTGACAGTTTTGGTTTTGAGTCTTAGGTTTGCTTTACCAATCGCGAAGATCTAAAACCTGCTACTTTGGATAAGCAGCCTTTTCTGCTGAAAAGGTAATATAATGGAGTAATTAATAATATCATATTGGTTGCAAACATCCATGATTTTCATCGATATGCTGTCATATGTTTCTGTTCTTGCACGTATGCATTAAAACTCGTGAAGTTGTAAGCAGGAACGAGAATAATAGATATCAGATGCAGTCGTGCGTCATCAATGCAGTCGATAATAGCAGTCTTCATCTTCCATGCATTAATTGTTAGTTTGTTACTATATTTGATCGATTGTTTATCATTGAATGATAATGTTCCGAACAGGAGGGCATTAAAAACAGCAGAACCGTTTGAAGTGCTCTTGATCATCAATTTTATCGATGGCTGTGGATGTCCTAATGTTGCCATAAATGTCCCCGTTCATTTCAGAGTATGTTTTTTTTGGTTCCACGAAGTGCACACTTAGTCACATTACAGTAATGGGTAATGGGTAGAACTGTAGATATTTACTTCACGATGGTAAATGTGTTTTTACCTTTGTCTTTTTACCATGCAGATAGCAAGGAAGTGTCCCAAGTATGACAAGGAAGCTTTATACCAAAAACTAAGAGATTCGGCATTGAAAGAATGGCGTTGTGGGGGATACGAGACTATCGAAAGAAGGGCCAACTTATCTCCTAAATACGACGCCACAGTATATGCCGTAGTTACCAACATTGCTACCTACGATGAACCCGATGAAACCCTATTGAGCCTTGTTTCTCACAACGGCAATGTCAAAGCCAGGAAACGTAAGAGCGAACCCTAACCCTCCCCCCCACCCCACGTTCCATCTCTACCACGGTTTTATGTACATAGATGACATCGGTCTTGAATCTCGATGTTTGAAATCTCTCTCGCAAAAAACAGAGAATAGGTAACAATTGAGTGAGACGGGAGGGAGTAGGACATTCACTTCACTTGGGGCGGTGATAGCGATAGACAAGTAGGGTTGTGGATATGTTATACCCTCCGTTTCATTCATTTGTTTGTCTTTGATTAAAAAAAATACTTCTGACAGTGAATATAAAAGGACAGGGCAGACAAATGAATAAAACGGAGGGAGTATATTCAGGGGACCGAGTGAATTTTGGTAAATGACACACTCGGTTAAGCTTGAATTCGGCTGCGTAAGGGCTTAAAAAATGATATAGTAATAGTATAGAGGCTCATAACAAGTAGTTGTAGACTTGTAGTATTGTACCTAGCATTTGCTAGTAGACCATCGCTTTATTAACTAAGTTAGTTGGCATCTGCATTTTGCTGATTTGATAACCGGAAAAATTGGTTAAGTTTCTCCATGGCTTTTTGTTGTTCTTTTTCGCGTGCATTATCAAACCGTTCTGTTTTACTTGAATCGAATATTAGTTGAAGCTATGATGCGACTTGGAAGATGTGAATGGTGAAGATAATTTCGTACTTTGGAAGATGAAGATGAAGACGAAGATGAAATTCTTCGAGCTATAGAGAATCGAGAAGATTGAGAATGCAATTGTGTTTTATAGTCGCTTTGTCTTGTTTATTTGTTTACTTTAATATTCTTTGTAGGGAGTATTATAATCAAATAAACAAATACTCGTAATTGAGATAGAGCGATTAGAGGGGTAATAGTGATCGTTAATTGTTAATTGTGAAAAATAAACGAAACGTTTTTTTCTAACATTTGCCTAGTAGATATTCATTAATATGCTAATTAAAGCAAGAATCACAAGACACAACGATGTTGTCTAAATACAGTAAGGGCTCGTTTGGTTCATCATGGGAAGGAAGTTATTGGAAACTTTAAATTCACGTGAATTTGTATACAAAAATATTGTTTGGTTGCCATGTGGGAAATGATTTCATGCGGGAAGTTCTACGCACCAAAGGGGGCTTGGTGAGTAACTTTCCCATTATGGAGAAAGTGGCAATTCTCGGGAAGTGACAATTTCCATGAATTGGCCAACCAAACATCTCCCTAAAAATGCACTTCCCAGGATCTTGCATTTCCCAATAATTAGATGGGTAACCAAACAATTCCTAAATTTGAGTCAGTATTTCGATTTCTCATGATAATATCGTATTGATTCTTGCTTTGATTAACATATTAACGTGTACTCATTGTCCAGACTTCATAACCCTGAAATTAAAGGTTCGTTGAGGCCTTGAGGGTTAGTTCCTTCACTGACAGATGTTGGTGAGCTTTTTTTTTTCTTCCACAATTCAGTTATGTTAAGTATTTGCCTATCTGGAAACGTTTATTACCCCGGGATCAAGTGCACAACATGTATTTATTACATCACAAATTATAGAACATGACGGTCATACATCTATATTATTGCGTATAAAGTTTGTTTATGTCGCGTTTGAATATATCCAAGATTCAACGATCATATATTCATATATTACACATAAAGTGAAAGATTTAACGTTGTCGTATTATAATTAAATAAAGTGAATTATCCAAGATTTCGTATCACACAACATTTATGGCGTGTTTGTATATGTATATGATATATGATTCAACTTTGTCGTGTTACACATAAAGTATTTATGTTCGTGCTGAATATATCCAAATTCAACTGTCGTAATAGACATGCATAAAGTGAGTTATTCAGAATTTAACGCTGCCGTATTACATACAGGATCCTGTCGTACATATATATACAAGATTCAACGTTGTCGTATTACAGATAAAGTATTTATGTCGTGTTGTTGTCTTCAATTTTTTTTTTTTTTTTTTTTTTTGTATCTGATATTTATGTCGTATCTGGCTTGCTTTTACAGATGCATTACATTCTGTTACTGAAAACACATCTAAAAACTTCGTTCAGATATATGATCTTAATGAAACTATTACAGAGCAGATACTACTCCCTCCGATCCCTTTTTTATCTATTAAAAAGGTAGTACAAAAATCATGAACATACATTCGAGCCAGCCTATCACCCTAAACGTGATTTACATGGTGTGCGTGATTTATAGGATATTGCGTTACCCAGAGCGCACCAAAGATAGAGACTACGAGTTCAGTGGTTTAATTAATTAAAATGAAGAACATGTCACAAGGAAACTCACTACACTCCCCTTTTTCCACTAGAAACGGCTATTGAGAGCAAAATGACACAAAATTGTCATGCTATCCATCACTCCCCAATTCTCCATAAATACTCCCCAAATTTATTATTACTATTACAAAACACAAATTAATTCAAGTTTATTTTACAAAGAAAACTACACATTTAATTTACTCTATATATTATTTTTCAATAATAATAATAATAATAATGGAGGGTGGAAACTCAAGCAAAAATAACAAAGATAAATCAACCATGAAGAAGCTCCCCCTCCCACCATTTCCTCCAACTGGTAATTACTCGATCCCTGTCATTTGTTTATCTATTCGCAAAAAGAAATGAGCAAATCAAAACCCTAATTCTGCTAATTATCGCACCTTAATATTAAAATATTTAGAACCGTCTTACCTAATAATTTTCATAACTATTATATATACGGAGTAGATGAAAAATTTGATGATCTTTCGATACTTCTAGGAGTAAATCTTATGAAAAAACCGTCTTTTAGGATTTTTTTTGGTTCATTCTAGTACGAGTATTTTTTTTGTTTAAAATGCCAAGTTTTTTTTGTTTGAAAAAAAAAGAAGATGAAAAAGGGTACGTTGATTTACGCAAGGTTTTCAGGAGAAGTTTGCATGGGAGAAAGGGAGAGAAAATTTTGGTCTTCACTTCCTTAATTACGACTACAACTAATCTTTAGCATTCTCTTTGACTCTTTTCCACCCAGAAAAAGAATATACGGTCTTTCAATAACGTTATTTGACAGACGTCTCACGTGATAAAAGAGAGAAATTATGTAGATTTCACTTACCTTTTACCAAAAAAAAAAAAAAAAAAAAAAAAATTCATGTTACGTATATCCTGATAAACATGCACATACTCTAACACGATAATTTATTTCCTATTTAACGTTTAATAACCAAGAAATATGATAAATCCGATCTTAGCAATTAAGAGCATCCCCATCCATCCTCCATTCTCCATTCTTGGAGGAAAATGGAGAAAAATGGTTCCTCCATCCATGGAGAAATCATTCTTCACGAAGAATAGAAGATATTCATTCTTTCAAAAGAATGAAGTGGCGGAGAATGAAAATCATGAGTCCCATGATAAAAATATTAATATTAAAATAAATTAAAGAGATGTGTAAATGAATGAATGGAGTAATGAAATGTGTTGGGATCTACTGGAGAATAGAAACTTCATTCTTGGATGGAGCAGTTCTTTTATGATGAAAAAAAAAAAAAGAATAAAAGTAATGAGGTGGATGAGGATGCTCTAAATTCTTGTCATCTGAATGTAAAATTTAAAGTAAGATCCCGATCCTAGCAACTAACCATGATCTAATAATTTAATAATTTGTTGAAATAATCATCCCATAGTAGGAGCAAGTAGTGAAAGCAGTAGCCAGGCTCGGAACAACCAGACCAATGCTGAATGTAGGGTGGGACGTCCGCCAAAACCAAGTCCAGCACCATCGGTATCAGCCTCGGACCAACTCATGCCTGTAGCGAATGTTGTGCGTATAATGCGTAAGGTCCTTCCTCCTCATGCTAAGATCTCTGATGAAGCCAAGTTCGCTATTCAGGAATCTGTCACCGAGTTCATTAGCTTCATTACTGAGGAAGCTAATCAAAGGTATATCACGTTATCGTACACCCTAACAGATAAAAAAAAAAAGTCGAACTGGTACATATATATACACACACACTTCCCATTAATAATAAATAGAAATTTTTGACTGAAGATGACTTAGCCTAGTGGTTAAGACTGTGTGCTCTGGGACATTAGGTTCCAGGTTCGAATTCCTCTCACCTATATTGTAATGCAACTAAGTGCGCTCTTTGATGAACAAAAAGAAGGAAAATTTTGAGATAAAATCGGGTAAAAAGTGATCATTTTACGTTAGTTAGTTAGTTACCACTTTTAAGATTTTTGAAATTGTCTTTTCTCTGTAAGGTGTAAATATGAGCAACGCAAGACTGTAACGGCGGAGGACTTACTTTGTTCAATGGATACACTCGGATTTGATAACTATGTGGACCCATTAAGCCGTTACCTAGAAAAATACCGTGAATCAGAAGGGTTACTACACCCACGACGACCCACCATGTATAGGCCTAGTCAGGCAGCCACCCAGCCAACGGGTGGCCAAATGGCTAGGCCTATGACCATGATGCCCACCATGCCCATAATGAACCCGAACAACATTAATAATCCTCAGATGATGATGTTCACGGCTGGTGGGCACGATAATGAGCCAGGAGGCTCATCATCTGTTCGTGCTCATGCTGGTTCTCAAACTAATAATAATGAAGGGTCGTGCTCGAGCCTAATGGATCATCTAAGTTTCGAGCCTGGGAGTGGTTGTGTTCATGACGCACTTGATCAACTCCCTGGTGACGACGATGCATCTCCATCTGGTTCAACTTCGGTTAATTTTATGGGTCCGGAGAATAATGACTCTTTTGACCCTTTTGCTCAATTCAAGTGAAAACCATTTCTCTAGAGACTGAAGATGCAACCGAAGATATCTTAAACTGTGGTTAAAAACTAAGTTCGTTGAACAAAAAAAAAAAAGACTAATTAAGGATGCATGGTTTATGATGGATGATGTTGTGGGATATTTGTCTTTGTTTTTAAGTTCATATTATTTGCTTGAGTTTTGTTGCTTAAGCAAAGATTTATCTTCATTTTAATGCATTTGCTATTATTGTTCAAGAACTTATTATTATCATGTTTATTATCTTGTAAAATTCTCTTAATTTTCGATGTGCAAATTATGATGAATATGAGACCATTTTTAATCAGCGAGTAGATTATACAACTAGTTGTACATATTCCTATGTACAACTTGTTTTAGTGTTATCACAAGTTTTTGAATTTTGTTGTAAACTTTCTAAACTGTAAAGTTGTCGAGCTAAATCACACATACTCCAATGTTTAAGATAAAAAACTTACAATTCAGTCTACTTCAGTTTAGCTCAGTTCATTTTAGGTAAAGTTCATTTCAGCCAAAAGAACAAAACCTAATTATATCCCATTTTAGCCCAGTGCGGATCTTCCGTCCCATTTTGTATCCCACTCTGTGTGTCACACCATACATTGAATGACACATCAACCAGTGTATGATATTTGTTGCTTATTTTATTTATCCAGTAGGCGAGGTGTCATCCGGTGCATGGTGTGGCACACGAAGTGGGACACAAAAATGGGACGGGAGATCCGTTCTGATTTTAGCCACAAAATTAATGTTCAACGGTTCATTACATTATTTGTATGAAAATAAAAATAAAAATCCAAATTAATCCCAAATTTCAAATTTTGCTAAACGCGCAATTCCTTAGGACCACCACCAGGTCCTCCACCACCACCATTACCACCACCGCCGCCGCCATTTTCGCAAGCTCTACACCTGCAACTTCAATGGCGACCTAATCTCTCACTCTTCCCCTAAATTACTCCAACAATGGCGACAATCGAAAAACTAATCGTTCAAATCTTCGACCGGAAGAGACAAGTCATAGATCAATTACATCAACAAAAACTCTTGTACGACCAACATCTCGCTTCTAAACTCTTGATTCAAGGCATTACTCCTCCTTCTTGGCTCCTTCCTGATAATTTTCCTCCTTTCTCTTCCGATTTATCCGGTATTATTCATCTTCCTTCTCCAATTTCACTGACTCTTTTCGAAATTCGTCACTTGTTTGAACTTCTTTAGCTTCGAATTCAGTGATTTAGATTATTGCTGCGAATTGAATCATTTTTTATTTCTGAAATTCGCTTATGTTCTTCGTATTTGGCCATTTGTTTGATAAATTTGGTGGTTTATTAGCTGTTTGAGGTTCATACGTTTCAATTTGTTCTGATTTAGCCTTAAATTGAGCAGTTGAGCCATCTCCATTGCTGCAATTCGCCAATCGTTATCGTAATTTGTCATTTGTTTGAGGTTTATCTGATTCAATTTGCACCTATGTTGTTTCGACTCGCTGAAGTACATGACAATGTGCCTGGAGTGTCTGAGACAGTTATTTGGTGCGGACTTTTCGATATTTTAGTCTAAATTGAAGTGTCGAGGTGTGGCGGATAGAGTGAATGTGCATTGATCTGTGTAATTTGTACTTTGTTTCTTTCTGAAATTCGTGGATTATCTTCGTAATTTATCATATTTTTGATGATTTATTAGCGTTTTTTAGGGTCATGCACTTCCATTTGCACTACATTTCGAGCAGGTGAGTAGTTATCAGTCAGATTGAGGTGTATGCTTGTTTAACTATTACTGCTACGAGCTCAAATGTCTCCTAGTGATTTTTCATGGTGTATCTTGGAAGAATCGGGGTGGTATTGTCCAGCTTTCTGATGACTTGGTTGTCGTGTATGAGTGATTGGTTAGGTTTGTTGTACGAATTTTGTGCTGAAATGATTGTTTTACATTTTTTTAAATTGTGGAATGAGTCGTTACATAGTCGATTGAGGGTCACCGTGTTTTTCAGATTGTTGATGTATGTTGTTTTTTCAACCCTATTTGACCTGTGTAACTTCTGTGCTGCATTAGACAAAGCAGGTCTGATTTCTGGCTTATTGCATCTACGACGTGAACCTGTGGCCCCTTGGCCTGGCAGTCATGACTTTTTGTACGATAAGCCTGTTTCAGCAGTTAACGACAGTGTAATTGATGAAGAATGTACTGGGATTTGTGTTTCAAGTACTCGTTGTAAAGAAGATGATGCTGGTGCTATTTCTGTGTGTAATGTTGATGACACTGAAGATCGGGTGGGTGTTGTTCCTGTATCTCATGCTGAAGCTAATGCATGCAGACTTAGTTATGCCCCCATGTCGCCTGAAGAACAATCACATACAGGGATCTGTGACACACAGCCTAAGCTAGAGCAGTCATTAGTGAAGATAGAGAGATCCAGATCACGACAGAAGGCGCTGGAAATCCGCAGGAGTGCACAAACAAGTGGCAAAAGCCAATTGGGGATGAATAATAGTGTTGATGGTCCTTCCCGAAGCAAAAGTTGTCAGGAGGATGAAAAATACCGTGGTCCTGGAGATTCTGCTGAACATGTTAGGTCTTTTTCACTGTCAACCGAAATTGGCCATATGGAAGAAGCAACGACCAATGTGAGGAGCCCTACTGCTTCTGGCTGCTTGTTGACACTGTATCCAAATGAAGAGGTTAAAGAAGCACATACAGGAGATAATTCAAAGGGAAAGAGCAGTAGTGTTTATTTGGGCGGAGTTACTAGATCCAGTGACAAATCTCCACAGTTTAAGGGTATTTCTTCTGTAAGCACATCACTTGGATATGTTGCTCCACTTGATGGCTCGACAGAACTGATTAAATCAGATAAGGCTTTTGCATTGCCATGTGATACTTGCTCCGGGGAAGAAGAAATTAGGACTGGTTCCACTGAGAGGATTGGTGATGCTCCTGACATCTCTCCGTCAGAACATCTGAAGAACATTGGAGACAGCCCTTCTGCAAACAAAAGCTGTCAGGGTGATGAAGAAGTGAATGATTTGAGGGACTCTCTTGAACCGGTTAAGCCAGCTTCAGCATTTGCTGAAGTATGCTTCAACAAAGAAGTACCAATCAGGTTGAGAAGCTCCGATTCTGGTGCTGCCTCATTGACCCAGTTTGCAAATACTGAGGCAAATGAAGTACATGCTCGAGATAATCAGGACACGGAAAGGAGAGACAGTATTTATACGGGCAGAATTACTAGATCAAGTGACCTTTGCCAACAATCTGCGGGTGATTGTTCTGGAAGCAAAAAACAAGATGATTATGAACACCTTGATGGATCCACAGGTTATAAAGCGTCTGCATTGCCTACTAAAAATTTTCCTTGTGAAGAAGTTGTGACTTGCTCAATGCAGAGTAATGATGTCCTTTTGCCAAGAGATTTAGGGTTGATAAACAATGTTGGTCATCCTTCTGGAAACCATAAATCTCAGGATGATGAACAACTCGATGGCCCAAAGGAATCTTTGGATTTGATGGGGTCTTCTTCATTCCCAAATAGAACTTGTGACAAGCAAGAAGCTTTGATCAAGGTGGCTAAATCCAGCAGCCGTTGCAAGCTATTTAAGGATGTTTCTTCTTCTGGAAAAACACATGGATCGTCTGAGCAGCTTGATGGCTCAAGCCAATATCATGGATATCATAAACCTTCAACATTACCAAGTGAAATATGCTCCTGGGAAGAAGATCTTGGTCTTGAACCGTGCTTAGCCAGTGAACCTTGTGATGCTATTAACATTTCCTTGATGAAATCACATGGATCGTCTACTGGAAAATCACATGGATCTTCTGGATATCTCGGATGTAATAAACCTTCTGCATTACCAACTGAAATATGTTCTTGGAAAGAAGATGATCTTGGACCGTACTTGACCAATGAAACTCGTGATGCTATTGATATTTCATTCAGAAAATCTGCAGAATTTAATGCAAAGGATGTGGAAACACAAGATGACGGAGAGGAGGCAAAAGGTGTCATCCTTGCTGCTGACAGAACAACTACCTCTACAAGTGGTCGCCAATCATCTCTGGGTATTCCTTCCAGTAGCAAAGCATCTGGGCATGGGCAAAAGAGTAGTGGCATCAGAGACTCTTTTATAAAATCTGCGGAATGTAAGGCAAAGGATGGGGAAATAAGAGTTGGTGATGACATTAGAGATTCTTTGATAAATTCTGCAGAATGTAAGGCAAAGGATGGGGAAATAAGAGTTGGTGATGACATTAGAGATTCTTTGATAAAATCTGCAGAATGTAAGGCAAATGATGGGGAAATAAGAGTTGGTGATGACATTAGAGATTCTTTGATAAATTCTGCAGAATGTAAGGCAAAGGATGGGGAAATAAGAGTTGGTGATGACATTAGAGATTCTTTGATAAATTCTGCAGAATGTAAGGCAAAGGATGGGGAAATAAGAGTTGGTGATGACATTAGAGATTCTTTGATAAATTCTGCAGAATGTAAGGCAAAGAATGGGGAAATCAGAGATGTTGAAGAGGGAATCAGAGAATCTTTGGTAAAATCTGCCGAGTGTGAGGCAAAGAATGGGAAAACAAATGACGATAAAGAGGAGACAGGAAGTGACAGCTTCACTGCTGGCAGAGTAACTATATCTTCAAGTAGTCGCCAATCATCCCTCAGTATTCCTTCCAGTAACAACGCATCTGGACATGAGGAAAAGATTAATGACATCAGAGAATCTTTGGAGATAGTCACTCAAGTGGCATCACCTATGGGGAATTTCTCCGAGGAGGTAGCTGAAACAGAGAATAGAAAATCACTGGTACAGCATCAAGAGGTAATATTCTGTGCATGCCACTTTGTTGGCTTCATTGAAGATGTATGCTCGGTCGACACCAGCATGGTACACAGTTGCCTTTTTCTGAATTTAAAACTTCTGTCAAACTAATCAGGCTAATCAGATTTCTAGATTACGAGTAGTATATTAGTGTAAGGTGGTCTCTCATGAGACTAGACAGTTTATGTTGTTAATCATTTTGTTTCCCTCTGATCAGGATGTTGAAAGAAATACCAATGGAGAGATGACATGTGGACACAAGCAAATATCGGCGTCTAGTTTGTCAATTGACGGGCAAAAGGTAGCTTTAGAGCCCTCAGATTGTTATTCTAAGCCGATACAAGTGGAAACAGACCCAGGCACTTCCGAACAGTGTGAGGCAAGTATAATCCCTGGAATAGTTATTGGTCAAGAAGTCACTGATAATAGTTCTTCTGGACCCTTGCTTACTGGTAACAAAAGAAACGATTGTGAGAGGTCTCCCCAACCTGGGAAGAAGTTCAAATTTTCTATCGTGTCTCCAGTGGTAGAGTATATGGATGTCGACGAAGCTGATCAAACAATGCCTGAGTTTGAAAGGTTTGGGGCACAAAATTTTGGAGAGGAATTTCTCTATGAAGATTTTTCCATTTTGAGCAACATAATGGAACATTCAAGTATGCATAAGAATATCAGTACATCTTCTTGCTTTAGTACCCCATTGTCCCCTCATCCTGCTGCATATAAATCTTCATTCCTTTCTGGAATTTCAAAGAGCAATGACATGAGAATCAGTGTGCAGGAACAACAATACAGATCTGCCTGTTTGAGCACGCCTCTCGCATCATTTCCTGCTTCGCGTAACTTAGGCCTGGAACCTGGCATTTACTCTTCAGTGCCTAATGGTCTTTTAGAGAATTTTCACTTGCAAAGCGCTCTCTTGCCTGTCAGCAGTGCTTTGCTACGAAAATCTCATTCTGATCTCTTTTCATTTCCTCATAACCAGTGTGGTGTGGATATTAGGAAACCTTTCCAATCTCCAGTAGAAAACGGGTTCGAAAGTATTGCATCTAAATCTGCTAGCTCAGTGAAGGTGACAAGTGGTAATCCAGAGCTTACTTGTTTCACAATTATGGAAGATCCTGAAAGTTCCGAGGAAGATGTTAACGAGCCTAAGATAGGCTCGGAGGGAACTGATTTAAGCAAGAAAAGCAGCAGTAGTAAAGAGCCTCTTCGTGATATTAGTGTGAAAAATAAAACTTCCCTGGCTCAAAATCAAGCAGTTGAGAAAAACAGTTTAGAATCTGTAAGTACTGAAATTGGCATCTCTGAGACTTGTGATAAGGAAAATTGGGCGAATGGCAAGAGTAATAGGCAAAGTAAACAGACAACCCGAGGAAAGGAGAACAAGGGCGTTTCAGTAGGTGGTAATAGCTTGAAAAGGAACACTAGAACACTTAGTAGCAGGATCAGCAAACCCAAACTGTCCGGACAATCTAGTTTAAAAACCAGAGGGCAAAGCTTGTCAGAGAATGAACCGAAGCGCAATAACATCGTGTCTAATGTGAAGTCTTTTATTCCTCTTGTACAACAGAAACAAGCAGCTGCGGCAGCCCCTGGTAATTTATTTATAACTACTCTTCTACAGCTGTTTCAGTTTTTTTTTTTTTTGTGAAAGATATCATTCATCTCGCAGTGGATTTTCATTGTTTTTCTTTAAATTACGCTCCTAGATCTTAAACTAGTGTGCTCATAGGATAGCTTACAGAGGACGACAAAATCTCTAACACATTGTTGTAGGGGCGTTTTTTTTCTCATCGTGTTCTAGTGTTCAAGAACTAACTTGACTGAACAAGGTTTATAGCATTCCTGATCGCTTATTACAAGCTTGTGGCATGTACAGTAAAGAGAGATGTAAAAGTTAAGGCTCTGGAAGCCGCAGAGGCCGCCAAACGTATTGCAGAAAAGAAAGAGAATGAACGGAAACAGAAGAAGGAGGCATTGAAGAATGAACGAGAAAGACTGGAGCAAGAAAAGTTGAAACAACTAGAACTTGCGAAAAAATTGAAAGAGGATGCAAAAAAGAAAAGAGATGCTGAAAATGCTGCAAAGAAAAGACAGAGAGCAGAAGAAGAAAAGATTGAGAAGGAGAAGAAGCGGCAGCGTGTAGAAGATGCAAGGTGTCAGCAGAAGCAAGCGCAGGAAAAGCTTCAGGCATGGAGGGATGAATCCAGATATGGGGCTGAGGTTTGTCCTTCGCTGTTTATGAATTACTGTATTTACTTATCTGTTTTAGCTGTTGTTGCTGGTCTAATTTTTGCGAACTTTTTAGGAAGAACGAATATTTGACGGAAAAGAGCTATATAAGAATGCACAAAACGAATCTGGTAAAACAACTGAAGCAAGTACTTCAAGTAATCCGGTGAATGAATTGGTAGATGCCGGGAATATCAAAACCAAAGCCGTTGATGGAATTCATATCTTAAGTGACAAATTTTCTACTGAATCATCTCATATTGAAAAGGTAAGTTATAGCCAACATTGCATATTTCTATCGTGGTTTCGCTTGTTCTGATGAACATGAACCACTCCCTTCATGTCATTGATATTGTCTTTGTCTGTTTCATGTATCATGCTCTAACAGATACTGTATTATCTTGTTGTTGACTGTTCTATGCCGACAAAGATCACTTATACAAGTATGCTTTTTGTTTGCAGGTAGACAGCGTTGTTGCAGCGGAAAGTTCAACACCTAATTTTAAAAGTGATCAGCCAATCAGTCAGAATAGTGAAGAGCATTCATATGATATATCACCATACCAGTGCTCCGATGATGAAGAGGAAGAAGACGAGGAAATCCCAAACAAGAAGTTCATCCCTTCGTGGGCCAGGTTTGTTGCTCCTATCTACTTCCTCATATTTGATTGCTCACCATTGGAGTTCTTTATAGGTGCTTAGGAGAAGCTTTCAGAGGTTGAGTTTTCATCAAACTTTCTGGTTTTCTTTTCGTGGTGGAATTGGCTTGTCTTTGCCTACAATGTGTTTTGATTTCGAATTGGTTACGTGATCTAAGAACCAAAACTAGTCGTTTGTGGCCGTTATTATGAGTTACTCCACATTTTTTTCCAATAGTAAAAGCTGTATAGCATTAGCACCGGCTTTATCCTTATACCAGCTCACGACTTACTGCGTGCTTTTGCAGCAAAAGCTGTGTATCACAAGCTATCTTCTCATTGAATCAATTGGATCCAGACACAATATTTCCTCCCGGGAGCTTTTGCAATTTGGATGAAGGTAACTCTAACTCATTATCTACTCGTGCAAAGTAACAAACTATGTCACGTTTTAAAACATCGTTTTTTTTTTGCTTTAGTTCTTGTGCCCAAAGGGCTACCATTGGATTCAAAGAAGCGGTAAAGGAATTCCGTTTCTTGTATACGACATCTGCAGAATTTGGTTTTGATGCAGAAGAAGGTACATGTCCTGCATTCAAGCTTTCTAAAAACTGAAGATGACCGTATCCAAAGTACTTTTCAGTTTTCACTCTTAATCAAATTACAGTATATGGAGCCATTGAACAACAATGTGACTTTGTCACGCCTTAGGAGACAGACGACCAGACATCTGTAATTGGTGTCAAATTGACATATTTGTACAGTCTTCGAAGTTAACTAATCACTGTTTGGTTCTCAACTGTTCTTTCAGATGAATGTCAAACATGGCTGTATCTTGTGACTTGTGAGGGTTGTTGTGATTTGTGAAGCAAGTTTTCTGTATGATTTGTGACCTTGCTCATCGAGGAGACAAATCTGCGATCAACTCCTTTTCCTGTGTTTGACAGCTAGTAGAACCGGGATGTGTCGAATAGTTCAGCTGATAAGGATGTGCAGGAGGACAAGTCGGCTGTGGAAGTGTAATGACAAGTTTGGTATGAAGCATTAGCAAGATTGATGCTATATCTGGTCTCTTGGATGGATCCTCTTGAATGCACTTCACCCCGATTTTCATGCATCTTTCTACTTGTTCTTCACAGTAACGCTTCTCCATTTTCGCATCTATCAACTTCCAGTAAGCTCCCCCTTCAGCCCACAATCTTCGTGCCTAACAAAATGTCGAAAACCATTGCATTTTTACATGAAACCTGTATATTATTGCATGCTTTGTGAAGTGGATGATGAATTGATGATCACTTCAAGTTTGTTGAACTTACATAGTCTTGTAGAAACTCGTCTTCTACGTCTGAACAAAGGAAATTGTTCCTTCGGCCGCTGATGATCTCCAAAATTATGATACCGAGACTGAAAATATCAGACTTGGCCGAAAAATGTCCTGTTCTTACATACTCAGGAGCCATATATCCACTGCATGAAGTGCATGTACATCATCGATCTTGTTAGAATATACTCGGCCTTATAATTGTCGATTTGATGATGTTGTGTACTGTGTATAATAGAATATAAACGGCCTTCAACCATCGCCTTAAGGTTTTGGTTGAGATGGTACTGGGAGCCTGTGCGCACTAACCACTCTTCAAGCCCAAAGGGCATTCGTTTTGGTTGAGATGGTTTGTTAACAGCGTAGATGATAAATGATGTCAAATACTCCTTCCCGACACTATTTTTTCCCGACACTATTTTTTTGTCTCATTTCATTAAAATACTCCTCGCAAATGTTGAGGTTTTGAGACAAAAAATAGTGTCCGGAAGGAGTAATAATGTTGATAAGGAATTGAAATGATCGATCTTACAATGTCCCAGCAACTCTACTTGTAATCCCTTGAGTTTGATCATTACTAAATAGTTTTGCCATCCCAAAGTCAGCTATCTTCGGGTTCATATCCTCGTCCAAAAGAATGTTATTTGGTTTAAGATCACAGTGAACAATTTTAGGACACGAATCTTCATGAAGATACGACAATCCTCTAACAATTCCGACTATAATTTTGTAACGTATCTCCCATGTCAAAGCCGATCCTTGCTTTGGATCTATATACATACATATACATTTCAGTAAAAACAACTTATTATCTTCTGAAATCATATGCACGGTTTCTGGTATGAAATTAGTAGTGTATGTACCGAATAAAAATTTGTCGAGGCTATTATTGATGAGATACTCGTAGACGAGTACCGTATCTTGTCGATACACACAAAACCCGAAGAGTTGAACCAGATTTTTGTGTTTGAGCTTCGCTGCTATGCTTGCCTCGGCTTTGAACTCCTTTATGCCTTGTCCTGTTGCTTTCACAAGTCTTTTAACAGCCACTGCTTTCCCATTTGATATCCTACCCTGAAGTATATAAAGTATAGTACAGTTATCTGGTCGAAAGGAACTGAACTGAATTAAATGAACTCCCTGTTCTTTTGGACTTATATTCAGTCAGTTTTAGTTCAGTTCAGTTCAGCTTATTAGCTCCAGGAGGCATAGTTTGTCTCTATATTTCAGTCAGTTTCTGTTAAATTAAGTTCAGTTCAGTTAAGTTCAGTCAGTTTCAGTCCAAAAGAACAGGGCCTAAGACGAGGTAAAATTAAGTGAAGTTATTGTTATACCTTGTAAACGACTCCAAATCCACCTTGCCCGAGCTTATTTTCCGGATGAAAATTGCCTGTTGCTGCTTTAATGAGATCATAATCGAATTGAAAACTTTCGTTACTTTCGATTGCATCTAACCCTGCATGCCAGCAATCATCTCAACCAAAATCTTAAGAATGTTGGTCGATGCCCAACTATTATATGAGGAGTATGTATGTAGCTTTAGACGGAAAGCGTGTACCTGCATCCTCCTTCCTCGCTTTTCTTTTAATACGAATGATCAAAAAGTTGGAGAACAACGACGTTGCTGCAATCGCTGAACTGATTCCCAAGCTAATGTAGAATGTCCTGTTTACTGTCAAAAAAAATGTACTGTCACAGACTCACAGTAAATACATAGAAACCTGTATGACAGTAAATACATACAGTACCTTTTGAAGGTGATCCAGCATCAGAGAATATATAAGCCAGAATGCAACTTTGAACTGGCAGCCTTGTCGAAAATACCATGAAACGTGTCCAACAATTGCTGCTTGTACTTATTTCCAAACTTCAATTTACCAGAAGCGATATTATAGTAACTGATGATGAACTATTATTATTATCATAAGTCGAGAATATGTTGTGTTGTGCATATCGCAGCATGCACTCAGCGTACCAAACAATGGCTTCCCCACTAGACGGGCATCGTCGTTGGACCTCACCAGCTGCGATAGTCACACAATCCTCGCAAACTTGACTCACGTAGACGTTTGTGCATAGGAAGAGACCGTAAACTTTGTTATTATTCGAGGCAGATTCTCCGATGCTCAAGTTATAGAATTTGTGGGAACTTGATTTGGTTGTGAGGTTTGATAATAGGAGATATAGATTGTTATGAAATGATATGGTTTCAGGATCGAATCGATTGTTCGACCAACAATAACTTTGTAAGAATGTTACTTGGTCAACGCCTTCTGTGAATAGTATGTGTAATATGCATGCACAAATGAAAGGAAGAACACCTGTGCCTCTCATTTTTTTCCTTTTTTTTTGGCAAGATCTAGTGAATGAGGAAATATTGTATAGAATTTACAAAGGCTAGCTATTATCAAGTGATCTGGTTGTACAATAGTATTATATAAGTTTCTGAGTTGAGTTGTACTCTCATCGAGTCTAAGATATGTTTTCCTAGGAAAAAATAAGGGTGTGAGAATGTGTGATACAAAAATAAAGTAGGAAGAAAGAGAAATGAATGAGTGAATATGAGTCACGTATTCATGGCTTAGAAAGGGAAGAGGGAAGAAAATGACTCTGCCCAACAGGGAAAGAGGAAACATAAGTCAGACTCGAAGGAAGTAAGTTTTTTTGAACTTAAACATTTATGTGAATTAGCTCGACAACTTTAACTTTACACTGAAGTTCAGAAAGTTTACAACAAAATTCGAAAATTTTGCGATAAAGTAATCTCACAATCATAAAATCAGTTGTACATAAAGTTATATGTACAACTGGTTGTATAATCTACTTATTGACCAAAGTATATTATATAGAAAAAAAAAACTTTATTTTAAAGAGATGATCTCTAGATAATAATGCTATTAAGAGACCTCCAAGAACACCCTGTTTAATTTAAGTCATTCTTGTTCCGGGCTCCTGAATCATTGAGAACTGTGTATTATGCACTTTATTTTGAGTTGTTTGGGTGGTCGGACAACACCAAGTTTTATTTTTATTTTCTCTCAATTTTTTTACCATGTTTATGAAGTCGCTTCACGAGGTACGACTAAACCATTTTTGTCCAACTTTGTTATTGGAGATCAGATTTTGTATGATCTTTAACTCTTTATACTTGAACCGATGAATAAAAATCGGAGGGAGTATATATATACTATATACTTACAATGTACCCGTGATTTTGGTAGTGTCGTCTAATTGAGTATGATGATCGAAGGATTTGGCAATTCCAAAATCTGCGACTCTTGGATTCATATCCTCGTCGAGTAAGATATTGCTTGGCTTAAGATCACGATGAACGATCTGAGGTTGACAATCTTTGTGCAAGTATGACAGTCCTCTCGCTAGTCCTATTATGATCTTGTGACGGGTTTTCCACTTTAAATATGCCCCACGTTTCCCATCTTTTCATTTCAAAACCAAACCAAACCAAACCAAACAGAGAAATTAAAGAACCGGTTAAATTAAATGATTATATAATACTCCCTCCGTTCCAATGAATTGTTTGCCTTTGCTTTTGGCACCAAGGGCAAGAGATCCAATTAGAAGGTGACATGTGGAGCCAAGAGTCAAATTACACATAAAAAGCATTCCTAAAATAGAAAGGCAAACAATTCATTGGAACGGAGGGAATAGTACTTTGTAGTTCGTACCAAATAGAAGACGGTCGAGGCTTTTGTTTGACATGTACTCATAGACAAGTAACATGTGTTGTTTCTCCAAGCAAAACCCGAAAAGTTTCACAAGATTTTTGTGTTGAAGTCTCGCAGTTAAACATGCCTCGGTCTTGAACTCTTTGATTCCTTGGCTCGTTTCATTTGATAGCCTCTTCACGGCAATTGTTTTCCCATCCGGAAGCGTCCCCTGACATCATTCATTTATGAGATTCAGATACATACTGAAACACCCCGTGTTAACTGAAGATGTCTGTCCTATTTATGAGCTTTGCTTAAAGGGATTTGAAGTACTACTACTCATATCAACAAAGTGCACTTTCTTTTCTGGTCATCCATGCAAAAGAACTCTATACAATCTAACGAAACGGAGGAAGTAGTTACCAAGTAAACAACGCCGAATCCACCTTGACCAAGCTTATTGGCCTCCGAGAAGTTGCCGGTCGCTTCTTTGATTGCACCAAAGTCGAAGCGCAAGTGTTCCATGCAATCAAGCTCATCTAACCCTATATATAGACAGATCCATTTGATTATTATATTCCTCACATCGAAAAATAAAAAATGGGAAGAACATAGTGGCTTGGCTAAGAGATTAATTACCGATGGGGCGTGTGTCGTTGATCTTTTTACTTCGAAGACAAATGTAGACGTTGAGGCCAATCGACACCACTGTGACTCCTGTAATAATGCACACGGCTGCATATCGCTCGTTGCCTGCCATCAATCGTCACAAAATCATACTCGTATCTAGTAGAATATAAATGTAATAGTAGTTGATAGTTGAGCTCAACCATCGCCTTAAAGTTTTGGTCAATGAGAAGATTATACGACCAGTTGTTGTACATAACTCTATGTACAACTAGTTTTATGATCATTTTGAGCTTTATCACAAAGATTTCGAGTTTTGCTATAAACTTCATGAGCTTTAGCGTAAAGTTGTCGAGTTAAATCACATAAATGTTTAAGTTCAAAAACTTATAACTCAGCTCAGAAATAAACTTGTATAAGCTCAGTAAATATATATACAAAAGCTCAACAACTTTGTCTTAATTGTATAATTATAATGTTATTGTACAACTGTATAATCCTATTTTTTGTTTTGGTTGGGTTGGTTTTATAACATGGTATCAGAGGCATGGTGACCAAAGATCACAGATTACTGAGACAAAAATAGTACTCCCTCCGTTTCAATGATTTCTTCCACCTTAAAAGTGACACATTTCTTAAGAAAAGTAGAGAGAGTAAATTAAGTGGGCCACCTTAATTAATAATTGTATAATTATAATGTTACTGTACAACCAGGTGTATAATCCTATTTTTCGTTTTGGTTGGGTTGGTTTCATAACATGGTATCAGAGTCATGGTGATCAAACGTCACGAGTTCAAATCCTGACAGATCCTAATATCTATGAACTCACAAATTACTGAGACAAAAATAGTAAGTGGGTCACCTAGGTAAGAGAGGAGTGTGATAAAAAAAAATGAAAATGGAAGAAATCGAAGAAATGGTTGAAAAAGAAAATGTGGAAGATATCGATGAAACCGGAGTATAAAATGAAGGGAAGGGACCTTGGGAGTAGAAAGTAGAGTCACCGAAAAAATAAGAGAGGCGACAAGTGGGTTGCAAAACCACGCCGGATAGAGACCCGTCAAACCCAAGTCGACCCAACCCGGTTTGCAAACACTGGTTGCATCCAGAATATCCGATATCAGGGGTACAGTCCACATAACACGCAGCAATCACCGTACGTACTCGTCACATACACCGATATCAACGCCGATGTAGACGACGTGGCATTTACCTGGGTCGCCGCCATGTTGATCAAGCTGATAAACGAATCGGATAACCGTTGTTGGTAGGACCGGTACAGTGTGGGACCCGTCCGAATATTATAATACACAGAAACATCGTTGACTGCGAAGATATCATCACGGTTTACTGCATATCTTAGCATACAACTCGAATACCAAACGATGATTATATATGAGTAATCGATTTGTGACCGATGATGATAATCGTCGGTAGGAATAGAATGCACATCACTTGTTTTGAATGACACGATATAAAATGAAGTGTATGTACATCACTTGTTTTGAATGATTTCGACACGTCTTAAAATAACACAATTTTATGGCTTTTAAAATAAAGCCTCGTCAATTGAAATCGAAATGACCCTCATATTACACCGAGACATTATATTTGGTGTCGACTTTGTTCAGCGCGAGTATGGATCCGTTTTATTCCGGGTCCCAAAAGATCGAAAAAACATGGATAATAACCTTCAAAATCGGTTGTTTTTTTTTGGCAATTTTCGAAAGCGGTGAAAGTTGTTCAAAGACACGATTTTCTTTTTTAGAAAACTTGTCGATAGGAATAAAATGATTAATAATGATTATTAGAACCATCTAACGCGATATAAAATGGATTACATCTTGTTTCCAATGATTCCGACACGTCTCAAAACGCAATCTTGTGACTTTGAAAAGCCTCAATTGAAATCGAAATGACCCTCATTTTACACCGAGACATTGTATTTGGTGTGGAATTTGTTCAGCACGAAGTTGGAACCATTTTATTTCGGGACCCAAAAGGCCGAAAAAACGTGAATAATACCCTTCAAAATCAATTGTTTTTAGCTATTTTTAGTAAACGGGGAAAGTTATCTAAACGCCAATTTTTTTTGACGAAAACTTTTGGCTAGGTTTAGAATGCCAAATAATGACTATTCGAACCCTCCGACACAATATAAAATGAAATATAACACTTGTTTCGACTGATTCTGACACCTCTCAAACGAAAATATTATGGCTCTTAAAGGTCCCGAATTAAAGCCAAATGACCCTCATAGTACACCGAGACATTTCATTTGGTGTGGGGTTTGTTTGACGCGAATTTGGAACCATTTTATTTCGGGACCCAAAAGGCCGAAAAAACGTGGATAATAACCTTCAAATCGATCGGTTTTTTGCTGTTTTTCGTAAACGGGGAAAGTTTATCTAAACGCGAATTTTTTTTGACGAAAACTTATGGCTAGGTTTAGAATGCCAATAATGACTATTCGAAACCTCTGACACGATATAAAATGAAATATAACCCTTGTTTCGACTGATTCCGACAACTCTCAAACGATAAAATTATGGCTCTTAAAGTCCCGAATTAAAATCAAATGACCCTCATATTACACCGGGACATTTCATTTAGTGTTGGGTTTGTTTGGCGTGAATTTGGAAGCATTTTATTTCTGGACCCAGAAGATCGAAAAAACGTGGATAATAACCTTCAAAATCGATCATTTTTTGCTATTTTTCGTAAACGGGGAAAGTTTATCTAAACACAAATTTTTTTGAAGAAAACTTTTAGATAGGTTTAGAATGCCTAATAATGAGTATTCGAACCTTCTAATACGATATAAAATGAAATATAACAGTTGTTTCGAACTTTCGACTGATTCCGACACCTCTCAAACGATAAAATTGTGGCTCTTAAAGGTCCCGAATTAAAGTGAAATGATCCTCATATTACACCAGAACATTTCATTTGGTGTGGGGTTTGTTTGGCGTGAATTTGGAACCATTTTATTTCGGGACCCAAAAGGTCGAGAAAACATGGATAATAATCTTCAAAATCGGCTGTTTTTTGGCAATTTTCGAAAGCGGAGAAAGTTGCTCGAGACATTGTAATCGAAATGACCCTCATATTACACCGAGACATTGTATTTGGTGTGGACTTTGTTCAGCGCGAATATGGACCCATTTTATTCTGGGTCCCAAAAGAACGAAAAAACGTGAATAATAACCTTCAAAATCATTCGTGCTCCGGAACTTTAGTTTGGGCGATCAAGATGCGGGGATCGAAGTTACAATGTAACATCATTCGTGCCTTGTTCAATGCTATGATTTATCATGTGTGGAGACAGCGGAATTTGTGTAGGATAGAAGGGTCGGTGCAGCGTCCTCATCATATTGTTAAGTTGATTCAATCGGATATTCGTGATAGAATTCTGGCTAAGATTTCGCATCCCTTATCCCCAAGGGATGCTAGATGGCTACGTAACTTGACGTAGCCAACACTGTGTACATTGACTATATTCTTTTAATACATACTTACATTTTAACAAACAAACAAAAAAAAAAACCTTCAAAATCGGTAGTCTTTTTTGGCAATTTTCGAAAGCGGTGAAAGTTGTTAGAAAACACGGATTTTTGAGAAAACTTGTTGATAGGAATAGAATGATGATTAATAATGATTATTAGAACCTCTGACACGATATAAAATGGATCACAGAACTTGTTTCGAATGATTACGACACGATCTCAAAACGAAATCCTATGACTTTTTTTTTGCCAACGAAATCAATTTAAACTGTCACTACATTTTCAGGGCCGCAGATGCTAATCTGTGGGCTCTGAAGTTATGTTTCCTAGGAATGAAAGAAAAAGAACAACAGTGGAAGAAAGAACATTCTTCCAGGATTTCTTGGATCAGCGATGCTAGTTCCTATGACATTTAAAAGCCTCAATTTAAATCAAAATGATCTTTATATTACACCGAGACATTGTATTTTGGTGTGGAGTTTTTTCAGCTTTAATATGGACCCATTTTAATCTCCAACCAAAAAATCGAAATAACGTTGATAATAACCTTCAAAATCGCGCTACTCAGGAGGCTATATCGAATCACATTACAAATAAACATGATTTTCATACCACATCACTATGGTATTTTCACGATATACTCGTATCTTGCACAATTTCACACCCAAATGACAAGTATTATGTGCACAAACTTAACAAACCGGATACCACATACTCTGTATTCCGTGACAAAAATACAAGTATATCTTGCAGATTTTCTACCTGTAAACTTGGGATTTTGCGACACTTTCTGTGTATAAAAAGCCAAAAAAAAAACGTGGATAATAACCTTCAAAATCGGTCGTTTTTGACTTCTTTTTTTAAGCAGTAAAAATTGTTCGAAAGTGCGAATCTTTTTGACAAATATTACACCGGGACATTGTACATTATGTGGACTTTGTTCAGAGAGAATATAGATCCATTTTATTTCGGGACCTAAAAACCCCAAAAAAAGTGGATAATAACCTTCAAAATTGATCATTTTTTACTTTTTTTTTAAAGCGGTGAAAAATGTTCGAAAGTGTGAATCTTTTTGGCAAATATTACACCGGAACATTGTGCATGATGTGCATTTTGTTCAAAGCAAATATTGATCATTTTATTCCGGGACCTAAAAAACCAAAAAAAAAGGTGGATAATAACCTTCAAAATCGGTCGTTTTTGACTATTTTTTTAAAGCGGTAAAAATTGTTCGAAAGTGCGAATCTTTTTGACAAATATTACACCGGGACATTGTACATTATGTGGACTTTGTTCAGAGTGAATATAGATCCTTTTTATTTTGGGACCTAAAAAACCCGAAAAAACGTGGATAATAACCTTCAAAATCGGTCGTTTTTGACTATTTTTTTAAAGCGGTAAAAATAGTTCGAAAGTGCGAATCTTTTTGACATATATTACACCGGAACATTGTACATGATGTGCAATTTGTTCAGAGCAAATATTGATCCATTTTATTCCGGCACCTAAAAGCCGAAAAAACGTGGATAATAACCTTCAAAATTGATCGTTTTCGACTATTTTTTTAAATCGGTAAAAATTGTTCGAAAGTGCGAATCTTTTTGGCAAATTTTACATCGCGACATTGTACATGATTTTAACTTTATTCAGCACGAATATTGATCCATTTTATTCCGGTACCTAAAAAGCCGAAAAAACGTGGACAATAACCTTCAAATCGAGCGGTTCGGGGGGTTATATATGGTCATATTTCAAATAAACATGATTTTCAAATCACATCACTATGATGTTTTCAGCACGATTTCACGATCAAACGACAAGTATCATGTTCACAAACTTAACAAACCGAGTACCACATACTCCGTATTACGTGCCAAAATATATACGGAGTATAATACATGTATATCTTGCAGATTTTCTACCTGTAAACTTGGGATTTTGCAACACTTTCTGTGCATAAAAAGTTTTTACGTCAACTTCTACTTTTCTTTTGCAAGTTTTCAGGAAACAGATCTCGGACAACAACAACAACAACAACAAAACTAGCCACCACATGACATACACCGTCTCTTCCTAGTTTTTGTAAACAACTATTTGAGCATAAATACGAAGAAAAAAAACACGTGCCAAAAAGACGGAAAGATCACTCAATTGGAATACAAATGACGAAAGAGAGATATATGACAAACGAGAGAAAGAAAGATTTACAAGTCGAAAGCGCAAGAAAAATAAAAACTTGTTTTTTTTTTAAACAATGACCCACACAAATTCATTACATATAAATACAATATAAGAGTAACTTGTTTCATTTCATATTTTTCTTTTGCCCACTCCCCAACTCATTCCAACAGCACAGAGGAAAAAAAAACATTACAGTAGGTAATAATTAGTTATATGGTGTTGGTTCCAGGAACGCGAAAATATCACAACTTGTCACATCTTTTTTTTCCAGCAGAGAAAGGAGGAATGTGTCGGGATTGGGGGGGGTTCCTACGATCCGTTCTTACAAGAAACAATCATCATCAGGATTGGACGTCCGGGGCTTGTACGCAACATAACCATTTTTTCTGCAAAATTCACGTCGTTATCCCTCAGTCATGCAGTGTTTAACAAGATGGCAGAAGGCAGAAACTGGATGCTCTCTTCAGCATCTAAAGAATGCTGCTATTATTGACTGATAAAGTCATAAAACGAAAGAAATTGTGAAGTGAAACCGATGTTGAGAGTTGAAGTGGCAAACTATTTGCAATCTTAACATGGTACAGAGCTTAGGTGTTCATCATCAGAAAGCGGCTGAAAACATACCATACTGAAAGGCAAGATATCGTAGTCTGGACAGTTAAAAAAACGGGGGGGAAAAGAAGACTTACAGGCTGAGACTTGGTGGGCTCCATTCCAGGCTTAGAAGAAGGCTGGCTATTTCCAGGGGAATCGGGTTTCCCACCTGTCTTCTTTTCATCCCTAGCTTTATTAAAAATCACGGTGAATCCCTCTGCAGAAGCAGGGTCATTGACGTCCCACTCACCAAACTTGGGGAGCGGCCTTCCCTTGTCCTGCAAACAAAAAGGAGGATTAAGAGGTTATCAGGGGCCCAAAATAGGCAGACACAACATATTCATTATGACATAGAATTGTAGATAGTGACTGAAATCAAACTACATCCTGTATTTACTAAGCAACCATAACACTTTTATAGACCGTCACCTACATCCTGTATTCACCAAATCTCAATCATGAAGAAACTTTTCACCGCAATCAACATACAACTCTTCGTACCACTCAACACACACACACATATATATGTATACATCACCGTCATCAAAAATATGACCTTTCGCGTTACAACGACAATCTATGATAAATACATTACAACCACTCAGAATGATGTTGCACATATAAGTATGTCTAAAGCTCAGCTAGTTACTTAGTGATAATACAAGAATCAAACCATCTATGAAAAAGGTGCTCTTCCCCCAAAGCCACGTGTCAAAATTTGGAGGGATAGAGCATAGATAGGAAAGCTAGTACTCCCTCCGTTCCAATGAATTGTTTGCCTTTCGTTTTGGCACCAAGGGTAAGGGATCCAATGAGGGAGTGACATGTGGAGCAAAACTCATGAGAATGGTCAAATTGCATATAAAAAACATTCCTAAAATAGAAAGGCAAACAATTCACTGAGACGTCCCAATATGGAATAGGCAAACAATTCATTGGAACGGAGGGAGTAATACGCTAGACGTACTTTGGAAAAAGAAACAAATTTATTTTAGCAAAACATTGCATCTTCCTCCACAGTTCTTTCACACCACTTATTAACAGAAATCGAGCTTTTTTCAGGGGGGTTTTGTTGTACAGCTCTACTGACGAGTGACAACTAGAAGCCACAACTAAACAAACAAACAAAATAAATACCCATTTGGGTACGGCTTAAATAAGAGATCCGACATACACAGCCAGCAGAAGCAAAGTCCAAACAATCACCACTCTAGATATCGGCCGAAAGAGGAAAACAGAACAAATACTTTTACAGTCACAAAACCATGTCATGAGATCGAATAATAGAATTGGATAAAAGGCAATCATGTACCATATTTAAGAAAAGGAAAAAAAGTTCTTCAGGATACCTTGCAAAGCAAACATATACCAAGGGTGTATCTATAAAAATAACTTCGATAACCCAATAGTCAGTTACAAGTACGTATTTAGACATGTCATATTGGTAACCCGTAAATAACTGTTAGTTAAGAAGTAATCAGCAAAAAGAAAGGGGTCGGGTGTGTTTTGTTTGTACAAGGATAAGAAAAAGAGATCACGAAAGCTGTTGCTCCTAATTTTCCTCGATATTTGGTTGGATCAAAAGAATAACCTAACCCCCCGACACCAACTCATAATCTCCCTCGCCGTATTTGCCTTTTCAAGCAAAAGATTCACATACATACGGTCCCTTCTTGATCTCACAATTCACAAGCTAATAGCCCATTTCCATGAATCAACAAAACTCCGTAAATTCTAGCAACACAATTTCCTAACCAAAACATACATTAAAGAGTCGGGTATTATGCCAACACGAGTACTTTAAACCTAATTCATGTTCATAGCAAAACTTCAAGAACACATGTCACAAATTCTTGTCAATATTTTGCTCAACCCTAGCTACAGAATATTATACTTTAATATTCTTCGACACTCGAGTTTACAATTATACAAAAACTAAAACTTCTAAAAACATGTCCAAATTCAAACCAATCATAGATACGTCTATGATGAATTTACAGCTACCCTCCCTTGTGACGGAGGTATCATCATTTTGTTATAACGGGACAAATACTCCCATTTATAAAGAAAAGACAACCCATATGCTTTTGTACGAGTAATATTTTGTCTTCTCTATGTAAACGGGTCGTATTTGACCCGTTATACAAACAAGAATTTGTGATGAATTGAAGATACCATAATCAATACCAAACCATCAATAATCATACAAAACCCACAAAATTCCCAGAAATGATCAATCAGCTGATTAAATCGGCAGCGAAAAGGGGGAAATTCCCAATTCCCACTTCCCCCAATCTTCCATGAACTTTTCATTCAAACCCGAAAATTCCGAATCTTTACCATGAATCAGTAACTAGATTATATAATTGAACAAATCCCAATTGAATAAACAATTCAAAGAGAGTTATAATGTCTTTCAATTGATCCAAATCAAACCCAGAACACAATAAAAAAAAAATCTGCAAAATTGAATGATTGAAACACAATAACAGCAAATAAAAACCCATTTAACAATCGGATCAAATCAATTAAACCAAAATAAAGATGAAATCTGGAGAAATAACCCCAATTAAAATCGATTAATAATAAGAACAAAACAAAAGGAATCAAACTACAATTAATTAAATTAAACGGAAAAAAAAGGGGGGGGGGGGAAGGGGGGAAAAAGAACAGACCGTCATGAATGTAGAAATTGGGTATGGGTGGAAGGAAAAAAAGGGATTGTGTTGTGGGTTTTTGTTGATGGAAAAATGAGGAAATCGAAGAGAATTTTTTGAATAAAATTGGATGAAAAGGAAGAAAAAAAGGAGGAAGAAAGGGGGAAGATAGATAGAGAGAGAAAAGGGCAGTGAGAGTAATTTAATGGATGAATGAAAGATGACGATGACGTTTTATTTTTCTCCCATTTCTTTTTTTTGTCTTCTTGTCGGAAACTTAACAAATACTCCTTACAGTGGTAAGAGTAGGTCTCCTGAGAGACGGTCTTCATTAACTTTATTGGGAGACTAAGTACAAATAGAAGTAACAATGGTACCAAACCTAATAAAAGTAGGTACGATTAACCCAAAAGAGTATACAAATATAAAGAGGGTACAGTTGTTATAAAAACATGTACAAACCAAAGTTGTCATTTAAGGGTACGAATATGACATAGAGTGGTACTGAAGACTGGTCTCTCAATAAGTTATTGAGAGACCGTCTCTTCCAAGATTTTGTGCAGTGGTTAACACGAAGGTACCCTGGATAATAGACTAAGTTCGTTTTTCGTTGAACAAAAAAAAAACACAAAAATGGGCGGATTAATTAAGTGGTCGTATTTGTGTTTAATTTAATTACAACAATTATAGTGTATAACTGTTGTACCGGTGCGATAATAGTGATAATTTGCAATTTATGGTAAAAAGTGATCGTTTTAAGTCGGTTAGTTACCACTTTCAAATAAATAGTTACCACGTTTTTTTTTATTAAAAAGTGGTCATTATTTAACTCAAAGTGGTTACTAAATAACCTAAACTAGTAACTTTTAACCACAAATTCCTAGTCTTAAGGTCCGTTGTACGGTACAACAGTTGTATAGTACTCCCTCCAATTTTTAATAATCTTCCCCTTTATTTAATATAGGTGAGGTATAATTTAATCAGAGGAAAAGATAAATAAAAATCGGAGGGCGTATAATTTACTGTATTAATTTGTGCTTAATTGAAAGTAAAATAAATGATTATGAGGAATTATGTTTTAGAAGTGGAAATCGATAGCTTGATCGCAAAAATTATAAAGAGACAGTTTCTTAATAGGGTGACAATATGCTGAATTTCATGTTATTATTATGGTGCTTAGTAAATGTATTTTTATCTTGAAAATGTCGTTATCAAAACACGGGAGAATAAACTAGTACAAAACACATCCACACGGTTCATGTCATGTCCCAGAGCACCTAATCTTAACTACTAGGCTAAGACATCTTCGGTACCTACTCTATTATTGTACATAAACAAACAAACCAAACGCATTTTGTAAAATTCACCCAAATAGGATGAATAAATTCGATTTTTGTGACGGTAGGTTAAAGTCTTTGATCAGCCAAACGACTTCTAATAGTATACAGTACAGTACTTTTTTTCTGGCTTTACCTAGGTAACTTCAGAGGGTAAAACTGCATTCATTTTTTCCTGGTATAACAGTATTTATTTCACTTTTACAGTATAATTTACGTTTCCACAAGTCGACACTCCACGCCTACAACTAAGTAAAAGCCATCCTGTGATTTCCTGAATGTAAACAACCCGGCCTGTATTACAGTTTCGAATTTCCAATGCTGGGTGCCGACCTGAATTCATGCACACAAGTAAAGAGTTTCAGGTGACGATGAAGAATAAACCAGTAAGCTGTTCTCACATGCATTGCATTGGACTGAAACTCACGAGCAGTTCGAGCTTCAAACATTATCAGACTAAGATTTACAAACTGTTGGTTAACGAAAAGTTGAAAACTTTTCATGTTTACTGTCACACTTACATGTATTCTAGGACAAGAGCAGATGCGCCTCCACCTCCATTGCAAATGCCAGCAACACCGATTCTACCTTTCTTTTGCCTTAGAACCTGTAATTCCAATATTTATTACTGTCGCAGAATGCTAAAAAAATTAACCATATAAGAACTGCGCAAATTTTTTACGTACACCAAGCAGCGTGACTAATATTCGAGCTCCGCTGCAACCCAACGGATGTCCCAGAGACACAGCTCCACCATGCACATTAACTTTTTCCTGCGCAAAAAAGAGAAGTTTTAAACATTTGCAGAGCAGTCAGACGTCGAAATATCAAGTGATCAATATCGATTCTGGAATCTGAGGAACGGCTTGATGATGGAAATGGTGATGGAAACTAACAGGATCAAGCCCAAGCAGTTTCTGGTTTGCAAGAGCCACTACCTGTAAAACATAAACCAAAAGAGGTATTACGAAAAATCAAAATGCTACAGCGGGAAAAAAAAAGGCATAAGATGTAGAGGAAATCATTATATTACTGAGAACGCCTCGTTGATCTCGTAAAAATCAACTTTAAAAATCAACTTGAGATGCTTCCAAACCAGCAGTAGAAATTGCTTTCGGAATCGCTAAGGCAGGAGCCGTGGTGAACCACTCAGGAGCCTGATAAGATTAAACTCTCGCTGATATAGCTCTGATATTTTATGACAGTAAAGTAGAATTTTATGGCATAGAACAGAACGAAGATTAGCACCTGAGCTGCATCAGCAAACCCTCGGACCCTAGCAATAACTTGTAGTCCAAGTTTTTTGGCTTTTTCTCCGCTGACCAATACTAATGCAGCAGCACCATCGCTAAATGCAGAAAATCGAGGGAGACAGTTAGCAGTTTTAAGAGTAGGGATCTAGAGACACTGAGACAGGAGTATATGTTACGGAGTACTGTACCTTATTAGTGAAGCGTTTCCAGCGGTGACAGATCCACCATTCTTCTTGAAGCTAGGAGAAAGCTTCCTCAATTTGGCTGGATCAAACTGATAGCCAATGAGTAAAACAAATTACGAGGGGAGGGAATAAATGGCAACAGAGACGTGATAATGAATTCAATGGCCGAAACAATTAAGACTGTAATTAATAATTTACCTTGTTAAGACTTTCATCCCTTTCAACAGTTGAAGATGGTTTTCCTCTAGCTCCTGATATCGTCACCTGCAGTAGAATTCCATTCAATGTTATTGATTTTCTTGTCCTTCATTAAGTAACCAACAACAAGATTCATTGGTTCGGCCACGCGTTGCTAAACCAGGCAGTTGAAAATTACCGGTGCTATTTCCCATACAAATGCACCACTCTTTTGGGCGGCAATACCACGCTCAAAGCTTCTTATAGCATAATTATCCTGTGCAAAGAACAACGTAGTAACAAGATTACAAAGCTGAATGTAAGAAGTGACCATGACACGGACTATAAGGAAAAGAATAAGTGTAACATTACTGCAAGTCTTCAACATGTTTACTATTCATATACCTGATCTTCTCTCGACACTTTAAATTTATCTGCACAGATTTCGGCGCATATTCCCATGCCAAAATCATTATACACATCCCAAAGACCGTCTTTGAGCATTCCATCAACTATAACGTCGTGTCCAAGCCTAGAACCTGTTCTGTAGTCAGACAAAGAGCTTATGAATAATTTAAAGCAAAACAAAAGTTGTTTGGATGGCAATTTAGGAAGTTCTGTAAACCAAAAGGATTGACTTTGGAGTCCGAGTGATTAGAACGTGTAGCAAAGGAACAAAACAGTGACAAGACTTGGTGGATCGGTGATATGAATAAAGACGTGACAAATTCCAATCACCTCGCACAATGTTACAGTAAAGTTTTGAATGTGAAGAGCTGAAGACCATAAAATGAACCGACAACCTTAGTGTTAAGAAGATCAAAACAAAAACATGGGGTTTAGCCCGGGCTTCTAACAGTTGTCTTAACATAGCAAGGAAGCAAAAATGACAAACCTTGCTTGGGTTATGTACTTGGGCGCATTAGACATGCTTTCCATTCCTCCAGCCACGATGATGTCATTATCCCCCAATCGGATACTTTGGGCAGCAATCATAGTTGCTATTAACATAAAATCAATCATAATAACCCATCCATTCAGAGCAGAAATCTTAAGGCCTTACTTGGAAAGGAGGCAATTAAAACGGAACCCCATTTCATTTATTTTTATCTCTATTACCCTCGAAACAATTGCCTACATTGCAAGTAAAAGCCATGGTAAAACAAAAATACCCGCACCTTTCATTCCTGAAGAACACACTTTGTTGATGGTGGTGCAAACGACCGAGTTTGGAATACCTGCACCCAAGGCCGCCTGTCTTGCAGGCGCCTGTCCCAAATTGGCACTAAGCACATTTCCAAAGAACACTTCTTGAACAAGTGATGGATCTACTCCGGCTCTTCTAAGAGCACCTACGCAATTTACATGCATCATGGAATTGGCTGACAAAGCATGCAACTAATATACTTTTTTTTTTGGTTCATCGAAGAGCGCACTTAGTCGCATTACAATATAGGGGAGAGGGGATTACTACAAGTCTACAACATACCCAAAAAAGATAATCAGAAGGAGGAAATGGGTCTTACATTCTATAGCTATCGATCCAAGCTTAGTTGCAGATAAAGATGACAAAGAACCAAGAAGGGCCCCCATTGGTGTTCTTGCAACACCGACAATGCAAACATCTGTTCCATCAATAAGCAAACTGTTAAGCCCATTCTACACTACTACTACTACTACAACACACCGTCAAATTTTCAAATCAGGCAATCATTGTGACAACAAAGACTCCATTGATTGAAAACCTATTCCGAAATTCAGCCATGCGCGATAATCACCAATCCAACATTCCAACCCCATCATCTAGCCCACAAAGGGGAAATCTTTCATATATCCCTTCGCTCCAAAACCGTTTGCTGAAGAATGTGAGGGGATAGTTTAATAAGGTGTATGGAATCGCAGTTGAGATCCTCTGTCCCACTTTTATGTCCCATCTCATGTCCCATGACCTTTATCATGCGACACCTCATCTCTTAATTGATCAAAATAGTGATTATTTATGTGATAGTGATTACGTGTCAATAAGATAAATGATGGGACATGAGATAATACTGCAAATCTCCTGTCTCATTTTTGTGTCCCACTCGATGTGTCACACCAATAAAATATGCAACCGATATTATAACTTCAGAGCGGATCTCCCGTCCCATTTTTGTGCCTCACCATACCCCGGATGACACATCGCCTATTGAATAAATAAAAAAGCAACAAATATCATACGCTTGTTGATGTGTCATCCAGTGTATAGTGTGGCACACAGAGTGGGACACAAAATGGGACAGGAGATTCGCATTGTTATAACTTGTTGTGTCATCTCGTGTATGATGTGGCATACAAAAATGGGACGAGGGATCCGCATTGATTCAAACCTACCAATCAAATCTATGTCTTGTAATTTGGTGGATCAATCAATCTACTTTTGCCAATTATAATTCGTTGAATACCAAACCGGGCCTCAATCATTCGTTTAACTTTGATTAAAATACCGCTCACAAACAACTGACTGCGACGAATTTACCATAGCTTCATGAGCTCACTCCAATGTCAGAGGATTTACCCCAATTACACAAAAATCAATTCAAAATACAACAAAATTAACATCATTAACTGTACTTACAATACAAAAGAAACAAAATTGAATCGAACCCAACTCATTAAATTGCTCGAATTAATGGAAAAAAACAAAGAATTAAGGATAAAAAAAATTGAAAACAGACCTCTGGGTTTTATTGATTGATCATTGGGGTGAGGAATGCGATCCATTTCTGCCAACCAAAAATTTATGGCAAACTAGAACAGAATTTATCAATTTAATAATTCTGGGTTATGATGATAAGGATAAAGATGATGAATTTACTTTGATTGCGTAAATTGTTATACTCCGTAATGATTAAAGCTTCAAACTTTGAGCTATGGGATTGTAACGAGGAGTCATTCATGAGTAAATGTCTAATTGATATGGTTCGGTACACGTCACCGATTGTCACAAATCGATTAGAGTATGTACAATAGAGAGGATTTGGCCTCCTCTTAACTCTCTCCTATAAGAGGAGATTCGTCGGAGGAACACGAGTTCTTCCTCTAATTTTAGAGGAAAACTCTTCTTGGCCCTTGTGCATACTTACTAATAACATTCTTATTTTTCATTTTTTATAAAAATTTAAAATGATTTTTTTTTTTTTTTTCATTTTGTAATGGAAGAGGATCCTCTCTATTGTGGGAGAAAAATTGAAGAAAATAAGAGGAAGAGGATGTAGATAGTGGAAAATGTAGTAGAAGAAAGAAGGCATGAAGTGTCAAAAATATAGAGGTGAAGAGAAGAAATAAGACGATTAATACATCCTCTCTACTCTAATGTACATGGTCTTAGTCAGGTAAAAAAGCGATGTTTACTTGTTTGTTGTTGTTGTTGTTGTTGTTTGAAATTGAAAACGGATATGTACCTCATGAAGCGATCTCTGACACATGGTATAAAATTCAGATGAAATAAAATTCAATCATGCCCGACCTTTAAAACTGTTCAAATCAAGTGTATAATGCACGTTTTTCAGAGATTTTGCAGTAAAAAAAAAAATGATCGGAAATTGCAATGGGTATTTACCGGGTCATAGAAACTGACAAGTCACAAAATTTTAACAGCAACAAAGAACAATCGAGGGTACCGTGAAGATAAACGATCACACAAATTTCCTTAATGTTTGTGCTCAAAGGAAAAAAAATTGAAAATGCCTTAGCTCAGTGGTTAAGACTAGGTGCTCTGGGACAGTAGCTCTCAGGTTCGAATCCCCCTCTCCTATATTGTAATGCGACTAAATGTACTATTGGTTGAAAAAAAAAATAGAAATAATCCTTTGGAACTATTTTTTTTTTTTTTTTAAAGTGTCCTTTGGAACTACTTTAAAAGGGAGAATATTACCCATCAGCGAAATAATATTTTTACATGAAACCGTCTCACAACTGACAAAATTAAAACGCCAAGCCTAAGCAAAAGTCTAAGAGTAGAAAAACACGAACACTGAACAAAACTGATGAGCCTTCTTCATCCCTTCCAAAGAAGACATTAGTTCAACTCCTTATTGTTTCTTCTCTTTTATTAAGTTATGGTGTTTGGGCAAGTCGTAATCGGGCCTCCGGGTTCGGGTAAGACCACTTACTGCAATGGAATGTCCCAATTTCTTACCCTTATTGGAAGGTACTTTCAATTTTCTCCATCTCTTTTTTTTAAAAATTTTGCAGCTTAATTTTTGCTATAGATTGCATTGTTTAATCCATGATTTGTCTGAATATCCGACTCTCTCGGGTGTGGCCCATACCCGTTATGAATTTCACAGAAACCCATTTGTAGTTTGCTAGTTTAGATGCTACTGTTTCAGTAATTTCACCCTAATTGGTAGAATTTCATACTATTAGGTCACTCTCATTACTCCGTCTCCGTCATTTGTTTATCTGTTTGTACTCTGTATTCGCTGTGGGGGGGATTTTAGTTAGCAAAACAAGTGATTAGGAGTAAGAATTTCGGGTTTGCATTCGTTGTGATTGGAGTTTTAGTTGATTGAATGATTTCGGGTTAGGATGTTAATTAGTACTTTGGTGTTTTGATTCCGTATTGATTTGTTTTTGTGTAGTAATTCACGTTTTGAAAGCGTTGTTAGGCAAGTATCCGAAAGTTTGGAGCTTTTGTCAAACTCCTCTTCTTGGTTCCGTTGCTAGAGGTTTAAATGTACGAGTAGCGCGCACTTAGTTGCATAGGGTAGATAGTTTTAACCACTAGGCCTAATACATTCTAGTAGTATGTGGGAAAAGGAGACATAGTATCCAAAAGTTTCGAACTTTTGTTAATATATACTCCGTATCTTCTTGGACTGGTATTTAGTATGTGAGAAAGGTTGCGTAGTATCTCAAAGGTTCGAACTTTCTTGGGTTAGAGGTTAAAATGTAGTGTGTGGGAAAAGTAACAACATAGTAACTGAAAGTTCCGAGCTTTTGTCAATATATCTTCTTGGACTGGAATTTAGTATGTGAGAAAGGTTGCGTAGTATCTCAAAGGTTCGAACTTTCTTGGGTTAGAGGTTAAAATGTAGTGTTTCAGGTGACGACATAGTAACTGAAAGTTCCGAGCTTTTGTCAATATATCTTCTTGGACTGGAATTTAGTATGTGAGAAAGGTTGCATAGTATCTCAAAGTTTCGAACTTTCTTGGGTTAGAGGTTAAAATGTAGTGTTTCAGGTGACGACATAGTAACTGAAAGTTCCGAGCTTTTGTCAATATATCTTCTTGGACTGGAATTTAGTATGTGAGAAAGGTTGCATAGTATCTCAAAGTTTCGAACTTTCTTCGGTTAGAGGTTAAAATGTAGTGTTTCAGGTGACGACATAGTAACTGAAAGTTCCGAGCTTTTGTCAATATATCTTCTTGGACTGGAATTTAGTATGTGAGAAAGGTTGCATAGTATCTCAAAGTTTCGAACTTTCTTCGGTTAGAGGTTAAAATGTAGTGTTTCAGAAGGTGACAACATAGTAACTGAAAGTTCCGAGCTTTTGTCAATATATCTTCTTGGACTGGAATTTAGTACTCCGTATGTGAGAAAGGTTGCGTGGTATCTCAAAGTTTCGAACTTTCTTGGGCTAGAGGTTAAAATGTAGTGTGTGGGAAAGGTAACAACATAGTAACTGAAAGTTCCGAGCTTTTGTCAAAATATCATCTCGAGCTGGAATTTAGTACTATGTGATAAAGGGTGCGTAGTATCTGAAAGTTTCGAGACTACTGGATTGGCTATCTGTCTGTTTTCCTTGATATCTAAATTGATAAACTTTTGCTGTTCAAATGCAGAAAAGTTGCTGTAATCAATTTAGACCCTGCAAATGATGCATTGCCGTATCCTTTTAATTTTACCACCAGCCTGGTAATCTTGTGTCCGTCTGTTGCTGATAACCTATTAGTTTCTCAGTTGTATAGTTAGTATCCTTAACCTACGATGAAGGTATGACTGCGCTATTAACATTGAGGAATTGATCAAGCTTAGTGATGTGATGAACGAGCATTCACTTGGGCCTAATGGAGGTTCGTCTCTATTATTACCACGTGTATGGATATCAGTCATATACTCATATCACCTCTTTGGTATCCTGTTTCTGTAATGAATAAGACGGTTTCAAATCTTCGTAGGTCTTGTTTATTGTATGGATTATTTGGAGAAGAACATCGATTGGCTCGAGAACAAGTTGAAGCCACTTATTAAAGGTTTTGTACATTTTTTTCGATTAATAGGTCTCGTTTTTGTACTGCTACTCACAGTGGAAGGTTTCTACCCTGCAGATCACTATCTACTTTTCGACTTTCCTGGTCAAGTTGAGCTATTTTTCCTACATTCGAATGCCAAAAATGTAATAATGAAACTGATCAAGAAATTGAATCTCAGGGTATACACTTTTCCTACATTTTTTATTTTATTTTTTCCGCTTTATCTTGGTTGTTTTCTCAGATGTTTATACTCTGCACCTCCTTTGCACAGTTAACTGTTGTGCATTTAGTCGATGCGCATCTTTGCAGTGACCCAGGGAAGTACGTTAGTGCATTGGTACTATCATTGTCCACCATGCTTCATATGGAGCTTCCTCATGTAAACGTTCTCTCTAAGATCGACCTGATAGAAAGTTATGGAAAACTTGGTACCTCACTGGTTCTTTGCTCTATCAATACACTATCAAAACCCGACTTCAGTTCATCTTACCTATATTTTGTCTTCCTTGCAGCTTTTAACCTGGATTTTTACACCGATGCGCAAGATTTGTCATATTTGCAACAGTGCCTTGATCAAGATCCTCGCTCTACCAAGTACAGGTACACTAGAAACGATTATTATTACGTATTTTTATTCCTGCGGTGTTTGTTCTATATGATGTGGACGAAAGTTGTTGGAGTTCATCGATGACAACTTAATGCAGGAAGCTTACCAAGGAGCTGTGTGATGTCGTGGATGATTTTAGTCTCGTCAATTTTACAACACTGGACATACAGGTATGCATGCATGCCACTGTGTGTGTGTGTTTTCTCAAACGATTATGGTTTTAGCTCCGTGCTTTGCATGTTTTTGGGAGTCGAGTTCTGACCTTAACCTGCTACTTCAGGACAAGGAAAGTGTCGGAACCCTTGTGAAGTTGATTGATAAAACCAACGGGTACATCTTTGCTGGTATAGAGAGTAGTGCAGTGGAGTTCAGCAAAATTGCAGTTCGTCAAGTTGACTGGGATTATTACAGATATCCTTTTTTTAGAAGCGCTTCTGTTATATAAATAGCGAGTTATGTTTAACTTTATGTCTGAAAAAAATGAATTATTGAACTTTTTTGTTTACGCTTTCCTTGACAAAGCATTCCACAGTTGCAGCAGTGCAAGAGAAGTACATGAAAGATGATGAAACTGATAATGATCTCAGCACGTAGAAAAGTCGCAGTCAGATATCAATTTTCATACGACCATTTTGAACTGTAGGCAGCAAAGATGACAGGATTCTCGTGTAGGGAAATTAGACCGTTGTTGAAGAGAATTTCTTATATTTATGGTTCTGCCTGAAATATAGATAATGAATGGTTTTAGCAACATCTCTGTACTTCTGTATATCAATTCATGACTCAGGCCTGTATCATAACATCGCTTGTAACGATTCTTGGATGTTCGAAATTCTTGTTATTCAGGAGCGGGGTGATGAAGTTTGTGACAGCGGACTCTTTGAAATAGGCAGCTTTTTCTTGATTTTTTTTCCGGTTTCAAAGTTCAGGTAAATTAGAAATATGTAGTCGAACTAATACAGAAAGAGTTCAATCTCACATCTGCCAATACTGCAAACTGTAAATATCATCTTCGACAACAGATGTTCATATAATGTACTGCTATCCAACATCAGAATTCAGATGTGCGATTCATAATAATTTTTCCTCATTCGCGCAGTTGTAATCTACAGTACAGATTCCTCCATAAAACATACGGAGTACTTCGTATATAAAAGTGCTGTAAAAGGCCTACTAGAAAATTCAGCAAATTCCAAGGGATAAAATATAACTTAACAACAAAATGAACAAGCAGTTTAGACTCTTGATGTCCCACGCTTGCGCTCAAAGAGCCGCTGCAGAAGATAGACTTGCAGGACGCTCGCTCCAACAAGTGCTAGCGATTCCAGGATCGCTTTATGAATTGCTCTCTTACTCATTGCTTCGTTCACTGCAGTATCACACAAGTCCAGTAAATAAACGCACTGAAACCACCTTATAATCTATCGTCATGTTTCATGAAGAGAGTAAACCAATTACCTATAGCTTGTCGATCGGTCTGTGCCTCAAGCCAGTGCTGTTCAAACTGAATGTTGTAAAGAGCTTCAGCAAGCTTTTCGATCTGTTGAAGCAAGGGTTTCAAATGTTCTGAAACCACAGAAGAAAACAAATTTATCAAAACGCACTAGAACTAGTAGATATGAACCTAAAGGAAGAAACAATCAAGGTTATATCGATCTTACCATCAGTAGCATGCTGATCGTAGTATGTAAAATGTCCGACCTGTACATCAAAATCTACTGTTTCATGATAAGGAGACTTGTTATTAAAGCAGAAACTATAAGGTCCTTTCTTGTGGGCAACAAACTCAAACTTCTCGCTGATCTTGTCATGAACGTCATGGATTTGATCACCGTCAGGTCCTTTTATCTGTTAATCAGGGATTACATACAGCAATAAACTTTTTTTTAGCAAACACACAACATAACAAACGAAGTAACATTGTAATGGCATAAGTATATGGTGAATGAAGCAAGAACACTGCTCACCACTAGATCGACACCGTCTTCAGTACGCCAATGAGCGTCAGACTTGATCACTACGAATGAAACATGGACCGTGTCCCATTCGTATTGAACATTATGAGAAAAACATTCACCTCTGTCGATAACGACCCTAAGAGCAAATGTTTGCTGCAGGTTGGACAAAGTCAGTAGCAGGATAGCTACTGAAGTCAATAGTGATAACTTCATCTCTGCCACAGCAAAAAAAAAGCAATACACTAATGTTACGAGCTTAACAAACAACCAAAACCAGTATAATGCAGTAGTAATTACTCCCTCGACCAAAGTTTTAGGAGACGGAAAATATCTCACAATAGAAGGAGACCCAAACCCCGACACTCGCATTAGGGTTTTTTGAGTTATTTCAAAGCCGAACTGAAAATATAGTGAATTGACGCAAAATCAACCCAACGTAAATGAAGAATGTAATAATCAAACATCCATGAAACCCATAAATAAGCATATCTATCTAATCAACAAATAATATCCGAGACATAGGGTTCGTTTGGATTGAATGATTTGGAGGGAAATACTTATAGGGGAAATTGATCTCCTCCATTCCCTCCCATTCCTTTCCATCGTATTTTGGTATCCAAACACAGCCTCAGGCCTCAGACATTCGGAAAATCGACCTAATTCTACTGATTTGCCTTCCTCCATTAAAGTAAGAAACAATCCCAAATACTCAAATCCTTCATCATCTCTCAAAATTCGGTTTATGGGTGGAATCAAATATGCAGTAATTAGAATACAATAGTACAGAGAACTCTTCAAAGCAGGATATATTCATATATCCAATATCATCAATTAGAGCTAATCATAGAACAAGGGCTAACTCTTATGGGTTCGATTCTCATCTACGACTTAGCTAATCCAATCAATTCATCATTTATATCTCTCAGTTCCATCATAAATCTGCTTCAAAGGCAATAGTATTAACTTTTCTAAATCCACTAAACACTGAAAACTCCCAATTTTTCTACGATTAAAACCATCACAATTCACAATACAAACCCTAATTTTAACAATCCACTGAAATTCTCACTAAAAATCGTATCTTTTAAAGAACAAACCCTATAATCTAGCTCAAAGAAAAATACCCAAATCTCTAATTGCAATAAAATTGATTAAACATGCGGGAAATTGTTACCTTATCGACTGAAATTGGGGGTAAATCGATCAAACCCAGAAGATGGTGAATTTATAAAACAAAAACCAGTTTTTTTTTTTTTTTTGTGATGATTTGTGATATGGGGTTTTATTGGAGATGATATTAAATTGATTAAATTTACAAGAAATAGGAAAATCAAAAAAAATTAAAATTGAGAAAGTGAGATTTTGGTTGTGTGAGTTTTGGTCGGAGACGAGAAAGTTTGAGAGTAGAGAGAGTTTAAGTTGTGAGTTGTAAGTTTTGTGTTACACGTTGTGTGAACCAATCACAACTCTCCATGATGGCAATTCTTATTCTTTTTCCTTTTGGTTTAGTTTTAAGGTTTTTCAAATTTCCGAGTTGTGAAGGTATTATTGAAACTGATTAAACTTAATTTAAGTGCACTTATTTAATTGAAACTAACTGAAATATAGAGACAAAATATGCATCCTGAAGCTTAATTAAACTGAAACTGACTGAATATAAGTCCAAAAGAACAGGATCTTAGTAAGTATGTAGGGTGACCATTGGATCGGGTTGGTGTGGACCTAGACTTGGACTCGACTTTGAAACTGGCTCGGGAGCAGACTTGGAGACAAGGCGAGTTGGATCTTGTTGAACTCCCTTATGCTTGGCTCGCACCCAACCTAAATAATATTTTATTTTATTTTATTTTAATAGGCTCGGATAAGTTGGATTGTCAGATTATAATGATGATATAGTACTTAGATGAATTTAGTCGATAATATTGATACTCCCTCCGTTGCTGTGAATTGTTTGTCTTTGCTTTTGGCACCAAGAGGAAGGGATCTAAATGAGTAAATAACATGTGGAGTCAAACTCCAAAAATGGTCAAATTACATATAAAAAACATTTTTAAAATAGAAAGACAAACAATTCATTGGGACGGAGGAAGTATTTTTAATCCAATTTATTGTTTGTAATTACTAGTTTAGAGTATTTTTATCGACTTTGTATACCCTAAATACAGTTTTTTCAATCGGTTTACGTTCTACGAACTAGAGTAAGACACGTGTTAGGATGGAAAATCGTAATCAAATGATTTTTGCACTAGATTTTTCTTTTTTCTTTTTTCTTTTTTTGCTCAAGTCGTTTCTTGATATGTCTAGTTACAAAGTTCGACTTCTCTTAACTCTGTTGTAATACGACTAAGTACTGATATTATGTCTAGGTTACAAAGTTTGACTTCCCTTCGCTCTATTGTAATGCGACTAAGTACGATTGGGAAATCATAATCACATGTAAGCTAGATTGTTTTTGCACTAGATTTTTCTTTTTTTCTTTTTTTTTTCCGCTCGAGTTGTTTCTTGATATGTCTAGTTACAAAGTTCGACTTCTCTTAACTCTTTTGTAAAATATGACTGATATTATGTCTAGGTTACAAAGTTTGACTTTTCTTCGCTCTATTATAATGCGACCAAGTACGGCTGGAAAATCATATATAATCCCATGTAAGCTAGATTATTTTTGCACTAGATTTTTCTGCGCTACTCGAGTCGTTTCTTCTTGATATTATGTCTAGTTACAAAGTTCGACTTCTCTTTGCTCTCTTAGTTGTAATGCAATTAGAGGATTATACCACCAGTTGTACATAGTTCTATTTACAACTGATTTTAAGATTTTAAGCTTTATCACAAAGATTTCGAGTTTTGCTGTAAACTTTCTGAGCTTTAATGTAAAGTTGTCGAGTTAATTCACATAGATGTTCAAGCTAAAAAACCTACAACTTAGCTCAGAAACTTTTATAAACTCAACAAATGTACACAAAAGTTCGACAAATTTGTCTTGGTTGTAGAATGTTATTGTTTGTACAACCAGGTGTATAATCATATTTTCTGTTGTAATGCGAGTAAGTACGGTTATCGGAGAAAGTAGGAAATAGTATAGGTAGCTAGGCCAATTAGAAAGCATGCATTGCATGGAGGGTTGAGAAAGGAAAGAGCCAATCCTGATGCACTGATGCCCCTAACCCCCCTACCCATTTGTCTACCATGCATGCATCCTCCTCCTCCTCCTGCTTTCTCATACATACATACATACATACAGACTCACTCTACATCATTTTCTTCACTCTCAATTTTCCACCATAGTAATAATAATATGGTGAAAGTGGTGGATACCAACTTATTTGGCCCAACCTCCCCTGAAAATGCTGCTCAAGGTATGTATATTACTGTAATTAGTCCCTCAGTATCTTACTGTTCTTCCTCTTTCAATAAAATATTCCTCACATATATTGGAGAAACGGAGGAATAAGTAATAGTACTACTCCATATACTCCGGATAATTTACCTTATTATTTTCAACTTATAGGAAGACATGATCTCTCAATACCGTTATTCTCTCACATGATAGAAATAGTTTATTCTGGTCATAGTACAGTGCAAGTGTGTATAATTAGTGGTAGACGGTCTCTCCGATGATTTAGAGGTGGAAGGAGGTTAGGATGTAGGAATGTGAATGAAGAGGAGGGAGTGACTGAGTATATATTTTGCATGTTACTGTTATGCTTGTTTTTTTTTTTTTTTTTTCCAGTAAGTACGTATTTAGTTGTATTATAATAATGGGAAAGATTGAAACCGAGAATTATTGTCTAGATTATACTTTTGTGTTAATCACTAAACTAAGACATTGACGGTACTAGCTACTCTCTGAAAGTAAAAGCTTCACTACCCACAATTGAATATGCAAAAAAAAAAAAAAAAAAAAAAAAAGTCAAATGTAATAATTCGTAAGAATCAGATGGAACAATATCGTGGAGTGAAAAAAATGTGTACTAGTCCTATTACTTGGTGACTTGAAAGTTTTTGACACAGATATGCGGCCATTATCATTGGAGATGAATCACATGAGTAATATGAATGGGAGAATAGTAGGCCATGAGATGATGAATAGCCAGCCCCAGCACCACCAGCAGCAGCACCAGCAGCAACATCAGAAGAACAGCAATGTTAATAATGGACAGCAGGATCAAGAGAACAGCAGCAATAATAGTAATGAGTGCAGCGTGCGAGAGCAAGATAGGTTCATGCCAATAGCGAATGTGATCAGGATCATGCGAAAAATCCTGCCCCCACATGCCAAAATCTCTGATGATGCCAAAGAAACGATCCAGGAATGTGTATCGGAATATATCAGCTTCATAACTGGGGAAGCAAACGAGAGATGCCAGAGAGAGCAACGCAAGACCATCACTGCAGAAGATGTACTTTGGGCCATGAGTAAACTCGGTTTTGATGACTATATTGAGCCACTTACCCTTTACTTGCACCGTTACAGGGAGCTGGACGGAGACCGTGGTGGATCCATCCGCACCACCTGTGATCAACTCCGTAGTAGGTCTGCTATGGATCAGTATGCTGCTGCTTTTGGACCTCCTGTCTTTCACATCGGACCACCACCACCGCATCCTCATCCTCATCCTCCTGCTGCGTATTATGGTGGCTCATCATCTGCCTGCACTGACTACCTCAAAGAACAACCTGCCTCAGCTCCTCCCACTCACTCTCACTCTCACTCTCACTCTGCTGCGCCTCCTGCAAACTCGGTTCCCAGTTATGCACCATTTGCTCACCACAACTAGTTTTACTTTGGCCCCCCTTTGCTTGGTAGAAGAAAAAGAGGCATTAGTTGCTGATTTTCTTAATTACTGTAGTACTATTAACTAATCACCTGTTGGGAACCCTGATTTTTGTTTTACCCATCCACATTTCATCTCAAATTACCCTTTTTTCATGCTGCACAGAGCGCACGGTTAAGCAACTAGTAGGCATAACTAAGTAAAGTCCGAGTTCAGACCCCAAATAGAAGAACAGTTATGACAGCAGCCCGACCGACTATACCTGTGAACTTAAGATGTCTCACGGCTCTTTTGTGGGTCGTCACAAGTTTGTAACCGTCATAATTGAGAAATTACCGTGTAACCATAGTTTCATAGCAAAAAATTATCCCAGAGATACCAACTTCAAAGAGTAAAAACGCATCATAAACAGTGTTACTCAATTACGGAGTACATCAAAAGATTGTCTGTCGATGGCATCATATAATACTGTCTCATCCTAATATTTTCAAGAGTTGCACCTCGAAGACCAGAGGCTCGTTCGCATGAGACAGAAGGCTGCGTCGAGGCCCAAACTGCAACCAAAAACTAATAGATTAGGATATTGTTTAGTAATCTGTTTTTACCGTATGATAATCAAATCAAGCGATTGAAAAGTTTCATGGTATCATCATCGATAAGTAATCGAGAGTTGCTCATGGATTATGTTAGCATGAAAAACTATTTACATCAGAATCTTAAACTCATATGAAAGCAAGATTGAAATGGAAGAACAAACCTCTTCAGGGATCGGTTTCAAATTTTCATTTACATATCCCATACTTGGTGGAATCAAGGCTCTCCTCTTTCCTGGAAATAATTCAAGCATTATATTCAATTCAAGTAAGTTGACTGCAGTAATGTTACGAGAGAGCTCACTCATGAAGAAGACGAGACGTGTGAGTGTCCGACGTCACAGAACAAGAAGAGAATACTAGTTTATAAACCACGAATTGCCAATTGATTTTGGGCTAATGAAAAGCGCAACTTTGAGTTTACCTCCAGTTTTCATGCCAATTATCACATCCTTTAGACCCTTGATCATCTGCAGTAAAGTAACAAACACAAATTGCAGTGTTTTAGTTTCTTGAATGTCAACAATCATAACATTCGCAAAGTTTATACTGTAACAGTGTAACTCCATTGAGGTACCTCTTGTTACGGGAAATTTACGAGATACCCCAGGAATCGCATACTACTTCGTCAACTTCGGGTATTTAGAAAATATTGTTGTTAGTGAAACGAAACTCATTTTATCAAAATTAAGTCAAAAGATGAAAAGAGACTCAATCAATCAGGTATTATTACCTGCTTTTCATTGAGTGGAAGTGTTATGGGCATGGCTTCTCCTGTAAATTGATCCACGGTGCTGAATCATAAGGAAAATACGTGATAAGTCTGAAGACTGCAGGCAACATAACACGAGAGATCTTCAAACATCGGCTCCAGAAGTGAAACAACACACACAAATACAGCACTCGCACAAGCTATTATCAGAAGGAAAATGTTATCGATAGAAACGTTTTCTGTATGGCAGTTCTTAACTCATGCCTCGTACATAAGAAAATCCGTTTTGATCTCATTCTGAATTTTACAAAACCTTTTTTCCCCTCATTCTGAGTTACAAGAGCACAAAGAAAGAATGCTACCATACTAAACAAGAAAAAGCATTCACAGACAGGGAAACAAAACTCAATACCTGTAAACAAAATACCCATTTGCACGCCGACATACATAATTGAACTCCACTACATCTCCATCCTTAGCGGCGGATCCTTCTCCATCGATAATATCTGAAATAGACCACTTAAGTCAGAATGGTGCCTGTTACTATGGGTCTTTGAATAATATGTTGTCGAGTCAGTGGTCAGATCATTAATATCACTTGTGACTTTTGTGATACAATGTACAAAAGGATCAGATCATGCTACACTCATAGAGTTTTTTGGTCTAAAGGAAGCCCAAAGTGCGATTTTGATGCAGACGAAGTTTGAACTCAAGTCATGACTCATGAGTACCGGCTCTCATGACTTTACGGGATACTAACCTCATGACTTTACTGACTAAGGTAGTTGACTACAGCACACTCACGGAGTTAAATCTACTGGAAAGTGCATTAATACTATTTCAGGGGCCAAGAGTTTGAACTTAGAACTAAAGTATTTGGAAAATTAATGCCGCATGTTGAAATTGTGGTCAGGCTTCAGATGTGTGACTCTAGGAACTAAATGTGTGACTCACCTACATATGTTTTCTTTGTCCAGCACCTAAGGAAGAAGTGAATTGACATCGGTGCCTTAATTTGATTTCCTTCTTTCACCTATGCCTCCTACTACTTGTATATCTAACGTAAATCACCCCACAGTAAAGGGATAACAGACATGATACATCCTTGAATAAAGAAGATGCATCATAAATACTCCAGTATTGACACACAAAACATCGAGCAGCTAGATGCTATAGTGCTATACTGCTATACAGTTGCTAGATACAGTAATAACTATAATAATGTCATGGGCGATTTTAATAACGTGTTTTCAAGTGAGAAAAAACAGGTGAGGTGATCCTCTAATAACTATACCTTGAACTCTTACACCACCCGCAAGCTTCCTGGTTCTGAGTGCTTCAAAATTTGAATGTCATTTAAACAACAGACAGGTTACATAGGATGCCAATAATAGGGTACAGAGAAAAACAGCACAAGTAATCGATGGATAAGAGCTTAAGAAGTCTCAGTGTTGTGTAGTAGGACAAACTGAGCACCTCATCAGATTTTGGGTTGAGTTTCCAATCGGAAACCTTTACCCATAAACCATACTCAGGATTCATGTTAAGCTCGCCCTTCCATTGACGGTCATTTTATTTTGCACGGAAAAACAAACAAACATCATATTACCGAATTATTTCAGGCTCCTCCATCATAGGCATCAGCGCCCCAAATGCAGGATTGATGGTATACCAAACAGGTATTGATCCCATGAAAAGTATGAGTCTCCTTGGATGGATTCCGAAAGTGGAAGAAGCATGGCTCGAAGAAGAGATGATCCTGGAACTACTGATATTTCTTACATCACTATTGCATCTGACATTAGAAAACAAACGGTAAGGCTTGAGTGCTGCACATACTCACGTGTCTCACACTCCGACACTTCATTCAATACCAAAGACTTGAAAATTTCACCCAAAATAACCATATTCGACACTCCAACACCGTATTATGTCTCTGACATTTCCAGTTCAGTCGAGCAGCGGTTGGGTTGGGTCTGGGTCGGGTCAATTTCAGGTCGTGCGTGTCATTTTGGGTTCGAGCAAAGGTTATCGACTCATTTGCTACAATAATAAACATTCGAGAATTCGGTTACAGGCCACACTCGGATCTTTATACCAGGTGTCAGGTCGAGTTCGGGTCGGGTTTTCGAATCGGGTCATACCAAAACAACCCGTTTTGCCATGAATCACAGGAATTCAACTTTCAAGGATCGTGTTGTTCAAATAATCAGATACAATCTTCTTAGAATCATCCCCAAAATTCATCAATTGGAATTTAGAAACATCTCAGAAACGAAAACCAATAGAATTATCCAATTAAGCTAAAAAAATTCATGGCAGAACATGTAAATTTTGCAGGTACACATAAACGATAAGAAGGTGAAGCTAAATGTGGGGAGAAGTAAGCATAGAAGAAATAGAGGAATGGAAGAATGACATAACAATACTCGTAATACCTTGGTTGAAGTGAATGGCGGAAGTTTGCAATGGGAAGTTGGAGGTAAGAGACGATTGCAGTTGCCGCCATTGTTAGTAGGAGAAGCTTTTGAGTCAGCTACTATGGCGGAGTACACGATTTTCTAAGTGGATAAGACTTTGAGCACGGGGCCAAGTTAGGGATGGCAACGGATCCGCAAGATTCGGTCCTTACGGATCAGATATGGATCCTAAATTTAGAAATCCATTGGATATGGATTCGGATCCGGATCCGCTATCTTTAAACGGATCCGGATCTGGATCTTAATAAATAAATTTGGATCCGCAAATCCGTTTTATTAAAAAATTAACAATAATAAAAAACTTAGAACTTTAATTTGCGTTTTTTTGGTTATTTTTAAGATTCTTTTTTTTAGTTTATTAATATTTGATTATGAATCTTTATATTAAATTTTATTTGTAAAATTATAAAAATTAATATGGTCGTAAATATGTATTAATTAAAAATTTCGGGAAATTTAGGTAAGAAATTGGATCCGCGGATCCAATCCGGATCTGGATCTACATTTTTTAGATCCGTCGGATCCGGATTCGCTAATAGGAGTGCGGATCTGGATCTGGATCCATGCGGATCCGGTCCGTTGCCATCCCTAGGCCAAGTTATCGACCGTGACCTCTGAGTTCAAGGGTTCATTCTCGAGGGTAGATCTGGCAAACAGATCGGGTCGTGTTTGTGTTCGTGTCACTGGTAAACAGGTAATGAACCCCTCAATCCAAATTCGACCCATTTAAGTTTCGTGTTGGGTTCGTGTTGACCACTTATATAAATGGGTCATTAAACCTCCACTCTTTCGTGTCGTGTTTTCGTATCATGTCTATATTTGGAAAGTATTAACATATTTATGTCAAAAATGATTAAAAATATTTAGACTAATTTAATACTATAAACATATTATTCGTGTCAGACTTGTGGTTTGGGACCCCGACCCAATTAAATCTCGTGTCGTGTTCGTGTCGACCCACTTACATAAATGGGTCGTCAACCCTTAACCCAAACCCAATTAAACCAAGTAAGCTATCCTTAGAGCGACAGATTGGAAGCCTGAACAAGACCATTAATACAAGACCACAAGTTTTAAACACTAGACTCAACTCTTACGGACAATAACTGCTCTGTATATTGTTTTTAACAAGTCGGTTGATGTAAAACCTATTCCAACCACCATTTTCATTTTACAAGATCATTTATTTCTCAATTATTTATTACTTCTGGTGACAATATCTAACTACGAGTAAAAGAATTTAAAATTACTTCGTACTAGTATTTCAATTAAATTATTTCATCAATCATTTTTTTCTTTTCAAATCCCTAACTAAAAAAAAAAAAAAAACTTCTATATGGTATCCCGTGTTTTTCAGCTTTCTATATGGGTACCCCTACATTTTTATAACGAAACCCTTTACTTTTACCTTTAGAGTATTATGTCTCCATACCGTTAATGATGTTTTCCGTCTACTTTGACTTCCTCTCTCTGTCAGTCGTGTTGCTTTAACTATGCTGGAGTGGTTGTTTATGTTAATATTTAACCTCTCGTTTTTTTGTATAAGCAACTCAATTAACGGAAAAAATAAGTAAAAAAAAACGGACAAACCATCAAGGATATAGAGACATAATTCTAAGGGGTCGTTTGGTTGTCCTCTTACATCATAAAAAGTTTTACTTCCATGAATTGATAAATTGGGATGCTGTTTGGTTGTTCACTTTCCGGGAATTGTCACTTCTTCCTCCATAATAGGGTAAGTTACTCACCAAGTCCCATTTGGTGCGTAGAACTTCCCGCATGAAGTCATTTTTCATATGACAACCAAACAATATTTTTGTAATTTTCATGAAATACAAATTCATGTGACGGTAACTCCATCTTCCCATAGTGAACCAAACGATCCCTAAAAGTGAAGGATAAAATAGTGCAGGAGTATATACTCCCTCCGTCCCAAAATGATCGTCCAATTTACTTTTGCACAATAATTAAGAAAATTGTGTAATGATGAGATATATAGACAATTATGACTACTTTATAGGGTGATGTGTGAGGCGGTGTGGGTTAATGAAATGACAAAATGGTAAATACTTTGTTTTAGTAGGGACGAAGTTGTAAAAAATGATAGACTAAAAAGAAAAATTGAGAAATTAGACAATTTTTAAAAACCTACCCAATAAGAAATACGGGACAATCTTAGTGGGACGGAGTGAGTATAAAAAGCTAAAAACACGGGATACCGGGACAAAATCCAAAAAAAAAAAAATGCAGATTTTTGAAAATTAAAAGTCTACCTATACTAATATGAGTGACCCCAAGTTGGCACGACCCATGAAATAATGAAGCAAAAATAGAAGGATCTAGAAACCCTAACAAAACCACTCGTCTCCTATACCCTTCACACCATCACCCCCCCACTATATAACCCTTACTCTTTCCCCACATTATTCCGCCTCCAATTTCCTTGTATCTCATTTCATTTCATCTCACCTCCATCTTCTTCAAAAGAATTTCTTCTTGTTCAAGAAATCTTCATCAATGGCGGCAGAACAAGAGACGTTCGCTTTCCAAGCCGAGATCAATCAGCTTCTCAGTCTTATCATCAATACTTTCTACTCTAACAAGGAGATCTTCCTTCGTGAACTCATCAGTAACTCTTCCGATGTATGTTCTTCTCGCCTCTTCTCTCTCTCTCTCTCGTTCCTTTTGCTTTGATTTGATCTTGTTCTTAGTCGTAGATCTGCTGTGTTTGTTGTCGTTGTTTCGATTTCATTGATTTTGTTGTATTTATCGTGATTTCTGAATAATTTAGCGATATGTTCATCGTTTATGCGCTGTTGTTGATGATTTTTCGATCAGTTGCTCTTGATCATCACTTCAATTCATCTATGTGATGTTATTGTGAGACCGTCTCTTCGAAGTTTTTGCGTTAATTAAGTCGCTACTGTTCGCTACTGTTTGATTTATCGCTAATGTAAGAATTGAGACCGTCTCTTCTAAGTTTTTGTGGCGATTACGTCTCTGTGTAATATGCGAAGTTTGATTTGTTATCGACTTAGTTGGAGATGAATTGCGATTCGACGGATTAGGACCATTTCTTCTAAGATTGTGTTGATTAAGTCGCATTGTAATTTGCTGCTGTTTGTTTGATTCATTACTGATTCAGCTGGAGGTGATTTTACGATACAAGAATTTCTACTGTGATATGCTGCTGTTTGATTTGGTTACTGACTTATTCGACGAATTCCCGTTTTTGTTCATGTTTCATTGTTGTATGCTAATCATGTTGTTTGATGTAATATCCACTCCATTCATGTTGTTTTTGCGAAGTGTAGTAGTTACTGATATGACATTATTGCTAACTGCTGTGTACTAATTCTACTTCGTCGTGATATCCGGAAGTTTCACGTCTTCTTGAGGTTAATTGCTGGTGTATTATTCATAATTTGTGAGTTACGGAATGATGTTATGAGATTATTCGATGATAAGTTTATACGCGGTGATTCAATGTGTTAGTTTGTATGCTTACATATTGAAGCTTAATGTGTTGTTTGACCTGTGATTTTCATCTCTATGAATCTGTTTATAATTCAAACTCATTCCTGAATTGGGTTATTTAGATCTTCAATCTCAAACTATCAGAAATTTTTTGATATCATGGTTATTCAATTTGATTAGATTCATAGCATCATCGATTTATTGAGTAGTTAGGTATTAGTAGTAAAGATAACTTCCTTAATTTTGAATGAGATTGATGTTACACCATTCATATTGTGTTAGGTTGTGTTCGCAGAGCTAGAAATGTATTACTGTGCATTTTGTTTTGTTTTCTTCTTTGCTTTTGTATTATGCTGTATATTGATTGGAGTTGTATCATTTGCAGGCTCTAGATAAAATCCGTTTCGAGAGCTTGACCGACAAGAGCAAGCTTGATGGACAGCCCGAGCTTTTCATTCACATTATCCCTGACAAGGCTAATGGCACCTTGACCATTGTTGACAGCGGTATCGGAATGACCAAGGCTGGTAAGTTTTTGAAGATTTCTCCTCCTTTGAATTCGCTGCAGTTTAGCTCATGTCATCGTTTTTGTAATTTTACAGTCATGTGCCTGTGATCATTATATGCATCACAAAATTTCATATAACTGTTCCTAATAAAATTAAATTTTGACCAACATAGTTTATGGGTCTGAAGTTTAGTTGATTTTGTGATATGTTCTATTTAGTAGAGCACGCAGCCTTTTTTCCGGTTATGAAATCTTGTCCTACATATCTCAGACCCCGAATATCGTGCTTTTCTTTTGCAGATTTGGTGAACAACCTGGGTACCATTGCCAGGTCTGGAACGAAAGAGTTTATGGAAGCTTTGGCTGCTGGTGCTGATGTGAGTATGATTGGTCAGTTTGGTGTGGGTTTCTACTCAGCCTACCTTGTTGCCGACAAGGTCATTGTCACCACCAAGCACAATGACGATGAGCAGTACGTATGGGAGTCCCAAGCCGGTGGGTCTTTCACCGTGACCAGGGACACCACTGGTGAGCCTCTTGGAAGGGGTACTAAGATGACCCTCCACCTCAAGGAGGACCAACTTGAGTACCTCGAGGAACGTCGCCTCAAGGACTTGGTTAAGAAGCACTCCGAGTTCATCAGCTACCCGATCTCTCTATGGGTTGAGAAGACCATTGAGAAAGAGATTTCTGATGACGAAGACGAGGAGGAGAAGAAAGATGAGGAAGGAAAGGTTGAGGATGTTGACGAGGAGAAAGAGAAGGAAGAGAAAAAGAAGAAGAAGATCAAGGAAGTGTCTTATGAGTGGAACTTAGTTAACAAGCAAAAGCCTATCTGGATGAGGAAACCCGAAGAAATTACCAAGGAAGAGTATGCTGCTTTCTACAAGAGCTTGACCAATGACTGGGAAGAGCATTTGGCTGTTAAGCACTTCTCCGTTGAGGGTCAGTTGGAGTTTAAGGCTGTCCTCTTTGTGCCTAAGAGAGCACCTTTCGATCTCTTTGACACCAAGAAGAAGCCCAACAACATCAAGCTTTATGTCCGTCGTGTCTTTATCATGGACAACTGTGAGGATTTGATCCCTGAGTACTTGAGCTTTGTTAAGGGTATCGTCGATTCTGAGGATCTTCCTCTTAACATCTCCCGTGAGATGTTGCAGCAGAACAAGATTTTGAAGGTTATCCGTAAGAACCTTGTGAAGAAGTGTGTCGAGCTTTTCTTTGAGATTGCTGAGAACAAGGAGGACTACACCAAGTTCTACGAGGCGTTCTCCAAGAATTTGAAGTTGGGAATCCACGAGGATTCTCAGAACAGGAACAAGTTTGCTGAGTTGCTCAGGTACCACTCCACCAAGAGCGGTGATGAGATGACCAGTCTTAAGGACTACGTTACCAGAATGAAGGAGGGCCAGAACGACATTTTCTACATCACTGGTGAGAGCAAGAAGGCTGTTGAGAACTCCCCCTTCCTCGAGAAGCTAAAAAAGAAGGGTTATGAAGTCCTTTACATGGTTGACGCCATTGACGAGTATGCCATCGGTCAACTCAAGGAATTCGAGGGTAAGAAGCTGGTTTCTGCCACCAAGGAAGGTCTAAAGCTCGGTGAAAGTGAAGACGAGAAGAAGAAACAAGAGGAACTCAAGGAGAAGTTCGAGGGACTTTGCAAGGTCATCAAGGATGTCTTGGGTGACAGAGTCGAGAAGGTTGTTGTCTCAGACCGTGTGGTCGACTCTCCCTGCTGTTTGGTCACAGGAGAGTACGGATGGACTGCTAACATGGAAAGGATCATGAAGGCCCAAGCTCTGAGGGACTCGAGCATGGCAGGTTACATGTCCTCAAAGAAGACCATGGAGATCAACCCTGAGAACTCCATCATGGAGGAGCTGAGGAGGCGTGCTGATGCCGACAAGAATGACAAGTCAGTCAAGGACTTAGTCCTGCTCCTGTTTGAGACCGCCCTTCTAACCTCCGGCTTCAGCTTGGACGAGCCCAACACATTCGGAAACAGGATCCACAGAATGCTCAAGCTTGGACTCAGCATTGATGAGGACACTGCTGATGCCGATGTTGACATGCCTGCACTTGAGGAAGCCGACACTGAGGAATCCAAGATGGAGGAAGTCGACTAAGTGTTCCTTCTCACCTTCACCTTCACCTTCACCTTCATCGTCTCTCTACCTAATCTCAGCGGCTACTGGTTAGCAGTGGTTTTTTTATCTCAATTAATATTCTCGTTGTTTTTTCTCTGCCTCCATTACTGTGTGATGATGAACCTGAATTGCTGATGCTGAGTTGCTTGCAGCTCTTGGTTTTGTTTTGGTTTTTGCTGGTTGTTAATTGTTTTGGGGGATTTTCGTTTCAAGTTGGCAATAGTAGATTTAAAGACAGTTATTAGTAGTCTAATCAAAGTTGGTTGTTAAATCTTCTCTCCCTTTCTTTCTTATGTTATTCACTTGACGGAGTTGACCCTCTCCATTACCGTTTTGTGTTTCAGCACCGATTTGGATTGGTAATTGAGGATATGATAATGGAGAGAAACTTAACCCGTCACTTATCGTTCCAATGTTTGGTAATCGACTTTGATCGTTGACGACTTTTTTAAGGGCTGTGCTTCCAATCCAATCATTATAGTATCACAAATTCTTTTTGTTGTCTGTCGTGTCAAATGAGTCGATAAGATGAAAAGTAAAGTGTAGAGAATGCAAGATGTTTGTGATGGATATATCCGAATGTTACATGTGACAGAGCTTGTGTTTGTCGATTTCATATCCGAATGCCAGTCTCTATGCATTCTATTGATTACAGTTACACAACCAAAAGAAGATTTTTATGACAGAAAATCTATGCTTTCTATTGATTACAGTTACACAACCAAAAGAAGATTTTTCTGACAGAAAATTTATCGATTATATGACGGGTCAAATATTTAGGATAAAATAAATTTTCTTCCTATATTTGGATATATTTGATCCGTTTTAACTTTTAACGTTAAGACAAATATGTCCGTAACAAGTAAAACCAACTAAATGTTCTGGAATGATTCATTATTTTCAGGGACATTTTACTGTTAAGGGCTCGCTTGGAATGGGTGTAATTATTTCGGGGGTAATAGAGCAAAAATGAACTAAAAATGAGGAGCTTGTTGCTTGGTTGTGACATTTTATGGTGTAAAAGATATATGAGGGGAGAATAATTACCCCCATTAGGGGGTAATGCGTTACTTGGGGGGAGAGGGGAGTAATAATTCCCCCCAAATAAGCTAGATTTCCTTAATTTTTCTCTATTTCCGCTTAGCATCATCACTACTTTCCGTCTTTTTCTAGTTCATTTTTGCTCTATTATCCCCGGAATAATTACCCTCATTCCAAGCGAGCCCTAAGAGTTAGAAATGCACTGCCTCCATGTTAGTTGAATTTTCATTTGCCTTGAAAAACTCAAGTCATGTTCTTGGCACTCTTTCTTGTTTAAATTACATTTACACAAGTAAATTAATTATTAATCCCTCATCAAATCAGTACAGTAAGATTTAGGCATGGAATGGGTGAAGTCCAACAACCAACATTACTGATATAATACAGTACAACTTCTGGTTGATTGCAGTTCACTTGCAACTCTTTACATGACTTCTAAAATACCCCATGCTAATAATACTAATGATCATATAGCGATTTGTGTTTTCGACTTAAAATCCCGTGTTCATTAACTTCAAAAAAAATGGAGATTAGCCGAGATCACGATGATATCGAGGATATATCATCAGTGAAAATGGGGTCGATGCATATTGCAGGAACTAATGGGTTTGGTCATAACATCGAGTTCATGTCTCACGCATACCTTCGGAACAGGAGTTCTGAAATCAACATTGTTGATGATACATCGCCTTCAATTGAACGCCCTCTTGCTATATTCCTCAAGGTACTAATCTCATCTCAGTTGTTTCATCATAGTGTGTTACTAAAAACAGTTTATTTCATTTTTCGATGTAGTTTCAAGATGTTCACTACAAGGTGAGAAACAGTCGGGATTCAACAGGAAACCCGGTGAGGGCAGTGGTGTCGAAGGTGGCCTCTCAGCTGAACACTGAGGGTAATGGTCATTATAAGCACATATTGAAGGGTATAACAGGAAGTGTTGGCCCTGGTGAAATCCTGGCGCTTATGGGTCCGTCTGGTAGCGGAAAAACAACATTACTTAAGATCATCGGTGGAAGATTGCAGGACAATGTTACAGGAACTGTCACTTATAATAACATTCCTTACAGTGCTGCTCTTAAAAGGAGGTTCGGAAACATTTCGAGTGGTATTAACTATTAACAATGTTTATTTTTTGACGTTTTTAGTTGTTAATGACATGAATTTTTGACAGGATCGGGTTTGTGACTCAAGACGATGTGCTGTTTCCGCAGCTGACTGTTGAAGAAACACTGGTTTTTGCTGCATATTTGAGGCTGCCTAACAGCATCAGCATGAAACAGAAGTACCAGCGAGTTGTAATGATTATCCAAGAGCTTGGACTCGAAAGGTTTTTATAAGTTTAATGAAGTTTGATTTTCGACAAACTAGCTATCGGTTTATAATGTTTTAATTTGTTGACATGTTTTCCTGCGCGATTTCTGACAGATGCCGTCACACAAGAGTTGGAGGAGGCCTTATCAGAGGAATATCTGGTGGCGAAAGAAAGAGAACTAGCATTGGCAATGAGATCTTGGTCGAACCTTCTCTACTGTTACTCGACGAACCTACTTCTGGCCTAGATTCGACTTCAGCCAATCGACTTGTTCTAATTCTTCAAGGCCTTGCTAAGGTTCTACTTCTTACCAACCCTCCTAAGAATACACCACGTGTTGAGTTTCCACTTGAGAGTTCATAGATATTGGGGCTGCCAGGATTCAAACTGGTGACCTTTGGTCACGCTGATACTATCGACAATGAAGTTACTGTTTTTACTGTGTTTTTTTACTAAAGTTGTACATGTAATTTACGAAATGATGGAGTGCAGGCAGGAAGAACGATAATCACGACGATTCACCAACCATCAAGCAGGATGTTTCACATGTTCGACAAAATTCTGCTGATATCAGAAGGGATACCGGTGTACTATGGGAAGGCTAGAGATGCAATGACATACTTCTCGTCGTTGAGGTTTAATCCCGAGATTCCCATGAATCCAGCTGAGTTCTTACTCGATTTGGCAACTGGACAAATAAACGACATTAGCATCCCTGACGATGCCAGGAGAAGAAGCAACGGCTCCCCTGCTTCCGACAAGGACATTCTCAAAGTATGAACATCTGATGACTTTAACGTGTGCCCACTGGTTACATTCTGTCGAATTTTGAGAAATTTCAAAATCGATTTAATTTTTTTGTTTTGTTTTGTTGGGAATGGGTGGGATAGTATATACAGTTGAAGTACAAGATTCAGCTGGAGCCGAAGGAGAAGGAGATTCATCGATGCATGAATATACCTGAGCAGCTTCAGTTAGCCATACAGGTTAAAAAGGATTGGTCTATGACTTGGGGTGATCAGTTCTGTATCTTGTTCAAAAGGACTTTTAAAGAGAGATGGAGGGATTACTTCGATAAGTTACGGTTAGTTCAGGCTCTTGGAGTCGCGTTGTTGTTAGGCCTTCTTTGGTGGAAGTCTAAGAACAGCACCGAGGCTCAGCTCAGAGATCAGGTAACAGTTTCTGTACCTAAATCCATGTTATCTCGACACTTCATTTCATATACTACCAGATTACATGCTGTTTTCTCTATACAAAATAGACGTGTCTGACACTCTAACATGCACCAGAATGTACACCGTACACGTGCAGTCGAGACTGAGTAACATTAACTGATCTGTTTCCTGCTGTAATACTCTAGTACTCCATAAAAACATTCTGTAAAAAAAAGGGCAATTTTGCACTTTTTTGTACCTAAATCTATGTCTGCACACAAAATAGACGTGTTTGATACTTTAACCAGAATGTATCGTGCAGTTGAGAGTCGAGAGTGAGTAAACATTAATTGAACTGTATCCTGTTGCAGATAGGATTGATGTTCTACATCTGCATATTTTGGACATCCTCGTCGATTTTTGGAGCAGTATACGTATTCCCATTCGAGAAGATATACTTAGTGAAGGAACGAAAAGCCGACATGTACAGACTAAGTGTGTACTATGTATGCAGCACATTGTGTGACATGTTAGCCCATATTCTATACCCTACTCTTTTCATGGCCATCATCTATTTCATGGCTGATTTCAAAAGAACTGTTGAATGCTTCTTCCTAACTCTTTTCGCCACCCTAATCATCGCCATTACCAGTCAGGTAAGCCTAAGCCATCACTCATCGCGCTAATCCCCACCACAGCATTTCAGTACTTTTCTGAATGTAATTAATTAACTGTCTGTTTGATTCATCAGGGAGCTGGAGAACTGTTTGGCGCTGCTGTTTTGAGTATTAAGAGGTCGGGAATGATTGCATCGCTCATACTCATGCTGTTTCTTCTGACCGGAGGATATTACGTTCAGGTAAAAAGTAAAAACTTAAGTTTTTGGTTGAGACGGTACAATACAGTATGAGGGTCGGTCAGCGTGACCAAAAGTTCGCAACTTTATCTGTTTTGTTTTGTTTGGTGAACAGCATATTCCGAAGTTCATGAGATGGTTGAAGTACATATCATTCATGTACTACGGCTTCAGATTACTTCTAAAAGTGCAGTACTCGGGAGACCAACTGTACGACTGCGAAAGCAAAGGAGGGTGTCGGCCGTTGCAGAGCTCACCCTCGTTCGACACTGTCAACTTGGACGGCGGCTTGCAAGAAGTTTGGATTCTTCTAGCCATGGCCGTTGGGTATCGTGTATGTGCCTACATTTGCCTGCGCAAACGAATCAATAATTGTCACCTTTGATTTCATTATGTATTAATTCGATCTTATTTGAAAGTACGAGTAATTGTTTTGAAGCTATAATTGATGATTGATGTTACGTTCTTCGAAAGTGTAATTCTTTTGAGTCGATTATTTGGCCTTTCACGAGCTATCGCAAAGTACATACATGCGTATTAAAGCTAATTAAGTACGAGTACGTAGTTGTTAACTATCGAGTAACTATATACTCCCTCCGAATCTCCGATTATCTGTGTTCTTCCCCTTTCTTTTTGGGAAAGAAAATGAGGAGTAATTATATTAATAGAATGTGAAGGGTGGAATGAAAAAGTAAGATAGAAAAATATTATACTACGTATTAATTAAATGAGAAAAAGTAGAATGAAAAAATAGGTGAGAAGAATATTATATTAATTAAATGAGAAAAAGTGTGGTGAAAAAGTAGAAGAGATGAATATTATATTAATTAATGAAGATGATAAAACTTTCCTTAAATGGAAAGAGGGTAATCGGAGGGAGTATAGGGTTATATACTGCCTCCGTTCCAACCAATAGTATACATATTCTTTTTAGGTCCGTTCCAACCAATTGTATACATTTCCTTAATTGTATACTCATTTAATTATTAAATTACCAAAATAACCCTTCTTACTCCCCACCTCATCCAACCCCAAACCCTATTAAAAGTTGACAAAGGGTAAAATAGTAAGTTCAATATCAAATTATCCCTTTCCACACCACCTAAAATTTTGTGCAAAAAGCATATGCATACTATTGGTTGGAACGGAGGGAATACATCGCATAGCATCATATGTGTTATTCCCTGTATTGGTTATGTTCTTTATTTCCTGTTTAGCAAAAACCAATCGAGCTCCGTTTGATCTCCCTGAAGCTGAATTAGTTGCATGCTATAATGTAGAATATGCGCGTGGTTAATTTTTTCTTTTTATGACGAGGAAACCTGTAGCCGCTACTTTTTGGTACACCAGGTAAACCGTCAGTAGGCGACAAGCTCGAAACCTAGAAGACATTAGGTTGGCGACCACAAGTTTTAACCAGCAACTTCTTTACGAACAATTTTTTTTTTTTTAAAGGTCATATATTTGTGTTATTCGTGCATGTGCAACATTATATTTTTATCCATTTTAATATTACGACAGATATGTCGGGCCATAACTCGTAAGAGAGACCCACTGTTTTCCGAGTAGGTCTCCTGAAAGACGATCTCTCATTAACTTTACTGAGAGACTAACTTACAAATGGAGTAACAGTGGTATTGAACCTAATAGAAATAAGTACGATTAACATAGAAGAGTATACAAATATAAAGAGGCCATAACTCGTAAGAGAGACCCACTGTTTTCCGAGTAGGTCTCCTGAAAGACGATCTCTCATTAACTTTACTGAGAGACTAACTTACAAATGGAGTAACAGTGGTATTGAACCTAATAGAAATAAGTACGATTAACATAGAAGAGTATACAAATATAAAGAGGGTACTATTGTTATAAAAATAGGTACAAAACAAAATTGTCATTTAAGGGTACGAATATGACATAAAGTGGTACTGAAGAGTGGTCTTTTATACTGTTTTCCAAACAGTATAAAAGACAAAGCACACGGACTATCGGACACAAAAAGAAAAGAACACAGTCGTCAAATCAAAAAAAAAAACATGATTTCAGCTTACCATAAATAAATGAAAGTAATTAATTAATTAATTAATTACTCAATCAAAACCCAGAAAAGTAAAAAAAACCCAGCTCTTGATCCCTCTTAAATTGAATGTCATTGAGCTCTAATTAATCATAGTTGCAGTATTAATGGCGGATAAGCAGCTCATAATCGTTGTTGAAGGGACTGCTGCCATGGGTCCTTACTGGAAAACCATTGTTTCTGATTATCTCGACAAGATCATCAGGTAAATTCGAATACCATTTTTTTATTATTTTTTTTTAAATTTTTTTTTAAATTTTATGTTGATGGGAAATTGGGGGTTAGTGATTGTTTATTGTTATTTAATTCATATATAATGTTGCATTTCATGATTTGTGTGAAATTGGGTGATTGTGAAAATTGGGAAAGTTGAGATCTTTTTGGATGAATTGAGTGAATTTTGTGAATGTTTTTTTTTTGTTGTGATTTTTGTAGTTTAAAATTGAGAATTTTGCAGCATTTTTGTTGGTTGATATGTTGGCAAAGTTCCAATCTTTGGAATGTAGGTTTTCAGAGAAGAATTGGGTTTTTTTACATATTGACAGACATATCCGTCTTAACAATAAAACGGGTTAATATATCAAGACAAACATTTTGCTACGACCTAAGCACCCACATGGGGTTTAACCCGTCATAAGTTTAAGATCGATATACTCGTCTTATAATCTATGTTACACATTTTGAGCTGAAAGACTGAGCTCAGGTTGCTCAGGTTGTGTAGTAGAGGACTTCTGCATATCCTACTATCACCAGTACTAGTCTAGCTCTAGCACATCATCTATATGCTTTGATTTAGTATATGCTTCTCATAGTTGGAAAACCCGTGTCTCGAGTGCACTTAAGCCCAAGCTCAATGAGGTCCTAGCCAAAACCCCTCGGCGTGTTGGTGAGGCACAATACATTTTGATTGTGTGTTATGAGAGTATTTTCGTTTCCCTAGCTTTCACGTCGTTGCATGTTAGTTCACATTAGAGTCCAGAAAAGGTATTGTGGCACAACAAGATTCCTTTCGAAGTTATACATTTGTTTGTAATAATTGCGTTCCTCGTGCCTAAACCATGAGATGAGGGTCTTCACTGCGCCTTTTAATACTTAGTGTTTCATTTTATTGCTATAAATAGATGATGACAAAATGATGTGCATTTCATTGTTAGTTGAGAGCTTGAGATCGTGACACACTTCGTAAGGTATTTAGCTAGATTGCATGAAATAAGCCATGTAATTTAACGATAGATGGGTAAATCGTTCATTAAATAGGGTACTAAATGCTTTCTGCTTCTCGCTATAAATGATCCATCTGCACGAAAAGATGAATAATGAAATATAAGCGATGGAGCTAAAAGCCTACTTTTGTCATCAGTCTCTTAGAATAAATTTACGAGGCCTAATGAGTGTACATGTCTTACTATAATGCAAACATCGGAATGTGGTATGTTTTTTAATTTCCTTTGCCATTTCTGCAGGTCTTTCTGTGCCAACGACATGACGGCACAGGTATGTTGTGTTTCCTCTGTGTTTTTCAAAAAGTTAGCGATTTTTTTTTTCTTTTCTTATGGTATCAGAAAGGTCTCTTTTGTATACTTGAGTCTAACTGACCATTAGATTTGTTCTTTGCTATCTGATTTCTGTAGAAGTTTAGAGCCATTCGTTGTCTAGTTTTGGTAACTTTGCATTTAGGTGCCTGGAATTTGGTTACTTGGGTCACACAATGCTTTCCGTGGATCTATGGTACTCCGACTCTTCTAATTACCTCGCTTACTCATGTCCGACACTTTACACTCGGACATGGGTATGACACTTGGACTCTAAACCTAAATATGCTGGATTTTTATAAAAATAGCCGAGTATGGCACTTGGATACGCACTTGTGTCAGATACTTCTAAACGAGTCCGAGCAACATAGCCATGGATATAAAGTTCAGTGGATCTTGGGTGGCAAAGCTAATCTCTATAAGTAGTATGAGTTCTCTTAGGTAAGATTTTTAGATATAGTAAGAACCACTAGGTTTGAAGGCTTAGTGTTAATGAGGGACTGGTGGTCATGGAGTATAGGGAGTCGATGAAGTGAGATGTTCTTCAGATATACTCGTAATTTACTTTGTTGTTACACTTAAATCTTATTCTTTCATATTCTGCCATTGCTACGAAGTGTATTCCTAACCCAATTGCTCTCAATATGCAGAAGACTTCTGCTTCAGCAGCTTCTGGTTCGACGTTTGAGATGGCCTTGGTTATGTTTAATACACATGGACCTTATTCTGGTGCGTGTATACCCGAGTACTAAATCTCTGACATTAAACCTATGTGATCGAAGCCTTGCTTAATTGATATCGTTGTTTTCTCCATTCTATTTCTTGGATGGAATTTTGGTATTTCCTTTTTGAGGGCTGAGACGGGATGGTGTTTTCCAAACTATGGTGCCTTAGTTACGATTTTTAAAAAGCGAGAGCCTTTGAAATAATTTTCCCTTTGTCTTTTAATCAGCTTCCTTGGTTCAGCGAAGTGGGTGGACTAGAGACATAGACAATTACTTTGGCTGGTTATCTTCCCTACCATTTTCCGGTGGTGGATGGAGTGACGTTGCTACTGCAGAAGGTCTTGCCGAGGCTTTGATGGTCCGTGTTTCTGCTTTCTAATATATGTTGCACTTACTGAAACTGAATCTTTGCTCTACATGCCCAATCTCTCAATATCTTCTAAAAAAGGAAAACAGTGTTCATTTATTTGTGCAAGACTTTTACTCGACTTATTGATGAGTTATCGTTCTAGGCATGTAATGTACTGTACTTGATTTTGATCATGTTTGTTTGTATTTCAGATGTTTGCTATCCCTCAAAATGGGTATCAGACTCAACAGAGTTTGGATGGTAAAAGGCACTGCGTTCTCGTTTCTGCCAGTAACCCTTACCCCTTGCCAACGCCAGTATACCGACCGGCTATTGAAATTACAGACGCGACTGAAAATGGCGATTCACATATGGAAAATCTTCTATATGACGCTGAGACCGTGTCTAAGTGGTTTGGACAGGTACTGATATTTTCTCTATGCTTTTGTGACGATGTCTATCAATCTGACGGGTTTTTTTAGTTAAAATATTAGTTGAACTTTGGTTTTCTTGCAGTGCTCCGTCTCTTTGTCAGTCATCTGTCCCAAACAGCTACCAAGGCTTAAAGCCATATACAATGCGGTAAGCATCCAAGTTTAATGCGCCTTGATTTTACGTTACCCTTCTTAATTAAGTTAGTTTGGGATGCCTAGCTACGAGGTTCTGCCACCTTGGAAATGCTGAATATTTGCTGTTGATTGTTGTAGGCTAAGTGTAGCCAGAGAACATCCGAACCAGCTGTTGATATAAAGCAACCCTACTTTCTGGTACTATTATCTGATAATTTTGTGGAGGCGTGTGCTGCATTAAGTCGATCAGGCGTGCCACCGAGTCAGAATCCTGTTTCAGTTCTACCAACTGGGTCTGGCCCTCCAATCTCTTTGCCATCAGGTTGTTATTGTAATTTGATTAGCCATGTCAAGTTTGTTGTTTGCCAATAAGAACTCATTTTGTAAAACATTCCATTTCAGCCAACGGATCTATACTGAATAGACCCACCATCTCTACAGGGAGTGTTGGTCAGCCTCCGGCAACTATCAAAGTGGTACATATCATATTCGTTTAATTCTATAAATTCCTTTGTTTTGGGATTTGCCAATCTTTCTTCCTTTCGATTTGTTGAGTTATGTATCGAATTCTTGTTCAGGAACCAAGTACATTGACTTCTGCTGGATCGGTACCTGCACATCCACATATTCAGTCCATGCCTCGTGCGCCTGCTCCAAGTGTTAGTGGTTTACAGGCACCGTCACCTCCTTCTGTATCCCAAGATACTAGTTTGAATAATGAGGGTGTACCTGACCTCAAGCCCGTGGTCGGTATGTCTCAAAGCACTAAACCTGTTGGTACCCTACTGAACAACATCTCCAATATACGAGGAGCTGCCATGTCGGGATTAACTTCTCTAGGATTGCCTTCAATGGGTGGTGGTGGTGGTGGTGGTAATCCTATTGGTACCCAAATGTCAAACATGATATCTTCAGGTACGGCATCAACTGGGATCGTTCCTCAAACGGTATTATCTCCTGGACAATCGGGTGTTTCTTCAGTACCTGGACCCAATACCATTACAGGAGCATCACAACCTGTACAAACGACTGCCATTAATTCATTTTCTACTGCGACTTCTAATGCAACCACGAATTCCAACCTCGGAATTCCTCAGACTGCGAGTAGTCTTCAAGGAAGCCTGAACAACAATATGGGGTCCACTGTATCAGGAATTGGTCAAGGAAATATTCCGCCAATGGCACAAAGTGGGAGTAATATGAATACAAACATCATGTCTAGCCTTGGGCCGAATAATTTGCCGTCTGGTACAGGATCTATGATGCTTACACCAGGAATGTCTCAGCAGGCACAACAAGGAATGCAGTCCGTTGGGATGAACAATCCTGCATCCATTATGCCGATGTCTCAACAAGGCCCATCTTCCATGCCATCGTCACAGTCCAAATATGTTAAAGTTTGGGAGGTAAATACTTTTCGCTCATCATAATTGTATTCGTTGTTGCTCGTCATAAGATCGATGTGCAATATCATACTGTATATAATTAACTGTCTGTAATTGGCTGATGCAGGGAAATCTATCTGGACAGAGACAACAGCAGCCTGTATTTATCACAAAATTGGAGGTATGTATTATCTCAGGCATGCGCTCAATATCCGTTGTAATACATGTTAGCCGACGTGATTCTGAATATCTACATTTTTTTCTTTCAGGGATATAGAAATGCGACAGCCTCAGAGACGTAAGTTTCTAGCTTAGTTGAATGTGGTGGTACTACTTTCAGTGAAATGAGTAACGGAATGAAAATACTGTGATTCTGCTGATACATCTTATGAAATGGAGTACGAGTACATTATTTTTTGTTTGATTTCAGACTTGCTGCAAACTGGCCTCCAACCATGCAAATAGTTCGTCTTATATCTCAGGATCACATGAATAACAAGTAATTCCCTTTTTTCTTCCGTCTGAATCTGCAGGGTTAAGAATGTCTTTCTTTACGAATGCATGTATTAGAAAACCGTTTGTCTAACATTATTTGCTGGTATAACTCACTTCAGACAGTACGTCGGCAAAGCAGATTTTCTTGTTTTTCGAGCAATGAATCAGCATGGATTTCTTTCACAGCTACAAGAAAAGAAACTTGTAAGTTGACTCTTAAATTGAGCTATTCTTGGAAAAAAAAACTAAAAAAATCTGCGAAGCAACTTTCTTACTGTTCATTTAATGGCTTCCATCCCCGGCACTTCAAAGTTGAGCGAATGTCCAGGTCTTTTTGTTGTCGAACTTACTCGCATGATGTGCAGTAACCAGTTATTCCGTTGTGTATGTATGTAGTGTGCAGTCATCCAGCTGCCATCTCAGACACTGCTGTTATCGGTTTCTGATAAAGCATGCCGCTTGATAGGAATGCTTTTCCCCGGGGTATGCTTCTTTTGTCCAGTAATTCTAGATATGATTATGTCGAAGTAAATGAGATGATGGAGTAGTTAGTAACGCCTCACGTGTTTTTTTTTTGTATCGAACAGGACATGGTTGTTTTCAAGCCACAGATACCGACACAACAACACCAGCAACAGTTGCAGCATCAGCAGTTGCAGCAGCAACAGCAACAACTTCAGCATTTGCAGCAGCAGCAACAACAACCAACCATTCAACAGTTGCAGCAGCAAATTCAGCAACAACAACAGCCTAACATGCAACTTCAACAACAAATCTCGCAACTCCAGCAACAACAACTCCAACAGCAGCAGCAGCAGCAACACCAACAACAACAGCAACAGCAAATCCCGACACTTCAGCAACAACAACTACAGCAACAACAGCAACAAATCCCGCAACTTCTGCAACAACAACAGCAACAGCAACAACAGCAAAATCCGCAACTTCAGCAACAACTTCAGCATCAACAGCAACAGCAGCAGCAGCAACAACAACAACAACAACAGCAGCAACAGTTACAGCAGCTACAGCAGCAAGCCCAACCTCAGCAAATGGTCGGTAGTGGAATGAGTCAGGGATATATGCAGGCTCCCGGCCGACCTCAATTGGTTCCCCAAGGACAAGTACCTTCGCAAGGAACCCCACCTAATATGCCTGGAAGCGGGTTCATGGGTTAATCTCAGTCGCTCTTGATGAACCAACCTTGTCGATTGTAGTGTGGCCTATCTAATATCTATAAATTACGGCCCTTCTTTTTTCGTCATTTCTTAATGCTGGATTCTTCCAAGCACTATTCCGGATTTTTTAAGTATAATGTAGGTATTTATTATATCATTTGTAAGGCAACAACTGTAATAATAGTATGATGCAATGAACTTTCTGTTGTAAGTTAAGATTAAGAGCTGAAGACTCAAGGAAAATGTGAAAAATTGTATATCTCTCGACTTCTCGTTCATCGAGTACTTTATTTTTGTATGTTGAAGAAGCGCATGCTAGACGAAACCGTCCCATGTTAGAGAATACAAAGGAAAAAAACAACTCTTCTTTGGATTTTTTCATAAAGGATTAGGGTTCACAGAAGCAAACTCAAGAATGTCCTTGTCATGCTGAAAAATCTCCATGATTTGATCTTCCAAGGTCACCCATGCTTCAATATCATCTCCCATCCTTGCATCAAACAAGAATATGCAGTTCTTTATCGGGTTAGCCTTCAGGCTAACCCAACTCGGGTTCCCAAACCCGAAATCAACCTCATAGAATGGAAATCTACACCAACTACTAATCATAAGCATCTCATTACTCATCTCACAACTCAATTCACCTAGTTTCTTGTACAAATTGTATAGTTGTAACGACCTCTCGTTTCTCAAGTCATGATCCTTCACGAACTCTTCATAAAAACTCGACAACCCATCTTTTAAATCAGATACTAACCCGTGTAACCCTGGTTCAGCCCTAGTAAACTCCACCAAATTATGTATCGCGAAATTTCCTATATGGTTTTCCGGCAAAGGTGGTCTCATCCTGGTCCTTAAATTCACTATTACATTCACAAACTCGGGTTTTTTTCGACATAAACTCGTATAAGCACTCAGAATACTCCTACAAATCAAACCCGAAACAATCTCAACTCGAGTTGGGTTAACTTCCCTTAACCCACCCATTTTCTCATCACTATACCTTAAAAGTGAATTGATCTTTGACATGTTGAACACAACCCTTTTACTTGAGCAATTCTTATGAACATACAACATTTTTTTGGGTGAAAGACTAAGTTCACATGTAGGAAAATATGACCCACCCATGAATATTGGGCTTGGATCATGATTCGGGTCACGGGTCGAAAAAGCCCAATCATTCATGAAGGTAGCAATGCTACAAGCATCACCAATCTTATGTGAAAAACAACCACCTATTGAAATTCCTCCACATTTAAAATGTGTAATTTGTATTTTAACTAGACTATCATTTGATGATCCATTTACAGCTTCATTGTCCGAAATCGGTAATAATTCAGGCATAGATTCAGACTCGGGTTGTCGTAAAATGTTGGATAATTGAGAATTACAAAAACCCACAACCAATTCAATTCCTTTGTCATTGTAATCAATTTGGTTTTGGTTGTTCAATCTCCCTCCAAAAGGGTAGTAACTAGTTAGGGTTTTGGAGAGTGAATTTTTGAGTAAATGGGTAATTTTTGAAGAAGTGTGATGTGGGTTTTGAAGGTAAAAGAAAATTACCCTAGTGTAAATATGTGGAGATAGTTGATCTAAGAGTGAAGATGGTGTGATTTCTTTGGTGGTTGGAGTTGCATGGTGAGGTTTGATTGTTTCCCTTGATAGTATCTCAATTTGCATGGCCACACTTTCTAAATCCTCGACAATAAGTTTCAGGATCGAATCTTCCTCCCTCGATCTGGTAACATTTTCACAGTTCATTTGATGATAAAATGAATAATTTAGATGGTTTAATAATCGAGTTTAATTACAACATAAATAACATGCATAAATAAGTATTTGTAACCCTTTAACATCCGTTACAGATGAATGTTAGTAACATTTCAAAACTTATTACTACTATAGTAAGAAAATAACGTATGTTATGTTGAATAAATTCATTTAGAGATCAGTAATTATACATTTATACTACTCTGTATTTTTTTTGGGTAATAAAAAGAGGGCTAAGCCCTATACAATTAATTTCTAGGCTCGAAATGAACAACTGATAGAATATATCGACATCATATGACTCCAGCAAGGTCTTGATTCACGAACTCAAACAAAGGCGTCAGTGTCTCAGCAATCAGACTAAAGATTCTTAACTGTATATTAAAAATGACGATAGAACTGTATAGAAGACAGTTCTTTCAATAACGTATTGAAACACTTATCGGTATTAAAATAAGAATATTTTAATAAAAAAAAATAATTTATTTTATTTTTGATAGCCAGGAAAATATAACGAGAAAAAAGGAGGAAAATTAAAAATAAAATAAAAATAAAAAATAAAAATAAAAATAAAATGTCTGGAACATAAACTTAACCGTTTTTTTGTTGCAAAGATTTAAATACATGTAAGAAGAGAGAAAGTGAGGGAAATGCCTTGGGGGACTTTTAGCCTCCTTCCCCCACTGGCTTCATCTTAAGGTATACATTCAATCAATCACACCCTTAATTTATCATGAATTTTGATTGATTTTGATTATGATCTTGTGTTTGAATGTTTAATTTTTGTTGGGTTTGATTTGATACCTGATTTTGTAGAATCCCAATTGCAGAATTCTGATTAATTCTATCTGTTCTTCAAGAGTATTTGATCAAAAAAGGCTTAAACTTTGGTGTAATCTGTAGGTGGGTACCTCTGATTTGTGTTCAATTTGATAAATTTCCTGCATTTTTGCATGTTTATGGTAGAATCTTGAGTACCCATTTGATCAATTTTGGATTTTTAACATTTTTTTGTTGTTTATTATGGTGATTTGTATCAATGGTAATTTGCTGTTGAGATTGTTAGTGGTTAGGAGGAGGCTTGGAAACTGGTAGTTGAAGGAGAAGGAGAAGAAGATGGGTGTTATGTCGAGACGGGTTTTACCCGCCTGTGGCAGCATTTGTTGCCTTTGCCCCTCGCTGCAAACACGGTCAAGGCAACCGGTAAAAAGATATAAGAAGCTCCTTGCAGAGATATTTCCTCGAAATCAGGTGGGGGTTTTGTACCCTTCACAGTTCTCTATGCTTGATGTTAACTGTTAGCCATGTTTCGTTGTTCATGAGTGGCATTGGTGGTTTATGTTCCAAATGAGTGTTGATTTACCAATCGGACTTTGTTGGCATTTTTGGGTTTGGGAGACGGCTTTAAATGCTATGTTCGGTGTTAACTGTTAGCCATGTTGCGTGGTTCATGAGTGGCATTGGTGGTTTATGTTCCAAATGAGTGTTGATTTATCAATCGGACTTTATTGTCATTTTTGGATTTGGGAGACGGCTTTAAATGCTATGTTTGGTGTTAACTGTTAACCATACTGTGTGGTTCATGAGTGGCATAACTGGCATAACTGGCATTGGTGGTTTATGTTCCGAATGAATGTTGATTTAACAATCGGAGTTTATTGTCTTTTTCTGTTTTGGGAGACGGCTTCAAATGATCGTGTATTCTTCAGTTCATCCCACACTTTAGACCAACCCAAATAGTGTATTTCTCATTTGTCGTATGTTTAATGGGTAGGTGTCATTTGTGAGACCGTCTCATTTCTCAGTTGTATACTGACTGTAAATTGGAATAGAGTGAGATCTTATTATGGTTGTGATTCCTCTTGCTTGTGCGTTCGCATTGCATTTACTTCTTAGTTCTTACTTCACGCAGACAGTTAGGTGCAGTAAGATCGTTTGTCATACATGGTAATTACTGATGTGCTTACTAACCAGACACTTATATGGCTTTTTCTTAATGTGGCTAGCTATTGTCTGTAATGTATTATGAATTGCTTTATGATTTCGATTGCAGAATATTGAGCCTAATGACCGAAAGATTGGAAAGTTGTGTGAATATGCAGCCAAGAACCCGTTACGAGTTCCAAAGGTACATGAGCTTTATTTTGTTACTCCCTCCGTCCCAATGAATTGTTTGCCTATTCCATATTGGGGCGTCTCAATGAATTGTTTGCCTTTCTATTTTAGGAATGCTTTTTATATGTAATTTGACCCTTGACTTCACGTGTCACTTCCTCATTAGTTCTTTTTCCCTTGGTGCCAAAAACAAAGGCAAACAATTCATTGGAACGGAGGGAGTATGTTTTACTTGTTGCGTACTTGCGTCTAATTTTTGTTGAGATCATGGGATCCCAGTTAGTCGTCCATAATGGAAACTATGGAACTTTTATTTCTTCCTGTCTTTTTTTTTTTTTTTTTTTTTTTTTGTGTCCTGAGAAGTGAAGATATACCATATCTTGATACGTTAGTACATGAGCAAATGATATTCGACATTTTTATACCTTTATTTTGATGATATTGCCATCCTTTTCTGATCTAGTGGTGGGTTAATATTCTGATTTATTATGTGATATTCATTTATAGAAAGCGTAGATAAACTGTTCTAGATGCAGTTGGAGGCAATTCCTGATGGAATATTAAGTTTTATCTATTTAGAGACAGCCTCTGAGAGTCTGAGGTTACGACATCCAACCCTTATTTTTAGCTACTGTCGCTCATGACTTGCAAATTTTTTCCAGTTTTATAGTTTTTCATCGTGTTTGGGAATGTTACGAGTACTACTTACCTATGTCTGCTATCTTTATTTATCATTCGGTTTTAAAAAAAATCTTCTTACCTTCATATTATTATCACTGAGTCCTTGGCATATTATTGTATTTATCAGATAACCGAGTACCTAGAACAGCGATTTTACAAAGATTTGCGGAATGAGCATGTCAGCTCAGTGAATGTTGTTCTCTGCACATACAGGAAATTTCTCACCTCATGTACGGAGCAGATGTAAGTTTGACACATCTTTGTTTCTCTGAATTGATAACTCTCATACTCGCAGGTTACCTAGCTCACGATAACTTGAAAGCATAACGTTTTGTCCAGCTTCTTTTTCCTATTACGTGTCAAACAGTGAACCATCTTTCGCATCTAACTGTTCTGTATCTAGTTTACTTTGCTTTCACCCTTTTTTTTCCTTGTTTAGTTTTCTCTTGGATTCTATTGTTCATCCTCTTGTCGTTTCTTTAATGTACAAGGGGCCTATGGTATTTCTATTGAAGCATTAGGATCGTGAGTAAGAAAACTATTAGCTGAATAGTAAGGAACATTATATGAGAAGTAGTACAGTGTTCTGCTGTTTTTTTTTTTGATGAATTACTTCAAGTATGGCATAAAATCGTCATCTTTGGAGGAGATGCACAGTTCATATCTTATATTGTAGCCTGAACTTTGCAGGCCACTATTTGCATGTAGCTTATTGGGAGTTATTCGAACTCTTCTGGACCAAACTCAAAAGGATGATATGCAAATACTAGGGTGCATTGCTCTAGTCGACTTTGTAAATATCCAGGTGAGGATCGGACACCCTCTCATTATTTATGGGAAGTGATTGTTTTTTTTCTATGCGAGTATATATCATCATATGGTGCTACATGAACCTTTTCTTCTTGCTTTTTTTTTTCTAAGCTGCAATTGATGTTGACGTTGTGAAGCTATTGTAGATGGACAGTACATATATGTTCAATCTAGAAGATCTTGTTCCGAAACTTTGTCAGCTAGCTCAGGAAATGGGGGACGATGATAGAGCTTTATGTCTCCGGTCAGCTGGATTACAAGCACTTTCTGCAATGGTACTGTCAAAAACCATAACACAATTTGAATCTATTGGTATAACAGCACTGCAATAGATCAATTTTTTTTTTCCGACCATTTGCCTTCTTGTTTTCTCGCTCATCCTTTTCCATTTCCCACGTGCCTTTTTAGATGTGACGAGTAATTTTCCTAAAACTATGTGTGCAGGTGCAGTTTATGGGTGAGCAATCCCATATCCCGATAGAGTTTGACAAAGTAAGGATGGTGATCTTATTAGCTGAACTGTCTGTGACTGATGGCTCTAATGATTATTTTAACTTTTTTTTTTTTTCGTTTCAAAACTAAATAGATCATATCGGCAACCTTAGAAAATTTTGTGGTTTTCCAAATGCAATATGGAAATGGGAAACTGGATAGACAACTTTCGAAAGATACGTCTGATCCAAGTGAAGAAACTAATTTCTCAATGGACCTCAGCAATGTCAAACATCAATTAGAACCTCCAATGTAAGTGAACACTGCATCATACTTCTTAGGTTAGCGACATTATTAGTGTACATGAACTATATATACTTACAAGTCGACTTTGGTCTAACTTCCCTTTGCAGAGATGCTTCAAAAAGCCCTTCTTATTGGTCTAAAGTTTGCTTGCATAACATGGTTGGCTTAGCCAAGGAAGCTACAACCATTCGGCGTGTGCTTGAACCCTTTTTCCATAGTTTCGATGACGAAGATTATTGGTCTCCAGAAAAGGGACTTGCCTGCACAGTCTTGATGTACATGATGTTGCTGTTTGAAGAAAGTTGGTGCCTTTTCCAACTTTATGTTCATTTATGCATGGAACATATATAGTTTCCTGTCATCTTCATTCGGATTTTACATTGATTGATCTCTCTTGGATTTAATTACCGTTTCCAATAGAGCCAAAGACTCACTATTCTTTGCCTCTGGATTATGATGGAAAAAAGTGAAAACGGATTCTCTTTTTTGTCCTTTTTATTTTTATTTGTTTTTTTATGGATGATGACTTGACGACCTCAGATATTGATTCATTTAGCCGACCTCAAATCTTCTTGGGACTAAGGCTCTGATTTTGTTGTTGTTGTTGTTGTTGTTTGTCCTTTTTTTTACTGTATATCGTAGCAGTCATTCAATGCGCTTCGTGATGGACTTGACATTGACTGATCTCTCTTGTTTTTCAATGCTTTCTTTAAAACAGGAGATAACTCACATTTGTTACTTTCCATCTTGGTGAAGCACTTGGACCACAAAAACGTCGCGAAGCAGCCGCTTAAACAAATCAATATCATTAATGTCGTCACACAACTCGCTCAAGTCGCGAAACAGCAGGCTTCAGTTGCACTCATTGGTGCATTAACCGAGTTGCTTAGGCATCTACGCAAGTGCATGCAATGTTCAACAGAAGCAGCTAGCTCCGGGGGAGGAGCAGACAAATTGAACGGTGATCTTCAATCAGCGTTAGAAAATTGTATATCACTCCTGTCAACCAAGGTTTGTAATCTGACCATCTGATCCCCTTCCGTTTGGATGAAACATTTCCTGGTTTTGACAGAGAGATTTGCATTTGGATTTCTTTTCTAGAGAGATTTGCATTTATACATAAGATGGTTTTGACAGATTGGAGATGTAGGCCCTGTGCTCGATATGATGGCTGTGGTGCTTGAAAACGTTATTAAGGCCAACAATATTGTAGCGAGATCAACCATCTCTTCTGTATATCGGACTGCTCAAATAATCTCTTCCTTGCCTAACATCACATATCACAAAAAGGTTAAGTATTTTTTTTTACGCTGTGCAAAAATAAAACCGAGTGAGACGACTGTCCCCATATTACAAGGATGAGTTGAGGTTTTTGGGTGACCTTGTTAGGTTCCTGGTTTAAAAGTGCCTCGAAACCTCAGAAACTCTCCTTTCATGTCGCAAGACAGTCTTATCCCATGATTTTTAGATTGCATATTTCATTCTACGTACATTAACCTGAATCGTCTGTACTCTCTAACATGATCTGTAATTCTGCACGCTCAATCCCAGACGTTTCCTGATGCATTATTTCATCAACTTATACTGGCAATGGGTCATCCTGATAATGAAACGCGAATCCTGGCACAGCGTATTCTTTCCATTGTACTGATGCCTTCTGAAGCTGTGAACAAGGCGAAAGAGAATCCAAGGGTCGAGAACGACGTGAAAGAATCACAATTACATAGTCGAGCACATAGCTTCAAGAGTGCAATGACCAACGGAACGGTGAGAATATATATAGTACATTGTGAAACAGATTTTGGAACTTTGATTATTTACAGATTTTCCCCGTCTTACCCTTTGGTTTATGTACAGGAGCTTGCTTCCCTCAGATTAAGTAGTCATCAAATCAGCCTCTTGTTCTCATCTATCTGGGTTCAGGCTACATTTACAGAAAACACCCCTGCGAATTTCGAGGCAATGTCCCATATTTACAGTATTGCTTTGCTCTTTACACTGTCCAAGGTAATATTCTTTCCTCCACACCATTGTATTTTATCGTGTATTCAAACTCAAGACCTGGCCAAAACGACCCAACCCAAATGGCTCAAGCCGAACAACCTAAATATGAGCCAAAACCGGTATTGTTCCTTTTTCTGTCAAAATGTGACACTATGTATTACTTTAGCTTTCGTAGTTCAGCGTGACTCTTCATTATTGTCTGCTACTGAATAACACCCGAACTTCTCTACATCAATGACAGACATCGAGTCATGAGGCTCTCGTTAGGTGCTTCCAGCTAGCATTTTCTTTAAGGAGCTTCTCCCTTTACAAAGAAGGTTCGTCAAAAAAATTCTGGTTTCCTGTAATCGCTTGTTTCTTAATTTTCGAATGATTTTTTTTATACTGCACCTTCTTACTGAAATTTGCTTTTTTGATTGAAGGAGGTCTACAACCATCAAGAAGAAGATCTCTCTTCACCTTGGCATCTTGCATGCTTATATTTTCTGCCAGAGCGAGCAATCTTCCAGAGATGATCCCCATTGTTAAATCATCTTTGACAAATGAAACTGTAATAGTCCTTTCTGAACTTATTCCATTTTTTTTAGCGCTTCACATTTACGTTTCACACCATCCCACTGCCTCGAGGGACAAATTCTGAATGACCCATGTTGGAAATTGCATCGAGAAACTGTTACTTCAAATTTGTGAATTTTTTGTACACCATATTGCTGATGGAAAAAGCACGTGGGCAGGTAGATCCTTATCTTGAGCTGGTTGACGATATCAGATTACAAGCGGTCACCAGGGATTCCAGTGATAATGAAAAAACCTATGGATCAGAAGAAGATGAAGTTGCAGCACTGACATCTCTTTCATTAATAGCATTGGATGACCAACAGTTGAATGAAACTGTGATATCGCATTTCGTATCTAAATTTGATCAATTACCAGAGGTAACAGACTGCAATCCCATCCTGTAACTTTACTGTAAGCTCAGATGTTTCTCAATCGTCCGTACATTGATGCTTTGTATGGTCGGTTCCAGGCGGAAATATTTAGCATCAAGCAGCAACTACAACAGGGATTCACACCAGATGAGTCGTACCCATTGAGAGTTCCTTCAATCATGGAGACACCGCAACCATGCTCCCCATCTGCCATGGCTGAGTTTCAACCTTTTGACGAGGTCACAATTTTTCCGTTTCTGATCTCTTTTTCTTGTTCTGAATCATAATTTCTGCTAATTATCAGTAACTTTTTCGTTAAATTCAGGCTCTGACGCCATTACTGACTGGCGAATCCTTACCAAATGCTACTGCAAGTCTCTGGGATCATAAAATGTCCGATTCACTCGATATACTGAGTGTTGATCAGCTTCTTGAGTCGGTAAGTACAGTTTCTGTCTTACCATCGTTGATCATTGCCAATTTGTCTGCATACTTGTTTGTTTGAGACGATTTAGGATATCGATCTTGCATCTTGATTTCACAAACAGGCGCTAGAAACAGCAGAAGAAGAAGAAGCAAGCATGCCAGACTCGACTGCACTTGTACCTTACGACCAAATGAAAGATCAGTGTGAGGCCCTGGTGACAGGTAAGCATCAAAAGATGTCGGTTCTCCACAGCTTCAAAGACAACAGTCAACAGAACTCCCAAGCTATCGTTGTTTCAAGTGACACAGAGATCAAGAGCGCCGCCACCATAACCGCCATGGTATGAACTTCGAGCATTTCTTAAATCTGAACTTCAGTCTGTCTAGTCAATGGAGACAGTAAAGTTGTGTTACAAGTAAGAAGCTGTTTTTTTGTTAACCAGATCTTGGAGGAGTTGGACGCGACTCCAAATCAGAGAGGCAAAGAAGTGATTAAAGAGAATGAGGCGGTGTATCCGTGCTCACTTGAATATGGAGATGAAGCATTCCGGCTACCCCCTGCGAGCCCCTACGACACATTTTTGAAAGCCGCCGGATGTTGAAGTTGAAGTTGAAGTTGAACAGGAGGTTTACTGAGCATGCATTTTCATGTATATTTATCTGTGTAATAATATTCCTATCATTTCTTCTTCTTTTTGTTACTTCCTGTTATTACTTACTGAGCATGCATTTTCATGTCAGGCCTTATTATTATTATTATTATTATCATCATCATTATTATTCCGTATTATTTTTTTATTTTATTTTTATTATAAATGGAAGAATTTTATTGATGAATCAACACAGTTATTTATTTATTTATTATTATTATTATTAGAGTAAATTAAAAATTACTCCCTTTTAAAATACCAATTTTAAAATTTACTCCCTTTTGAAATTTTTGTTAAAAATAACTCCCAAAATCTATCAAAAGTTAAAAAATTGATCCCAAATTTATTTTTAGGACGAAAATGCCCTTGGCTAGACGGTGTGGTGAAGTAATATGACATAAAAAAGTTAGAGGCATTTTCGTTCAAAAATTATATTTTGAAGTAAGTTTTGAACTTTTGGTAGATTTTGAGAGTTATTTTTAACAAAAATTTCAAAAGGGAGTAATTTTTAATTTACTTTTTATTATTATTATTATTATTATTTTATATATATAAAAGTTTTTAATTAATTACTTTAGTCTTGTACAAAGAGAATGAATTAATATTCCTATAATACTAATTTTCCTTACTTTTCTTTCGTTTTATAGCAAGATTTGAGTTTTATCACCAAAAATAAAGAGAAAATGTCAATAATGAGATCGCGAATGTTTGTTGATCCTCGCCATTTTTTAAAAGCAAAAGATGATCCGTTTCCTTTTAATGATCAAGATTTCATTTTGGGATGATCTAACGATTGAGTTTTATTATCACTAAAAATAAAGAGAAAATGTCAACAATGAAATAAATGTAGTAATAATATACTTTAAATAAACAGGATCAGAAAATAGGAGGGAAAAAAGATACTACTCCACAAGAGAAGGGGGAAGATTTCCCTCCAAAAATTTTTAGTGACGGTTAATTAGATACAGAGTAAATTTTAATTTTTATTGATCATTCGATAACCAAATTCCTCACTCCTTTTCCCTTTCACGTTGCCTGACCCTGTTTTTTTGGACTTATATTCAATCAGTTTCAGTTCAGTTTCAAAAGAAATATTTTGTCTTTATATATCAGTCAGTTTTAGTTCAAAAGAACAGAGCCTAAGACTACTCGTATCACACATCACACGTGCTCGAGATTTATCAATACATATTATTTAAAAAAAAAAATACAGTTTCACATATTTTCAGTTCAAATTATTTTTTTACTCGTATATGTATACTCCGTAATTACAAAAATGATTTTTCTAAATTGTACACATTTTAAGAGATCAATTAAGACTGAATTTACAATGTTAATCATCTAGTAATTATGAGTTTGGATATCAATTTACCATGATATATATTGTTGCAAACCCTGTCTTAATTTTAGAAAAACCGTTACTAAAATAAAAAGATGAAAATTATCTACTATTTTATAAAACAGTTTCACCTAAAAATATTGTAAAATTATTACAAAAATGATTTTTCTAAAATGTACACATTTTAAGAGATCAATTAACACAGGATTTACAATGTTAATCATCTAGTAATTACGAGTTTGGATATCAATTTATCATGATATATATTGTTGCAAATCCTGTCTTAATTTTAGAAAAACCGTTACCAAAATAAAAGATGAAAATTCTCTACTATTTTATAAAATAGTTTCACCTAAAAATATTGTAAAATTATTACAAAAATGATTTTTCTAAAATGTACACATTTTAAGAGATCAATTAACACAGGATTTACAATGTTAATCATCTAGTAATTACGAGTTTGAATATCAATTTATCATGACATATGTTGCTGCAAATCCTGTCTTAATTTTAGAAAAACCGTTGCTAAAATAAAAGATGAAAATTCTCTACTATTTTATAAAACGGATTCACCTAAAAATATTGTAAAATTCTTACAATTTTTTTTTTCTAAAATGTACACATTTTAAGAGATCAATTAACACAGGATTTACAATGTTAATCATCTAGTAATTACGAGTTTGGATATCAATTTATCATGATATATATTGTTGCAAATCCTTTCTTAATTTTAGAAAAATCGTTACTAAAATAAAAGATGAAAATTCTCTACTATTTTATAAAACGGGTTCACCTAAAAATATTGTAAAAATATTACAAAAATGATTTTTCTAAAATGTACACATTTTAAGAGATCAATTAACACAGAATTTACAATGTTAATCATCTAGTAATTACGAGTTTGGATATCAATTTATCATGATATATTGTTGCAAATCCTGTCTTAATTTTAGAAAAACCGTTACTAAAATAAAAGATGAAAATTCTCTATTATTTTATAAAACGTTTTCACCTAAAAATATCGTAAAATTAAATAAATTATTAATAATAAATGCTTAATATCACGAGAATTAATTAATTAATTAAATTACGGTAAAACCGTCTCTTATGGGGGGTTTGTCCTCACCTATATCACCACCATTCACCACCCAACCACCCACCAAGGTAACCAAAACCAGTTGGCCACAGTTTCAGCCTCTCACTGTCACCTTCCACTCTCATCTCCCCTGATTTCTTCTCTCTCTCCTCCCGCAAACCCTAAATCCCCAAATCACCAAAAACCTTAAACCCTAACATTCCTCCCTTCCTCCCCCCAATCAAGCGTAACTTGATTGCGCGCAAGTTATGCATTCCAAACGATCCGCTGAGATCAATGGAAATGTTAACAACAATGACGTTCATGATAGTGATAACAATGGCGGAATTCGTGCTACAAGGACTAGTGACCGTGTTAGGCGTCCTCCTATGGGGTACTCGAAATCGACGTTTTATTATACCTCTAGCTCTACGTTTCGGAATAGGAAGAAGAAGAAGGCGAAAACTCGGACCGCGGCTGCTCATATTGCGAAAATGTTGTCCCCTGGTGGCCGCGCAATTCATGCGTCTAAGAAGAATGTATGTTTTTGTATGTTGTTTTTTGTGCGTATTTGATTGATTTTGTGAACGTTTTTTTGGTTGATTTCGCGGGTTTTCGAGGCGGTAGGGGGTAGGATTTGATTGATTAGGTTGAATTGTGGTTTGTTTGAGATTATTTTGATGAATTTTGGAGGGAAATATTTGAATTTCTGGTATTTGCATGTCAAGGATTGCTTGCCGTTTGTGGTTGGAGGACACGTGGCAGAGTGTGAGTCTACTGTAGGGATGAGAGGCATAACGGTATTCGTTTTCAGTTGATTATGGATTTGGAGGAAGGAGTTGTTGCATCAAAATGCGGGTCGCCATTACCTTCAAAAGCTTCACCGGCTTATTTCGATGTCGCTAGTAGTCGATTTTCAGCATAGATTCAAGGATTACCATGCCTGAGTTACTAGTAATGTGGGCTAATAGCTACCATTATCGGCAGCTTCACTTTCGAACATTCGTTTGAACAAGCTTGAACTTAGGACTCTTTTGGTTAGCTGTAGCTTGTAGGAGTACTCTACAAGGGCACCATTACCCAATTGCTTAAACAGCCCCTACAATGGTGTCGCTTCATGTCTGTATCTAGCGTTGGTGTGCAGGTTACCCCTGTTTTAAGAGGCGTTGATTTTGGATCACCCACAATAAAAGTTGAGTTAAGAATGAGAGTTACTTTACAATAGAACGAAAACCATGAAATTTAGTTAGTTAAGGGCTCGTTTGGAATGGAGTAATTATTAGGGGAGTATTGAAGGTTGAAATGAGAAGAAACTAGAGCGGAATGGCGGTTAGTGATGGTTGTCTAAGGTGTAAAAGAGAGGTGATGGAATAACTGTTACCCGTATCGGGGTAATGCATTACTTAGGAGGCAGTTAGGTAATTATTCCCCCGAAAGAGGCAACATAACTTTTTTTTTTCTCCATCTCCACCTACCACTATCCCTAGTGCCCTCCCTTTTCTTTTTCATTTTAGTTATAGTACGTACTCTAATAATTAACTTCATTCCAAACGAGCCCTAAGAAATGAAATACTCCGTATATAGAAGTCATGTCTAGATTTGGACTGCACATCACCTTTATAGAGTACAGACTAAAGTCCCGTAATCTAATGGAGACAGACTGTCCTGTACATTGTACAGATGACAAAGATTAAACACTTCATGACTTCTAAGTGAATTCTCCTGCATTATCAGAGATACACGCTTCAAATATAATGTGTTTTTTTTTCCCGAAGTTGATACAAGTCTGATAATCTTGTTATGGTCATAACATCGCGTCAACCAGTGATAAAAATGCTAATATTCCATTATGCCGATACGAGATATTGGGAGTTATTGTGGGTAGAATAAACACCTAATAATTGACTGATAAATCCAATGTATAGCGGTTTCCAGACGGTATAATTGAGAAATCGTGGTCGTTAACCTATACCACTAGTTAGAGGTTAAAACAATGTTTCATGATATTTGCTTGAACAAAGATGGTGGTTAAAGTATGGTTTGTTGGAAGGGGCTGGGATAATTTGCTGTCTAATTTCAAGAGATGCAACTGTAATGTCAGGAAATAGTGATGTATGAAGACCCTTTGGTTACATACCTCTGATTCGTTGAACAGTGTAATTTTGGTCTCGTGTAAAATGGAGTTGTTTGTTATTGCTCGTGAAGAATGATTGTCATGAAATCTAACAGCAGACTCCAAGGTTGATATGTACTCCGTAGTATTTTTCGCATTAATAGCATCTGCACAGGCTTGCTATTACTTTGTATTATTTTGTGATTTTTGCCATTTTGTTTACGGAGCCCTTTTTCTTTTCAGTTGGATATGAGCAACCTACGACGTTCTACCAGGCAAAGAAGAGTTTCCGTTAATCTGGAAGATTATACAAATAGCTCTGGATCAGATGAGGATTTAATGGTGAGGTTTATGGCTGACTCATGAATTAATCCGTTGTGTTTATTTAGGAATCACTTTCTTTCTTATTTTTGATGAAAATTGATTTTCCAGTTGAGCAAGCTTCATATGTAGTTTGTTTTTACATTCTTGCTCTCATTCTATCCAGAAACCTAGAAGACATCGTACTAGAAACAGGATTGAAAACAGCGTTGGTCGAGATGAATCATCAACTCCTAAACGTAGAAAAATTGTTGAGACTAGATCCGCACCGCGTCGGGAAGGCCTGCGCCCTCGTGGCTCCAAAACAGACACAAGACTTGAATCCCTTGCTTTTGGGGAAGAAGACGGTACTTCAGAGGAGAAAGACGACCAGGATGAAATGGAAAATGGAAACAGTGGTGATGATAACAACGACGAAGGTGAGGGTGACGATGAAGGTGAAGCCGACGGGGATGGAGAAGGTGAAGAGGAGGATGAAAGAGAGGAGGATGGGGAGGAAGATGAGGCCGAGGACGAAGAGGGTGAGGAGGAGGAAGAGGAGGAAGAGGAGGAGCAAGATGGTCGAAGGCGTTATGATCTGCGAAACCGGGCAGAAGTGCGTAGGCTTTCTATGGATGAAACTAAGCAAAGACTGAGATCTCCTCGGAGAGTTTTACGTCAGGGGATGGGTAACAAAGTTAGCAGGGATGCAAGGAAAAGCGGCACAAGAGTTCATAAACGTCATCGTTTTTCTAGGACTGAAGATTCTGATGATTCCCTTCTTGTTGATGAAATGGACCAAGGCCCAGCAGGCCTATGGGCTCGAAATGGAAGCAAATCTGGGGCTCCTTGGCTTCTAGGAGGGCTGGATATGCAAGGTGGAGGAACTTCATGGGGATTGAATATTGCGGCCTCTGGTTGGGCTCACCAATCTGATACTCTTAATTCTCTGGCATCTGGTGTTCAGACTGCTGGTCCAAGTTCGAAGGGTGGAGCAGACATACAACCACTACAGGTTGATGATAGTATCAGTTTTGATGATATTGGTGGACTTTCAGAATATATTGATGCTTTAAAGGAGATGGTTTTCTTCCCTTTGCTGTACCCAGATTTCTTTGCAAGCTACAATATTACTCCACCAAGAGGAGTCTTGCTGTGTGGCCCCCCTGGGACGGGGAAAACTCTAATTGCACGGGCATTAGCTTGCTCTGCTTCTAAAGCTGGTCAGAAAGTGAGCTTTTACATGCGGAAAGGAGCTGATGTTCTCAGCAAGTGGGTGGGTGAGGCCGAAAGACAATTAAAACTTCTCTTTGAGGAGGCCCAGAGAAATCAGCCTTCCATCATTTTTTTTGATGAGATTGACGGGCTTGCTCCAGTTAGGTCAAGCAAACAAGAGCAGATCCACAACTCCATAGTTTCAACTTTACTTGCTCTGATGGATGGTCTTGATTCGCGTGGACAAGTTGTCTTGATTGGAGCGACAAACAGAATTGATGCTATTGATGGTGCATTGCGGAGACCTGGTCGATTCGATCGTGAGTTTAACTTTCCTTTGCCTGGACTTGAGGCTAGGGGTGAAATAATTGATATTCACACACGCAAATGGAAACATCCACCTAGCAGGATCTTAATAACGGAACTTGCAGCTAGTTGTGTGGGATATTGTGGGGCTGATTTGAAGGCCCTTTGCACTGAAGCTGCCATTCGTGCATTTCGTGAAAAGTATCCTCAAGTGTACACCAGTGATGACAAATTTCTGATCGATGTTGATTCAGTTAGGGTAGACAAAACTCACTTTTTTGATGCCATGTCTACCATCACACCTGCTGCTCACAGAGGCTCTATCGTGCATTCAAGGCCATTGTCAGCTGTTGTCGCACCATGCTTGGGGAGACACCTCCGAAAAGCCATGGCATGCATATCAGATATATTCCCTGCTTCTGCCATGTCATCCGAATTATTAAAACTATCAATGCTCTCTTACGGTTCTGCCATTCCACTCGTTTATAAGCCGCGACTGTTGCTGTATGGCAAGGAAGGAGTTGGGCTGGTATTCTTCTTATTCTTCTTGAGAAAATGTACATAAATTTTTCTTTGGCATGCAATGGGCTGATAATTTAGTGTACTCACTTCATTAGTTTTGCAGGATCATTTAGGCCCCGCTATTTTGCACGAGCTTGAGAAGTTTCCTGTTCATTCTCTAGGCCTTCCATCTCTGCTTTCAGATCCTAGTGCGAAGACACCTGAAGAGGCTTTGGTACATATTCTAGGTGAAGCAAGAAGGACAACGCCATCTATACTTTACTTGCCCCATTTTGATCTTTGGTGGGAAAATGTAAGCTCACAACTTGTATCCTCTTCTCTGTCCCCACCTTGCCGTTTCCCTCTCTATGAAATGTAGGGCTTACATTAACTCATGTTATTTAATATTTCAATCACAAAAGATTCCCAACAAACTCCCTTTCAAAGTACATCTTTACATCTATTGCTGTAGGCGTCTGTTTAACTCACATAACTATTGTCAGGCACATGATCAACTCAGAGCTGTTCTACTCTCTTTGTTAGAAGAATTACCATCTGACTTGCCAATATTATTACTCGGAACAACCTCAGAGCTATTTCCTGATGTGGAAAGACGACATCAGATATTCACTGAACGAAGCATGTATGTTCCTCTTCACTGTACTCTTTTAGATGTAGCTCTGGTTTTGATTTTGCTAATGCTTTACTTAGGACATGCTTTGTTTTTGGGTTAGAGGTGACTGATGAGGACCCATGTCGTGATTTAAAGCTCAAACTTGGATGTTATCCTCTTGAGAATTGTTGTCAAGTGGGCCATATTAATTTTATTTCTTTTATTGCACTAGCACGGCTGAAAAATACATCCAGAGTACAACATTGACGGCAATTATTATTACTACTATTTACCATCTTTGTTCATAGCGATTCAGTTGTAATATCACTTTATTATTGGTGTCACATATTGCTATCTACAGTTTTCATCTTTGTTTCTTTTGTTTTGTTCACTCCAATGTATGGAATCCTTTTGTCTTCAAAGATGGCAATAATGGGCATGCTATATTTAGCCCTTCGTGTGTCACCTCTGTAGTATCTTTTTGACTATTTTTACATGGGCGTCACTCTCTCTGTGTCCCTGAATTAATATTATATATGAGTATATATATATATATATATATATTTTAAACGTCCTCCATGATTCTGATAAATCTGTAAGTTCTGCACAGTTTCCCACACTGATGTATAATCCGTTTGACCAAGCTTTACAATAAAATTTCTAGTGGCAGGGATTTATCATTAACTCAGATGACGATTCTGTAAGAGAAAATGAGAATGTAGTTAACTTCAAGTAGCTCTTTGTACGTTATTATATATATATTTTTTACTTATCTCTAATCTTAGTTTGGTTTTGAAACCCAAGGAACTGGCTCTATCATAATAAAATGTGGTGGCAATTGTTTGACATGTTACGGCTAAATGTTTTGAATGTACCATTTGGGGTTCTGCATTTCATAACTGGTTTTATGGTTTTTATCCAGCCTCCTGTTTTTAAATCTAAGAGTTTTAACTGTAGGACATCATTTCGTTTTCCTGTGTTTCATTGCCAGCTTCGAAGTTGATGCCCCATCAGAAGAAGATCGATCTTTGTTCTTTGACCGACTAATTGAAGCTTCTTTGTCAGTTACGACTGAAACTGTGTCAAAACAACCTCAAACATCAACATCACTTCCAGAGCTACCTAAAGCTCCAAAGGTGGCGAGTGGCCCAAATATCTCTGAGTTGAAAGCAAAGGTAGAAGCAGAGCAGCATGCACTTCGCCGATTGCGCATGTGCCTCAGAGATGTATGCAATCGGTAAGTTTTTCTTTTTGGTTCAGCATTGCATTGCTTTTCCAATAGTGGTTGGTACTGCCATAGATGTATTTCCTGGATTTCGACCAGTCATAGGCTCATGGCTTCAGAATTTGGATATTTTTTCGGTTTTATATTTGAACATATTTGCCGTCTTCAGGGTGCCGTGTTTTGAGCAGCCATGTCTTCAGATAACGGGACGAAGTATTAAAGCAGTGGAAATTTTCGTTGGTCAAATTGAGAATGTTTGCATCCTTAAGGTTGCTGTAATCTCTCAGAGTTGCAATTGAAATAGTTGATACTCAGCAGAGAGCTAAAAAGATTCTTTTATTAGTACTATTGATTTTGGTTGTACCTTCAGTACTTGTATAGAAATGCACAACAAAATATTAAGAGAAATTAAGAAACATTAGTCTAGTTGGCTGTTTGGTGAAGTAGCAAATTGCATAGAAATGCCACGGATTTAGGACAGTAGAATGCAAAAGTGGAATTCACTGTGAAAGGAGATATTTGTCTGTTGTACGTTTCTTTATTATTTTCCGTGTAAGAATCAAAATATTTGGGTAGCTGTCCATGGATTTGATGTGTCCTACCTTTTATGCAGCATTCTGTATGACAAGCGTTTCAGTGCCTTTCATTATCCAGTTGCGGATGAAGATGCTCCAAACTACCGTGCAGTAATCCAGAATCCTATGGACGTTGCGACATTGCTTCAGCGTGTGGATTCTGGTCACTATATAACAAGTTCTGACTTTCAGCAGGATGTGGACCTAATTCTGAGCAATGCAAAGGTGCGTCTAATTTCTAGCTCTAAATGATGCACAAAATAGTTGTACACCTGTTGGGACTTGGTTTCTTAAAGATTTCAAAGTATCTTGATAGAACTTTTGCCTTAAGTTTATTGTTGTGGTCTTACTTGACTAGTGTGTCCTATTTGTATAGATTCCACTGAAGGTGCCCCCTGTAGGAATTCTCACTCAGAAACTTGGCCTTTTTTTTTTTTTTTGTCTTTCCATGTTTTGACGGTCTTTGTTTCCTTTCTGTTCTTGTTACAGCTCCTCATTTTTTTTAATAATTGAGTTAATGGAGTATGAAGAAATGTATACTACAGAAACTGACTGTATCGTATTTGCTAATTGTATCAGGTGTATAATGGAAATGATTACAATGGAGCTAGGATTGTTAGTAGAGCACATGAGCTTCGAGATGCAGTATATTCTCAACCTAGTTTCATTACTACTATTTGTCTACGTGGAATTTAATGATCGCTCAATTTGTGTATTAATTTATGCGGTTTAGGTACAAGGAATGCTGTCTCAGATGGACCCTGCACTAGTGGCATTCTGTGATAAACTAGCTGTCCAAGGAGGGCCTTCTAAGATGCCTGATGGTTATGGGAGTTCAGCTCTTACACAAACTCCTGTTGTGCAGACGTTATCTTTGACTCGAGCAAGCGCCAGGCTTCGAAATGTCCAACCAGAGGTTAATCTGGATCAGAGTTATGAAGCATTGAAAAGACCAAAGAAAAACCCTGACGCTTTTCCAACGGGTTGGTTTACTTTTCTTGTTTTTTTTTTATTGTTAGTTACTCAGCTCCATTTGAGTGTTTACATATGCTTTTGGAACAGAATTTTAGGAGAGACAAATGTTACCGTCCTTTCCTTCTTAGGGACTACCCCTGTGAAATACCATAAGTTGGGGATCACGGCAGTGATGATTCTAGGAATTTGGGGTTGGTGGTCCGAAAAATGCACCATCTCCCACAGAACATTAGGTTAGTGGAGTATCAAAAGTTAGGCATACGAACACGAATTTAAGCTCAAAAAAAAACTTTGCGTGATTAATTATTTATATCATAAGAATTATACTTTTTTCCTTGTACTTTTTTTTTTTAAAAAATGGTCTATAGTGGGAAACTTTGAGATCGGCCTGAAAGAATATTACTCAGTAAAAAGAGCACTAATGAAATACATAATTTTTTTTATCTTTACTAGGATATACTGTATTTATATTAATATCTACTAATCAATAGAAATAAAAAAAATGATCACTCTAATTAATTTTCAATGTGTTTTTTTTGCAAGAAAGATGGTCATTCTTATTGATCCATGGAGGGAAAAAACAAGAGATGAAATTTTCAATATGTTATTAATGGGTCAATATATGAATATTATACTCCCTTCGTTTCATTGATTTCTTCCATCTTAAAAGTGACACATTTCTTAAGAAAAACAATAAAATAAGTAAAAGTAGGGAGGGAGTATAGTAAGTGGGCCACCTATTTAATAGAGAAGTGTGATAGAAAAAAGGAAAGTGGAAGATATCAATGCAACGGAGGGAGTAATTGCATTAAAGATACGGAATAGAATATTGGGAATTGGGTCCACCTTGTATTAAGGTATACTTTTGCTTGCATCAAGAATCGAACCTGTGACCTATCTATAGGAATGCAAGTGCCTTACCAGTTACCACTAGACCCATTGAGTTTCAGTGATACTTTCATCATAAGAAATGAATTTATTCTGAATTATGAACCCCCCCATAGATTTCCCCTTGGATCACGGTGGTCCCCGTCGCACATGGGTTGGAATATTCGTCATATTTGTACCTGATAAATATTGTACTCCGTAGTAAATACTTTCTAAAAGTAGAAACATACACGACTAAACTCGAACGACTTAAAAAGGAAGATTCAATAAATCATGTAATCATGTAAATAGAACAGAATTTTAGTCACTCAGCTCCATTGGTTTGTTTGACAGTGTGCTGTTCTTGTGGTACTCACTGACATCTTGAACATAAGAAAGTGTTTGAAACAAAAACCGATTTTGGTCCTCGGATCCAATTCTTTAGTACACTGATTTATTCTCTAGTGATGAACTGCTGGCAAAATTTTACAACTGCTATTCCTATTCCCATTCCCTTGGTTTAAACTTCAACCAGACGGTCTCACACTAATGTACATGACTCTGTATTTAACCTATTTCACTGAAAGTCTAAAACCAACCCATATTATGTGACCGTAACATATACTCGTAGTACTTCCTTGCTAATCTGGGTTTTGTTTTTCAGCTTCTGTCATGGCGCTCTGTATATTTGATGCATTTTTACTGTGGTAAATTGGTAATCGTGTTGCTGTACTTATTTTGATAGTTTGAATTGGGAATGGGAATGGGAATGTGGCTCTCTTTCACAATACTGTCAGCTTGAAATGGTCTGTGGCATCTTCGGATCTTCCCTTACTGGAAGTTCCGGGTACCATTTTTTCACTGAACTAACTCACTCACTGTATTTGGTTGTGTTGTCGGCTACAACAGCTGAAGAGAAATCCAAAATTCAGGAACCCGAACCAACCTCCTCAACTGAAGAGGCACAACCACAACCTACCAACATTCCTATTCACATTGGATCGGATAACGCACCTGAGAACTGTAACGAAGATGACGGTCCCACAGAAACCGAGCAAAACCCTCGTGAAAAAGATGCAGAAGACGACATTGTAATGGCTGATAGCGACACTTGTGACAGCGAAGTAAAATCAATCAAACAAAAGTTCATGGATCATACTAACGGCTATGGAATCCCGCTCCTTGAAAGGCTTTATGCCCGTATCATAAAAGCCGTGTTTGAGATCAAATCCATGGCAGGCTCGGATAATCCCAAGCCTAAGGTTCTCCAATTTTTGCTCAAGTTTTCTCAGGATGAGACCAACTTCTGAATACTGTCAGTTTTATTTATTTTAATTTTTTTTTTCTTTCTTTTCGGTTATAGTTTTAGTTATTGTTGCAGGTCGATTTTTTTTTACAGTCGGGATTTTGGTTCCTCGAAATAGCAAAAAAAATGAGTTTACAGGTTCGCTATTGCGTGCACTCGTCAAACCATCGTACCTCTTCAAATCAGGTTTTGACGGTTTGAGACGTTCGACAGGAATAACCTTAATTCTCCTATGAGATGGTCTCACATGAATCTGATTATAAAACGTTATCTCATATAAATCTACCTTTTTACTTTTTACTTGTATCTGTAAATTGAGTCGATAAGATAAACCCTTGAGTAAAAATAAATTACCAAGAAGGTGAAAAATGTGTAAGAATAAATCACTCTAAACTTTTAATTAATTACCCTTGCTCAATTGTTCCTACTATTTTATTATCAGATTTTTTTAAAATGTGAAATTAATTACAGAAATATTTACATATTTCTCTAATTAACTTCTTAACATGTGTCCCTTGAACATTAATTTATTTTCATCGAATCAAATCACATAAAATTGTAGTAGATATTACTCCGTACATTTTATTGATTTAATAACTATAACGATAATAATAATAGTAGGTCAGGCCCGTATCTTACAAGTTTTTGTGTAATAATAATTAGACAACAAAACACCGACTTAATCATATTATTAATTCGCTCATTAATAGTTCGTCTAGTAGCTTCAAATCCTTGATTCAACGTCGTCTTGGACAAAGTAACAACATCATCATCGACAATTTCCGGGTTGTTCAACCCGTCAAATCCAATTGATTGTCCGGCCGGACCGTCGTTGAAGTTCCATGACAGCTGAATCGGACCTCGTTCATAGTATTGCGTGTCGCAGTCCACGTCGTTTGTTGCTTCCCCATTGTTCTCCTCTGTGCTACCAGACCCTGTTAGAATCAATTCAACCAAAAACTTAAGACTGATCGAATGATCAGAGGCTTACAGACAGTTTTGTTAATATTATTATTAAGGCATTATTATCTCAACGTAAAGCTGACACCTACTGTCCATATTACCTTATCTTAACTCTGATCTTAACCATTGGACTAATTAAAATATATTCAGTAACGGTATATTAATTATATTGTGTTTATTAATTCTCAGAGTGATCAATAAAAACCCTAGTTCGACTGCAATGAGAACATAGTCAAAGAGAACATAGTTATGAAGTTAAAGAGAAGGTTCGATTACATACGTCCAGTTTCACGAGCGACATAGGCAAAGAAAGTAGGGACTTCTCTCTTAGAGTCATTACTAAAACCGGTGATGTTACCAAAATCAGGGTAACCAGAAATCAGGGTCACGACATCTGATACAGAGTCACCACTACTGGTCCCAACTGGTGCACCGGATGGTCTGTCACAAGGACCAGACCTACACCCGGTGCCACAATAGGCGTCTCCAGAGCCACAATACCCGTACTGACTACAACACAGACTCGAGTCGCACCCACAATTTTGTGCAAGTAATGATATAGGAAGTGAAGAAATTGAGATAATAAGTAAAAATAATGTGACCGTGACTATAAATGTCATGATTTTGGTATATTTTTTTTTTGTGGTAAAAAATATTATATGATGGACAAATTAAATGATAAAATTATTTATAAGAGAATAAGTAGAGTATTTATAATATTAATATTGATTAAATTAAATTATTAAGTCACTTTTGGTACGGCACATCATATTTTTGGACTTGGTCCGGTTCGAGTTGACTTTTATCATTGACCGGCATGAAGTCTTCTAGACTTCTAGTACGTGCTTTATGTTTCCACAACACCAAATTGTACGTTATTCGATATATAACCAAATCAATCTGTTATATATCTGTGACGAGTTAAATAATAGAATAATGTACTGATCATTGATTGTATAACTATATACACATGATATCTACGAAGTACTCTGTATAACTTAAACACAAATTTTTATCTGTGATGGATCAAATATATCTGTTGTAAGTGTGTGACGGGTCAGGTATTATCATGTAGGAAGATAATCGTCAACTTCAACATAAACCGATAATCTTGCAATAATCCAAAGTGATTATTATTTCGCTTGATTAAATTAAGGAACATTAACCGAACGGTTATCGTATTCATCATCTCGCTTGATGCGTTCCTATTATTATTATTATGAAAGAGGAAATTTTATTAATTAATCAGAACACAGATTAAAAAAAAAATTGGTGGAATACAATCTGAGCCCCCACCCCAGCTATACCAAATTATTATTATTATTATTATTATTATTATTATTATTATTATTATTATTATTTTATTTTATTTTTTAAAAAGGAGAATTTTATTGATGAATAAAAAAACAGTTTACAAAAAATTGTTGGGTAGCCGAGATACAATCTGAGACTCATTATTATTATTATTATTATTATTATTATTATTATTTTATTTTTATTATTATTATTATTATTATTTATTTTACAAAAAACGAGTATTAAGAATGAAACAAATTACAACAAGTTAGTGGTAAACTTATTATTATTATTATTATTATTATTATTTCGCTATTACAATGATTTAGACATAAATATCATATATCCGTATATCACACACGTGCATGTTCTTATTATATTTTAATAATACACGGGTCTATACTAATTTCATAATTAATCGTATAACCAACTAGTCGATCGTCTTTTTTTCGATCCACAAGAATCTCACGGTTGTTTTAATTTCCTTCAAGTTGGTCCAATAAATATTTTCACATTATCACAAAATAAACACAATCACACCTTCAATAATTCAACTTTTTTGCTTTAATAATTTCCTATAATATGCCCATGCAACGTAACACTTAATTGAACTCGAAAAATCACTTAAATTTTCGATTAAAAATTAAATGAAATTACTCGATAATTTTCTCCTAATCTTTTTTATAATAATTATTATTACAACCATGATCGAAACAACAACAATATCGACACAACAACAATGTCCAAACAAATGTGGTAACGTTACCATCCCGTACCCATTTGGTATAGGAAACGGTTGTTACTATTACATTGACAACATTTCTTACAAAATCGACTGTAGTTCACCTCGACCCATGTACGAAGGGCTAGAAGTGCTCGAAATCATGTTACACGAAGGTGAAATTCGAGTCTCTAACCCGATTTCCAACATTTGTTACAACAAAAAAGGCGAACAAATTTCCCAAAACAACTCGACACTAACACTAGGAGGTCGATTCACGATTTCTAGCACGAAAAGTGTGTTCGCGGCCATAGGATGTGACACGTACGCGTGGTTCAAAGGCATGCGACATGAACAATCGTACTACACGGGGTGTATGTCGGTATGTGACACAATCAACGACGTTGTAGTAGCTGGTGGAACGTGTAAGGATGTTGGTTGTTGTACTACTCCTGTTCCTGAAGGTGTTACAAACATTACAATAGAGGCCCTAAGTTTTAATCGACACAAGGATGTTATTGGGTTTAACCCTTGTGGTTTGGCCTTTGTTGTTGAGAAAAATGCACTTTATTTTCGGGTTGGTAATGTGACTAATGTGGTTAAGAAGCCGGGGGAGCTACCGGTTGTGTTTGATTGGATGATTGGGACCGAGAATTGTTCAATTGCTCGAAAAAAAGGGATGTGTTTGTGTGATGGAAGAGATAGTATTTGTGATGATTCGGGTATTGAATCAGGTTATAGGTGTCATTGTAAAGATGGATATTCGGGTAACCCGTATTTACCAAATGGTTGCCAAGGTAAAAAATTTCCATTTTCATTTGATTATACACCTGGTTGTACAACCAGGGCAAAATTGTTGAGCTTTCGTGTATATTTACTGAGCTTATAGAAGTTTCTGAGCTGAGTGGTAAGTTTTTGAGTTTAAACATTTACGTGATTTAACTCGACAACTTTACACTAAAGCTCAGAAAGTTTACGACAAAACTCGAAATCTTTGTGATAAAGCTCAAAATCTTAAAATCAGTTGTACATAGAGCTATGTATATACAACTGGTTGTATAATCCTCTAATTGAAATTTAACAGTTTTACAAATGATTGAGACAGAAAGAACAGTTATTGCTAATATGATTGGATGATTTGTTGTGTTGTGTTGCGTAGACGTGGACGAGTGTGTCGATGAAGGCCTCAACAATTGTAAAAAGCGAGAATATTGCGTTAACACTAACGGTAGCTATACTTGTCGATGCCCTAAGGGATTCCATGGCGATGGCACGAAGACGGGAACTTGTACTTCTAATCTCAAGGAAACTTCTTCAACATCCTTTAAGGTCTCAGTCGGTAAGTGATCAGACTATATCTAAAACTATATATGAAACTGTCTCACAGTAATTTAAACTGACTCAATTATTACTCAATTAGGTGTTGGTGGTAGTATCATAGGTTTGATAATGCTAGCATTTCTACTATATTGGCGACGAGAGAAGACACGTCTAAAGGTAGCTCGAGAGACGTTCTTTAGACAAAATGGCGGTCACTTGTTGCATCAAAGGCTCTCTTCGATTGGAAGAAGAGACGTCATCAAGGTCGAAACACTCAAGATATTCACCATCGAAGAGCTCGACAAGGCAACGAACAAGTATAGTGATGATAATATCATCGGCGAGGGTGGATTTGGGGTCGTCTACAAAGGAACGTTAGATGATAATCGAGTCGTTGCCATCAAGAAGTCACTCAAAGTCGACTCATCTACTCGAAGAGTAGAGCAATTCATCAACGAAGTCATCGTGTTGTCTCAATTGAACAATCGACATGTGGTTAAGCTCTTAGGGTGTTGTCTCGAGACCAAAGTGCCTTTACTTGTGTACGAGTTCATCGACAATGGAACGTTGCACGAACATTTACATGACGAACGTAAAGCGAAGATGTTAAAGTGGGAAACGAGACTAGAAATCGCGTCACAAGTGGCCGAGGTGTTGTCCTATTTGCACACTACAATCTCGATACCTATCATTCATCGAGATATCAAGTCGACCAACATTCTTTTGGACCGGAATTACATGGCAAAGGTGGCTGATTTTGGAGCGTCGAGGTTGGTTCCGATGGACCAACAAGACCATTTAGCCACTATGATCCAAGGAACGTGTGGGTATTTGGATCCCGAGTACTTACAAACGAGCGAGTTGACCCAGAAGAGCGACGTCTACAGCTTTGGAGTCGTTCTTGTCGAGCTTTTAACTAGAGAAAACGCGATTTCTTTTGATAGGATGGAGAATGAGAGGTGCCTAGCCAACTTCTTTCTCATGAAACTAAAGCAAGATCGATTTCTCGAGATCGTTGACAAAACAATAGGGAGTAGTGATCATGATGATGAAGTGTTGGAGCAAGTAAAGGAAGTAGCTAACCTTGCTCAATGGTGTTTGAGGTTGAAGGGTGACGAGAGACCGACTATGAAACAAGTTGCGACCGAGCTAGAAAGAATAATTAGAAGACGGGTTGGGTCGTCTTCACAACCGTTGATGAGTCGCTTGCGTGGTGAGTCATCATCCTCGATGCAACAAGAAGACGAGATTGATAATGCTAGCTACTATAAGGTAACTACCATGGAGTCTTTCAATAGACAAGTTAGTAGCCTTTTGGCATCCTTTGAATATGGAAGATGAGTATGTTTTGACATTCACACTTCACATATTTATAAACCTTTTGCACTGAACTAAACTGATCTGAACAGAACGAGACTGAACTCAAGTAGCTTGGGTTGAAAATAACGTTTATTTTCACCGAATCAAGTCACATATATAGTCGTAACTCGTAAATATATATTCCATTTTCAAACCATAATGTAAGCATCTATAGTCAAGCCAAAGTAAAACCCATTTTATTGGTTTAGTAACTATACTACTAATAATAAGAGTAGGTCAGGATGGACCGTCTGTTATAAGTTTTTGTGTCCCAATTTTTAGTGGTTTTAGCAAGAAAGATTTTGACCGGGATCAACCCCAAAATCGCTACAATACTGTTGATACAACTGAATTCGATCATTAGCTTCATCCTGGTTCTGTCCATTGCACTCGAGTGCACCATTAATAGCTCGTATAGTAGCTCCAAATCCTTGATTCAGAACCGAGTGCACATTGTTCATCCAAAACCATAAGGCGGTCTTAAACGACGTAACAACATCATTAGCCACAATTTCCGGGTTGTTCAACCCGTCAAACCCAATTGATTCTCCGGCCGGACCGTAGTTGAAGTTCCACGACAGCTGAATCGGACCTCGTCCGTAGTATTTCTTCCCTGCTACACACGGGTATTGCGTGTTGGTCGTGTCGCAGTACACGTCGTTTGTCGCTGCCCCGTTGTTCTCCTCTGTGCTGCAAAACCCTGTCAACAGAACCAATTCAACCAAAAACTTAAGGTTGGTCAAACAAAAGGGATTCTGTAAACCCTGTCAACAGAACCAATTCAAACAAAAACTTAAGGCTGGTCAAACAGAAGGGGTTCTGTAAACCCTGTCAGCAGAACCAATTCAACCAAAAACTTAAGACTGGTCAAACAGAAGGGGTTCTGTAAACCTTGTCAGCAGAACCAATTCAACCAAAAACTTAAGACAGGTCTAACAAAAGGGTTCTGTAAACCCTGTCAGCAGAACCAATTCAACCAAAAACTTAAGGCTGATCAAACAGAAGGCCAAGGGTTCTGTAAACCCTGTCAACAGAACCAATTCAAACAAAAACTTTAGGCTGGTCAAACAAAAGGGTTTCTGTAATTCTGTTGGGTATAAATATCTAATTTACGTGTTATGAAGTTATTAAATAAGAAAAGGTTGGATCACTTACGTCCAGTTTCATGAGCGACATTGGCAAAAAAAGCAGCAATTTCTCTTTTAGAGTCGTCGCTAGAACCAGTGGTACCAAAGTCAGGGTAACCAGAAATAGCACTAAGAAACGCGTCCCTAGTGTAAAAGTTTTTCCCGGGACAAGAGTCCGAAGCTTGGCCAATAATCCCGTCAAAGAACGACTGAGTCACGACATCTGATACAGAGACGCCGCTACTCCCAGTTGGGGCACCGGATGGTGTGTCACAAGGACCGGACCTACACCCGGTGCCACAATAGGCGTCTCCAGAGCCACAGTACCCGTACTGACTACAACATAGGGTCGAGTCGCACCCACAATTTTGTGCAAGTAATGATATGGAAAGTGAAGAAATTGAGATGAGTAGAAGTAATGTGATTTTGTTAAGTGTAAATGTCATGATTTTGGTATGTTTTTTTTTTTTGTGGTAATGTCATATAATGGACAAAGTATTTATAAGAGAATAAAAGTCGTACGTGTAGATATAAATATATATAATTAATTAAATTAGGTCATTTTGGTACGTCGTATTTTGACTTGGTCACATATATATTAATTATATTAATTTTTAATTTTTAATGTGTTGATTTTGTGGTTGTATCCGTGTGCTTGACTTTTGTCATTCAACGGTAGGCTTTTGCGGTGTTAACGAGTCGAGTTTGATCTTATTAGATCTGTATTTTTAACTAAAATTTGAGATTGAATCTGTTTTTTGAGTTTATCTAAATTTGAAAAATAGAACTTACAATTAAACTTTCGAGCTAGAATATGAGTTTGGATCGAGTTCAAACCTAACTTGAGCTTATATATATATATTTTGAAGTGAAGATCAATATCATTAATAATAAGTCATTCGGCATCTACAAACGATGTCAAATTGAACTGAATATAGATTTGTAAAAAATAAATAAAGAACATCATTGAGACAAAGATCACTATTAGAATAATGCGCTTCTGCATAGCCTTCTATATATCGTTGTTTATTGACACAGTCTTTTGCGAAGGAATCTATAGATCTGATGAAATAGTGATGATGAACTTTCTCTATTTTGACAAATAGTAGACCGAGATCTGACCTCAATTGTATCGTCGTACGTAGGGATTTCATTGCTCTCATGATCTTGCACATAGCTATACTAATGTAAAGGACTGAAACCTCGAAATAAGGAAAAAATCTTGAAATAAAGGACGAAAACAATTTTATTGAATAAGATTTGTTAACTAATAATTGAGATTAAAACAATTTTTGGGGCTTACCATCGATTAATTATCGATGGAGGTCCCAGATCGAGCTTATATATAATAATTAAATTTCTATATTAATTTTTTTAATTTTGTGATTCAACGGTAGGCTTCTAGTAGGCCAGAGTAGTACGTGCTTAGGTTTCTACAATTGCAAATTGCATTTGAAGGTGGTCGATCATGAGATTTACAACGTCAACCCCTATCTACAATAGTAGATGAATGTACAACGTCAACCCCAATCTAAAATGAAGGGTATAAAATTGACTTTCTTTATTCAATGGCAGACGCAGGTCGTGATCGCTTTCACTTGTTTTGTTTAACCAGTTCATTTACAGTTTAAAATAATCTTTGAAAATGCTTACAAACCTGGACCAGTGGCCCGGTCTACTCGACTAGCTTTACAAGTTTATGTATCTAAATTTGGTTGAATGAGGACATTATTCGGTGGGTAAGAACAATTGACATTATTTGTTTGCTATTTCATATTGAAGTGTCTCAATGAATTGTTTGTCTTTCTATTTTAGGAATGTTTATTATATGCAATTTGATCATTCTCATGAGTTTTGCTCTACATGTCACTCCCTCATTGGTTCCCTTAACCTTGGTGCCAATAGGAAAGACAAACCATTCATTGGAACGGAGAGAGTATGAAGGTGGTCATGAGAAGATTTACAACGTCGACCCCTATCTACAATAGTAAATGAATGTACAAGTACAACGTCAACCCCTATCTAAAATCAAGGTTATGAAACATCCCACATTGATTGAAGATGTTCTATTTATGAGTTTTGCTTAAAGAGATTTGAAGTATTACTCATATCAACAAAGTGCACTTTCTTTTCTGGTTTGCCCATGATAAGAACTCCACAGTTAAGCGTGCATGAGTGGGAGCAATCTTAGGATAGGTGCCCTCCTGGGAAGGTTTCCAGGATGCGAATGAGTGAGGACAAAATGCGCTGGAAAGGACTCGTGTTGGTCTGTGAGACCAGTACAGAGCCTGACGAGCTACCGCGACTAACATTTCTGGTCCTAGGATTGGGCCGAGGTGTTACAGGTTACCCAACTGACTTTTGGTATTCAATGGTGAACGCGTGGCGTGATCGCTTTCACTTATTTTGTTTACCGTTTAAAAGAATCTTCGAAAATGCTGGACCAACCCCAAGCTGCAGTAGCCCGATCTAATCGACTAGTTTTATAAATTTATGTACGGCATAGTATCTATCCCTGCCATCTATACTCTCGTGTTTTTACCTCTTTTTTGTTTGAACGAGAACATTAGAATCGAAGTAAAAGAAGTTTTACCACTTGAACTAACTCTTGCTCTGATATTTTTTTACCACGGTGTTTGACATAGGGCATGAATGATCACAAGTTGATAGTATTGGGCTTAAGATTTAAGAATAAAGCCCATGTATGTATGATGAGAGTTGGATGGGTTAAATACTTGGGCTGGCCTCACCATATAGAGTAGTTACTTTTACATTTTACCTACCTACTCAAATGAGGTTTTTCATGTACGTAAAATAATCTTGGGCTAGACTACCGACGTGCTCCATTTACTTATTAATTATTACTCATATTGAATTGCCGACCTGCTCATAAGTCATACCCCACACAGGCCCACATCCCACCAAGTATTTCTGATTCTGTTTTGGCTAAACATACCATATACGGAGTAATTAGGTTCATCGGTCATTAAAAATAAGAGTAGTTCTCCTGAGAGACGGTCTCTCATTAACTCTACTGAGAGACTACATATAAATGGATGTAACAGTAGTATCAAACCTATAAAAAGGGTACGCTTGTTATAAAAACAGGTACAAAACAAAGTTGTTATTTAAGGGTACGAATAATACATGGAGTGGTCTCTCAATAAGTTACTGAGAGACCGTCTCTTCCAAGAACCTGTGACACAAAATCTTGGGAGAGACCGTCTGTCAATAACTTATTGAAAGACCATTCTTCAGTACCACTTTATGTACTATTTGTACCTTAAATGACGACTTTGTTTTGTACTCCCTCCGTTCCAATGAATTGTTTGCCTTTCATTTTGACACCAAGGGTAAGGGATCCAATGAGGAAGTGACATGTGGAGCAAAACTCATGAGAAGGGTCAAATTGTATATAAAACAAATCCCTAAAATAGAAAGGCAAACAATTCATTGAGACGCCCCAATATGGAATAGGCAAACAATTCATTGGGACGGAGGGAGTACCTGTTTTTATAACAAGCGTACCATCTTTATATTTGTATAACTCTTTTATGTTAATCGTGACCTTCTCTGCCCTTAATGACGTTTTTCGTCTTCTTTGATTTTTTCTTTCCGTTAGTAGTGTTGCTTTAAGTTTAACTATGCTGAAGTGGTTGTTTATGTTAATCTTAACCCTCCCTTTTTTACCTAAGCAACACAATCAACGAAAAAAAAAAGGAAAAAAGATGGAAAACGTCATCAAAATTATAGAGACAAAATATTTCATGTGATTATAAAAATGGAGGGATAACATATTAAAAATATAGGGACACCACCACGTAGAAAACCTCTATGCTTCTACGATTGTGTTAATAGATTTTGATAACTTTTCTGCTTCTAGTCCTCCACCACTAACTTTAAGGTAGACGACGGTCCTGTTTTTTTGGACTTATATTCAGTCAGTTTCAGTTTAGTTTAGCTTCAGAAGGCCTATTTCGTCTCTATATTTCAGCACAAATTCTTGGGAGAGACGGTCTTTCAATAACTTATTGAGAGACCACTCTTCGGTACCACTTTATGTTCTATTCGTACCCTTAAATGACAACTTTGTTTTGTACCTGTTTTTTTAAGAAGCGTACCCTCTTTATATTTGTATACTCTTTTATGTTAATCGTACCTACTTCTATTAGGTTTGGTACCACTGTTACTTCTATTTGTACTTAGTCTCTCAGTAAAGTTAATGAGAGACCGTCTCTCAGGAGACCTACCCATATTTCAGTCAGTTTCAGTTAAAGTAAGTTCAGTCAGTTTCAGTTCAAAAGAACAGGAGCGATATTATGAAGAAAAAAAATCGATATATTTACACGCGGGGAGCAAATAATTCACCCGCTCAAAAATTGCTCCAAAAAAATCACATGAAAGTTTGCTCTCCATTATTTTGATTGATAGTGATCTTGTCCACATTTCTTCATCTTCAATCTCTTTCATCAACACCCACCATCTTCAATTCTTCACCATTGAATCACTTCATCACCATCAACAACTTGCTTCATCACTCACTCTCTTGATCTTCCCTACAAATATGATCAATCAATAACCCAAAAGCACTGATCAACTGATCACAAAGTCAAACCCCCTTCAAACATGCCGATTTCTTCATACCCAATTCACCTCCTCCTAATAATCCTCGTTAATTTGATTTCGATTTCGATTTCGAGTTCAACCCTAGTAATTTCCCCAAATTGCACTTCAAAATGCGGGAACGTAACGATCCCATACCCATTCGGAATCGAAACCGGATGCTACTACATAGATCCAGACGACCCACTACCCGACCCGATTACCAAAATCACCTGCGACAACACTTCAAACCCGCCCATCCCAATAACCCGTTCCAAAATCCAAATCACAAACATCTCACTACAAAACCCAGAAATCCAAATCAACGATTACGTCTCATACGACTGTTACGATGATCAAGGTAAATCAATCTCAACCCATAACCAACGGGTCAATCTACCCGGATTCACACTCTCAAGTACCAAAAACACGTTAATAGTAATCGGGTGCGACTCGTACGCGTGGTTCACCGGGTCGCGCCACGGTCAATCATTCTACACAGGGTGTATGACGAAATGTGACAGCTTAAACGACGTCGTAGAAGGTGAGTGTAACGGTGTTGGGTGTTGCGAGGCGTCGATTCCGGACGGGGTAACGAACATGACGACGGAAGTTCATAGTTTCTCGAGTCACGTCGATGTTCCCTTTAATCCGTGTAGTGTTGCGTTTCCGGTGGCAGTTGACGGGTTCAAGTTTTCAAAATCGGGTTTGAGTCGGGATTCGGGGTTTTATTCGGATCATCCGCGGATGGAACCGGTGGTGTTTAATTGGGGAATTGGGAGGAAGAGTTGTAAGGAAGTTGAGGAATTGGGGAGTTGTTTGTGTAGGAATAATACGGTTTGTTCGGATTTGAACCCGGTTCAGGATGGTTATCGTTGTGATTGTAGACAAGGGTATTTTGGTAATCCTTATCTTCCTCAAGGTTGCAAAGGTAGCTAGCTACTCCTCCAATATTTTGATTATGTAGTCAGTAGTTGTGTTTGAAATGTGATCCGTTAATAGTTAAACGGGTCAAATAGTGTGTCGTTTGCCTAGGTGGGATATGATTTTTGTTATTCGGTATGCATTCAGCTTCTTCTTCTATATATACTATTTGACCCGTTTGTTTGAAATGTGATCCGTCAAAATTTAAACGGGTCAAATCGCATCTCATTTACCTACACAGAACAAGGTTTTACCCGTTTTAAGCGAGAATTTGTGAAGAAAAAAGAGCGAGTCTTGCAGCAATGCTACAGGGGAGTGTCAATGTATTCTGCTAGAAATCCTAAAGATTAGTGGAAGTGTGTTCTCCTGTTTGAATTTTGGCTGTTGAAATCGATTTGTCTGATGATGATTTCTGTGATGTTGATGATCAGATATCGATGAATGTGAGGGGGAAAATGATTGTGAGAAATCAGAATATTGTGTCAACACTGATGGAAGTTATATCTGTGAATGCCCCAAGGGCTACTATGGCAATGCCACGATAACTGAAGGTTGCATCTCTCGAAAAACCTGGCTCAAACCCGTCATCATAACTGCAGGTACTGTAAATGCTGTACAGGATACATCAGCTTCATTTTGTGACAGTCTGGTTTCTGAGTTACAGTTTTTCTGAATGTTCTGAAAAACTGAAACGATGCTTCTCTTGTAGGTATCGGTGGGTGCATTATATTTTTGCTTGTGGTTGCATTTCTGTTGCACAGGAGACGTGGGAAACGAGAACTGCAACAGCTGCGAGAAAGCTTTTTCCGTCAAAACGGAGGTCTGATTCTGCATCAAAGACTCCCTAAAATGGACGCGCTGATAGTTTTCACTGCACAAGATTTAGAATATGCAACTGACAACTACAACGAAATGAACATAATCGGGAGAGGTGGGTTTGGGGTTGTTTACAGGGGAGTTATTCGAAATAATCAGCAAGTGGCAATCAAAAGATCGCTTCAAGTGGATCCTGATCAAGTCGAGCAGTTCATCAATGAGATCATCATCCTCGCACAAATCAACAACAGAAATGTAGTCAAGTTACTAGGATGCTGTCTCGAGACTGAAGTACCTTTACTCGTGTATGAGTTCATCAACAACGGAACGTTATATGATCACTTACAAGATGAAGGGTTAGCATCTGTCTTCACGTGGAGTACCCGTCTAAGTGTAGCATCAGAAGTTGCTGAAGTGCTAGCATATCTACACACCACTATCTCAACCCCGATCATCCACAGAGACATGAAGTCGTTGAACATACTCTTAGACGAGTCCTACACGGCTAAGGTTGCTGATTTCGGTGCATCAAGACTGTGTCCGTTGGGTCAAGGACAGTTAGCCACAATGGTGCTAGGAACCCTCGGGTACTTAGACCCTGAATACCTGCAAACGAGCGAGTTAACTGAAAAGAGCGACGTCTACAGCTTTGGAGTTGTCCTGGTTGAGCTACTGACGCGGGAAAGGGCAATATCTAACCAAAGGCCAGAAGCCGAGCGATACCTGTCTATGTACTTCCTTCTTAAGATGAAAGAGGACCGTTTATTCGAGATCATTGATCAAAACATAGGGAAAACGGAGGGAGAACGTGAGCAGATAAAGGAAGTGGCTAATCTGGCGAAATGGTGCTTGAGGTTGAATGGAGACGAGAGGCCGAGTATGAAGGAGGTGGCTAGGGAACTTGAAGGGATCAAAGGAACATCAAACTCGCATCCATGGCATAATGATGGGTCGTCTTTCAACGAGCAGGAAGAAGATCGTGAGCATCTTCTTGCACGAATCGGAGAAGGATGGTGAACTGAGGCATGCACAATCTGCCAGATTTTGGCTTCTGTATTGCATTGTATTTGAGTAATTGTGAAGTGTGTTTGGGTCTGACCATTTTCAGGCTAAGTTCGGTTCGGACCATTTTGGGTTCTTCAATATAGGTTCTATTTTTTTGTTGATACTCCGAACATTTTAAAAATTAAATACATGATAAAGTAGTTTTGAATATTATCAATTCGTGACTGAGGCTGTCTCACGATAAATTATTACAAGAAGTTAGAGGGAAACCGAGATACTATCTGGCCCCACTCCCTTATTGGAACCCGCAGCCGCTACCATTTTGGTGCGCTCTGGGTAAACCCTCGGGTGTACGAATAGTCTGCAAACCATACAACTCCCACAAGTTCGCGCTTGCAGGGGCTTGAACCTGAGACTCTTGGGCCAATGACCACAAGTTTTAACCACTCCCTTATTGTTATTATTATTATTATTATTATTATTTTATTTTTATTAATATGTTTCACCATAAGTTACCGTGAAATGTTTTTATAAGAAAACAAGATTGAACTTGAACTAAACTCGGTTAAACATTACTCCGTATATTTTTTTGATTGTTCACCCTTGTTCTTTATAAATATGAATAAAAAAAACTTTTAAAAAGAAAAAATAAATATAATTATAAAAATCTACGAGTAAAATAAATGCAAAAGAAACTATTAAATTATTACTCGTAGTATAATATTAAAACTATAGATGATCTCAAACGAGTTTTGAATTTGAACGAGTTGGGCTCGAGATAGATCGAGGTTGAGGTCGAGCACGTTTTGACTGAAGTCAAACCGAGTGTTGACCGAACCAATTTCAAGAGAAAGCAATCTCGACCCGACCCATTTTACTTCTCGAACGGATCATAAAACCCAGCAACAAAGCCCTTCATAAACCCTAAGCTTCAGCCTAAATAAACACAATCCGCCTACTTCCTTCACAAACCCTAATTTCTCAAATTGTTTTTCCCCAATTTTCTCACCGACAAACAATGGAGATTCAGCCACAGCAGCCATCGCCGCCGAAGGTCCCGATTGCCGCCGTAGAACGCGCCGTCGACGCCCTCATGAAGTGGAAATCGAAGAAATCGGCATCGGAAAAACCCCAACTTCTACCCTCCGATGAATTCCTCTACCTAACCCTAACCCTAACTAAAATCCCCCAAAACCCTCAAGTTAATGCCGTCAAAATCCCCCTTCCTCACCCCTTATACTCGCCGGAAAACTCCGAAATGTGCCTTTTCGTCGCGGATGAAAACTCCAAAATCGCGAAATTGAAAATCGAGGAAGAGAGTCTACCGATTGCGAAGGTGATTAAGTTAACGAAGCTGAAGAAAGAGTATAAGGCGTATGAATTGAAGAGGAAGCTATGCGATTCGTATGATTTGTTCATGGCGGAGAAGAAGATTGTGCCGTTGCTGCCGAATGCGATTGGAAATGGGTTTTATAAGAAGAAGAAGATTCCGGTGCCATTGGAGTTGAAAAGAGGGAATTGGAAGGAGCAGATTGATAGGGTTTGTAATTCGGCGTTGTTGTATTTGAGTACTGGGACTTGTAGTGTGATCAAGGTTGCCAGGGCATCAATGGAGAGGGATGGAATTGTGGAGAATGTCGCTGCTGCGATTGACGGGATTGCGAATGTGGTGCCGAAGAAATGGGGGAATGTTAGGAGCTTTCATTTGAAATTGGCTGAGTCGGTGGCGCTGCCGGTTTATCAGAAGGTTCCGGAGATTGGGTTTAAGATTGGCAGCAGCATTGACGATGTTGCGAAGAAGGCGGTGGTGGAGGCGGCCAAGGAGGGGGATGGGTTGGTGAAGACGAAGACGAAGAAGGAGAAGAAGAAGACGGGGAAGGGTAGGATTCATGAAGTGAAGTATTTGGATGATGTTATGGTGGGGGCGGAGGACCAGGAAGACGGTGAGGAAGTTGTCGACGAGGAGGAGGAAAAGGTGGTTGCAGATGTCGGAAAAAAGAGGAAGAAGAGTGGTGGTGAGTTGAAGAGTAAGAAAGTGGATACGGGTTTGAAGGAGAAGAAGAAGAAGGATTTAAGTGGGAAGAAATCGAAGAAAAGCAAAGTGGTAGCAGCATGATTCTAAGTTTATGATCACAGTGTTTGTATTGTTGCGAATACTTGTTTAAGACGGTTTTTGATTATATAGGATTATGGTAACCCTATGATGGTTCACTGTTTTTAATGTTGGTTTCGATAGTAGCTTATCTTAGTTGGCTGAATTTTGATATGTTAGTTCCTGATCAATTGTTTGAATGAAACATCAATTGGTTTTTGTTCATCTTTGTTAATGGATTTTCGATTTCTTTTGCATTTGGAATGTGTATGAAGCTTCGTTTGTTTTGAGGTGTGAAAGTTGGGTTGCAGGATGCTGTGTGTTTCGAACTTTCAGTAGCTGACTGACGATGGTAGTCTGCTGGTTCCTTTTGCTGTCTACGATGGTTGATTGTTCCTAATGTCGGTTTTGAATGAATTTTGATCTGTGAATTCCTGATCAATTGATTGAATGAAACATCAGTTTTTTACATTTGGAATGTGTATGAAGCTTGTTTTGATTTTTTTGCCGCTTCGCTTGTTTTGAGGTGCAAATGTTAGGTTGCAGGAGCTGTCATTTGAACTGATGTTTCGAACTTTCAGTAGTGGACTGATGCTCATAGTCCTGGTTTGTGTTGCTGTCTTTGGTGTCGTAATTTTATCGTGGAGTACTTACGTTGATAGGACATAGGAGTGCATTGTAGATTTTTACTGTAGTGCATTTCTTCGGGGATGTAAATTGTTTCGAGATGCGAATGTTAGGTTGCAGGATGCAGTGATGTTTCGAGCTTTCAGTAGCTGACTGACGGTGGTAGTCTACTGGTTCATGTTGCTGTCTTTGGTGTCGTAATATAATTATGACGGAGTACTCCTTAGCTTCGTTAATCTTTGTTTCTTATGTTGATAGGACATTGGAGTGCATTGAAGTTCATTTCTGCCGGGCTGTTTGATGGTTGTAAATTGGTGTTTGTGATTGAGTTGTCGAAATCTGTCTGTCAATACGATTTTGTTGATGCATTATTCTGCAGGTATTATGTTTATCGCCATGTCTGTCTCATTTTCAGCTCTTTCTAGGATCAAAACTTTGATTTTCTCTTTTAACCTTCCTCTTTTATTCTGATTGTGCAGAGGTTGAGCATTGTAATTGGGTTTTCGTAAAGCTCTCTATATATCACGAAGAATTTGCTGCACCTGCAGGTATGATCTACTCCATCTCTCTGCATCTGCATGTCTTCTTTCTCAGCTCTTTCTTGATTAAAACATTGGTCTGACGACTGTTCTAGTTAGAGTACTGTATTTTATATGCCGCCATTTGCTTCTGCATCGAACCTGTGGATCTATATGATGAATTTTTGTTATCCTGCTCAAACCATCTCCAGATCAAGGTCACTGTCACTCACCCGCCATTACGCATCCACCATCTTATATGTTTTTGTTTTTGTGTCTTCATTGTTCTCTGATTGCTTAGGGACTACATAATGAGTATTGTTCAACAAATATTAGTACTATTTCAGAAAAAAAAGCATGATTGAAGTGAAGGTAACAAAAATTTCTGATATTTGATGGCCGACCAAAACATCTACCTGAATTTGGACGACTACGTGGTTACCATCATACCAATTCCATCTCTTCCCCCTCCCGTGACACGGTTTCACAATGTATTAATACTCCGTAATACCCTATTCTTTTTTAGTTGACTCAACTGAACTGAAGTTTCTCGAGTAAGTGAGACAAAAATGAAACTTGCTGAAGAAATTTTTGTAGGGTAAGGGTACGTAGTCTTGACCATTGGGTTACGGAAAAATTTATCTATAAAATCAGTTAAGAGACAAAAAGTTGGTACATTTTGCGTACCATTTTAAAAAAGTTGGTACCTTTTTCCCACTTTCTGCATCTTTCATAACTCTGGGTTTTGCAATCAACATTGTAGGTTAACTATATAGTACTTCAATGGCGGAAGTTGTTGCTAAATCAGCACTCTTTTCCTCAATTTCTCATCATTATAATCCTGATAAACCCCAAATTTACCCTGTCACATGCTCAATTTCACTCAAAAATAAACCTAATTTTGTGGATTCATCATCTCTCAAAACCCATTTTCGCGGCACGAAATTAGCTCTTCTTCCAGATCATCGTGATGATAATAAAAGGGGTAAATCTCAATCAATTGATGCCAAGGTTTGTCAATTTCATTTAACCCTAATTTTTAATTACTGTTAATTTTTTTTTGAATGATCCATCTTGTAATTTCTGCTTATCTGATCAAAATTATGGTTTAGTGAGTATGATTTATGTTTGTTTTTTTCTGGGTTTTTGATTCTGTCAATTTGTGATTATAATTATTGTGTTTTCTGGGTTTTTGTCAAGTGTTTGATCTAGGAATACCCTAAAAAAAAAAACTTTGAACACAAATTCTCCCCTGTGACGGTCATAAAGCGTAGGAGTAGCCAATGATTTGTCTTTTCATCTTCCCAAGTCAAATTCTCGCTTGTGACGATCAAATGAATACGGAGTAGTCCAGTTTTTTAGCTGCACAGGTCGAACTCTTGCTTGTGACGGGTCAAATAACTTGGATAAGACAAACGGGGCGCAGAAGGAGTAGAAAATGATTCGTCTTTCATCTTCACAAGTCACATTCTCGCTTGTGACGGTTTGAAAACTTGGCTCGACATAGAGTGGAAGTAACACAGATGGTGTTTATTCAACTGTAACTGTTCGTGCATGATGTAGTCAAATAATGCATGATGTAACTGTTGAAACTGCTGTTCCACATATTCTTGATGGAGCTGAGGGAAGAAATCGTGTTTCTTTTTTCTTGATGTAATGGTGAAGTGTTTTCGAGATTATGTGCTTTCATGGAGCATTGCTAAAGTATAGCAGCGTGATTCGATTTTTTTGGGTGTGTGTACAGATTGGTCTTAGCATTGGTAAATCGCAAGGATGGTGGGAGAAAGGACTTCAACCAAATATGAAAGAAATAAGTTGCACTGAAGACCTAGTGAACTCGTTACTCAAAGCAGGACATCAGCTGGTCGTCGTTGATTTTTTCTCTCCTGGATGCGGAGGATGCAAAGCTCTCCATCCCAAGGTATCACTTTGTGTCCAAAAGTTGAATGATTTGAGTTGACGAAGATTGATGATTTGGGTTCGTATGCAGATATGTCAGCTGGCTGAGATGAATCCTGATGTTCAGTTTCTCCAAGTCAATTACGAGGAGCATAAATCAATGTGTTATAGCCTTAATGTTCACGTTCTTCCCTTCTTCCGTTTTTACAGAGGTTCTGAAGGTCGCGTGTGTAGCTTCAGTTGTACCAATGCAACAGTGAGTTTGCATTTCTGTAACTTTTCTCCATTTTTATTCCTTCAAGAATGTTTGCCTGTTTGGGTTGTGGATAGGTATGAATTTTAGCCCGACTGATCACAGATCAAGAAGTTTAAAGATGCTCTAGCCAAGTACAGCCCGGCAAGGTGCAGCCTTGGACCGACAAAGGGTCTAGAAGAGAAGGAGCTTCTTGCTCTAGCATCCAACAACGACCTTTCCTTCACCTACACACCAAACCCCGTCAATCCTGAATCCTTTCCCGTACACCAGGAGGAGGATGCAGAAGCAAAAGTTGCAGGAAAATCTCCATCTTACAGCGGAGACAGAACCTTGGTCAGTGCCGGGAGATGAATTTTAGTGTCTCCACAGCAAAACTCGGTTAAACATATGTACAGTGGTGTGTACTTAGGTGTACTAATAGATGAAAACATCGACAGGCGTTTGCTGGGGCGGTTTTTTACAGTCCAAGCATGCCTGTGCCCTGTACAAAAGGCTACAGGGAACTGATTTGGGTGCTACTGTGTGTAATAAGTGGTGCACATCAGGGAGAATCTGTGTGCCTCATATCGGTTTGTTGTTGTAATCGATAACCAATCTGGTAACGTGATTATATTATCAGTCGTCTCGTCTGTTGATGTTTGTCGTGGTTGTAACAGCAGCTATGGAATCGATATTTGGGTTGAATTATTTCGCAAATTAGTTAGTTAAAAATCAGTTCCTTTACCAGTTAGAGGATTATACAATCAGTTGTACATAGCTCTATGTACAACTGGTTTTAAGATCTTGAGATTTATTACAAAGATTTTGAGTTTTGCTATAAAATTTATGAGCTTTAGTGTAAAGTTGTCGGGTTAAATAATATAAATGTTCAAGCTCAAAAACTTACAACTTAGCTCAGAAACTTTTTTAAGCTCAATAAATATACACAAAAACTCAAAAATTTACACCTGGTTGTACAATGCTACTGTACAACTAGGTGTATAATCCTATTTTTCCTTTACTACAGCAAAGTTTATTACTCCTTCCATTCAAATCCAAAGGATACGTTTGTTTTTTTCACACTTGTCGATACACGTTATAACTGTCAATATCTTTTGTTTTACATTAATTAAAAATTATAAAAAATCGATATTCTTAATCTACTCACAAAGACGGATCAACCAAGACGAATATAGTTATACTACCTCCGTCCCACTAAGATTGTCTCGTATTCCTTTTTGGGTATGTTCTTAAAGATTGTCTCATTTCTCAACTTTTCTTTTTAATCCATTCTTTTTTACAACTTCGTCTCTACTCAGACAAAGTATTTACCATTTTGTCATTCCATTAATCCACACCACCCTATAAAGTAGCCATAATTGCCTGTATACTCCTTCATTACACAACTTTTTTAATTATTGTGCAAAAGTAAATGGGACAATCATTTTAAAACGTAAGGAGTATTTAGTTTGATACTTCATATATATACTCTGTATTTGATTAATTTTATATTTTTCGACAAATAATATCGTCACAGAATTTGTCAAAAACAAAAACAAAACAAACATTGGTGGCGTCGACAAGGTCAAAGAAAATGCGATAAAATCGTATAGGTGACAAATTGACAACGTTGGCTAAGTTATAGTCATGTAGTAAGTAGGAGGAATATTTAATTAATTAATTAATTAATTAAGATTATCCAAACTGGTTTGTTGTTGGTCCTATCCACTCCACTCCAATAATTACAACCAATCGCATATCCGTCACAAGTTTATAACGGATCAAATATTATTTATGTGGGTAGATAATAAGACAAAATATATTACAATTTTTTTAGATATTTGGCTTTTATCTTATCTGTCCATATGAATAATATTTTATCTGTCGCATACTTATGAGTTATGACAGATATGTCCACCCCAAGTTAAAATTTGTGCAATAATTACACAAAATCTTGGGAGAGACGGTCTCTCAATAACTTATTGAGAGACCATTCTTCAGTACCACTCTATGTACCATTCGTACTCTTAAATGATAACTTTATTTTATACCTGTTTTTATAACAAGCGTAACATCTTCATATTTGTATACTCATTTATGTTAATCGTACCTACATCTATTAGGTTTGATACCGTTGTTACTTTCATTTGTACTCAGTCTCTCAGTAAAGTTAATGAGAAACCGTCTCTCAGTAAACTTTCTCCAATAATTAAACTTGTAGATAGAGTAGGTTGTTTTCATCCACTTGTATCACTATTACTCCCATGACTCACCATCATTATTGACTCAATATCTCATCATTTACAATTTTGATTCTCAAAAAAAAAAAACATTTTTTATTTTTATAATTAATTAATTGAGAATATATTACTCCATTACACTATTTGGATTTATACTAAAAAAAAAAAAGAAAATATAATACATATTTGACTGTGTTATTTTAAATTAATACGGAGTAATATAATGGAATCTTTTGCCTTTCGGTATTAAAAAATTGTCGCTTTTTCGTGTAGATTTAGCTCAATTCGTCATTGTTGGTCATTTATTTCACTCATCATCCATTCATTTTAGGTTTTTATTCATTGATTTAAATCAGATGGGTGAATATTTAGTTACTAACTTACTGTAGTAACTAAATTCAACTCCCTTCAAGAGCGATCTTGTGAGACTATGCTTTCTATACTTTGAATCTATCAATTTTTTAAGGATGACTAACTTAGTGTACATGATTTGCAGACTATCATGTATATCCGAGATTTATCTAACACACAGTACCACAAAATCTTGGAAAAGACGGTCTCTCAATAACTTATTGAGAGACCATTATTCAGTACAACTCTATGTATTATTCGTACCTTTAAATGACAACTTTGTTTTGTACTTGTTTTTATAATAAGCCTACCATTTTATATTTGTATACTCTTTTATGTTAATCGTACCTACTTCTATTAGGTTTGGTATCATTGTTACTTCCATTTGTACTTGGTCTCTCAGTAAAGTTAATGAGAGACCGTCTCTCAGGAGACCTTCTCGACACCTAAAATAATCCATAAAAATATAAAAAAGATTGAGCATACCAATAGTCCAATAGCTTACCAATTGGTCTAAAAGGTGACTCTTTCATTACTCAAAGGGAGGCACACTTTACTTTACTACTTGAAGGACACACCAAGACCCTACAATGAAATGGTCAAATTTGGAGCATCTCTTTGTTCTCTTACCTTTTTTTGGAGCACTTGTGTGTTGTGACACCACCCACTCACACTCACACTCACACACACTCAAAATCACTCATCTCATACCTATAACAGTCGATCTTCCTTACAACAGACATATTTCACAACATTAAAACAGATCAAATATACCCAACTGTGATGTAAGTTTGTCTTATCTCACATATTTGACCCGTCATAAACTTAAGACTGATATTCCCGTCACAATCAAGAATTTGCGTAAATATAATTAATGTGGTGAGTGTGCAACCTCTAGTAAGACATTTTCAACAATTTGAGTACTCCTTTGGTTTGTTTAAATGACACTTTACTCTTTTTGAAATGAGGTACTAGTACTTTGGAGTAGAGGTCGACATAGGGGGCGGTTAGTGCGGGTCGAGCCGGGCCAATCACGAGTTATTATGATGAGTCATGGTCAGTGCTGGGAATGAGGTGGGTCAGGTCGGGTCAAGCACTCATAAAATCTGGCATGAGTTTGATCACATGTAGGATTACTGATTTAATTTTTAAATATTTTGATGGCCGTTGGCGGGTGTGGTGGAATTGAAGTCATAACGACAAATATAATGTTGAACCTCGTCGTGATAAATGAACTATACAAAAGGGAATTTTTGAAATTCAAAATTCGAACACAACCATTCAAACTTTAACCGTCAAATATTTTAAACATTAAGTGGTAAGATAACCCAGGTTTAAACCTGGATTATCGTTTATATAACGGATCAAAAAATAAAGCTGAAGTATCTATTTTAAGAGTCGAGTACAAAATAACATTGTGAAAGATAATAGAGGGGTGGGACATGAGGCAAAACTTCAAATTCACGTTTGTGACGTGTAGAGTACATATTTGTCTTAAGTTTGTTACTTTAGAGAGTAATTTAAAACGGTACAAATAATATATCTACACGGTTTAAATAGAAGATAAATTATACTCATACTCATTAGTCATTTATTACTCAATAACGTATATCTAATTGTTTTTGTATTAAAGTTCAAGGAATGAATAATGAGAAAATTTGGATTACACAAAATTCATTTGCACAATACACTGAAAAAAATTTAAATTTACGACAAAAAGGGAAATAGATTATTGGTATTTTGAAAAATAAATAAATAAAGTATGCCATATTTTGATGGCAAATTCTTATTTATGGCAAAAAATATTCGTTACAAAGTTATGATGAGTCAAATAATATTCACTTGAGTAGGTAGATAAAGACAAATAATTTGTTACTCTCTAAGTTTGTTTTATCTAATAAATTTACATTTAATTGTTTGCATTTGTATTTTTTTATAGTTGTCAATGCACGTTTTCTTTTGTCTATATCTTTAGTTACGTATTTCTAAAAATTACTCCGTATAAAATTTTGATATTATCTTATACAGATCCCACACGACTGTATTTTACCTTATACAGAGTGAGTATATTAAAAGTTACGTTGACGATTTTATTTACTTATAAATAGTATCTGAAAAGTAAATACTCCCTCTCATCCATTCAATCCTTGACATTGGAGGGTTTCACAACTTTTAAGAAAAGTGGTAAGAGTAAGGATATTATTGGTAAATCAAATGGTTTTATGGGTCCACCAAACTTAAAGAAGGAAAAAGTAGTGCGACATTTTGTGTAAACAGAGTAAGGATATAAGGATTATAAGGTAAATTGTTTTGCCAAAAAAGAACGTAAAGAATTGATTGGATTGTCCATTTATAGTACACAAAATCTTGGGAGAGACCGTCTCTCAATAATTTATTGAGAGACCACTCTTCAATACCACTCTATGTTCTATTCGTACCTTTAAACGACAACTTTGTTTTGTACATGTTTTTATAAGAAACGTACCCTCTTTATATTTGTATACTCTTTTATGTTAATCGTTACTTTCATTTGTACTTAGTCTCTCAGTAAAGTTAATGAGATGCCGTCTTTCAGGAGACCTATTCTTTATAGTAAGTGTAAGGAATTGAATGGATGAGAGGGAGTACAAATAATCAAATGAAACGGGTGAAGTATTATACTGTACTATCATTTGAGCCGTTATTAATTTGTGACAGATATATGGGTGATGGAGTAGACAGTATCCAGAACCACTCCCACCCACTTTCGTAAATTCCGCCCCACAAACACACATAAACACACACATACACACACTCCCTCTCTCCCACTTCATGCTCTTCTTTTCATACAAATCCATATAAAAATCACTCACCCACTCCCTCATTTTTCCTCATACTTTCAATTTCTCCAAAAAAGTTGCAAACTTTCGGTTACCCAATTCAAAAAATAATAACTCAAATCAATCCATCAATCATGGTGAACGATTTCATGGTGTGTGTAGACCGTATAATTGCATCAGCTTGCTCACACCATCCTCCTCCTCCTACTCATGATCATCAACCTCCTGCTCTTCCTCCTCCTCCTCCTCCTCAAATTCTGGATAATCAAAATGCTACCATTTCTTCATCTTCATGTTCTTCAAGTTCAGTAACAGTAGCAGCAGCAGCAGCAGCAGCAGATTCATCTTGTTGTTTAGTTCAGAAAGAGGTGAAGGAGTGTAGGATTTGTCAGGAAGAAGATGATGATTTCAACTTGGAATCTCCTTGTGCTTGTAATGGCACTTTAAAGGTTCAATCTTTATCCCTTTTTTTTTGTTGATTTCTGATGTGGGTTTTTGCTAAAATGTTGCTAAAATCAATGACGGGTCAAATAATACCACTTGCTCACAAAAGGAGCCCCAAATGAGTATTATTTGACCCGGATATTCCCGTCACACACAAGAATTTGTGGTTTAAGCATGTGGGTAATTGTTTCTTTCTAATTTGAGTGATGGGTTTCTTCCCCAATTTGTTGGGTCAATGTTATTATGGAGTAATTAGTCTCTTGAAAGACGGTTTTATAATAAGAATTATACGGATTAAACCTGATGGTTCAGACTTGAAAAATCTCTGAAATGTCATGCTTTTTGTTGATTTCTGCCAAAATTTCTGGGTCAATGTAACTATGGAGGAGTATTTAATCACTAAAATCACATGTTTGTGTTGATTTCTCATGTGTGTTTTTGCAACAAGCATGTGCCCAGCCTAGCTATTAATAAAATGGAGCGTATTTGACCCGTTTTATTCCTAAGATGATCGTTCAAGAGAAACCTAACTGGTTGCTGAAATGTGGGTACACGCTAGAAAAATCGTTACAATTATGATTGTTTTGTAGATAGGGTTATCAACTACCTTCAATTAATTTGCTGGTGGGTTAGGTTGATTAGTTCTTCTTCTTTTTGATTCTCGATCATTTGTTTACCTTTATCACAAAGACGAAACCTTTTCTTGCTATTGCTTTTGGATGGATAATGGATTGGATTGGATATACTCTATTTAATGCCATGAAACCGAAAGTTGAGAGCAAGTGAGGGCACCCTTAATTGAATGAGTAAACTATTGACGGAGGCGACTATGACAGATTCCGAATGGGTTTGAGGCATTGAGTGTATTTGCAAGTCGGATTTGGATAATACTTCTTTTTGTTGAGTTGGACAATCTTTAACGATAAGATCGGATGAATGTAGTATTATAAAAGTAGTACTACTACTACTAAGTAGTTTGGTCAAATGTCTAGTTGTCTTCTACCCCTCATTGCCTCATCCATATCCTTGTGCTATTACCTTATGCTTCGCTATCGAGCATTGACCTACACGAATTATTGATCTCTTTCATGTGGCCAATAATGAGGATACTTGGTTTTCGTCATGCGAAAAACTTAAACTAATCGAATGTACATTTGTGTGAACAGTTTGCTCATAGGAAGTGCATTCAGAAATGGTGCAACAAAAAGGGTGATATCACCTGTGAGATATGCAGTCAGGTCTGAATCATACACTCCCGCTGTATCGTTTTACTTCTCTGGTTGTTTCCGCAGCAAAATAAAAAAAACCCGGATAGTCAAGTGTCTGATATGATTGTATGTTTCAAACGATCTGATTTTTGTAGGTCTTTACACCCAATTACTCAGCTCCCCCACCAACCTCGAGTCCTGATGTCATGGCCGTTGATTTAAGGTAATGTTCTTCTTGTTTTCGTTATGGCTGTTATAAGTTTAAATTTGTTGAGTCTCGACTCTCGACCATGACGTTAAGGTTTTGGTTGAATGGTCCATCCGTTCATCTATCATGTATCATGGTATCAGAGCCAGCGTGAGTTCGAATCCTAAAAATGATGAGATTGCCATTCCTGTAACTCCATAATCTTCGAGTAATGAATTGTTTATACTGTTGCAGGCAAGCATGGGGTCATCCTTACGGTTTCCACGACCATAATCTATTGGCTTTAGCTGAGGCTGAGCGTCGTTTACTGGAATCTGAGTACGATGATTATGCTGTTGCAACCGCTGGCAATGTCACATGTCTACGCTCCATCGCTATCATTGTACAACTTTTTTTCTACTATGATTTGTTGCTTCAGTTGCATTGAATTACAATATCTTTTTCCTTTTGTATCCCCTCCTCTAAAGCTTCGACTTTGAATGTTCACCATTTTTCAGTTGATGTTTATCTTGATGATCCACCAAGTTCTGATGATCACTAGAGATTTCGGACTTATGCAGGGCTACTCGGCTTTTCTCAATGTATGTTTCGCAACAACTCTACTAAATTCATAATCGTTATACACTCGTTTAATACTAATCCTGTTTTTATTGATGCAGTTTCAGGTTTCGATCCTGCAACTTGCTGGATTTCTTCTTCCATGCTACGTCTTGGGTCGTTCTTGGTACATTTTACATACCCGACGAAGGCGACAGGTTAGTTTTACTTTTACATTCTTCCTTCAGGATTTTCATCCATTTGTTTCTGAAACACAGTAGATTTTTCAAACGAAATTACTCGACAGAAATTGATGATTAGTTGCTTTCTTGGTTTTCAGGGCTGATCCGGGCGATTCCTAATCAAATTTAACCCAACAAATCCGGCCACAACATTAATCTTTCAGAAGACTCAAAGAGTCGAGAGGGTAATTAACTGGGGAGGACCGATGACTCCTTGTTTCTTTGGCTAGCGCGATTTAGATGTTTTGAATTATGCGAAAAATGTATATGGAAAACGGGATTCATGAGAAGTGGGACTCAGAGTTGAGTCGGGATTAACTGTAAATTGGTGGTATGAATCGGAGAAATGGATAGTAATAGTAGTTGTAGAATCCTGATTCGGGTTGTAAGCAAATGTTGTTAGTCCTGTGATTAATGCTGCTGGTTACCATTTAATTTCTTTTCAAAAGTTCGGTTTTATTGTTACTGTTAAGAGCTTATCGCCCTAATGTAGCGGCTGCATGTTCCTCGTCATAAAAAAAATTATGAGGGTCAATAAAGTTAACATTGAACTTAGACTACTCTTTCCGTCTCAGTCTTGATATATCGTAATGTAACCTGTCGCGCCTTAATAAGCCCATTATTTTGACCTGAGCTAGCTTTGGTTCTGTCGTCGAAGCCCAAACCAAACCGGATCAGACTGATACTGGCTCGGTCCAAGAAGAGCAATGTGGGCCCCAGAATATGACTGACAAAATAATCCAAAACTAGTGTACTAACCCCTGAACCTGAAACCAAAACTCCAATAATACAGACACAAGATTTACCAGAAAGTGTACAGGAATACAGGATAGATAAACAAACAGACAAAAAATTGCATCAGATTGAGAAGAAGAAGAGCCCAATATTGTACTCACTCTACTTACGCCATGTTCTTTTTAACTTATATTCAGTCAGTTTCAGTTCATTTTAGTTCAGTTCAGTTCAGCTCCAGGAGACATATTTTGTCTCTGTATTTCAGTCAGTTTCAGTTCAGCTCAACTCTAGGAGACATATTTTGTCTCTATATTTCAGTCAGTTTCAGTTAAATTAAGTTTAGTTAAGTTCAGTCAGTTTTAGTCCAAAAGAACAAGGCCTTGACAATATACCTCTTCTCCTCTATTCGAATCCAAAAAGTACGTTTACTTTTTCACACTTGTCCAGACACGTTTTACACCGTCAATATCTTTCATTTTATATTAATAAAAATTGTAAAAATTCGATATTCTTAATCCACTCATAAAGACGAATTAAACAAGATCTCACGTGACTGTATTTTCTCTTATAGATTGTCGTGAATATTAACGATTCTCTTGAGTTGTGAATAATGTCCAAAATGAAAGTGTACCCTTTGGATTTGAACGGAGAGAGTAACATACAATAGACAAGCTCCATCACACAATTTCGTCTACAAATGAGACGGTGACGGGTCAAATACATCAATTACTCCGTACATGGTTAAATAAAAACAAATCATGACGAGTAAAATTTTATTTACCATACGAGTTGAATTGAGCTGAAAAGAAGTTGAAAATAACGTGACTGTATTGGGTATTTTGTAGTAGTTTCTGAAATTCCATCATATCATAGAGTAAGACTCTGTTCTTTTGAACTGAAACTGACTGAATTTAACTTAATTGAACTTAATTTAACTGAAACTGAATGAAATATAAAGACAAAATATGCCTCCTGGAACTGAACTGAACTGAAACTGACTGAATATAAGTCTAAAAGAACAGGGTCTAATTTCTTTTCATGGTTGTATATTAGCTGTCATATTTGGATTGATGGATAGATACCTGATGATGTTTTATTTTATTTAGGTTAATCATGTTTTATTTTTAGGTTATTAATCATTCAAATTTGACCCCTTTATTATACATAACAACACTATATAATAATGTCAAATGAAAATTTAGGAATTTGAAAAAAAATCACAATCTTTAATATTTTATTTTACGAGTAAGTCTAATAAGATACGATTTCTCATTAATTTTATTATTGAGAGACCAATAAAGTGATATTTTTATTTTAATCCTTTATTGCAAATTACTCGGTATCAACAAAAAAACTATCGCCAGGAAAAAAAAATTATACACCTGGTTGTACAATAGGTAAAGTTGTTGAGCTTTTGTATATTTTTACTGAGCTTGTAAAAATTTCTGAGCTGAGTTGCTAAGTTTTTGAGTTCAAACATTTATTTGATTTAACTCGACAACTTTACACTAAAGCTCGGAAAATTTACAGTAAAACTCGAAACCTTTGTGATAAAGCTCGAAATTTTAAAATCAGTTGTACATATAACTATGTACAACTGGTTGTATAATCCTCCTATTGAAATTTCATCTACGGAAAAAAAAACTCGATTTTTTTATATTTCAAAATAACCGGAACTATTATTTGCCGTCGACACTTTATTTCACGACGTTAATTAAGTAAAATGACGACTTTACCCCTGTAATTAATTATCGAAATATAATACTTCTATTACATTTAAATTTTAAAGATTATCAATTTATTAAAACGTTGAACGGAGTAATCGATTTTAAATATAAACTCAGGTCATAAATTCTTTGACCTTCCAAATTTTCCCCCCTTCTTTATTTGAAGCATTCATTTCAGCTATATACCCAGATAAAATACAAGTACTTCTTCATCAATTCAACCCTTTTCTGCCCAAAATTTATTAAATTTATTCTTATTATAAATAAATAAATAAAAACTAAAATTCTGGCTTTTGCTTGAAAATTGTAAATTGCGTTCATAACTGACCAAGTTGCTAATAAAGTTTCAACCTTTAACAAAATTCAACCCAAAATTTTGTATCTTTCTGCCTTTTTTTCCTCTGTTTTTCCCCTGCTTTTAAGTGAGTTTTTTTTTATTGGAAGATAAAAAAATAAAGGGTATATTACTACTTCACTACACAAAGTCTTCACCTTTCTTCCCAAATTCAGCCTATGATTTCCATGTAAGTTTATTTTTACATATGTTTTTTTAATTATAATTAATCAAGTTTTTTTTTTTAATTAATTGATTTTCTAGTTTTGTTTTTTTTTTGTTTTGTTGAGAATTTGCATGCATGATTAATTGATTATATAATTCCTAGATGGATTAATTTATTTTGAGAAAAGTTTGAATCTTTGTACTCTCCCCGTTCATTATTTTTCGCCCCATTTAATTATTATTTGTGAGAAGTATTTTAATGAAATTAGCCAAAAAAAAAAGAAAAAAAAAGTGAGTGTGTTCATCTAAGATTATATCAAGATGATTAATTATAGTAGTATTTGACTATTTGTGTAGTTAATTTTGAGTTAAAATTTGCAAATGAAATTGTTCTTAGTGTGAGAGTAGATGTTTTTTTTTTTGGAGGGTTAGTCTCCCTTGTGACGTACATATCCGTCTCAAGAATATGCCCGTCTTAGACAAGAATTTGTGTTCCGGGTTTGTTGATACTAGACATATGGGTTTTGTACTTTGTCTCATCCATTTACCCGTCTTAAACAAGAATTTGTGTTCGAGGGTTTAGTTGCTTACTAATTTGAGTGAGTAGTAGTACTCTTATAGTAGGTGTTTTAATGGTAAGTACCCAGAAAAGTTAATTGATTTGAAGTGCATGTAGGTGAATGTAATGTAATGTACCCCCATTAATGGAATTCAATTCATTGGCACAATCATTTTATCAGGAGTACTTAGTTTTTAATCGTATTTTGAGACCGTCTCATGTGAGAATTTTTGCATTAGTAATGTATGTGTGTTTTTTTTGGGGGTTGCTATTATTGTTTGGTGAGATTGATTGTGCTGTGCATGCTTGGTGATTGTCTGTTTGAGTGGTCCTGAACCTGAAAACAAGCTAAACAACAAGTAGTACTACTACTACTACTACGAAATTACCGTGTTCTGAATTCGTTATGAAGAGTTGTACACTTTGAAGTAATGTAGTAGTAAAATTTCCCAATTTCCGGTAAAAAAAGTTAACTTTTTTGCTTCTTATATCGTGAAGTAGTCATTGATCAGTTTGAGTCTCCTCGAAAAGATGAAAACCCGTCTATGTTTAAGGCTCATACACCACGCCGTAGTCTTTTGTGGCATTGGGGCAATGTTGTATTTTTGGTAGTAGGTGTGTTATTCATCTCCGGTTTTGTAAGCAATTATTATGGTGAAGTTTTCATCTATGACCGGATTCTTATTATGTCACGAGCTGATGAATGTGTATTATAAGTTAGTATAAGTATAGATAGGTTGGCATGGGCCGAGTCATAATTTTCTATATGGCTTGGTCTGAAAGTTGTACTCGGTATCATTAAATTTATGTAGATTTGCATCATTGCATGGCTGCTGCTTGCGACGTTGGATGTTTCCTTAGTCAACATCAATGTAATTGTCGAAATTAATAAGTAGGAAATGTAGGCCGTGTTTCTTGGTTAGTACCGACAATGGCCTGTCATCAGGGACTTCATTTTCAAGATGTTTTACTCTTTCTTCACTCCATTGGAATGCTAAGGCTTGCTTGATTATGGTATTTTAATACTCGTTCCCAAGTCTTCGTTTATTTGGTTCAGTAGTTTAATAGTCGTTCCAAGTCTTCGTTTATTTTAATAGTCGGTCCAAGTCTTCGTTCCAAGATGTCCAACTATCGCCTTAGGATTTTGGTTGAGTTGGTTTCTCGACAATATTGCAGCTTTTGGAACGATGAAATGTTTTTTAATGCATGTTTTTCTGATCTTTTCTGATTCCTGATTCTCGAACCATCACCTTCAGGTTTCAGTTGAGTTTGAGTTGATTCTTTGAAAATATTGTAGCTTTTGGCACGATGAAGTTTTCAGTGCATGTTAAACGATGAAGTTTTCTTGTTCTCGTTTATTTCAGTGATGCAAGGGAAGGGTAATAGAACTGCGAAATGACTGAACTGAAGAGGAGTGTTAGGTCTGTTGACCAGGAGAATCTTACATCGTCATCATCCAAGTGTCAAAAGATCGATATATCAATGTCTAGCAAGGTTTGTTCTTCAACCACCATTCACTTACGTATGTTTTGAGCCTTCGGACTGACTCATCATGTTTCCATGGAAACAGGAAAGAAAAGAGAAACTCGGTGAAAAGATCACCGTCCTTCAGCAGCTCGTGTCACCTTATGGCAAGGTACATACATTCAAATATACTGTACAACCCATGTTAATCTTCTTAGTACTTTCTGACTGTTGTTTATTCGCGCGAGCTACCTGTGTAAATTTCTGATGCAGACTGATACGGCGTCTGTCCTGTCAGAAGCATTGGAATACATCAGCTTTCTACACGAGCAAGTAAAGGTCTTGAGTGCTCCATACCTCTATAATACACCAGTCACAAATATGGAGGTGAGTTTCGATATTCTGGCTTGACATATGAATAATAATGTGAGTTGAATGAACTGATGTTGTTGTTGCAGGGTGCGGGACATTATAGCTTAAGAGGGAAAGGGTTGTGTCTTTTACCAGTCGCGCACGCAGATGGATTGGCTAGGAACAATGGTGCAGATATTTGGGCACCTATCAAAACCGCTTCCCCTTCCCCAAGGTCGTTCTAGTAGCTCTCTCACATCATCATCATCACTAATGCAATAATAAGTTCTCTCTCTCTAACTACTCGACCCCCATCGCCTGCAATAACTCCATTATTGAGTCGTTGTTTGGAGGCCAGTGGTCGAGGACTGTCGATGAAGAATGTAAAGTTACTCCATTTTTTCACTTGTAAAACCTTTTGTGTATGTAATTCTGTAACTCCTTCACTTCTTTGGTATCAGAAGCACGTGAATGACAAATGATTTGTCTGTCTGTCTGTCTTTATCAGATATTTGACCCGTCACAAGTCTATATTATACTGTACTTAGTATTGTTGTAGGGTATTGCATCACATCATTAGCTACCCTACCCCACCTATTGAATCTTTTGTGTGATTTTGATGTAAATGAGCAAATGCTCGAAGATGTTGACTGCCTGCAGACGCGTATCAGATTCGCGTTTCTGTTATCTGTTGTCCTTTGATTAAAATATAGTACTGTATCGATTTAGGTAAGGTAAGGGATGGTGGTCGTTCATGAGTTTACATCTACTGTATTATTGTTTCCTTCAACTTCCAGTCACAGCAAACCCCATCATTTTGTGTCACTAAAGTCATTTCATTTCTTTGTCACTTATTAACTCATCTTTGTACTATACAATGTCATTAAATGAGTAATTAACAAATAATGCCAAATTTGCTACTCTTGATATAACAAAAGGAGTCACAAGATTCGAATTTTGATCTTATATGCATTATATATAAATCTTTCATGGTTTTACCGACTAAGTTACTTGAAATCTATTGCTCGTTAGTGTAAATATGTGTGTAATAACCGAAGAGAAAAGATGTACGGAGTATGGTTTAAGTACATTGTGTGAAATTGACCATCCCTACTTCCCGTATTATGTTGAATTACCATTGCGACAGACGACAGTGTCATCAGTAAGTCTCTATTGCTAGGTCACTAGGTGAACAACCTAATAACACTGACTGAATTCTGCTTCACAATAATAGGAAAAAAACCAACATCGAAACCATAAAGATAAAAAATTCTTTTCAAATAATTCTCAACAAAAATATATAATTGAAAATTTTTCACTACAACGTAACATAGCTATTGTTTCAACATGATCGTACATCAAAAACATAACAACTCATAATAATAGACAACGAAATAAACACAAATTCTGATCTAATGTGAGACAGTTTCATGAAGAAGACAATGAAAATTTTCACTACAACGTAACAGAGCTATTGTTTCAACATGAACGTACATCTATAACGAAAATAAAAAAACATAACAACAACTCATAATACTCGGTAATTAATAAACAACGAATTTAAACACGAGTTTTGATCTGATGTGAGACAGTTTCATCACGAAGAAGACGATGATTTGTTGTTGTTGTTGTTGTTCTTGTTTTTATGATTAGGGCAAAACTCAAAACTAGACTCATTATCCATCCTATCCAACACAAAATGAGCAAGAACACCATTACTCTCAACCAAATTCTCCCTACACAAAAACTCCTCACTCGAAACCCTTTGAGGTTCCAAGTTATAATCATGAACAAACACATGTGTCTTCCCAATCTTCGCACTCGATTTCTTGTTCCTAGAGAGCACACTGGACGTGAAAATGGATGACATTCGCCCCGGGGCTGTGTCCCAGTGGCCCCGGGGCCCGTCCACCAGGATCACGTCCCAGTCGACTTCGTAGAATTGGTTTGGTAGGTCGTTGAGCCCGAGTTTGCACTCCGAGAAGAGTAGGTTTTGAACCGGTCTACACTCGTTCTTTGATTGTTCTTTTACCGATGTTATTAACTCTTTGTATTCGATTTGTTTTGTTGTGTATTGTACGTCGTATGCTTCTATTTGCGGGTGCTTCTCCTCCATGTACGCCGCATAATACCTAACAATGTAGTAATAGTTATATTGACATAGTGAAGAAAAAAGATATTACGACGAAGTATCAAAATATTGCCTCGAAGACTGTAAAAAGTCGGATATTATCATTGGTAGAACACCATTTCAACTAAAATCGTATTTTAAGGTATAAGAATTAGGGTTATTTCATGACAATAATACCAACTATAAGGGGGCTTCTTAGAATAATCCCACCTATACGTAATCTCGTTTTAATATGAACTATATGCCTTCATTAATCTCATTTCGCTATGGACAAAATTATGACCTGCTATTACCGGTAATAGTGACCGGTTATGACTTTCTAGGATCCTTGAGTGTTCCGTCGTCGTTCATGAAAGTCAAAACAACAATAAAATTAAAGCATTTTTTTCATGGCTTCTATAATACTAATCGGAAAAAACAAATGCAAGATGAATTTTGGGAAGATTTTAAAAAAATTTAACCAATAGCCGAAACTGAAGAGGAAGGTTCAACCGGTTTTCTAGGTAACCGGTCACCTATATCAATGAGAGATTAATGAAGGCGTAGTTCATATTAAAACGAGATTACGTATAGTTGAGATTAATCTAAGAAACCCCCTTATAGTTGGTATTATTGTCATGAAATAACCCTAAGAATTATTGTTAATTTGGCTTGTTAGTCCACGATTTTGGTTGAGACGGTCTTTTAATATATACGCATGCATCCATGCATGCAAATATGCAATTACGTAAACTAATTTTGAACAAAAACGACCATGCATGCATGCATTAATGAGAAACTGTCTCTTTTTGTTCGTTAATTACCTGTTTTCGTCGATGAAGACGGTTCGTCCAAGAGTATTAAGAGCACGCCAAAGAAGGGTCTCATGAGTAAGCCCAAAAACAAGAAAATTACAAGGTTGAGGACACCTACGTAACACATCCGATATTAGCTTAAGATCATTAAAACCCATTTTTTCGGTTGTGTTAGCGTTTGATGAGTAATGTAGGAGTGTACTCGTCACATGTTTAGGCAATAACGGGTACCCTCCTCCTCCTGCAGCCGCCCCCACAGCGACCACAGTCGTGGTCGCAGTACTGGTGGCGGCTGCAGTGGTTCGGGTGTAGATTAGGGTTAGGAGGAAAATGAGGGTGAATAATGATAGGAATGCTAGTAGCCATAGTCTATTTGATGTGCCTTGTTTTAGGATGTATGGGTGTAGTAGGATTAGTTTTGTGTTGTTGTTATTGTTGTTGGTTTCTTTTGTGTTCTTCATATTTTTTTTTGGGAGAAATAATTAAAAGTGGAAAGGGGTTTGGGTTTGGGTTTTTCTTTTGGTTTGGAGATGTATTTATATATATATATATATAAATGTGAAATGATAAAAACATGCATGCATGCATGTACTCAATTTAATCTGTCTCAATCATTTGTTTATCTTCAATTCGATGATAGTAATACTGTTTAGATCACTTAGTCTGTATTAGTCATTTACTCTGTATTTCTTTATATTTGATGAAAACACGTAATATTCTTGACAAAATAATACAGAATAAAAGATAAATGAATGACTGAGACGGAAAGAAGAGGTGGAATTGAATGACCTAGAATAATAAAGGGTAGGAAGAGACTTGGAGTGAAAAAGAGGAGAGAGTTAGATAGTGAAGATGACATTGGAATGGAAAGTTGGAAACATTAATAGTTTATGGTTGTTGATTAATACTTTGTAGCTAGTTTAGTGACATGAGGATATAATGTTATTAGGGGTGTTCACTAGTCCAAACTCGGAACGGACTGGATTGACATGTGGACCGGCAATCTAAAAAATCCAAACCCAGAGACTAGACCCGTTAACAAAGAAACCTAGACCGGACCCTCTTAAGACTGAACCAGACTGTAAAAATACACTAAATTTGAATTTATTTTTTCGACTCGGAGACCGGATCGGTATGTGCCCCAGTTCGGAACGGACCGTACAGTCCAGACCACTTCTTGAACACCCCTAAATGTTATATGTATAGTAATCAAAGAACTAAATTAATTAAATATTTAAATTAACTCGATTAATTAAGAATTGAGTTTTTTTTCTTTTTGAAACCCTAGTTCTAGGTTGAATATTTGAAGCGGATTGTGTCATGATAGAGTAAGTCTCCTTTGTGACGGATATATTCGTCACAAATCGACGACGGGTCAAATATACCATTTGGTTAGAAGAGAGAAGGCTAGTGGTAGCACATGTCTTTTGTCTTTATCTAACTAAATGAATATTATTTGACCCGTCGCACAATTATAACGGATAGTGACGTTACAAACAAGAATTTGCCGTCATGATAAGAGTTGGGATCAGGGTGTGATGGTTAAAAAGAGTATTTAGGTCGAAATTAGGGTAATGGAAATTGTATTTACTAAATCTAATTAAGTTGGTTTCCTTAATCACATGCAATAGTGGAAATTGTTACCGTACTAATCAGAAAGAAGACTCATTTTGTTTCAGTACTTTAATCTATTTCAGTTCAGTTCAGTTTATTACTGTATTAATTTACTATGTAGTACAGTTATGTTTGACTAATTAGCAGCACATACAGAGCTAATTACCAATGGTGGAGTCATGATCAAAAGCTATTCAGCTGTCTATATATTGGGGGTACGAGTACTATTATTAGACTATATATTAGTTGCCCCGTCTTCTTCATTCCACTCTTATCGTAACTCTCTCTGTCTCGATCATTTACTTAACAATTGAGACAAACGAAGAAGAAATGGATGAAGGATCAGGACAAGAAGGAACCTTCTGCATGAACTCGTCACACACTGTACTTGTCTAGTCGGGAAAAGAAAAGCTTAATTTCTGTTTGTCTTAGTCAATCAGGGACTAAATTTAGTTCGGTTTAGTTGAACACGCGTTAAGTTGAATCAAGTTAAGGGCTCGCTTGGTTCACCATGGGAAGATGAAGTTACTGGGAACTTTATATTCACGTGAATTTGTATTTCATGGGAATTAAAAATATTGTTTGGTTGGCATGTGAGAAATGACTTTATGCGGGAAGTTCTACAACCAAGGGGGCTTGGTGATAACTTCCCCATTGTGGAGGAAGTGGAAGTTCCCGGGAAGTGACAATTCCCGGGAAATGGGCAACCAAACAACTCCCTGAAAATGCACTTTCTTGGAACTTGCACTTCCCGATAATTGGATGAGTAACCAAACGACCCCTAAGTTTCAACTTCCAGTTAAAGTCAAGTCAGATCAACCCCTGTAGTCAGAAACAGTATTAGGACCTAAGTACTAACATAGAGTAGACAATTCAGCATGCTTCAGCTTAGTTCAGTTTAATTTAGGTTACTTCATTCATTGATTCCAAGAGAACATGAGCTACGAATGACTTCTTTTCGACTGAAACAGAATTAATTGAACTAAAGTTGTACAGTACTAAACTGAATACAGAACTGAACTAAATCAAACCGAGTTAAGCTAAAATAATAGACACAGATGAATTGAACAGAGTCTAAACTTAACACAGGTGAATCGAACGAACTTGAGTTAACTAAACCGAACATGTCCAGATTTTGGGTCGGGTCGGGTCGGGTCTCAACCCACTTAAACCCAAAATCCCAAATCAAATCATCAATACTCCATAATTCTGCATCTCCAGATAAAATTGAATCAAAAAGATCCCAACTTTCGACTTCAATTCAACAAAGAGAGAGATGGGTAGTAGTAGTAGGGGTAGAATGATGTGCATAATGTTGATGTTAGTATCATCGGCAACAATGGCGGCAGTATCAAATGGACAAGAGTTGAGCTCTAATGAATGTGAGAAATTAGGGTTTACTGGTCTTGCCCTTTGCTCTGACTGTAAAACTTTGTCTGATTATGTTAAAGATCAAGGTTAATTTCTTTCATAGTTTTCATCTTTCTTTTTCTGGGTTCAATGTTGATTTCGATTTCATGTTGTTCCTTGTGTTTTGATCAATTTGGTTGATGGGTTTTTGGGGGAAATTTGATGGCAATTTGCAATTGAAATCAATTAGGGTTTATGATTCTGTGCTTTGTCAGAGTTTATCAATTGATGGGTTTGTTTGGTTGTAGTTTATCAATTAGGGTTTCATAGGTTTTGATCAAGCAATGCTTTTGATTATGTGTTTACTTGATGAATTTGTTTGACACAAGACGATATATCCGTCTCAAACTTATGACATACCACAAATGCCATAGGCCTAGGTTGGAGCAAAGGGCCATATTTGACCCGTTTTAATGTTAAGATGGATATATCCGTCACACCTAAAACGAACTGGTTTAACACAAATTCTTGTTCAAGGTGGATATATCCGTCTTGTGTTTTGGGTTTGATTTGAGTTGTAGGAGTAATACTGTTTTCATGCTGGAATAAAGTCTCCTGCTAGTCATGTAGGAGTAGGATGTATGAAAAGCGAGATCCCGACCATCCCGTATAGCTAGCCATTTTAGGTCTTGATAATGTAGCAAATTGTATGTGTTTGTAAGACCGTGTTCCATTTTGAAAGAAATGTTTGCTCCAAACTAAACAAATGACTTGTTTTAGACCGTAAATATATATAATGCTGAATGTTTTGTGATAGGTGTACATGTTTCAGACTTTCAGCCATAGCCGTGAATATATAATGCTTTGATTAGTAACGGTTTCTTATAAATACTACTGTACTCTTTTTTCAGAACTGGTATCAGAATGCTTACAGTGCTGCGTGGAGGATTCCGATGATTCAATGAGCAAGGTATCAAATTCTCATCCGAGGAAGTTCTTCAGAACTCTTGTTCTTTGGCTTTCCCGATCCTCCTGTCATTTTTTATTGGATCCATCGATGTTATATGGTCTTTTGGGAGAACATTAGCATTGATGTATTTAACAGTATGACTACAGGAACAACAAGCATCGGCCTGTACAGGTGACTGACTGACTAACTTCGAGGGTCAATGATGAGTATTAATGTAACAGGTTTCTTACGCTGGCGCTTTACTGGAAGTGTGCATGAGGAAACTGGTTTTTTACCCTGAAATCGTTGGATTCATCGAAGAAGAAAAGGAGAAATTTCCGTCTGTCAAAGTTCAATATTCTTTTAACTCGCCTCCTAAGATGATTATGCTGGATGATAATGGTGAACATGCCGAGACAATCAGGTTTGTTCTGCTGCAACATGAGTATATGATGACAGTAATGCAGACTCTGCAGATACGGAGTAACATCTTTTTTCCTTTTTTCTGCTTGTTTGTCATCAGAATCGACAATTGGAAACGGGAGCACATCCTGCAATTTCTACGAGGAAAGCTCAAATCCAAATCGGCAACAAGCTAAATCTGTTTAACTTCGATACGAATGCTAGTTTTGCTGTCCGGCCCCGTGCCTGGCTGTCTATGTATACTATGAATAGTTACTTTTATTGAAACTTTTTTTCTTTTTTGTCGAACTGATAATGCACTCAGTTGCATTACCATATCGAGAACTGGGGAGGGAGGATCGAACCTCAACCTCAGACCTAATGAATGGTAAAACTTGTTTTTATGAATGGTAGTAAAAACTTGTTCATTGTTTTTTTTTACTGTGCCTGTCTCATCATCAGTGTTACAGGTTAGTTGGTTACTCCCAACTTACAAGAGGTGAAAAATTCTCCATACATTGGCTTGCACAGTTACACTACTACAAACTTACAATGTAAAACCGTGTTACAATAGAGTTTTTACTTAATTTCACTATCGATGTCACTGACCTTGGCAAAACCGACTTGACCAAATGACTTAGATTCGAATTTATCATCGAATATCAAACATTATCGTTCACCTATGACTTCATGAGTCACGATCAAGATAAAATGTACAAGTCGATTGTTTTTATACAAAAAACAATAACAAATATAGATCACGTTTGATACAACATTACCAGACTACAGGTAACAGATTTTACTATTTTACTAGCAGATTCGATTATCAAATTAAATTAACAAAATTAATAAAATTCATTTGATAATTAGCGGATTATATATTTATAATTTACTGTTAGAAAAGTTTATCATAACCCAAATAACCTAAAACTTAATTAATATGGAGTAATTTTTTTTTTGGGATATTCTACGTGGTACCCGTGTTTTTTCATTTTCTATGCGGTACCCCTCCTTTTAGTCAACATAACTTTAACTCGCGATAACTTATGGACACGGGTTCCAAAAAATGACGATATTTTCGCTAAAATCATTGTCTTTACTATAACCTTGATTTGAGATTTGATTTTTTGCAATTTCGAAACTTGTACTACGAGTTATGCTCAGTCAAATGCTTTTAAACGAATAAACTTTGACCGACCATAACTCTCTTTCCCGAGTTCCGAAAGCGATGATTTTTTTTCCAAACAGATCGGTTTTTAAGAGATCTTCAGTTTAAAATCAAAATCATCTCTTTTGGAATTCATAGCTAATAGTTATCGTAAGTCAAAGATATTTTGAACAAAATGAGGGGTGCCACGTAGAATATGAAAAAACACGAGGGTACTACGTAGAATATCTTTTTTTTTTATATTATTATTATTATTATTATTATTATTATCTTTTTTTTACGATAATCTCTCTGTATATGATATGAAACCGTGTCACATAATAACCGCTTTTTCTAATCTAATTAATTTTTCCTCATTTGAGACACAACCTTTTCTCTTGTGATTTCCCTCCTATGTCATATACTCTCCTATGTAGCCGCCGAACTCACTCACACACAAACACACACACAAAAACACCTGCCTCCTTCCTTAAACACCCGCCTCCCTCCATCCTCCTCCTTCCGCCATTCTTACATCTGGTAAAGCTTCCTATCTTCTTCTTCCTGCATTTCCATCTCTCTATCATCTCCCAATTCACCCTTTTTGCAATCAATTCCCATGTTTTCTTACACTGTTATTTCTTGGGGGTTTTGATGTAATGTATGAATTTGAGCTTTTTTTCCTTCTTGTTTTGGCTCATTCTTGTGAATTAACTTGTTCTTTTTGATGGGTTTGCTTTGTTTTTCCTTCTTGTTCAATGATTTTGCCTTTTTTTTGCTGTGATCCTGTAGTGTTTGTGTGTGTGTGACACTGTGACATGCATTAGAAAGGTGTAATACTGGAGGTACATGATTTCGATACCTATTTCGATTTTGATTCCGATTTCCCGGGTTAAATTTCGGGTTTTGCTTACTGAATGAGCTTGGTTGGGAGAGCTACCAGGGTTTTTTCAAGTTTTTGGTTGAAGTATTTGATTTTTTTTTTCCGTTCATACAATGAATATAAAAGGCAAACAAATGAACGGAACGGAGGGAGTAGTGATTAGTAATTCGCTGCCCTAATGATAAATTCTGACTTCGTCACTGGTTTTCTTGATTTGAAATTTGTTGGATTTTTATTGTTGTAGTAGGTTTTTTTGTCAGGGGAGTTTGGAATTATGTTGAGCAAGAAAAAAGATTAAAACTTGATTTGTTTTGTTGATTGATACCAGTGTTGTAGAGTAATGTTTTTGTGAGAAAATCTTAGATGGTACTTCAACTCATCGTTCATTGCACTATAAGAACGTCATCTCTCGTTATGTCGAGCAAGAAAATGGTCGAAACTTGAGTTATTTTGTTGATCGATATAATCTTTTAATGTTTTTGCAAAAAAATCTTAGATGGTAGTTCAACTCATAGTTCATTGCACTATAAGAACGACATCTCTCATTATGTTGATTTATTTTGTTGATTGATAATTGATATCAATTTTGTATTATGAGAAAATCTTAGATGGTAGTTCAACTCGTTGTTCATTGCACTATAAGAACGACATCTCTCGTTATGTTGAGCAAGAAAATGGTCGAAACTTTGATTTATTTTGTTGATTGATATAATGTTTTAATGTTTTTGTGAGAAAATCTTAGATGGTAGTTCAACTCATAGTTCATTGCACTATAAGAACGACATTCCTCATTATGTTGATTTATTTTGTTGATTGATAATTGATATCAATTTTGTATTATGAGAAAATCTTAGATGGTAGTTCAACTCGCCGTTCATTGTTCTTGCAATGGTTTTGCGATGGTTGTGTTGCAGTATGTATTTCATGTTTACGGAAAATTTCAGATAGAGACCAGTTTCGTGGTTTTCCAACACGACTAATCTTCTGTAATTAGCCTCTCTAAGCTATGTAAAGATTTGTTTTTTTTAGGTAAGGTAGGTAGATGCAATAATGGCACCTGTAGCTTGTGACAAGAGTAAACCATTCGTATCCATACCAAAGGGTAAGAATGTGACGATGAGTTATGAGGACACTCTCCGTGAAATGGAAGCTTTCCTGGATGGAAAAATTGGAAAAATTGACAGTCCTCAAACGGTTCAGGAAGCTTATGCTGATATCACAGAAACTACAAACTCAAGTGCCGTTAAGCTGCCTGAAGCCTTAGATCCTGATGCTACTGAAAATTCCAGCTCATTTGGTGATACTACATCGAGAAGTGCCGTTACATCTGTCACTAGTGATGCCGAGGTGGAGTCAGAATTTCGCGCTGATAATGAGTTGGGTTCTATGTTTGACAGTTATAGCAGTATCTTCCCTACAAGGTGTGTTCCTACTCTTATCACATGCGGTATTTATATTAGGAAATTTATCCATATGAAGCGCATTAATTATAAATCAGTGTTTAGTTCAGATGTTTGACTCTCTTCTGTCGCTACTTAATAGGAAACGAAAACTAACTGCTCATTGGAGGAACTTTATACGGCCTCTAATGTGGAGGTGCAAATGGACGGAACTGAAGATCAAGGAACTGGAGTCACAAGCACTAAAATATTCCCGTGAGCTTGAACCTAATTATCAAACAAAAATGCTGGAAATAGAACAACAAACATCTGACTTCTGTTCCAAAACAGTTCCCTTTTTAAACGATTCTGTCAGGATGAAGGCGATGAAAAGAAGGAAGAGAAAACGTGTAGAAAACATCACCGATATTTCATCATATATGTCTCGTCACCAACTCTTCTCTTATCTTGGTATATATAGATATATGTCTTTTGTACACATGCAGTGTCGTTTAGCTCTTCAGTATGTTTCCATGTGTAGGTCAGCAACTTCCGGTTATTATAATTACAGTATTATTTTTTTCTGTTGCAGAAACTAAGAAGGCTGATCCAGATGGCACCGCAACACCTGAAGACGATGGTAATAAAGGTAAGCTTCTTTTCTAAATTTGATTCATGCGTGTTTTTTCCCGGGAAAAGAGATTCAGTCATTTTTCGGTGTGGGGATGCTTGTTTCAGAATTATATGCTAAGAATGAGGAGTTTAGCATGGATCACGATTGGCTGAAAGATGACGATGACTCCATGGAACAGATTCTACGACAGATAGAAACGGTGCAGTGTCAAGTTCACAGTCTTAGAAACCATCTTGATCTGATCATGTTGAAAAACGGTGTCAAGTTCTCTTCCTCGGAGAATCTCAGCCTTCTTGTGCCCTATGATGGCCAAACCAGTGCTGCACAGAGCCCTGCTTTCTCAGCTGGTAACGGCGACAATATTTCTCTTGGTGCCAAATATTCCCCCAAGAGCTTATTAGATTTTGACATCGGGGACCTGGGTTTACCTGAGAGTATTGATGGTTATGGTGACGGCACTCAGATTCCTGACGTAATAGAAAGTACTGTAAGAGTACCGTCTGCTGCTACTGATGTCACACCACATCAGCCACATATTGTCGAATCTGCTGAAAATGTGAGCCTTCTTTGTAGTATCTGACATTTTGCGAGCCTTGTATGAAACAGTCTCACATGCGAGCCAATTTCTTGTGCAGATGTTGGATGATCCACTGATGCACATCAATCTGACGAGAGACGTGAACCCATCTCATAGAGCTGTTGACCATTTAACCATTATTCACAATGGACATCAAGAACCGGAAGTGAAAGTCGAGAAAACCTCAGACGCCCCATCCAAAACAAATTTAGAGCCAGACACCAGTGTGATCGGAGAAGCCATTCCGTTTGACAAATCCTCAACCCTAAAATCATGCATAACAACAACAGATGCTCCTCCGAAGAATAAAAAGAAACGAGGAGAGCGCAAAGCTGCACCGGGAGGGTGGAATCTCAAATCCGAACCTGAAACAAGTTAAGTCCAAGTCCCTCCGGCTCAGTTAGATGAGGTAAATGTACTAAACATATACAGATGAGATTATTATTATCATGAGTCTGAATCGTCAAAGTTTAGTTTCTTCCACCACCTCCACCTCCACCTCCACCTCCTGTCTCCATTACCCAATCAATGGTCGAGATTCAATTTCTGGATCTTGCTTTTCATGGACAAGTGACGAAGACGAGAGATGGAGATAACTAAATGGAGAGGATTGTCAATTGTGGCTCCAACATCATTTAGAGGGAATAGTAGTACAATAGTTATCTATGATGGTGCTTTGCTTCAAGGGTGTTCATCATTTACTGCCCAATTTTATTGCATCCCACCATTTTAAAACTCTCCGGTGATGATGACTGATGACGACGAAAATTGTTGTTGTAACGTTTTTTTTTCTATTTCTTCGAGTTATGTTGTCGTTCTTGTTGGTTCTGTTATTCATATAGATTATTGTTATTGTTATTAAGTGTTAATTAGCGTTAAGCCATGCAAAATTGTATGAGCTATCTTCGAATTCTTGTTACAACAAAATTCAAAAAAATTTCATTCCTAGTTGTAGAACCATGCTAATGTCGCGTAAAACTCCCAGGTGAATGTGTCGGGTCGAGCAGTATGTAGAACCGTGTTACAAGAGACAATTTATGAGTTTGTAATTTTGTATATCGACTTTTCACCTATGATGTTACGAAAATCACGACATTAACAGGAACAGACTGAGATCATCACTTCCAAAATTGCCATATAAAATCATGTTTCTGAAACAAAACACAGAGATGAAAAAATACAGTCAAAGCTGGACTTGTCTATCAAAGATCCAACTAAAAGGAACAGAAGGTGCCTCCTTTGCTCGCTCTCGCGCTCTCTCCTCCAACCTTCTGATTCTCGGTGGAAGATTACACACGTAATCCTGCGCCTTTTGGGCTTCTGACGAAAGCCCGGTAAGCTTCTCGACCTGCCACCGGCCCACCAAAAATTCCAATATGTCGGCATAGTCCCTGGCAGTGTACACCCCGAGCCTCTGAGCAACAGCAGAAAAATGGTCAAAGAGGTTGTCATCACGGCCGTCATACATGAGATGAGCTGGCATCGCGATCTTCTTCTTCATCATGTCGGCAAAACCTAGGACTGTACCATTGGGGTCGACTTCGAAGAGCTTCTCAACTATCTTTGTGTACGCAGTCTCATGTCGTTTCTCATCTGAAGCAATTATCCCGCATATTTGTGCCAGCTTGAGATCACCGTGCTCCTTGGCCAGCCTTGCTGTGTTTCCATGGGAAATAAAGGTCGCCCTTTCTTGGAACGACGTGTATATGAAGCCAAGATACGGGTTGTTTTCAGTTCTGGGGTCCTACACCATGTGAAATTTTCATCACACACAGTCGCATTACAGATATATATGAAGTGAAAGAAGGCAGAACATACCATCCCGGAACCAATGAGATACTGGATGGTTTTCTCAACGGCTCTCATGTCGACACGACCAGTGAGATATAGGTACTTGTTGAGAAGATCGCCATGCCTGTTTTCTTCAGCGGTCCATGCTCGTGTCCAAATAGCCCAAGAAGTAGGGCTTGCCCCGCTGTCATCCCTCACACCGTCCAATGTATTGAGCATCGTCTGGTAAGTAGGAAGTGCTTCTTCTGTGATCATATCCCCAACCAATGCAACATAGTGATCATCCGGGATCTCTCTTGCTCTCTCTCTAAGCTCCTTGACCTGGTCGTAAAAACCGTCTGATGCAGGATCGGGGAGAAAATCTTGAGGCTGCCAACATTTTTCAACGGGTTTTAAATGGATCAACAGATTCTCTTCTGCCCAATTCTCCATCGATTTGAATAACTCAATCTTCTCTGGTGGCATGGAATGTGTTACTTGAACGTGCACTTCACGTGGCGGCATAAATGGCTTTTTCAGGCTTTCTACTTCTCTAGGATTGTACAAGCATATCATTAGAAAGGACGACAGGGAAATATATCGTGAACAGCATATTATTGCCCTCTCACTTGAATGTCTATTAGGCTTTGAAAAGTGATCAGTGCAGAGCCCGTGTATCATGCACTGAATTCCACTCGCGAGATATTTGGAGGGAGATAGTTCATCTGTCATGGTATCGGAGTCAGCCAAAGATCATGTGCTCGAATCCTGGGAGCCTCCAAAAATCTAACAAGTGGAACTGAACGCGTGATAGAGGAGGGCATGTGAACCAATGAGGGTTCGAATGAGGGGAAACCAATGAGCATTCGAATGAGGGGACGCAGTAGGATATAAATATAATAGTTTGACCTTCAAAATTCGAACATATACCCAAACCAGACCTCCCAAAACCCACCCCCACCAACTACACGTCCCACTGAGATTGACCCATTTCATTAAAATACTCTTCACATGTAACGAGGAAACGGGACTATCTTTTTGGGGAGGAGGCAGTATCAGTCAAGAAATACCAAAAAAAAAGACATTAGATATTCCATTAATGCTGATAGTAATGCCAAAAAAGTTGCAGTATCAGTGCATCACAGAGAGATGCCCATACCCTAAAAATCACAGTATAAATGCAAAATCAACAAGATCAGAAGTGAAAGATTGTAACTTTGTATCACAAAATAGAAGAACAAACAACACCCAACAAAATTATGCAAGAATTAATTCATCTAAATGACATATAAGTATATAACATCATAAATATTGATAATAATAGTAATATTAAAAAAAAAGAGGTTACTTGGGAGAAGAGGTACTGAGAGTGGTGGCCATGATGAATTTGGGAGATCTGAGAGATGGGATTTTGGAGAAAGATGGAGATTTCTGAAATGGTGATGATATTGGATTCAGATTTAGAGCAGCAGCAGCAGCAGCAGCCATTGTTGTTGTTGTTCAAGGTTGGAGGTTGTTGGTTTTGCTATATGTACACACACTGAATCACTGATACATGCACTGCTGTGTTTGATGTTTGTCTGTTCTCTGGGCTTGGAGGGGTTTGGTTTTGTTGTGACCACACAATGTTGGGCACACAAGTGGAGTGTGTGAGTCACTGAATGTGTGCAAACTCTGACTCAAATCGAGCTGACAGAACTGAATCGATCTGATACCCGGATTGAAGTACCTAATTTGACCTAAAACTGATTTGAATGTTTTGGTAGAAAACGAGTTGGTATCCTCAACAAAAAGATAAAAGTAACAAACACAAAAATGACCTAACGGTGAACCCGTTCTTTCTGACTTTGAAAGTGGCCAACTGACCCGAACCTAACCCGGGTGACCCGTTTGTCAAGTTTATGGAGGAGTGATGCCCGACAAAGAGTACGATCATTAATTGCCACCTCTACAACTCTACCTCAAAGTGTATGGTACAACGATGTACTCACACTTAATCACTTAGAACCTGTTCTTTTGAACTAAAGTATGACTGAAATGAATTAATTGAACTGAACTAGACTAAAATACTGAGACAAAATGAACCTCTTAGGTTAAACTGAACTAAAATAGTCTGAAAATAAGTTGAAAAGAACGAGACTTTAGTCGCATAACAACAGATGAGTGGATTCAAAAACATAAAACCTACTATCCAGTGTATCATTAAACTAATCCATTTTAGGTAACTCGACATCGAGATGGTGATCCAAATAACACTAAATTTATGAACGATAATTCTTATTTAACACGGATATTCACCTAATTACCGAAAATGGTAAGACGGGGCAATCTCGGGTATGAAACGGTACATTATCCGACCAAAACACAGCTCGCATTCAATTCACACACAACTACACAACCCATACTGTGTGTGTTCTTGACCCAGATCCCAATAATCCTAAATTACCCTCTCAATCTAACTCAAACCCCTTGATGCTTTTGATTTAGGGTTTGATCTGGGCAAATTCTATACATTTTCTGAAAATCCCAGGTACGAAATCGTGTTTACATCTCTGTTTTTCCCTCAATTGAATTGAATTGATTGTTGTTGTCGTAAATCATATACTCAGTAATAGCTTACCCAGAAAGCAAAGCATCGATCTTGATCATTAATTCATTATAAATTGTTGGGTTGATTTCTATGCTTAATTTGATGTGTAGGGTTTGAGTGACACAACTGTAATGCTGTAGATTTCAATGAAAATTGAGCTTGATCAGTGAAAGCACATGGAATCACGAGGTGGGTAATTGCTGCATTTCTTGTTTCTTTCCTCCATTCAGTTCATATTCGTTTTTCAATTCAGTTTAGTTTAGTTTAGTTCAGATAGTTTCGACTTTCGATCAGGGTTCTTTGGTGGATATTTCGTTCAATTATCGTATTTGTTGGATGATGATGATGATGATGAAGATGGCGATGGCGATGATGCCAATGTATTGTTTTGTGTGGTAGTACCATTTGATTTTCACCAAGTTCGTTAATACGGGTTTCAAGATCCGACTGAAAGAATTTTTCAATTGGAGGTAATTTAGGGTTTTCTTTGAATCAGGGTAATTGATAGGGGGTTATGGAGGAAAAATACAACGGAAAAGTAGATGGTAGTGCTGTAACCATGTTTAGTTACTAAAGAGCTTAATATTCACCTAAATCTACCATAGGCCATAGGGTAATGTATTTCCCTCCTGTAGGTGCAGTAATTCTCAGAACGCCCCGTAATCCTTTAGCACTCGTTATCTTCCACTCAAAACCGTCAATGTCGTTATCTCTCATTTATTCTAAGCTCCATTACACCGTAACAATTACCCCTAATCCAGGAACCGCTTAGAGTTAATTGATTTAAGCTTGTCGGTATATTGAATCTGCCCCTATTAGTATTGTAGATTTTTGTTGATCGGCTTGGCCCCTTTAAGTAAAGCATGAAATTATATGGCGTCACGTTTTGTTATGAAAGTTGGAATTTTATTTTTTGTGTTGATGACTTCACTCATTGGCTTATTTTGTGCTTGAAGGTGGTGGTTTTCGAGATACATCTGCACTTGTTCTTACCTTAGATTCAGACGAAGTATATATTATTGTTAGCTTGTTCTCGAGAACTGACACCCAAGTAATTTACGTTGATCCTACCACTGGAGCTCTTCAATATTTTGGAAAGTTTGGGGTCGACGTTTTCAAGTCTGAACGTGAAGCTATAAATTTTATAACAAATGGTTCAAAATGGCTGTGCAAAAGTACAATATATGCCAGGGCAATCTTAGGTTATGCTGCCCTAGGAAATTACGGATTACTTCTTGTTGCTACTAAAGTGGCTGCTACCATTCCAAATTTGCCTGGTGGAGGTTGCGTTTATACTGTGGTGGAAAGTCAGTGGATTAAAATACCGTTACAAAATCCTCAAGCACTTGGGAAAGGAGAAGCTAATAATATACAAGAGTTGCCATTGCTTAACATTGATGGGAAGCATTACTTTTGTGAGACAAGGGACGTAAGTAGGCCGTTTCCTAGTCGTATGCCCTTCGATCAGCCGGATGATGAATTTGTTTGGAACGGCTGGTTGTCATCTCCCTTCAAGAGTATTGGGCTTCCTCAACACTGTGTTATTCTCTTACAGGTTTATAATTCATATTTAATTTGATTTCTATCGATCCCATATTTGAATGGATATCTAATTTTTGTCATGTCATGCCTGGTTAAGAATAATTTTCGGCCTACTAAGCTGTTCTGATATCCATTGCAGTTACCTCTCTTTTTCTTTAGTTTTTTCAGTAGAGTGTTGGAATATTTTTGCATATAAAGGAACGATAGTGGACAAAGAATCTTTATATGCAAGCACTAGAAAAAAAAGCAACTGCGTTGTGTATACTTAATTGTTATACCTTCAGAGGCACCCATTTCATTGGCCTACAAAGTAGCTAGCCCGAATTTATTAGAAGAATGTCTAATCCCTGAAATATATGGGAGTGGTGGTCAAATTAGTCAGTCTTGCTATTTAGTTGGTTCACTCACTTGCTATTAAACCATAGGGGTTTGCAGAATGTCGAAATTTTGGGAGCTTAGGCCAGCAGGAAGGCCTCGTTGCTCTCATTGCTCGTCGAAGCAGACTGCATCCTGGTACTCGATATAAGGCAAGGGGATTGAATTCATGCTTTGGCACAGGTATGATGCAAGCGATACATTTTTTCCTGCATTTCAATTCTACCATGTAACTTCTAAAATCATTGAATTGCTGCTTAAAATTAAAATCAAAAGAGATGTTAAGTTTCGTTTAATGAATGCATTCAAATTTGTGCTGATTGTTTTTGCATGCAAATTTACTGAACATGTTTAATAAGTTACGGTACTAACAGTAAACCTATTATTCTATGATGTAGACTTAGAGAGCACTACTGTAAACATATTTAATTACGTTTACAGTTAGAGAGCATCGTCAAAAGGATACAAAGCTTGTTAGAAAAGATACAAAACTAGGGTATAAACCAATGGAACTATGATGTTTTTAGTGAGCATAGTCATTTGTATAGTTAGTGAGCATATTCATTTGAATAGTTAGCGGGCATGTTCAAAAGATACAGTGCATGTTTGAAAAGATACAGATGTAGGGTGTATACCCATTGAGTTTATGATGTATGAGTATAATTATTCCTTTGTATAGTAAATGAGCATTTCTGAAAAGATAAAGAGCTTATTTGAAAAGATACGAACTAGAATGTAAACCGATTGAGCTATAATGTACTGAATTAGGATGGAAAACATCACCTCTTTTAGCCGTGGCTGCATTCAGTAGATAATTTGGACAAAGAGTGCTTGTTCTTTTGCGCTTTTACGTCTCACCAAATCCTATGAATGAAATGTATGGGTTAGATGGATTTTGATTATTCACAGTATTTGCCTAGTATTAACTACGGAGTATAAAGTTAGCGAAGTAACCTCTTTCCTTGTTGAAGTGTTTTTGACATCCTCAATTAATAGGCGGTTCTTCTCACATTGAGGCATACTGAATCTCACAGGAAATGAAGTTGAATGTGAACAGCTTGTTTGGGTCCCGAAGAAAACTGGCCATAGTGTTCCTTTTAGTACATACATTTGGCGGAGGGGCACAATCCCCATGTGGTGGGGTGCTGAACTAAAAATGACTGCAGCTGAGGCAGAGATATATGTGGCCGAGCATGATCCATATAGGGGTAGTGCAGAATACTATCAACGGCTGAGCAAGCGATATGATGCTCGAAACTTTAATGCGACAGCTAGTGGAACCCAGAAAAAGAACCCTCTAGTACCCATCGTGTGCATGAACTTGTTAAGGAGTGGAGAAGGGAAGTCCGAATGTATCTTGGTTCATCATTTTGAGGAATCTGTTAATTTTGTTAGGTCATCCGGGAAACTACCTTCTGCAAGAATCGTGTTAATCAATTATGATTGGCACGCAAGTGTTAAGTCGATCGGCGAGCAGAAAACAATTGAAGGACTTTGGAGACTCCTGAAAGGTCCCACAATTACCGTTGGTTTTAGTGAAGGGGATTACTTACGTTCACGTCAGCGCATAGGCAACTGTAGAGGTGAAGTCATTTGCAATGACGAATTTGAGGGTGCATTTTGCTTAAGATCACGACAAAATGGTGTTCTACGGTTCAATTGCGCTGATTCTTTGGACAGGACGAATGCCGCAAGCTATTTTGGAGCTTTACAAGTTTTTGTAGAGCAGTGTAGAAGACTGGGTATACTACTTGACAGTGATATGGCATACGATGATCGCTCTGCTGATAGTTACAGTGGATACACCGCTCCACTTCCACCAGGTTGGGAAAAACGATCTGATGCTGTTACGGGGAAGACATATTTTATCGATCATAACACTAGAACTACGACATGGCACCATCCAAGCCCTGATAAACCATGGAAGAGACTCGATATGACTTTTGAGGAGTTTAAGAGGTCAACAATCTTATCACCTGTTTCAATACTAGCAGACATGTTTTTGGTTGCTGGGGATGTTCATGCAACACTTTACACTGGTTCTAAAGCTATGCATAGCCAGATACTCAACATATTTAATGATGAAGGTGGTGGCAAGTTTAAACAATTAGCTGCAGCACAAAACATGAAAATAACTCTTCAGAGAAGATACAAAAACACTGTTGTTGATAGTTCTCGCCAGAAGCAACTGGAGATGTTCCTTGGGATGAGGCTCTCTAAGCACCTTCCGTCCGTTTCCCTTTTTCCTTTGCATGTACGTGATGGTTTGATGTTTCCATTTCGTTGACTTTTTGGCATAATTTTAACTTTTATTGCAATTGATTTCTTGTGCTTACTATATAGGTTTTCTATCCTATCCACCTAATGCTTAGGGCAATTACAATGAAACACATTAATTTTAGTCGTGAGCTATGTTGCTCAGCCTCTTTTACGAGGTGTCGTGTCCGAGCTATATAGGCTCATGTTGCAGGTTTTTAAATAGTATAAATTGCCTGATTTGTAAATTAATTTGAGATCTTGCTTGTCTCAGGTATCCTCTCAACTGCCATCTTGCTTTCTTAAGCCTGTACCGAGCATAATACCAAATTCTAACAACGGTGCTGGTCTGCTGAGTATTAAGAGAAAAGATTTGGTTTGGGTATGTTGACTTTCTTGGAGTAGGGCATTATTTTGGCCTTCGGTCAGTACCTATTGTTTTGTGTCTATATTGTCATATGACTTGGTTTGTTATTTTATGAGTAAAATTATCCTTGTTTAAAATTCATGTTACAGGTTTGTCCCCAGGCTTCAGATGTAGTTGAACTTCTCATATACCTCAGTGAGCCATGCCATGTTTGTCAGATTCTTCTTACTGTTTCGCATGGTGCTGATGATTCTACTTTTCCTTCTACTGTTGATGTGAGAACAGGTCGAGACCTGGATGGACTTAAACTTGTCGTGGAGGTTAGTTTTGTCATCCTAATACTGAGTACGATGGGATTGTGTATAGACGATTTTTATTTAATTGAGGATTTCGCAAGTTCATATTCACGGACTGTAACTCTGTTAGGCGTAGGTCAGGAGGGGTGATTGGAGGAAAAACAAACTTCACTTGGTCAGATTTATTATTGTAACCTCTTTCGCTACTATGTTTTTGACAAAATCATGCTGGATTGTTCTTATAGCTTTACTCCCTCCATCCTATTTATATTGATCCCATTTGACTAAAGATTGTTTTTAAGCGTCTATAATGAAATATCGTATACACATTGGCTAAAAGAATATACAAGTAGAGATATTACGTCAAGTTGCCATTAAGTTACTTAAATCAGAGACAATATAAATGAGATATCACCTCTCATTTTGCATTTATAGTAGCCGATTATTTTGGTAAGGAAATAGGGACCATATAAATGAGATGGAAACATTTGGACATTGATAGATTTCGAGAGTGCTTGTAACATAATTTTATGCTCATATACCTGGCATTATACGGAGTACCTTTTTTCAGACATGTACGTTATGTTAGAGTACTTGGTTCTAATCTTTATACGAATTGTTATGTGTTGAACCTTTTTGCAGGGTGCTACAATACCTCGATGTGCAAAAGGAACAAACATTGTAATACCTTTATCTGGATCAGTTAGTTCAGAAGATATGGCCGTGACAGGTGCTGGTGCACGTCTTAATGGTGCTGATGCTTCTAGTCTATCGTTGTTATATGATTTTGAGGAGTTAGAAGGGGAGTTGGACTTCCTTACTCGTGCTGTCTCCCTGACATTCTATCCTTCTCTTTCTGGAAAGACTCCATTAACTCTCGGTGAGGTACATAACAAGTTTCAGCAAAATTATAGAGTACCTTTTTTGTGAATGCATTTCAGGACGTTGAATGCGTTGGTCGAGCTGTCGAGAGGGAAAGGATTTCTTTTATCTATTAATTCCAACGATTTCACTTTGTCACCTTGCTTATGCAATCTTTTTGCGAGCCCTTATAACCTTCTTCTCCCCTTCTAAGCATGTCTTGTTGACGTTCCATCTTGTCACTGTGTTCAAGCAACTGCATAAGATCCTCAAAACTGAATCTCACTTTTTGCTTAAAAAATGTAGTGTCAATCTTGCTTTATGTATAACTTTACGGATTTGGTCGACATTTTATTAAGAGCTTAACCATAGCCACTTGAAGAGCTGGTGGTTATATGGTTTCAGATAACGGCACTGGGTATATAAGATTGTGGGCTTAGTTGTTGCCTCCTTTTTATTTTTAATTTTTTTTGATCTAATTCTAAGTCTTATGCTCGCTTTTAATTTTGTGGGTTTTCCTCTTGTAGGTGGAGGTGCTTGGAGTGACACTTCCTTGGAAAGATATTTTCACAAATCAAGGCCACGGTGCAAAATTGCGTGATAAGGCAAAGAAATTCCAGAAACAAACAAAAACCTTATCCTCAGGCCATCGTGGAATGTCAGGTGATGTATCAGTGTCCAGTGTATATGACCAACCAGCTGTGCACAATTCTTTGTCCACCAATTGGATGGACCTGCTGACAGGAGATGGGACCCATTCAGATCCACTCACTCAACCGGTGATTGGAAATGAGAACAAGGATGTACATAGTTTTGTAGATAATCCCTTTAGTGAGAACTATGACGTTGAAGATGGCTCTCGGTCCTCTTCATCTCTTGTTGTGGATACATCTGATAATGGGGCCAAAGAGTATATTGACCGCTTAAAGTCCCTGACTGGTGCACAAATGGTATATATATATCTTATTGTTGTTGTTGAGAAAGAGAATGTTCATACCTTCGTACAATAGTGGCTTTTTCAGCTCATCATAGGCTAGTGAAAAAACCTTTGTTTCCTAGTAATTTTCTGTTTGTGCTCTGACCACTCTTATTTCGAGTAGGACTATGAGCTCATAAATCTTAAGTGGTTACATGTCATTAGAGCTTCTGTGGTTGAGATGAAGAACTAGTCTTTGTTGTCTTTGTGGCTATTAATGAATATTACGAAAGACTTCACACACGAAAAAGAACACAATATCTTAGTCTTCTACATTTATTGTGCAACGCAGATAAGGAAGCTAAATTTCATGGCAGCCATGAAGCTTGAAATTGAACGCCTTCGACTAAACCTGTCTGCTGCGGAACGAGATAGGGCGCTGTTGGCAGTTGGCACAGACCCTGCTTCTATAAACCCTAATTTGTTGCTTGATGATCTGTATATAGTTAGATTGTGCAGAGTCGCAAATAATCTTGCAATGGTTGGACACACAGCTCTTGAAGATAAAATTACGGCATCTCTTGGTCTCGACGAAAGAGATGTTGACGTAGTTGATTTCTGGAATGTTCCTGATGTTGGGGAGACATGTAGCAGGGGTGTGTGTGAGGTGCGCGTGGAAAATGATGGCTCAGTAACATCATCGCGGAGTTCCACGAAGGCATTGTATTTATGTTCTAATTGTGGACGAAAAGTTTGTAAAGTTTGTTGTGTTGGAAAAGGAGCTCTATTGCTTGCAAACTACTCTACTAAGGGTTCTTCGAGCTCTAATGGTGGTTCAGGACGTGGTGGGTCAAGCCACGGCAGCCAAGGCGATCCCTATAATAATAGTAATTATGTCACTTTGGATGGGGTAATGTGTAAACAATGCTGTAGTGATGTTTTGCTCGATGCACTTGTGTTGGACTATCTCAGGGTCTTATTGAGTTCTCGAAGAAGTAGCCGTGTTGATACTGCTGCTTTTAATGCATTAGACCTTGTTCTTGGATTTTCCTTGGAAGATGGTTTTACTGACAGCTGTAGACCTACAGGCAGTCTGGAACCAAGTCAAAGTCTGGGGAAGTTAATCAATGGGGAAGAGTCACTGGCTGAATTCCCATTTGCGAGCTTTTTATATTCGGTGAGCTCTTATTCGTAATTTCCTGCTTTTAAAATCTTTTTTTTTAAAGAAGCTGTGTTATACATGCAGCCATGCAGGTTTGAGAATATCCAGTGATTACAATTTTTTTTACTGCTAAATGTAATTACCTGTGTTTGTGAATAAAATGTGACAAATTTTTACCGTGTGTTTACGAACTTGGAGACATTTGTGGTTAAGTTGACATTGATTGACCACCAAAGTCAAAGGGGATAATAATATTAATGGAATCGATGTTGTGAATTCAAGTGAATGTCTTATATGTTTCTTCATTGTGCTATGAAAGGTTGAAACAGCCGTGGGAGCCGCACCCCCTTTGTCTTTGTTAGCTCCTTTGGGTTCAGGACCTCAGCATTCGTACTGGAAAGCTCCTTCAAACTGCAGCTCGGTTGAATTTGCCATCGTTCTTGGTAATATTTCAGATGTTAGTGGAGTCACTCTGGTGGTTAGTCCTTGTGGCTACTCGGAGGCAGATACTCCTACGGTAAGCGTACTTGTTTTTACATGCTCCGTTCATGTCTTTCCATATCTAGTTTCCTTACTTTCTCTCTTTCGTTCCCCAGGTGCAAATATGGGCAAGCAATAAAACAAGTAAGGATGAACGGTCTTGCATGGGGAAGTGGGAAGTACAATCGATGTTGGAATCTTCACCAGAGTTGTACGGACCAGAAAATTCAGATGCTGAAAAAACTCCCCGACATGTAAAATTTCATTTTAAGAATCCTGTTCGATGTCGCGTCATTTGGATACAGCTATGTCTCCAACGAGCAACCTCAGCCTCTGTGAATTTTGGAAATGATTTCAATCTACTGTCGCTCGATGAAAATCCTTTTGCTGAACAAAGTAGGCGTGCATCATATGGGAGCATTGATACCAGAGATCCGTGTGTGCACGCCAAACACATTCTCGTTTTTGGAACTCCATTGAGAACAGATGCAGGGCTTACTACACCAGATGGATCCGAACCGCTGCAACTGAGAAACTGGCTTGATACTCCACCTGAACTGAATAGATTCAAGGTCAGGACTGTCAAATAACTATCCGTAGGAAATTTCACTACGTCTTTTTGTTTATTAATTCATACTCCGTATTTGTATGCCTTGGTGTTTCAGGTTCCAATCGAGGTTGAAAGATCATTTGAGAATGATCTTGTGTTAGAGCAGTATCTGTTACCTACTTCACCTATGGTGGCTGGCTTTCGGCTTGATGCTTTTACTGCAATTCGACCACGGATTACCCATTCTCCAAATTCTGACGTCTACGCCTGGGATCCCTCGTCTTTACTCTTGGAAGACAGATATATTACTCCTGCTGTATTGTATATGCAAGTATCAGTACTCCAGGTAACTCCGCTAATAAGAGATTTTAATGTGAATATACACTGTACTTTTTTCGCGTCATTATCTTGTTCATGGCATTCTAGAGTCTATACAGGAATATCGAGCAGTAGAAATGTAGCATTGTTACCATGATCTTGCTGAACTTAAACCAGGAGAATTTTTTTTTGAGTGGCGCTATGTACAGGCACACGGTCTACTGCCTACCGAATGAACATGTATGACATGGGTGTGTGTGTGTGTTAACTGTTAACAGGAAAATCACAACATGGTGACGATAGCTGAATATAGAATACCGGAAACAAAGCCAGGAACGGCAATGTACTTTGATTTTCCACGCAAGGTACAGTCCCGTAGAATCACATTCAGACTTCTGGGAGATGTTGCTGCATTTGCCGATGACCCAACAGCAACAACAGCAACAGAGCAAGACGATGGCGAGTACAAGGGGTCTCCTTTGGCTTCAGGCCTGTCTTTGGCAAATCGAGTCAAGTTGTTTTACTATGCAAATCCTTATGAACTTGGAAAATGGGCTAGCCTTTCTGCTATCTAAGTCTGATTCATTATTATCACATTTCACAGACCACACATTTTTTTGATTTTTTTTTGTTGCTATTCTTGTAATCTTGTTGTTGTATACTTGTAATTTCTGTACCATACTTGTTCATTTATAATCATTTTGATCATAAATTCCTTGTTAGTGTAGTTTTTTTTTTTTTTTTTTTTTTTTTTTTTGGTTACGGTTAGCTCTGCGAGCATTGAGCTAGCTCAAAGGATGGTAGAGCGCACCTGTAGACTTGTAGTCGCATTATAATATAAAGAAAGGAGATTTGAACCTAGGACTTATTATCCACAGTACTAGTTTAGGTGTGTGACTCCTTTTCCATACTGTGCAACTAGGGGTGTTCAAAAAGTGATCCAGACCGGCAAATTTGACCGACCCGGACCGTACGATCCGGTCTGGTCCGCACCGGCTACATACTGGTCCGGTCTGCGGGTCTCTAAAAACTTGGTTGTCCAGTCCGGTCCAAACTTAAAATTAATCAAATTTAGTGTATTTTGCCGGTCCGGTCTGGTCTGGATTTCTTTGTTGACCGGTCCGGTCCGCGGGTTTGAATTTTTTGGGTTTCCGGTCCGCGGGTCAAGCCGGTCCGGTCCAGAACACCCCTACGTGCAATAGACCATAACCGAATTAGGCAATCAATTCATATACGGAGTATATATATGAAGTAAATAGAAACCGGTTTGGTCCGGTTCACAATTAAAAAATGTGGTTATTGAGTCGGGTTAAATTTGGCAAATCAAACCGGATTCAAATACAAGGTAAATAGAAACCGGTTCGGTTCAAAACTAAAAAAAGAAGAACCCTCGCAGCGTGAGAAAACTGAACGTTATAATAAGCATCAATTCAAAACTCTGCAACTCTACATTTCTCTCGGATTTCTTCCATCAGGTATGTTAATTCTACAATTAAACTATTTACCCTTTTCATTTTCACCTTGAATTATTCACCCTTTTGTAAATTTGAGCAAAAGTTTACATCTTTGATGCAATACTTGGTGGTAGAACACAAAAAATTTGTGTAGTGTTGGGTAATTTTTTTGATTTTATTTACTTTTAATCGATTTTTGGCAAGTGATATAGTGATATAGCAAAAAAAATCTGTACTTTGGGGGATTTTATGCTAATCCATGTAGTTCTTCTCTATTGCACACCAACTGTTCGATGAAATTCATTTGTATAAACCAATGCTTCTATCTGGGTCGGATCCAGAAATGAAATTTTGGGGTAGTTTTATTAGGGAAAGTCGACGACTTTGATTATTTTTTCGAGATTTGGGATAGTGAGTGTGCTACTCTTTTGCTACTATGTAGTTCATTCTCTGCTTTTATGGATTTTCAATGAGTAAAACCCGAAAAGATTCGGTTTTGAGTTGAGCATGGGTTTGCAACTTTGAAAGAATATGCTCGTGTTTCAAATGGAGGTTATAGTTATTAGCTATGTTGCTCGGACTCGTTTGACATGGGTGTGTATCGTAGAGTCGGACTCGACTATTTTTATGAAATTCGGCATATTTTTGTTTAAATTGAAGAGTCCAAGTGTCATGCCGATGCCCGTGTGGGACACGTGTACATTAGCAGAGTTGGAGTAACATAGGTTATTAATGCAAAAGTATCCTTTGGTTCTATCACTTTGTTTGCTTAATGGATTGTGTGGGCTTGATCAGGTGTCATAACTTTGTTATGATTATGATAACTGCTGTCTTTATCAGGTTGTTTTGTCCCTGGTACAAACAAGCAATGTTGGATGAAAGTAAGTTTGATGTGAAATTTAATCTGTTGGCTCTTAGAGTGCCGCGTGAAATTTGCAAAGCTGCTACTCGAATACTTGATGGGTATGGTACCATTCTCGTGTTTTCACTTCAGTCGATCTGTTTTGCTTGTATATCAAATCTTATTTTCGGGAAGGCTATTTTTTTTTATCATGTTTTGAACCTGAATTATTGCTAGTAACTTTAGGCTTTGATATTCTTGTACTCCGTATTTAAAGACTTGTATTCTATACAATGTTGGATCATTTCTCAAGAGACGCAAGAAAATTGATGATTTGTGAAAATTGTTGAGACCCGGTGTGATAAGTAAGTAGAGTATATTTTTGTAGTATAGAGTGCATCTTTATTCAAATAATCTCTTAAAAAACTGTCTCAAGTTAATGTAATTTGAATGAAACAATTTACCCACAACACACTTGTTTAAGGGTGATACTTTTTCATAATTGTTTGTTACTCATTTATACTTCAAAATTACGCTAATACCCCTCTCATTTCCCCCTCCCCTCACACTAACATTAGAGAGTTTTGGGTGAAATCTAAATAAATCCCAAAACTCCTACCCTGCACCACCTCGTTACGTCGACAACAACTCCAGCCCGCCACTCCGGCCGTCAATCCGACCACCAATTTTTTATTTTTTATTCCCATTTTTTCCCGGTTTTTTAAAAAACGCTTTTTTTTGGAAAAGTGATTAGTAGTTGTATTTTTTTTCGTAATTTGGGAAAAACTATTTATTTTAATTTTTGTTCCATGATTTATTGATAATAATTACCCTCATATATTACACTCAAATAACAGAAAAAATTAACAAGAAAATTAAATTCTTCAATAATAATAATAATAATAATTAAAATACGATAATTACAAAAGTACAAATCAAAATTAATTCGGTAATTAAAATAAAATATAATTACAAAATACTAAAAAATATATGTAGAACCTAATTCATAAGTAATTAGGGTGAATCATAAGTAATTTATAATTAGGGTAAATCATAATTCAATTAGGGTCAATCATAGGTAAAAAAACATTAAACCTAATTCAATTAGGGTAAATCATAAGTAGTTTGCAAGTAAAATAAAAACATCGATTACCGAATTATAATCCATAGTGAATTAATCGATTGATTTTTTAAAATTGACGAAGTTGGAAAAAGAGGTTTAGAAAACAAGAGAAAAGAATTAAAACATCAAGTATGAAAAATTATGGGAAGGGTAGTAGAGGAATAATCAGGAAATTCAGGTATGATTGAGTAACATGCAATTATGAAAAAGTAATTCCGTTGTTTAAACGTTACCCTAATTTCCTAAGGGTTGGTCTTATGATAATCTTATAATCATGTGAGACTCTGTGATCTATAGGGTTGGTCTTCTAGATTGGTTCTGTAGCTCTTCCTGTTACGTTTGGTCTTTCACCACTCTCTTAACGATATTATCTGTAATGATGTGCTTTAGTCCAATATCTTAAAGGGTCCTGTAAGTATTGGTTGCATCTCCCATGTTTGTTTTCATTCAAACATGATTCTTTTGTTTGTATGTGTGGTGTTACTACAATTTTTTAGATGGTCTCGTGCATGTGCAGATACTTGCTAGATAAGCCTCGTGTAAAGCCTATAACAGAGGATCCGACTTCAGAGAAGAATCGCTACATGATATTATCGGAGAGAATCCAGAAACCAGGTGACGTGTAGGTTGAATCCTGTTCCGTTGTCTGCACTTTAGAAGTATTGCATATAAATCATTTCTATTGAGTCATATTAAATGATAAGAGCATGTACAATTGCAGAAATGGGAGGGCACAATTTTACGCCCGAAATATCAGAACTCTTCCACATGCTTCTCATTTTACTTGTTTGTCCCACCACTTTTTTTTGCTTTTGCACTAGGGCAAGGATTTTGCACTCGGGCACTTGTAAAGCACCTTGGAGAACTTTTTAAGTAACTATTCTAATGACAATTATCTTAGTGTCTCAACTTTCAACGATTCTTTCCAGTGACGAGGTAGGAGGTCTAGGTTAGATGTACACAGCCTTGCCCATGTACTAAGAACACATAGAAGTTTTTTGATGGCCATAATGACATTGTATCAAGAATTGTATGGACTGTCTACTATTTCACAGTAAGGAGCGTAAGGATTTGAGTACGCCAGTTTGCTCTTCAGAGTCATATCTCATGCAAGTATAAAATTGCGATTGCCGTGCAGATTTGTCTGATGTACCTGAGCAGAAGCTTAATGAACTCGGAAAGCTCTGTGAAATTGAAGCAGTTCCTTATTCGTTGACGCTTGGCTATTCCTACTGGGGGGCAGGTGAGTTAATGTTTTGTAAATGGTTTATAAACTATAAGTAGTATCAATTTCCTCTCTTACATTCTTTATTGTATCAATCTCCCAAAATGTCCCGTTAACCTTAATAAAAAGGAAATTTAAGAATATTTTAAGTATATTTCAAAAATAATCATCATTATATTAATAAAAGGTACTAGTAACATAACTATAATGTACCTTCAACATGAATAAGAAGTATATTACCTTCATCTTGAATGTACTTCATGCACATAACTAATGTACAAGTTAATTTATTACTTGTAAATTTGAATGTACCTTATCCTTACGTTAGAACTTAGAAGTACTTTACGTATATAAAAAATATACGTGAAAGTGTTCTCATACTCTTGTAGGAAAGGTACATTTTTAATACGCCTTAAGAACATTTTTCTGAAATTGTAGATACAAATGATAATATGTGAAATTAATTGATGTTTATGTTAAAATGTAGCTCACATATTTGTAAAATGTATTTAACACATATGTACAATGTACTTGCCATTGTATAAAAGGTACCTCGTGTATTTGTAAAATGTAATGCATGTGTAAAATGTACTTAACCTTTGTATAAGATGCACTTGGTCAACGAGGTCAATGGTTAGGTAACAGGCTTACATTCGTTTTATTGAGCACCTAGATCGTATGGTAAAACGTTAATGTTGCTTAGGCTTAACCATAGATTTTGATTCTCATAGAAACACTGTTATCTAGTTCTGTTTCTTGATTAACTTGCAGACCACATTCTGAAGCAGATTTTGCCCGATGGAGTTGAGGTGCCTTCATCATTTGAGACAATAGTTAAGTATTTACAATGTATTTTGTTTCCAATTACTCATTGCTTTTTTTTCTTTGGTCTTCTTAGTTACTGATGTGGTGACCGGCATATTTCTTGAGATAAAGGGAGAAAATCTGTCATAGTCTGTTGGGAGAATGTTGAATCAAACAATTTATCTCGAGATAAAGGGTTAATTGACCAGGAACTCCGCTACCTACAATCATTTTGGGAGATCTAATGACAAGGAGACTGCCACTATGATGTTTATTTGTATTTCAACATTTCGTGTGCCACTATGATGTTTATTTGTATTTCAACATATCAACATCATAAAAAATGGACGTGCTAATCGTTACAAGATTTCTTGCAGGTCACGTTGCACATCTCAATATTACTGATGAATTACTCCCGTACAAGGGCATTATTGCTAAAGTTATCTATGATGTAAGTATGTTGGCATTTGTTATGCAGTAGAATTGTTTGATGACTTTCTTTTCAAGCTTTAAAATCTATTGTTTGAACGATTTTGATTATCTTTCGAAGTTTTCAATTTAGAATTCCTTGAGTCTTGTGCTTCATCTAATACAAGCTCTCTGTTGCTCACAGAAAAATTATCCAAGAATTAAAACTGTGGTGAACAAAGTTGGCCAGATCTCTAATGAGTTTCGAGTTCCAAAGTTTGAAATCCTCGCCGGCGATAGTGATATGGCTACCGAGGTGAGGCAGTATGGGTTAAGATTCAAGCTTGACTATAGTCTGGTGTACTGGAACTCCAGATTAGAACATGAGCATATGAGACTGGTTTCTCTATTCCAAGCGGGAGAGACCATTTGCGATATGTTTGCTGGCATTGGTCCATTTGCCATTCCTGCAGCAGTAAACGGCTGCACTGTGTATGGAAATGATCTAAACCCGGATAGCATCCGATATTTGAAGGTCAATGCTGAAATTAATAAAGTTGAGAATCGTGTCTTTGCATACAACATGGATGCAAGAGAATTCATCGTTCAATTGATGACTGTTCCTGCTCTGAAGATAAACGACTCCTTCCAAACTCCTCCAAATGCTTCTGATGAAAGCGGCAGGGCATCCAGTGGCGGGGTTGTTAATGAAAGTTCTGAAGGTAAACCTAAAAGATTTACTTGCTCTCTGTATCATAAATTTCCCATGTTAGGCTACGAGGTCTGTGAGAGTGTTGTTATAATTTGGACATGCAGCTACTAGAGTGAAGACGAACTCATCTATTTCAGCAGCTAAAAGGCCCGCAGAATTTTGTCAAAAAGGTATCACATATGGAACAAGTCTACCATGTCATGTGTTCACTAGAAGTAACAAGGTCTGACTTATCAAAATGACCCAACTTAAACTCAAATTTACTTGACTTCAACATCCTTGAAAATGTACCTACCGGCCCCACTCCGCCTTAGAACTTCTTTGAAACATATTACTGTATTAGCTGAACCCTGAAAATGATCTAATTGAACTGAGCTGTAGAAGTGCACCCATAATGGCTGGACCTGAGTAGCTTGTTTCCTAGACCTGAATAACAATTGACATTTTTTCCTTGTGGAGCCGCGTAAATATATACGTATTTACTATCTTCATGGTATTTCCTACTTAGATAATGGGTCTGTGGAAACCGATATTCCTGGTAGCACAAAGCTTGGACCTGCTAAGAGGTTGAGGACCTATAATCCTCCCGACGTGAAGCCGTGGGAGCATGTTGATCATGTGATAATGAACTTACCTGCTTCTGCACTTCAGTTTCTCGGTAAAAAATGCACCTACCTAAATGAATGTGTAGTGATGTTACTTTTTTTGAATCTGTATTTGACATGGTTACCAATTTCTTATCCAAACCCGCAGATGCATTTAAAGGACGGATACAGAAAAAATATTGGAAGGGGGATCTTCCATGGATTCATTGTTACTGCTTCATCCGAGCAAGTGAAACCGAGGAATTTATTATTTCAGTGAGTATTCTTTCTAATCATTAAGTTTTTTACTGTAGTTTAGAATTTGATGGAAATTTTGGCACTTTCCTGTAAAGTATGTGCGACTGACTTCCTGAGACAGATCCGAATCATGGTTAAGTTGGTTAGTATTGATCTACTGAGCTCAGTATTCCCACAATTTTGCAGGAGGCTGAGTCTCTATTGGGTGCTAAGATACGCGACCCGAAATTCCATAGAGTTAGAGATGTTGCCCCTAACAAGGTAAAGTAAATCTTTTGATGTCCATTTCATCGGTATCTTTGATTCTAGACTATGCTGAAATAACATACGGAGTAAAAAGATACCCGATCAGTGTTTCAGCAATTTTGTTTTACTTAAGCTTGTTTCAGTCTGTCCTAGATGATTTATTGAATGGTACTATTGCATTTCTCAGGCTATGTTTTGCTTAAGCTTTAGACTTCCCGAGGAAGCGTGTGCTAAGGAAGAGGTTGCTGAAACCGTTATATGCTGACGCTTCATCATTCATGTCTGTAAAACAACCAATTTCCCCTTTTTGCACTTCACTGTTTTTCAATGTAAGAAAGAGCGGCTTTTAAAAACTTCTGATCAATGTAATGTACTGATCAGAAAATTAAGCCGCTCTTTAAGTCAGGAGTATTGAAAACAAACTACAGTACAAAACAAATTACTGTCAAAATGAGGCATAGAAATTTAGGAATTTTTAAGTTTAATTGATTTTTAGTCGGTTTTATGGTTATGTTTGAAAATGAGAGCGAAAACTGAGTTCACCTAAGAATCATCAATTTTGCGAGAATCATCAAAATTCCATTTTAATTAAATACTCGTACCTGTCAAGTTTAATATCTAACGAAGTAATGTCCCGAGTGAATGAATAGCTAAAACGTTCATAGCAAACTAAATCAAGAGAAAACCGAATGATAAACTGAAGTATCTAAAAGTTGCAGTCAGATTGAACTACATGCTGCAGAAACTACAGCAAAAAGAATGAGAATTTTTCATTGACAATAATCTTCATGCCATTTTCTGTCTAAGAAGAGGTGTTTTTGCCCGATTGATCGGTTGGCTATACAGCTATACGACTATGGCCTATACCATTACCAAGAAGATGACAAAAATCATGGTCACTTGATGATAATCAAATATAGTTTGGTTATTCAGACAGTAAGGATTGATTGTCAGTTGTCACTGATGCTCATCTGAGTCTTCGGCATCCATACGCTCAATCACCCGTCTTGCTTCTTCTTCTGTGGCAGGAAAAACACTGCGTATCTGCAGCCCGTTCTTCACAGCCTCCGGGCAGACAGTGAAGGTAAAGTAGAATTTATTCGACACCTGGTGCATATATTACAGATGTCGACAGTAAAATATTAACAACAGTTAGTAACTGCACAATTAGTGTGGCCTGTATAATCACCCCAATCCCAAACCTAAGAATCCAGAAACGACCTCGACCCAACACCCATAACTGCAGTACAGACCTGAATAACCCAAGGTTCGCAAGATCTACCCCAAATCTTAAAGGCATAGAGTAAAACATACCTCACTAGTCCTAAGCTCCGGGCGGGTGACATGAGCGACAACTTCCACATTTATAAGCGGCCGAGCTTGGTCCTCAAGTTCAGTGTATAGTACACACGACTTCATTCGAAGAAAATTTCCGACATCCACCTACATGCCAAATACTCACTTTTTAACATTCTGATACTCATGTTTCGGGGCGTTATGGCCAGGGCCTCATCCAAGGAGTGCCTTAGGCGCACTCGAGGTGGGATTTTTTAAACTATGATCAAAACCTAAGGCAGGAGCTTACAGGCTTAACAAAATCTACATGATCAACTTCAACAAATCGAGGTGCTGCTCCGGCAAAGGTATAAGCTGTGGCGAAAGCAAGTTCAAAAGCTTTTCGCATAAGAAAACCACCAAAGATTCGACCATGAATGTTCCTTTGCTGTGGCTGGCAAACTATGGAGCTTTGCAAACAAGTATCTCTTATAAGAATGCTATCTCTGTCAGCCAAAGCCGGCATATCAACAAATATCCGCCCTTCACCCAGCAGTTCATTAATCCTTGTACTCTCTTCATTGTCAACCTCGCTCCTCTTTTCTGCTCTCTTCAGTTTCCTCAACTTGTTCCTCGCCTCTGCTTGTTCCCAAAGCAGTTTTTCCTGTTCTGTTTCCGGTACCATCTTATTTATAGGAGCTGATTTTCCAGTCTCGGCATCACGAGCAACAAAGGTAAAATTCGCCACAAGAGCCTGTTCATCCGTCAACTGAGAAGAATCTGCAAAAGGAGCATTTACTCTCGAAAGCATAAAGTGATAAAAGTTCCAAGGAAGCACCTTTTTCTACTGTGGTATTATATCAGGATCACAGTGACAGAAAGAGAAAGAGTACCTGGGGAGGATTGCAAAACTTCTAGCTGCATCTCCATGGATGACCTCCCAACCCATGTAACAGCGCCAACTAATCTAAGATCGATATCAACACGAATAGGCCTTTTAAGAAGAATCTTATCGACTGAAGCAGTGACCAAAATAAGAGCACTTGCCCTACCATCATTTGTGGAACAGTGCTGGTCATCACAAAAACGATAAGGATATCACAAACCATAAAGCATCACAAGATTTGAGGAATCGTTTCATACAATTATCATGTAACGTAATAAGAGAAATGTGAAACCGCTACTGAACTACTTGTAATAGATACTGAATACTGCAAGTCTGCAATCAATAGCATTGCATGCAATTCTCAAGACAGTTCTTGTTATGAGTAGTGAGAAAACAACCGTTTTCTTGGTTAAACATGGACTACACACGGCAAGGTTACATTCATACAATCCCCAGCCCTGAAACCCCATCATCTACACAAACACTTGAGGCACTCGAGTGATGTTATTGTCGTTACGTCGTTGGCATAACATTGTGTCAACACATTACCTATGGCTTCATAATCTTTAGCCTTGGCAAAAGAGAACACGGGTTAGCTCAACTGGCAAGAGCTCCCTTGCTCGAATCTCAAGGGTTCGATTCTCATCTGAGACGTGAGCGCTAATCTTTTCTTTAGCCTTGGCTAGCCAATGTACATACATTATCAAGAAACCTAACCTAAACCAATTCACCATATTTCAACCCCCCCCAATCCTCTACCAATAGAACCAACTAAATACCCATGATCATGGTCAAAAACCCTAAATTTCAAAATCAATTTCTGAATTTCAAGAGAAAAGGGGGAAGAAGAAGAAGAAGATCAAACCTTGTAAGAAATGGTACCAGCAAGAGCATCAAGATCTTCAACCAACTTACCCATCCTAACCCGATTCCATGGATTTCTATACTGTTCCCTCAACACATAATCCGATGAAAACTTATACTCAACACTTGTTCTACTACTACTAGGAGATTTCGAAACCAACCCATTTTCCGAAATCGTCACATTTCCATTACCCTTGTCGAAAATATTTGATCTTGCTTCCCACAATGCGTTTGTGACAGGTGAGTGGTACACTCCAGGCCATAAACTAAGCGGTTTTCGTATCGAAGACCCGGCATCGATTGGAATTGAATCAATCGGGGGTGGATTATTGATCGTCGAAAAATGTCTGGTTTCATCATTATTTGGTTTAGATAATGGTGATGAATTGAGTGAATTGATGAATGAATTTAGGAATTGAAGTGATGGTTTTCTTCTAGTTGAAGGATGGTGGATGATGATGGAGGATTTCAAAAGGTTGTTCATTGCTGAGAAATGGGAAAGTGAAGGTAAAACATTTAGTGATTCATCATCCAAATGATATTTCGTGTCCCAAAAAACCCAAAAAAACGTGGATAATAACCTTCAAAATCGATATTTTTGACAATTTTTGAAATCGGTGAAATTTGTTCTGAAACGTGAATACTTTTGGACGAAAACTTGTCAAAAGGCGTAGAATGCGTAATAATGATTACTAGAAGTCTCTGATACGATATAAAATGGGATAAATAAATTGTTTCGACTGATTTCGAAACGTCTCAAAAGACAATCTTATGGCCTTTATTAGTCTCTATTTAACACCAAATGACCCTCACAAGTCACAATATACCGGGACTTTATATTTGGTGAGTAGTTGGTCTTGCGCGAATACGAAAGCATTTTATTTTGGGACCCAAAAATCCGAAAAAACGTGGATAATAACCTTCAAAATCGATGATTTTATGCAATTTTCGAAATCGGTGAAAATTGTTCTGAAACGCGAATACTTTTGGAAGAAAACAAGTCAAAATCCGTAGAATGCGTAATAATGATTACTAGAAGTCTTTGATACGCAATAAATCGGAATAAACAACTTGTTTTGACTGATTCTGACACGTCTCAAAAGGCAATCTTACGGCTTTTAAAAATCTCTATTTATTACCAAATGACCCTCATAATACACCGGGGCTTTATATTTGGTGAGTAGTTAATCCCGCGCGAATATGGATCTATTTTTTTTTTCGGGACCCAAAAATCCCCAAAAACGTGGATAATAACCTTCAAAAGTGATGATTTTTGGAAATTTTTGAAACCAGCGAAAATTGTTCTGAAACGCGAATACTATTGGACGAAAACTTGTGAAAATGCGTAGAATGCGTAATAATGATTACTAGAAGTCTCTGATACGATATAAAATGGAATAAACAACATGTTTCGACTAATTCCGACATGTCTTAAAAAGCAATCTTATGGCCTTTATTAGTCTTTATATTTAAATCCAAATGACCCTCAAAATATACCGGGATATTATATTGGGTGAGTAGTTAGTTTTGCGCGAATATGAACGCATTTGATTTCGGGACCCAAAAATCTCAAAAAAAACGTGGATAATAACCTTCAAAATCGATGATTTTTGGCAATTTTCGAAACTGGTGAAATTTGTTCTGAAACGCGAATACTTTTGGATGAAAACTTGTCAAAATGCGTAGAATGTGTAATAATGATTACTGGAAGCCTCTTATACGATATGAAATGGCATAAACAACATGTTTCGACTTATTCCGACACGTCTCAAAAGGCAATCTTATGGGCTTTATTAGTCTCTATTTAACGCCAAATGACCCTCATAATATACCGGGACATTATATTTGGTTAGTAGTTAGTCTTGCGCGAATATGAACGCATTTTATTTCGGGACCCAAAAATCCCAAAAAACGTGGATAATAATAACCTTCAAAATTGATGATTTTTGGCAATTTTCGAAACCGATGAAATTTGTTCTGAAGCGCGAATACTTTTGGACGAAAACTTGTCGATAGGCATAAAATGCGTAATAATGATTACCAGAAGCCTCTGATACGATATAAAATGAAATAAACAACTTATTTTCCGACTGATTCCGACACGTCTCAAAAGACAATCTTATGGCCTTTATTAGTCTCTATTTAGGTCGAGAAATTTTTAGAGGAGAAAAGTTTCAAACCATCGCCCAACACTTACAAATTAATTCATCCTCGAAACTCGAAAGATTGATCGAGGAAGGTGATATTGATTGTGCATGGTCCATGTATAGTGAGTTGGACAAAAAGGGTGTCGGTTTGGATGGTACTACTTGCACAATGTTGGTTAAGTGGTCGAATGTCTTTTAAATGTATTTATTTGGTGACGTATCTACCTTTTTTTATCCGCGGACACTTCTACAATGCATGAACTAGTTATCGTGTGAATTTGAAAACATTTAATTTCGGGACCAAATTTGACCGAAAAACGTGGATAATAACCTTCAAAATCGTCCGTTTCTGATGATTTTTCGAAAAATGAGAGATATTTTGTTTATCATTCTAATAGGGCCCGTATGCCATAAAATGAGCTTCGGATGTTAAAAAAACTTATAAAAGAATTTAGATTCGAGTATATTTTGAAGTATTCGTCCGATTATAACGTGACTTTAAAAGTGATCGAATGCCTTTTAAATGTATTTATTTGATGCCGTATGTACCTTTTTGTATTCGCGGACATTTCTACAATGCATGGAATAGTTATTGTGCGAATTTGGAAACATTTAATTTCGGGACTAAATTTGGCCGAAAAACGTGAATAATAACCTTCAAAATCGTCAGTTTCTGATGATTTTTCGAAAAGTGAGAGATATTTTGTTTGTCATTCTAATAGGACCCATATGCCATAAAATGAGTGTCGGATGTTAAAAAAACTTATAAAAGAATTTAGATTCGAGTATATTTTGAAGTTTTCGTCCGATTACAACGTGACTTTAAAAGTGGTCGAATGCCTTTTAAATGTATTTTTTTGGTGTCGTGTCTACCATTTTTTATCTGCGGACACTTCTACAATGCATGAATTAGTTACTGTGCGAATTTGGAAACATTTAATTTCGGGACCAAATTTGGCCGAAAAACGTGGATATAACCTTCAAAATCGTCTATTTCTGATGATTTTTCGAAAAGTGAGAGATATTTTGTTTGTCCTTCAAATAGGGCCTGCATGCCACAAAATGTGCGTCAGATGTTAAAAAAATTATAAAAGAATTTAGATTCGAGTATATTAAAAAGTTTTCGTCTGATTACAACGTGACTTTAAAAGTGGTCGAATGCCGTTTAAATGTATTTATTTGGTGACATATTTACCCTTTTTTATCCGTGGGCACTTCTACCATGCATGAAGTAGTTATCGTGCAAATTTGGAAACATTTGATTTTTGGACCGAATTTGGCCGAAAAACGTGGATAATAACCTTCAAAATCGTCAGTTTCTGATGATTTTTCGAAAAGTGACATATATTTTGTTTGTCATTTTAATAGGGCCCGTACGCCACAAAATGAGCTTCGAATGTTAAAAAAACTTTTAAAAGAATTTAGATTCGAGTATATTTTAAAGTTTTCGTCCGATTACAACATGACTTTAAAAGTGGTCGAATGCCTTTTAAATGTATTTATTTGGTGACGTATCTACCTTTTTTTATCCGCGGACACTTCTACAATGCATGAAGTAGTTGTCGTGCGAATTTGGAAACATTTAATTTCGGGACCAAATTTGGCCGAAAAACGTGGATAATAACCTTCAAAATCGTCCGTTTCTGATGATTTTTCGAAAAGTGAGAGATATTTTGTTTGTCAATCTAACAGGGCCCGTATGCCATAAAATGAGCGTCGGATGTTAAAAAAACTTATAAAAGACTTTAGATTTGAGTATATTTCGAAGTTTTCGTCCGATTACAACGTGACTTTAAAAGTGGTCGAATGTCTTTTAAATGTATTTATTTAGTGACGTATCTACCTTTTTTTATCCACGGACACTTCTATAATGCATAAATTAGTTACCGTGCGAATTTGGAAACATTTAATTTTGGGACCAAATTTGGCCAAAAAACGTAGATAATAACCTTCAAAATCAAATATCACCCCAAATGTGGTCCTTTGAAGTTGAGTCACTTACTTTTTGCGGATGACCTGCTCCTTTTCTGTAAAGGGGAGACTGAATCTATGGAGTTGTTGTGGAAGGCTTTTGCAACCTTTAGTAGGTCCTCGGGGTTGAGTATCAGTGTGGGCAAGTCCCATGCTTACTTTGCTGGAGTGGATGAGGATAGGAAGGAGGCTATTTTGCAGTTTTCAGGATGCGTGGAAGGTTCTCTGCCTTTTAGATATCTTGGTCTGCCAATTCAGAGCACTCATTTGGGTAAGAATGATTGTGAAAAGTTGTTAGCTCGGATTGTTTCGAGGATTAGTAGTATTGGTGCCCGAAAGCTTTCCTATGCTGGGAGGTTGACTTTGGTTCAGTCTGTGCTGTCACAACTGCATAATTACTGGGCCATGGTTTTTATTATTCCAAAATTTGTTATGGCTCGGATTGTGTCTCTGTGTCGGAATTTTCTGTGGGATGGTGGTGTGGAGGGCACGAAAAGAGCTTTAGTAAGTTGGGAAAAAATCTGTCGGCCTAAAGAGGAGGGGGGATTGGGGCTGCGTGACCTTTATCTTTGGAATGAGTTGGCTGTAGCCAAATTAGCCTCTTGGGTGTTTGATCAACCGGAACGTTTATGGGTACGGTGGGTTAATAATATTTATCTGAAGGGCACTGATTGGGGTGACTATCAGCCGCAGGCTGACGTCACGTGGGCGTGGAAGAAGATTTGTCAGGCTAAAGAGAAGATTAAGAGTTTGTTCTTGAATGGGCTTTGGCATGGGTCTTGCATTCATTATTCTATCTCGCAGGCATATGAGGCCTTTCGGGCTCGCCGACCGAAGGTAGTTTGGAGCAGGCTTATCTGGAATGTTTGGAATTTTCCGAGACATAGCTTCATTTCTTGGCTTGTGTTTAGGGGGGCTTTGAACACTAGAGTGAAGCTTTTGAGGATCGGGGTCTCAGAGACCGACCTTTGCTATTTATGTGGTTTGCAGGCTGAGACCTTTGAACATTTATTCTTTGGGTGTTGTTGGAGTTCAAGAGTTATTGGTATTTTGAGTGAATGGGTGAAGAAGCGAATACCGAGCATTGGGGGTTTGGAATGGGCAACTAAGAAGAGAGGTTTCAATCTCCAGTGTAACATAATTAGGGCCATGTTAAATGCGGCGATTTATCATGTTTGGAGGCAGCGGAATGTGTGCAGAATTGAGGGAGCTGTTCAGCAACCAGATTGTGTCGTCAAGTTGATTAAGTCGGATGTTAGAAGTCGAATTATGTGTAAGATTAAATACCCAATCAGTGCTAGAGATAGACTATGGCTACATAATTTGTTGTAGTCATTTTTTGTAAATTGGATACTCACTTACTTATATATATACTTACCCTTTATCAAAAAAAAAAACCTTCAAAATCGTCCGTTTTTTATGCTTTTTCGAAAAGTGAGAGATATTTTGTTTGTTATTCTAATAGGGTCCGTATGCCATAAAATGAGCGTCGGATGTTAAAAAAACTTATAAAAGAATTTAGATTCGAGTATATTTTGAAGTTTTCGTCTGATTACAACGTGACTTTAAAAGTGATCGAATGCCTTTTAAATGTATTTTTTTGGTGTCGTGTCCACCATTTTTTATCTGCGGACACTTCTACAATGCATGAATTAGTTACTGCGCGAATTTGGAAACATTTAATTTCGGGATCAAATTTGGCCGAAAATCGTGGATAATAACCTTCAAAATCGTCTGTTTCTGATGATTTTTCGAAAAGTGAGAGATATTTTGTTTGTCCTTCAAATAGGGCCCGCATGTCACAAAATGTGCGTCGGATGTTAAAAAAATTATACAAGAATTTAGATTCGAGTATATTTTAAAGTTTTCGTCTGATTACAACGTGACTTTAAAAGTGGTCGAATGCCGTTTAAATGTATTTATTTGGTGACATATTTACCCTTTTTTATCCGTGGGCACTTCTACCATGCATGAAGTAGTTATCGTGCAAATTTGGAAACATTTGATTTTTGGACCGAATTTGGCCGAAAAACGTGGATAATAACTTTCAAAATCGTCCGTTTCTGATGATCTTTCGAAAAGTGAGAGATATTTTGTTTGTCATTCTAATAGGGCCCGTACGCCATAAAATGAGCGTCGGATGTTAAAAAACTTATAAAAGAACTTAGATTCGAGTATATTTTGAAGTATTCGTCCGATTATAACGTGACTTTAAAAGTGGTCGAATGTCTTTTAAACGTATTTATTTAGTGACGTATCTACCTTTTTTTATCCAGGACACTTCTATAATGCATAAAGTAGTTACCGTGCGAATTCGGAAACATTTAATTTTGGGACCAAATTTGGCCGAAAAACGTGGATAATAACCTTCAAAATCAGTGCCATAATTAGGGCCATGTTAAATGCGGCGATTTATCATGTTTGGAGGCAGCGGAATGTGTGCAGAATTGAGGGAGCTGTTCAGCAACCAGATTGTGTCGTCAAGTTGATTAAGTCGGATGTTAGAAGTCGAATTATGTGTAAGATTAAATACCCAATCAGTGCTAGAGATAGACTATGGCTACATAATTTGTTGTAGTCATTTTTTGTAAATTGGATACTCACTTACTTATATATATACTTACCCTTTATCAAAAAAAAAAAAAAAAAAAAACCTTCAAAATCGATATTTTTGCAAATTTTTGAAACCAGTGAAATTTGTTCTGAAACGCGAATACTTTTGGACGAAAACTTGTCAAAATGCGTAGAATGCGTAATAATGATTACTAGAATCATCTGATGCGCTATAAAATGGCATAAACAACTTGTTTCGACTTATTCCAACACGTCTCGAAAGACAATCTTATGGCCTTTATTACTCTCTATTTAACACCAAATGAACCTCATAGTATACCGGGACATTATATTTGGTGAGTATTTATTCATGTGCGAATATAAACGCATTTTATTTTGGGACCTTAAAATCCGAAAAAACGTGGATAATAACCTTCAAAATCGACGATTTTTGACAATTTTCGAAACCGGTGAAAATTGTTCTGAAACCCAAATACTTTTTGACGAAAACTTGTCAAAATGCGTAGAATGCGAAATAATGATTAATAGAATTCTCTGATACGATATAAAATGAGATAAACAACTTGTTTCGACTAATTCCGACACGTCTCAAAAGGCAATCTTATTGCCTTTATTAGTCTCTATTTAACACCAAATGACCCTCATAATATACCGGGGCATTATAATTGGTAAGTAGTTAGTCTTGTGCGAATATGTACCCATTTTATTTCGAGACCCAAAAATCCAAAAAAAACGTGGATAATAACCTTCAAAATCGATGATTTTTTGCAATTTTTGAAACCGGTGAAATTTGTTCTGAAACGCGAGTGCTTTTGGACAAAAACTAGTCAAAAGGCATAGAATGCGTAATAATGATTACTAGAAGCATTTGATACGATATAAAATGGGATAAACAACTTGTTTTGACTAATTCTGACACGTCTCAAAGACAATTTTATGGCCTTTATTAGTCTCTATTTAACAACAAATGACCGTCATGATATACCAGGACATTATATTTGGTGAGTAGTTAGTCTTGTGCGAATATGAACGCATTTTATTTCGGGACCCAAAAATCCAAAAAAAAACGTGGATATATAACCTTCAAAATCGATGATTTTTGGCAATTTTCAAAACAGGTGAAATTTGTTCCGAAACGCGAATACCTTTGGATGAAAACTCGTCAAAATGCGTAGAATGCGTAATAATAATTACTAGAAGCCTCTGATACGATATAAAATGGGATAAACAACTTGTTTCGACTGATTCCGACACGTCTAAAAAAACAATCTTATGGCCTTTATTAGTGTCTATTTAACACCAAATGACCCTCATAATATATCAGGACACTATATTTGGTGAGTAGTTAGTCTTGCGCGAATATTAACGCATTTTATTTCGGGACCCAAAAATCACAAAAAAACGTGGATAATAACCTTCAAAATCGATGATTTTTGACAGTTTTTGAAACCGATGAAATTTGTTCTGAAGCGCGAATGCCTTTGGAGGAAAACTAGTCAAAAGGGGTAGAATGCGTAATAATGATTACCAGAAGCCTCGGATACGGTATAAAATGGGATAAACAACTTGTTTCAACTGATTCCGACACGTCTCAAAAGACAATCTTATGGCCTTTATTAGTCTCCAATTAACACCAAATGACCCTCAAACTATACCGAGGTATTAAATTTGGTGAGTAGTTACTCATGTGCGAATATGAACCCATTTTATTTCGGGACCCAAAACTCCGAAAAAAACGTGGATAATAACCTTCAAAATCGATGATTTTTGTCAATTTTTGAAACTGGTGAAAATTGTTCTGAAACGCGATTACTTTTGGACAAAAATTGTCAAAATGCGTAATAATGATTATTAGAAGCTTCTGACACGCTATAAAATGATATAAACAACTTGTTTCGACTGATTCCGACACGTCTCAAAAGGCAATCTTATGACCTTTTTATTAGTCTCTATTTGACACCAAATGATCCTCATAGTATACCGGGGCATTATATTTGGCGAGTAGTTAGTCATGTGGGAATATGAACCCATTTTATTTCGGGACCCAAAAATCACAAAAAAAAACGTGGATAATAACCTTCAAAATCAATGATTTTATGCAATTTTCGAAACCGGTGAAAATTGTTCTGAAGCGCGAATGCCTTTGGATGAAAACTTGTCAAAATGCGTAGAATGCGTAATAATAGTTACTAGAAGCCTCTGATAAGATATAAAATGGGGTAAACAACTTGTTTCGACTGAATCCGACACGTCTCAAAAGACAATCTTATGGCCTTTATTAGTCTCTATTTAACACCAAACGACCCTCAAAGTATACCGGGGCATTATACTTGGTGAGTAGTCAGTCTTGCGCGAATATGAACGCATTTTATTTTGAGACTCAAAAATCCGAAAAAACGTGGATAATTAATAACCTTCAAAATCGATGATTTTTGTCAATTTTTGAAACTAGTAAAAATTGTTCTGAAACGCGATTACTTTTAAAAGAAAACTTGTCAAAATGCGTAGAATGCGTAATAACGATTACTAGAAGCCTTGGATACGCTATAAAATGGCATAAACAACTTGTTTTGATTTATTCCAACACGTCTCAAAAGACAATCTTATGGCCTTTATTGGTCTTTATTTAAATTCAAATGAGCCTCATAATACACCGGGACATTATATTTGGTGGGTAGTTTGTCTTGTGCGAATTTGAACCATTTTATTTCGGGACCCAAAAATCTCAAAAAATGTGGATAATAACCTTCAAAATCGATGATTTATGACAATTTTCGAAACTTGTGAAATTTGTTTTGAAGCGCGAATGTTTTTGGACGAAAACTTGTCAAAAGGCGTAAAATGCTTAGTAATGATTACTAGAAGTCTCTTATACGATATAAAATGGAATAAACAACTTGTTTCGATTGATTCCGACACATCTCAAAAGACAATCTTATGGCCTTTATTAGTAAATAAAATATAGTCACGTGAGATCTTGTTTAAATTGTGTAATCGAGTATGTTATCAATTTTTTAATAATTTTTAGAAACACGTAACTAAACATAAATAAAGACAAAAAAAACGTGCATTAGCACGTGTGAAAAAAACAAATGCAAACAATCAAATGGAACAGATGGAGTATATATATCGGAACAGGTATGAGTCGGGTTCGTATATATGAGCTTTGTATATTTTTGAAAATGTCATCTCTAAATTCGTTCCTTTCCAAGACCAAATCGACACAGGTTCGATAGATCATCCCGTCCTTTTAACACCTCTAACTTTCAAGATACATCCATATATCAATATATGGAACATGGAGGTGGGACATTCAGTAACGTTATGTGGTTTACCAGAAATGTCGGAATAGTATACTCCAGTTAGTTAGAGATGATGTATGTAGTCTTAAAACATTGATCAACGGGCCACGGCCCACACCCCTACAGGCGCTACAGCCCTTTTACTGTCTCTTCCTTTTGGACTTTCTCCATTTCAACCAACTTACCCATCCTAACCCGATTCCATGGATTTCTATACTGTTCCCTCAACACATAATCCGATGAAAACTTATACTCAACACTTGTTCTACTACTACTAGGAGATTTCGAAACCAACCCATTTTCCGAAATCGTCACATTTCCATTACCCTTGTCGAAAATATTTGATCTTGCTTCCCACAATGCGTTTGTGACAGGTGAGTGGTACACTCCAGGCCATAAACTAAGCGGTTTTCGTATCGAAGACCCGGCATCGATTGGAATTGAATCAATTGGGGGTGGATTATTGATCGTCGAAAAATGTCTGGTTTCTTCATTATTATTTGATTTTGAAATTGGTGATGAATTGAGTGAAATGATGATGAATGAATTCAGGAATTGAAATGGTGGTTTTGTGGTTGAAGGATGGTGGATGATGAAGGAGGACTTCAAAAGGTTGTTCATTGCTGAGAAATGGGAAAGTGAAGGTAAAACATTCAGTGATTCACCATCGCAAATACCTTTCTGGGTTCAAGAATAAGGGTCGATGTCGTAGGGATGTTCACCGAATCACCTGTCTGAAACTCGATATTCACCGTCTCTAAAGATAATCTTATAGTCTTTAAAATTCTCTCTATTTAAAACCAAATGACACTTATAATATACCGGGACATTTTATTTGATGAGTAGTTAGTCCTGCGTGAAAATGGAGTCATTTTATTTCGGGACCCAAAAATCTGAAAAAACGTGGACAATAACCTTTAAAATTGATAATTTTTTGCAATTTTTGAAACCAGTGAAATTTGTTCTGAGGCGCGAATACTTTTGGACGAAAACTTGTCAAAAGGCGTAGAATGCGTAATAATGGTTACTAGAAGCCTCTAATACGATATAAAAAGAACTAAACAACATGTTTCGACTAATTGCGACACGTCTCAAAAGACAATCTTATGACCTTTATTAGTCTCTATTTAACACCAAATGATCCTCATAATATACCTCGACATTATATTTGATGAGTAGTTAGTCTTGCGCAAATATGAACGCATTTTATTTCAGGACCCAAAAATCCCAAAAAAACGTAGATAAATAACCTTCAAAATCGATGATTTTTGACAATTTTTTAATCTGGTGAAATTAGATCTAAAGCGCGAATACTTTTGGACGAAAACTTGTCAAAATGCGTAATAATGATTATAAGAGATCTCTGATACGATATAAATTTGAGATAAACAACATGTTTCGACTGATTCTAACACGTCTCAAAGGGCAATCATATGGCCTTTATTAGTCTCTATTTAACACTAAATGACCCTCATAATATATCGGGATATTATATTTGGTGAGTAGTTAGTCTTGCCCGAATATGAACCAATTTTATTTCGGGATCCAAAAATCTCAAAAAACGTGGATAATAACCTTCAAAATCGATGATTTTTGGCAATTTTCGAAACATGTGAAATTTGTTCCGAAACGCGAATGCCTTTGGACGAAAACTAGTCAAAAATCGTAGAATGCGTAATAATGATTTTTAGAAGCCTCTGATACAATATAAAATGACATAAACATGTTTCGACTGATTCCGACACGTCTCAAAAGACAATCTTATGACCTTTATTAGTCTCTATTTAACACCAAATGACCCTCATAATATACAGGGGCATTATATTAGGTGAGTAGCTAGTCTTGCGCGAATATAAACCTATTTTATTTCGGGACCAAAAAATCTCAAAAAATGTGGATAATAACCTTCAAAATCGCTGATTTTTGGAAATTTTCGAAACCGGTGAAATTTGTTCTGAAACGCGAATGCCTTTGGACGAAAACTAGTCAAAAGGCATAGAATGCGTAATAATGATTACTAGAAGCCTCTGATACGATATAAAATGGAATAAACAACTTGTTTCGACTGATTCCGACACGTTTCAAAAGGAAATCTTATGGCCTTTATTAGTCTCTATTTAACACCAAATGACCCTCATAATACACCAGGACATTATATTTGGTGAGTATTTAGTCTTGCGCAAATATGAGTGCATTTTATTTCGGTACCCAAAAATCTCAAAAAACGTGGATAATAACCTTCAAAATCGATGATTTTTGACAATTTTCGAAACCGATGAAATTTGTTCTAAAGCGCGAATACTTTTGGACGAAAACTAGTAGAAAGGCGAAGAATGCGTAATAATGATTATTAGAATTCTCTGATACGATATAAAATGAGATAAACAACATGTTTCGGCTTCTTCCGACACGTCTCAAAACGCAATCGTATGGCCTTTATTAGTCTCTATTTAACACCAAATGACCTTCATAGTATACCGGGGCATTATGTTTGGTGAGCAGTTAGTCTTGCGCGAATACGAACCCATTTTATTTCGGGACCCCAAAAAGCGCAAAAAACGTGGATAATAACCTTCAAAATCGATGATTTTTGACAATTTTCGAATCCGGTGAAATTTGTTCTGAAGCGCGAATAATTTTGGACGAAAACTTGTCAAAATGCGTAGAATGCGTAATAATGATTACTAGAAGTCTCGGATATGATATAAAACAGAATAAACAACTAGTTTTGACTCATTTCGACACATCACAAAAGACATTCGTATGGCCTTAATTATTCTCTATTATTAACACCAAATGACCCTCATAATACACCGGGACATTTTATTTGATGAGTAGTTAGTCCTGCGAGAATGTGGACCCATTTTATTTCGAGACCCAAAAATCACAAAAGGCGTGGATAATAACCTTCAAAATCGATGATTTTTGGCAATTTTTGAAACCAGTGAAATTTGTTCTGAAACGCGAATATTTTTGGACGAAAACGTGTCAAAATGCGTAGAATGCGTAATAATGGTTACTAGAAGTCTCTGATACGATATAAAATGAGATAAACAACTTGTTTCGACTGATTCCGACACATCTCAAAAGGCAATCTTATGACCTTTATTAGTATCTATTTAGGTCGAGAAATTTTTAGAGGAGAAAATTTTCAAACCATCGCCCAACACTTACAAATTAATTCATCCTCGAAACTCGAAAGATTGATCGAGGAAGGTGATATTGATTGAGCATGGTCCAAGTATAGTGAGTTGGACAAAAAGGGTGTCTGTTTGGATGGTACTACTTGCACAATGTTGGTTAAGTGGTCGAATGTCTTTTAAATGTATTTATTTGGTGTCATATCTACCTTTTTTTTATTCACGGACACTTCTACAATGCATGAAGTAGTTACCATGCGAATTTAGAAACATTTAATTTCGGAACCAAATTTGACCGAAAAACGTGGATAATAACCTTCAAAATCGCCCGTTTCTGATGATTTTTCGAAAAGTGAGAGATATTTTGTTTGTCATTCTAATAGGGCCCGTATGCCATAAAATGAACGTCGGATGTTAAAAAAACTTATAAAAGAATTTAGATTCGAGTATATTTTAAAGTTTTCGTCCGATTACAACGTGACTTTAAAAGTGGTCGAATGCCTTTTAAATGTATTTATTTGGTGACGTATCTACCTTTTTCTTATCCGCGGACACTTCTACAATGCATGAAGTAGTTGCCGTGCGAATTTGGAAACATTTAATTTTGGGACCAAATTTGGCCGAAAAACGTGGATAATAACCTTCAAAATCGTCCGTTTCTGATGATTTTTCGAAAAGTGACAGATATTTTGTTTGTCATTTTAATAGGGCCCGTACACCACAAAATGAGCTTCGAATGTTAAAAAAACTTATAAAAGAATTTAGATACGAGTATATTTTGAAGTTTTCGTCCGATTACAACGCGACTTTAAAAGTGGTCGAATACCTTTTAAATGTATTTATTTGATGCCGTATCTACCTTTTAATTACGGTACTTATTACATAGTCATGAAAAAACAGCCTTGGTTAAACATGGACAACACGGCATGGCTACATTCATACAATCCCATGCCCAAAACCCCATCATCTTCAACCAACTTACCCATCCTAACCCGATTCCATGGATTTCTATACTGTTCCCTCAACACATAATCTGATGAAAACTTATACTCAACACTTGTTCTACTACTACTAGGAGATTTCGAAACCAACCCATTTTCCGAAATCGTCACATTTCCAATACCCTTGTCGAAAATATTTGATCTTGCTTCCCACAATGCGTTTGTGACAGGTGAGTGGTACACCCCAGGCCATAAACTAAGCGGTTTTCGTATCGAAGACCCGGCATCGATTGGAATTGAATCAATTGGGGGTGGATTATTGATCGTCGAAAAATGTCTGGTTTCATCATTATTAATTGGTTTAGATAATGGTGATGAATTGAGTGAATTGAGTGAGTTGATTGAATTGATAAATGAATTCAGGAATTGAAATGGTGGTTTTCTAGTTGAAGGATTGTAGACGATGAAGGAGGATTTCAAAAGGTTGTTCATTGCTGAGAAATTGGAAAGTGAAGGTTAAACATTCAGTGATTCAGCATCGCAAATTCCTTTCCGGGTTCAAGAATAAAGGTCGATGTAGTTGGGGTGTTCATGGGTCTGAAACTCGATATTCACTAGTCTCAAAATTCAATTAAGTCTTATAATCAAATGACTCTCATAATTCACCGGGGCATTATATTTGGTGAGTAGTTAGTCTTGCGTGAATATGGATCCCTTTTATTTCGGAATTCAAAAAGCCGAAAAAAAACGTGGATAATAACCTTCAAAATCGATGATTTTTGGCAATTTTTGAATTCGGTGAAAATTGTTCTGAAACGCGAATACTTTTGGATGGAAACTAGTCAAAAGGCGTAGAAAGCGTAATGATGATTACTAGAATTCTCTGATACGATATTAAATGAGATAAACGACTTGTTTCGACTGATTTCGAAACGTCTCAAAAGATAATCTTATGACCTTTATTAGTCTCTATTTAACACCAAATGACCCTCAAAATATACCGGGACATTATATTTGGTGATTAGTTAGTTTTGGGCGAATATGGACGCATTTTATTTTAGGACCCAAAAATCAAAAAAAAAAAACGTGGATAATAACCTTCAAAATCGATGATTTTTGGCAATTTTCGAAACTGGTGAAATTTGTTCCGAAATGCGAATACTTCTGGATGAAAACTTGTCAAAATGCGTAGAATGCGTGATAATGATTACTAGAAGCCTCTGATACGATATGAAATGGCATAAACAACAGGTTTCGACTTATTCTGACACGTCTCAAAAGGCAATCTTATGGCCTTTATTAGTCTCTATTTAACACTAAATGACCCTCATAATATACCGGGACATCATATTTGGTGAGTAGTAAGTCTTGCGCGAATATGAACGCAGTTTATTTCGAGACCCAAAATTCCCAAAAAACGTTGATAATAACCTTCAAAATTTGTTCAAAATTGAAGACATATATAATCCCAAAAATACCATTCATGTAAAAGATGCTAGATGGCTGCATAATTTGATGTAGTCGTACCTTGTAAATTTGTTACACATATATTTGTTACCGATGAAAACCTTCAAAATTGAAGTTTTTTGGCAATTTTCGAAACCGGTGAAATTTGTTCTGAAGCGGGAATATATTTGGACGAAAACTAGTCAAAAGGCGTAGAATGCGTAATAATGGTTACTAGAAGTCTCTTATACGATATAAAACAGAATAAACAACTAGTTTTGACTGATTTCGACACGTCTCAAAAGACATTCGTATGGCCTTTATTATTCTCTATTATTAACACCAAATGACCCTCATAATACACCGGGACATTTTATTTGATGAGTAGTTAGTTCTGCGAGAATGTGGACCCATTTTATTTCGAGACCCAAAAATCACAAAAGGCGTGGATAATAATCTTTAAAATCGATGATTTTTTAAACCTGTGAAATTTGTTCTGAAACGTGAATATTTTTGGACGAAAACTTGTCAAAATGCGTAGAATGCGTGATAATGGTTACTAGAAGTCTCTGATACGATATAAAATGAAATAAACAACTTATTTTTCGACTGATTCCGACACATCTCAAAAGACAATCTTATGACCTTTATTAGTCTCTATTTAACTCGAGAAATTTTTAGAGGAGAAAATTTTCAAACCATCGCCCAACACTTACAAATTAATTCATCCTCGAAAGATTGATCGAGGAAGGTGATATTGATTGAGCATGGTCCATGTATAGTGAGTTGGACAAAAAGGGAGTCTGTTTGGATGGTACTACTTGCACGAGTGGTCGAATGCTTTTTAAATGTATTTATTTGGTGACGTATTTACCTTTTTTTTATCCGCGGACACTTCCACAATCCATGAATTAGTTATCGTACGAATTTGGAAACATTTAATTTTGGGATCAAATTTGACCGAAAAACGTGGATAATAACCTTCAAAATCGTCCGTTTCTGATGATTTTTCGAAAAGTGAGAGAAATTTTGTTTGTCAATCTAATAGGGCCCGTATGCCATAAAATGAGCGTCGGATGTTAAAAAACCTTATAAAAGACTTTAGATTCGAGTATATTTTGAAGTTTTCGTCCGATTACAACGTGACTTTAAAAGTGATCGAATGTCTTTTAAATGTATTTATTTGATGCCGTATGTACCTTTTTGTATTCGCGGACATTTCTACAATGCATGGAATAGTTACTGTGCGAATTTGGAAACATTTAATTTTGGGACTAAATTTGGCCGAAAAACGTGAATAATAACCTTCAAAATCGTCCGTTTCTGATGATTTTTTGAAAAATGAGAGATATTTTGTTTGTCCTTCTAATAGGACCCGTACGCCATAAAATGAGCGTCGGATGTTAGAAAAACTTAAAAGTTACTTTAAAAGTAGTCGAATGCCTTTTAAATGTACTGTATTTATTTGGTGCCGTATGTACCATTTTTTTATTCAGACATTTCTACCATGCATGTAGTAGTTATCGTGCAAATTTTGAAATATTTCTACAATGCATTGAGTTGTTATTTTAATAATCAAGCAATCTTCAAAATTCCAATGTTTCTTCTTCTATACATTGTCCCCTAACAATATGAACCGGCCATTGTTATGTTATGCAAACTGGCCACTTAAACCGTCAAAATCGATGATTTTTGGCAATCATACTCTATATAACTAAAAGAACAACCTCTAAAAGATGCTCTGCCACATGTCGCGTTCCTGTTAAAAGTTTTCCCGCCAAAGTGCAAAATAATCATACTATATAACTAAAAGAACAACCTCTAAAAGATGTTCTGCCACATGTCGCGTTCCTGTTAAAAGTTTTCCCGCCAAAGTGCAAAATAATCATGGACTGAATCTCCATTACTAATTGTATACAAAAGCCTGCATAAATAAAAACGGTCCAACTAGCCATTCATATCACTCCAGTATGTATGGTATATACTTACTATATAATATACCAAAAAATATATGCAGTAGCACAAAATATTCGTACACTACGTATAAGGAAACAATACAACAAGCATATAACTGAAAAGATTGCATACCCACATAAAAAAATCATAAAAATATGTAATTTAAAAATATACGAGATATATGTAATGTATATAAATTACCATGTACATAAAAACATTCCAATTGAAAAAAGTTGTATATGCACATATCTATACCAAAGTAACCAATCATAAAAAAAAATGTAATTTAAAAATATACGAGATGTATGTCATAATTTACATAAATTAACGTGTATCTCATGATTTACATATATGCCATGTATATATAAACGTCCCAATTGAAAAAAAATTATATATGAACATATCTACATCAAAAGTAACCAAACATAAAAAGAAAATTGGATCATAAAAATATGTATAATTTAAAAATATAGGAGATATATTCCAATCGGTAATTCACATATTTACCATGTATATAAAAACGTCACAATTGAAAAAGTATACATAATTACCATCTATACCAGATATATCAGATATACGCATATATTACCATGTATATTATTTACCAAGTATACATATTTACCATCTATACCAAAAGTAACCAACCATAAAAAGGAAAAAATCATAAAAATTTATAATTTATACATATATGAGATATATGTCGGTGAGTAATTTACATAATTAACATTATTACCAAGGTCATACGTCCGTATTTAAATGCACCAAATCTCCTACCCAAAGAACTATCCGCTGTAAACCAATAACAAACCATGACATCAAAATTTAATATGATATCTGACATCTCTCCAAGCCGTGAAACGTGGAGGATTAATCCGTCAATTTGAAAACCTGCTGAAGGAAGGAGAGATGTATACTATCTCAAACTTTGGTGTTGCTCATAATATACGACAAGTATAAGACCGGTAAAAGTGATTTCAAGATCAATTTTTACCGGACCACCTCTGTGAAGCCATGTGATGAGATTTCTATTCCTGTTTACGGATTTCAGTTCGTAGACTTCAATGATATCTTAACAACACATATTCCCGAAAATGTTTTAATAGGTTATTCCATATAACAAATCAAATTTAATTTTAAATGCAGATTTTCACACGCCTAACTTAACTCCGCATATTTGTTACTCTATAAGAGGTTATTCTATATCCAACTCTTTCTTCACCTCGCGGCTCATTATTAATCCGGATATAGATGAAGCAAGGGAAATATTGGTGAGGTGAGGTGTTCTAACATAATGCAAACTGTAGACAGTAGAGTCGTAATGCAAATACTCATCGGAGATGAAAGTTTACGATGTTCTATTAACGTTAATGCTTTGATGGGATTACATTTTTTTGGTGAAGCAACCAAAATCACACTCTAACTAACTCAATTCATTTGTAGTGTCGGTCAGGGTGAAGTGACACTGGAATTGACACAACTACCTAGCAGCTCAACTTCAATGGAGGACGTATTCACCAAGAAATCTGTGATTAAAAAAATAGAAGATATTACAGAAATTAAGACGGTAACTTTGAAAAACAATTAGGGTCATTAATATCCTCATAATATTAACCTGGTCATCTGACTGAAATGGAATGTTCAACTGGCAGGCATGTTATATCGCAGTTCTTGCAACTCCGATGCACGTCGAAGCATCAAGGAATTGATTTTACAATTCTTGTGGTGTGTGTGATGGTAAAGTTGATATCGGAGAGGAAGGGATGTTCTATTATGAGCGGTGCAACAAGTTATATCGTGCTCAACAACACAAGTAAGGCTGCTGCACTACAAATCATATAAACTCTACCTATTTGCTAACCACAGGATGAAATGAGATGTGAATCACATGTAATTAAAATATAGGTTGCTCTGAAATTGACTTATTTTTGTTTTGATGGCAGGAGCTCATACTACTGGATTACTAGAAGATTTCGCAGAAATTGATCCTAGACTGTCTCCATCGATTATAGTCAATTGTCGTAGTATAGCACCTGAATAATATCATGGACGGTGTTAGCTATATACGCACACTATCTTTAATTAAGTTTGAAATAAACGGTACTAAGTTATATTTGCACGAAATTACCTTCCGTCTGAACTATTTCAACTTTGGCTCTTGACGTACATGTTCTTCACATTCTACATGGTCTTAATAAATGAGTATTTGATTGAAATAAGTGATACTAGAAAGAATTTTTGGGAAAGAGATTTACAAGCATATCAATTCTAGGGATTTAAAATCAAATTGTGAAAATGATAGTAGAGTAGGATTTTCTGGGAAATTTTTGTATATGACTTGCAACTTGCAAGAATGAAGGCTCCCAATTTTCTTTCGGTCCGTTTAAGAAATTGGGAGTATAATGGGAGGCTCCCAAATTTGGTGGCATTTTTTTGTTTTAAATGTTGGTTAAGTGGTCGAATGCATTTTAAATGTATTTATTTGGTGACGTATTTACCTTTTTTTATCCGCGGACACTTCCACAATCCATGAATTAGTTACCGTGCGAATTTGGAAACATTTAATTTCGGGACCAAATTTGGCCGAAAAACGTGGATAATAACCTTCAAAATCGTCCGTTTCTGATGATTTTTCGAAAAGTGAGAGATATTTTGTTTGTCATTCTAATAGGACCCGTATGCCATAAAATGAGTGTCGGATGTTAAAAAAACTTATAAAAGAATTTAGATTCGAGTATATTTTGAAGTTTTCGTCCGATTACAACGTGACTTTAAAAATGGTCGAATGCCTTTTAAATGTATTTATTTGGTTACGTATCTACCTTTTTTTATCCGCGGACACTTCTACAATGCATGAACTAGTTATCGTGTGAATTTGAAAACATTTAATTTCGGGACCAAAATTGACCGAAAAACGTGGATAATAACCTTCAAAATCGTCCGTTTCTGATGATTTTTCGAAAAGTGAGAGATATTTTGTTTATCATTCTAATAGAGCCCGTGTGCCATAAAATGAGCGTCGGATGTTAAAAAACTTATAAAAGAATTTAGATTCGAGTATATTTTGAAGTATTCGTCCGATTATAACGTGACTTTAAAAGTGGTCGAGTGTCTTTTAAATGTATTTATTTAGTGACGTATCTACCTTTTTTTTATCCACGGACACTTCTATAATGCATAAAGTAGTTACCGTGCGAATTTGGAAACATTTAATTTTTGGACCAAATTTGGCCGAAAAACGTGGATAATAACCTTCAAATTCGTCCGTTTTTGATGATTTTTCGAAAAGTGAGAGATATTTTGTTTGTTATTCTAATAGGGTCCGTATGCCATAAAATGAGCTTCGGATGTTAAAAAAACTTATAAAAGAATTTAGATTCGAGTATATTTTGAAGTATTCGTCCGATTATAACGTGACTTTAAAAGTGGTCGAATAATGTCTTTTAAATGTATTTATTTAGTGACGTATCTACCTTTTTTTATCCACGGACACTTCTACAATGCATGAATTAGTTACTGTGCGAATTTGGAAATATTTAATTTCGGGACCAAATTTGGCCGAAAAACGTGGATAATAACATTCAAAATCGTCCGTTTCTGATGATTTTTCGAAAAGTGAGAGATATTTTGTTTGTCCTTCTAATAGGACCCGTGTGCAATAAAATGAACGTCGGATGTTAAAAAAACTATAAAAGAATTTAGATTCGAGTATATTTTAAAGTTTTCGTCCGATTATAACGTGACTTTAAAAGTGGTCGAATGCCTTTTAAATGTATTTATTTGATGCCGTATGTACCTTTTTTTATTCGCGGACATTTCTACAACGCATGGAATAGTTACTGTGCGAATTTGGAAACATTTAATTTCAGGACTAAATTTGGCCGAAAAACGTGAATAAAACTACCTTCAAAATCGTCCGTTTCTGTTGATTTTTCGAAAAGTGAGAAATATTTTGTTTGTCCTCCTAATAGGACCCGTATGCCATAAAATGAGCGTCGAATGTTAAATAACTTATAAAAGAATTTAAATTCGAGTATATTTTAAAGTTTTCGTCCGATTATAACGTGACTTTAAAAGTGGTCGAATGTCTTTTAAATGTATTTATTTAGTGACGTATCTACCTTTTTTTATCCACGGACACTTCTATAATGCATAAAGTAGTTACCGTGCGAATTTGGAAACATTTAATTTTGGGACCAAAATTGACCGAAAAACGTGGATAATAACCTTCAAAATCGTCCGTTTCTGATGATTTTTCGAAAAATGAGAGATATTTTGTTTATCATTCTAATAGAGCCCGTATGCCATAAAATGAGCGTCGGATTTAAAAAAACTCATAAAAGAATTTAGATTCAAGTATATTTGAAGTATTCGTCTGATTATAACGTGACTTTAAAAGTGGTCGAATGTCTTTTAAATGTATTTATTTAGAGACATATCTACCTTTTTTTATCCACGGACACTTCTATAATGCATAAAGTAGTTACCGTGCGAATTTGCAAACATTTAATTTTGGGACCAAATTTGGCCGAAAAACGTGGATAATAACCTTCAAAATCGTCCGTTTTTTATGCTTTTTCGAAAATTGAGAGATATTTTGTTTGTTATTCTAATAGGATCCGTATGCCATAAAATGAGCTTCGGATGTTAAAAAAACTTATAAAAGAATTTAGATTCGAGTATATTTTGAAGTTTTCGTCTGATTACAACGTGACTTTAAAAATGATCGAATGCCTTTTAAATGTATTTTTTTGGTGTCGTGTCTACCATTTTTTATCTGCGGACACTTCTACAATGCATGAATTAGTTACTGTGCGAATTTGGAAACATTTAATTTCAGGACCAAATTTGGCCGAAAAACGTGAATAATAACCTTCAAAATCGTCTGTTTCTGATGATTTTTCGAAAAGTTGGAGATATTTTGTTTGTCCTTCAAATAGGTCCCGCATGCCACAAAATGTGCGTCAGATGTTAAAAAAATTATAAAATAATTTAGATTCGAGTATATTTTAAAGTTTTCGTCTGATTACAACGTGACTTTAAAAGTGGTCGAATGCCGTTTAAATGTAGTATTTATTTGGTGACATATTTACCCTTTTTTATCCGTGGGCACTTCTACCATGCATGAAGTAGTTATCGTGCAAATTTGGAAACATTTGATTTTTGGACCGAATTTGGCCGAAAAACGTGGATAAAATAACCTTCAAAATCGTCAGTTTCTGACGATTTTTCGAAAAGTGACAGATATTTTGTTTGTCATTTTAATAGGGCCCGTACGTCACAAAATGAGCTTCGAATGTTAAAAAAACTTTTAAAAGAATTTAGATTCGAGTATATTTTGAAGTTTTCGTACGATTACAACGTGACTTTAAAAGTGGTCGAATGCCTTTTAAATGTATTTATTTGGTGACGTATCCACCTTTTTTTTATCCGCGGACACTTCTACAATGCATGAAGTAGTTGTCGTGCGAATTTGGAAACATTTAATTTTCGGACCAAATTTGGCCGAAAAACGTGGATAATAACCTTCAAAATCGTCCGTTTCTGATGATTTTTCGAAAAGTGAGAAATTTTGTTTGTCATTCTAATAGGGCCCGTATACCTTAAAATGAGGGTCAGATGTTAAAAAGCTTATAAAAGAATTTAGATTCGAGTATATTTTGAAGTTTTCGCCCGATTACAACATGACTTTAAAAGTGTTCGAATGCCTTTTAAATGTATTAATTTGGTGTCGTATCTACCTTTTTTTATCCGCGGACACTTCTACAATGCATGAAGTAGTTACCGTGCGAATTTGGAAACATTTAATTTTGGGACCAAATTTAGCCTAAAAACGTGGATAATAACCTTCAAAATCGTCCGTTTCTGATAATTTTTCGAAAAAAGAGAGATATTTTGTTTGTCATTCTAATAGGGCCCATACGCCATAAAATGAGCGTCGGATGTTAGAAAAACTTAAAAGTTACTTTAAAAGTACTGTATTTATTTGGTACCCTATGTACCATTTTTTTATTCAGACATTTCTACCATGCATGTAGTAGTTATCGTGGAAATTTTGAAATATTTCTACAATGCATTGAGTTGTTATTTTAAAATCGCAAATCGGTAGCCATTGTTATGTTATGCAAACTGGCCGCTTAAACCGTCAAAATCGATGATTTTTGGCAATTTTCAAAACTAGTGTAATTTGTTTTAAAGCGCGAATGTCTTTGGGTAAAAACTTGCTGATAGGCGTAGAATGATTAATAATGATTACTAGAATTCTTTGATTCGATATAAAATGGACTAACCAACTTGTTTCGACTGATTACGATATGTCTCAAAATATAATTTTATGACCTTTAAAAGTCTCTCTATTGAAAACTAAATGCCCCTCATATTACACCGTAATATTTTATTTGGTGAGTAGTTTGTCCAACATGAATATAGACCCGTTTAAATTCGATAATAATATAGACCCAAAAAAAATAGTGGATAATAATCTTTAAATTCGATCAGGTTTTGCTATTTTCGAAAGCGGTTAAATTTGTTCTAAAACGTGTTTTTTTCATGGAAACTTGTCGATAGGATTAGAATGCCTAATAATGATTATTAGAATTCACTGGCACGATATAAACTGGACTATTCAACTTGTTTCGACTGATTCCGACATGTCCAGAAAGAAAATCTTATGACCTTTAAAAGTCTCTTTCGAAAAATCAAACGACCCTCATTTGGTGAGTAGTTAGTCCTGCGTAAATATAGACTCATTTCATTTCGAGACCGAAAAATCCAAAAAAAAAACATGGACAATACCCACTTACCCATCCGAACCCGATTCCATGGATTTCTATACTGTTCTCTCAACACATAATCCCATGAAAACTTATACTCAACACTTGTTCTACTACTCGATGAAGATTTCGAAACCAACCCATTTTCCGAAATCGTCACATTTCCAATACCCTTGTCGAAAATATTTGATCTTGCTTCCCACAATGCGTTTGTGACAGGTGAGTGGTACACACCAGGCCATAAACTAAGCGGTTTTCGTATCGAAGACCCGGCATCGATTGGCATTGAATCAATTGGGGGTGGATTATTGATCGTCGAAAAATGTCTGGTTTCTTCATTATTTGATTTTGAAATTGGTGATGAATTGAGTGAATTAACTGAATTGATGAATGAATTCAGGAATTGAAATGGTGGTTTTCTGGTTGAAGGATGGAGGATTTCAAAAGGTTGTTCATTGCTGAGAAATGGGAAAGTGAAGGTCAAACATTCAGTGATTCAGCATCGCAAATTCCTTTCTGGGTTCAAGAATAAAGGTCGATGTCGTTGGGTGTTCACCGGTCTGAAACTCGATATTCATCGCTCTCCAAAGCATGGTCTTTTAAAGTTTCTCGATTTAAAATCAAATGACTCTCGTAATATATTGGGTCATTTTTATTTGATGAGTAGTTAGTCCTACGCGAATATGGACCTTTTTTTTCGGGACCAAAAATTCCAAAAAAACGTGGATAATAACCTTCAAAATCGATGTTTTTTGAAAATTTTCGAATATGGTAAAATTTGTTCTAAAGTGCGACAACTTTTGGACGAAAACTTGTCAAAAAGCGTAGAATACGTAATAATGATTACTAGAAGCCTCTGATACGCTGAAAAAGGTATAAACAACTTGTTTCGACTGATGCTAGATGGCTACATAATTTGATGTAGTCATTTAACGTCTGCTTGTACATTGGTTACATATTATTAATATATATACTTACACTTCACCAAACAAAAAAAAACTTGTTTCGACTGATTCCGACATGTCTCAAAAGTCAATCTTATGACCTTTATTAATCTCTACTCCCTCCGTTCCAACGAATTGTATACTTTTGCTTTATGCACGTACGTCGATGCTCGTGTTCTTTTGTCTATATCTTTAATTACGTATTACCAAAAATTATAAAAAATTGATATTCATAATTTATTCGATTAGACGATTTAAATAAGATCTCTCATGACTATATTTTATCATATATATTAAAAATTATATTGAATATTCTTCTCACTCATGAATAGTGTCAAAAAATCAAACGTATACAATTCGTTGGAACGGAGGGAGTATTTAACACCAAATGACTCTCATAGTATTCTGGGGCAATATATTTGGTGAGTAGTTAGTTATGTGTGAATATAAACCCATTTTATTTCGGGACCCAAAAATTCCAAAAAAATGTGGATAATAACCTTCAAAATCGATGATTTTTGACAAATTTCGAAACCGGTGAAATTTGTTCTTAAACGCGAGTGCCTTTGGACGAAAACTAGTCAAAAGGCAAAGAATGCGTAATAATGATTACTAGAATCCTCTCATACGCTATAAAATGGCATAAACATCTTGTTTCGACTTATTCCAACACGTCTCAAAAGACAATCTTATGGCCTTTATTACTCTCTATTTAACAACAAATGACCCTCGTGATATACCGGGACATTATATTTGGTGAGTATTTAGTCTTGTGCGAATATGAACGCATTTTATTTCGGGACCCAAAAATCCCAAAAAACGTGGATAATAACCTTCAAAATCGATGAATTTTGACAATTTTCAAAACAGGTGAAATTTGTTCCGAAACGCGAATGCCTTTGGACGAAAACTTGTCAAAATGCGTAGAATGCGTAATAATGATTACTAGAAATCTCTGATACGATATAAAATGGGATAAACAACTGGTTTCGACTGATTTCGAAACGTCTCAAAAGACAATCTTATGGCCTTTATTAGTCTCTATTTAACACCAAATGACCGTCATAATATACCGGGGCATTATATTCGGTGAGAAGTTAGTTAGTCTTGCGCGAATGTGAACCCATTTTATTTCAGAACCCAAAAATCTCAAAAAACGTGGATAATAACCTTCAAAATCGATGATTTTTGGCAATTTTCGAAACTGGTGAAATTTGTTCTGAAACGCGAATACTTTTGGACGAAAACTGGTCAAAATGCATAGAATGCGTGATAATGATTACTAGAAGTCTCTCACACGATATAAAATGGGATAAACAACTTGTTTCGACTTACTCCGTATTGCGCGAATATGAACCCATTTTATTTCGAGACCCAAAAATCCCAAAAAACGTGGATAATAACCTTCAAAATCGATGATTTTTGGCAATTTTCGAAACCGGTGAAAATTGTTCTGAAACGCCAATACTTTTGGACGAAAACTTGACAAAATGCGTAGAATGCGTAATAATGATTACTAGAAGCCTCTGATACTATATAAAATGGAATAAACCGTTTGTTTCGAGTGATTCCGACATGTTTCAAAAGGCAATCTTAAGACATTTATTAGTCTCTATTTAACACCAAATGATCGAAATAATATACCGGGACATTATATTTGATGAGTAGTTAGTCTTGCACGTATATGAACGCATTTTATTTCGGGACCCAAAAATCCGAATAAACGTGGATGTTAACCTTCAAAATCGATGATTTTTTGCAATTTTCGAATCCACTGAAATTTGTTCTGAAACGCCAACACTTTTGGACGAAAACTTGTCAAAATGCGTAGAATGCGTAATAATGATTACTAGAAGCCTCTGCTACGATATAAAATGGAATAAACAATTTGTTTCGATTGATTCCGACAAGTCTCAAAAGGCAATCTTATGGCCTTTATTAGTCTCTATTTAACGCCAAATAACCCTCATAATATACCGGGACATTATATTTGGTGAGTAGTTAGTCTTGCGCGTATATGAACACATTTTATTTCGAGACCCAAAAATTCCAAAAAAACGTGGATAATAACCTTCAAAATCGAAGATTTTTGGCAATTTTCGAATCTGCTGAAATTTGTTCTGAAACGCCAATAATTATGGACGAAAACTTGTCAAAATGCGTAGAATGCGTAATAATGATTACTAGAAGCCTCTGAATACGATATAAAATGAAATAAACAACTTGTTTCAACTAATTCCGACATGTCTCAAAAGGCAATCTTATGGCCTTTATTAGTCTCTATTTAACACCAAATTACCCTCATAATATATACCGGTGCATTATATTTGGTGAGTAGTTAGTCTTGTGCGAATATGAACTCATTTTATTTCGGGACCCAAAAATCTGAAGAAAAAAAATGTGGATAATAACCTTCAAAATCGAAGATTTTTTGCAATTTTCGAAACCGGTGATTGTTCCATTTGATTATTTGCATTTGCCTTTTGGTCACTATTTATAGGTGAGTAAATCGTCAATATAACTTCTAATATATAAAATAAAATATAGTCATGTGACATCTTGTTTAAATTGTGTAATCGAGTATGTTATAAATATCAAATTTTTATAATTTTTAGAAATACGTAACTAAAGATAAAGATAATGACAAAAGAAAACGTGCATTAACAAGTGTGAAAAAACAAATGCAAACAATTAAATGGAAAAGATGGAGCATATGGCAACAGGTATGAGCCATGTTCGTAGATATGACCTTTGTACTCCCTCCTAGTTGTTTATATATTCTCTCTTTTTTTGGCACAAATATTAAGAAGTGAATAAAGAATTGCTTAAAGTAAAAAAATGTAGGGTATAAAGTAGAAATATGGTGGGATTTGTGAGACCATGTTTATCCATGATTCTTCTTCACCAAGGTCCAACATATAAACACAATTCTTTATTCACAACCTACTTTATCAAACCCACACTAACTTTTCTATCTTTTATCAACACTTTCTTTTCACCATGGTTTCATACATATATACTCCCTAAACCCTCCGTCCCAAAATGATTGTCACATAAACTTTTGCACAATAACTAAGAAATTGGTGTGATGATTAAGTATGTAGGCAATGATGACTCCCTTTATAGGCTGAGTCATAGTGTCTTGTGAGGTGGTGTGGGTTAATGGATGACAAAATGGTAAATACTTTAACTTGGTAGGGACGAAGTTGTAAAAAGGGATGGACAAACAAGGAAAGTAGCGAAATGGGACAATCTTTAAGAACCTACCCAAAAAGGAATACCTTAGTGAGACGGAGGGAGTATTATTCTTTGTTGATTTTCACATGAATTAAAAAAATAATTTATCATTCATTTAACCAACAAAAACATGCCACATGGCAATGTGAACAAAGGGTGGAAGAGGTTCTCTTCCCACCAAGTGAAGCCCAAAACAAGACCTTGGTCCAAATTTTTTATTAGTTTTATGCCTTTCACCTTACTCCCCCACCTTTTTTTTCCACCCCCAATAAACATAGTCTGAGTAAAGGAAAGAATAAAGAATTGAAGGAAGAATAAAAAATTGATTAAAATACCACCAAAAATGAAAAGAGGGAAGATAATCCAACTAGTGGCAAAAAGAAAAGAGGAAAGATTAAAAAAAAAAAAAAAAAAAACTAAGAGGGAGTGTATATTTTTGAAAAATGTCATCTCTAAATCCGTTCCTTTCCTAGACCAAATCAACACAGATTCGATAGATCATCCCGCCCTGTTAACACCAAAGCGGATCTCCTGGAACATGGAGGTGGGACATTCAGTAAATGTTATGTGGTTTACCAGAAATGTCGGAATAGTATACGAGTTCGTTAGAGATGATGTATGTAGTCTCCTTCATGATTCACGGCCCACACCCCTTTTACTGTCTCTTCCTTTTGGACTTTCTCCATTTCAACTCACTATCATATATGGACGCCTTTCATGGACCTTGTTTCCTCAATCATACTCCAATCCCTCCGTTTCAATGAATTGTTTGCCTTTACTTTTGAAACCAAGGGAAAGAGAACCAATGGGGAGGTGACATGTGGAACCAAGGGTCAAATTACATATAAAAAGCATCCCTAAAATAGAAAGACAAACAATTCATTGAGACGTCCCAATATGGAATAGGCAAACAATTTATTGGAACGGAGGGAGTACTCCATTGTATCCCCTCAACTATTATCACGGGTTCGAATCCTCCTTCTCTATATTATCAGTGGCTAAGTTTAGATATTTCGTGAAATGATACTTTGTATATCTCGTACTCCCTCCGAGTTCCTATTATTGTTCCATAAGCTTTTGGGTGGAAAATAAGGAAGGGGAAATGAGTGGTTCAAAAAAGAAGGAGAAAGAGAGAAATGGGAGAGTAATTGTGAACCACACATTGATTGCCTAAAAAGGAAAATGGGACAATAATAGAAACTCGAAGGGAGTAGTATTTTTCGTATTTGTCGTCTTTTACAATTTACCACACCACATACTATGTATTTCGATTATTACAAGTTATCCCCCACACTTTAACGTATTGTTACAAACCATCACCTTATCTTAATCCCAACTTTCGTATTAATTTTTTTTTTTGATTCAACGAAGAGCGCACTTAGTCACATTGGAGAAGGGGATTCGAACCTGAGACCTATCGTCCCAGAGCACCTGACCTTAACCACTAGGCTAAGACATACTAAGGCCCTGTTCTTTTCGGCTGAAACAGGGCTGAGCTGAGCTGAGCTGGTCTGATAGGAGCTGAGCTGGTCTGATAGAAGCTGAGCTGGTCTGATAAGAGCTGAGCTGGTCTGATTGGAGCTGGGCTGAGCTGAGCTGATAGAAGCTGAGCTGATAGAAGCTGAAAATAAGAATTATTTATATATATAATCTAATAATATTTTAATATATATATATATATATAATCAAATAATAATAAAAATAATAATAATAATAATAATCCTCCAATTCATTTGATTTTTTTTACTTTTGTATTTTTCATGCTTGAAAATGGACAATTTGTTAATTATATATTCCCTCTAGACACTATTTTATTTACGTAATACTTTAATTTGTGAAAAGTATTTTATAAAAATAGGGCAAAAAATAATGTCCAAAGGTAATATATATTCTATTTACGTAATATATCTTTATGTCAAATACGGTTTTAAACGGTTCTAATCGTAGATTGTACTAGTGTAGATTGTACTAGAGAGTACTATATTTTCATACTCCAATAGACAATGTTGGAGAATATTATGGAGTATTATTATTATTATTACGATCCAAATGAATTATTAATATTATGGAGTATTATTATTATTATTATTGAATAATTATTTTATAAGCTGAAAATATTGGAGCTGAGCTGAAAATAGCTGAGCTGAGCTGAGCTGATAGGAGCTGGGCTGAGCTGATAGAAGCTGGGCTGAGCTGATAGAAGCTGAGCTGGTCTGAAACAGGCTGAATATAAGCCGAAAAGAACAGGGCCTAAATCCCTTAAATCCCGACAATTTAAATATACGGAATTACTTTTTCCTAACAAGATTTTACTTAATCCTAACAAATTTTCCCTACTTTTTTTTTCAATGAAGAACGCACTTAAGGTAGTCTTAACCAATAGGCTAAGACATCTTCAGTTCCCAATCTAAATATATTACGAGTACATTATTAATACCCGTGTTTTTGGCCATTCAATATGATGCCATGACTTTTCGAATCATACATGGTACCCTCACTTTTGGTGTATACAGAGTAATTATAGTATCAACACTCGCGATTGCTACAGATTTCGACAATTTGTGATAATGTACTCACTACTGCACCAATTTGTTCAATCAAACCCTTCATGTACTGCAGTAATTTTTTATGGAGATCCCCAAATTGTCGAAATTTGCAGAAAGATGGATAAAATAGTGTTTAATTGAACAAGATTGTGCGAAAATTGGAAATTAGAAGCGAATCGAAACACTAATCGAATATATACGAACCCAGAAAATAAACCCTAATTGAAACCAAAACCCCAAATTGTAGAAATTTGAAGAAAGATAAAATAGTGTTTGATTCACATGAATTGTGCGAAAATTGGAAATTAGAAGCGTATCGGGTCATGAATTGGACCCAGAAACCATAATCAAAACACTAGTCGAATAAAGACGAACCCAGAACATAAACCCTAATTTAAACCAAAACCCGAAATTGTCGAAATTTGCAGAAACATAAAATAGTGTTTGATTGACCAAGTGAATTGTGCTAAAATGGGAAATTAGAAGTGAATTGAGTACCTAATTGGACCCAGAAACCATAATCGAAACACTAATCGAATAAATACGAACCCAGAAAATAAACCCTAATTAAAATCAAAACCCCAAATTATCGAAATTTACAGAAAGATAAAGTCGTGTTTAATTGACCAAGTGAATAATTGTGCGAAAATTGGAAATTAGAAGCGGATCGAGTCCCGAATTGGACCCAGAAACTATAATCGAAACAATAATCGAATAAATACGAACCCAGAAAATAAACCCTAATTAAAATCAAAACCCCAAATTATCGAAATTTACAGAAAGATAAAGTAGTGTTTAATTGACCAAGTGAATAATTGTGCGAAAATTGGAAATTAGAAGCGGATCGAGTCCCAAATTGGACTCAGAAACAATAATCGAATAAAAAACGAACCCAGAAAATAAACCCTAACTTCAACACTTAACACCAAAACCCCAAATTTGTACTACAAAATCAAACAAATTAGAATTGCGTAAATTGAAAAGAGAGAGTACCTGGGAAGTTGAAGAAGACAAAGAATCAGAGATGTGGGCAATAATTAATTTCTATAATTTGATTTATTGATTATCACATTGGATAATATGTCGATTTTCTTTAATTAATGAAGAGGTGGTTTAATATGGTGGTGATTTAGAAATACCACAATTTCTTGTATGAGACGGTCTCACGATAAGTTTATATATTTATAGGGTAAATATGGTTAATATATGATGATAATTTATAATTTATAAAAAAAAAAGACGTTTTGTGTCTTAGATATGAAAGAAGTTTACGGTGAAAATAGTTCAAATTTGAGTCTACAGTGAAAAATTACAATGTCATTTCCGTCGATATTCTTGGAATTAGTACTCCCGTCAATGTTGGTCTGACTTAAGTTAAATCTCTTGAACTCGAGCTTTATATATGTAAATTATTATGTTATTAATTAGTATTTTTAAATGATTTTAATAATTATATTTAAAACAAGTTGAATATAATTTGTGTTTGACTCGAGCATTTTCCTAATCAGTATTTATGATATATTAGCGAGTTCTCAAATCCTTGTAAATTTTTAAGGGTGGTGCTTTTTTATAGGTGTGTATTACTCATTTGTACTTGAAAATTACATAATTGTCCTCCCCATTTCCTCCTCCCTCATCATTGCATTATAGAGAGTTTTGAGGGAAATCTCAAAAATTCTCAACGTTTCAAATTCCATCCACCTCCACCTCCACCTCCACCACCTCCCTACTTCGGCTGCCACCATTCCGGCCGCCACTCCGGCCACCACTTTTTTTCTTTTCTTTTTCCTTTTCGATTTTTTTTTTCATTTTGAAAAAAAAAATATTAATGTTATTATTGCCAAGTTTTTTTCTCGAAAAAAATGATCAGCACTCAAATTTATTTGTAATTTGGGGAAAATTATACATGCGAGAATTAAAATACAAGAATTACAATCGCACAAATCAAAATTAATTCGAATAAAATTCGAAATAATTAACACAAAAATCTAATTACAAAATACTATTTTCAAAATCTAATAAATAAACCTCAAATAAAAAAATAAATAAAAACAAAGTACAGGTCGCCGGCGCCGGTGCCGCCCCTCCGCCGTCGCTGACTCGCTGCCCTCCACAAATCCTCCAGTCACCGCCATCTATTCCGGCAATCTCCGGCGTCCCAAACCCTAAACCCTAAAATTCTAAAAACAATTAAACATACTTATCAATTAAATCATAATTTGCAAATAAAATTAAAATATTGATTACCGATTTGTAATCCATAGCGAATTCCAAACTAGCGATCGATCGATTGTCAAATTTGATGAGATTTAAGAAAGAAATTTTGATTAAAGGTGGCTTAGAAAAGAAATAAAGAAGTAGGTTTGAATAAGCATGAAAAATTATGGAAAGGGCAATATAGGAATAATTAGGAAATTTTAGTGATGATTGAGTAACACGCACCTATGAAAAAGTAATTCCGATTTTTAATCCTTTCTTGAAGTCATTCACGCTCAAAACTTAGTTCGGCTTGATAACTTGATTATATGTCACATGATAAATCAGACAAAACTGAGACCAGCCATCAAATAACCATTCACAAATCACAATCAACAACTCATGATCACTTAGATCAATTGGTAAATCAAAAGATTATTTTACCTTAATCAGAAGTCTCGTATTCGAATCCTGAAACTACAGTCTTAGATCGTCTCTTATAAACTTTTGCAGGAAATATACTAAACTATAGTTAGGCATGTGGTAGAAGAGCATAGGTAGGCTAATTAAGTAATTAATTAGCTTGTTAACTAAGATTAGAATTGCCAACCAAAAAGGGGTGGCAATGGCATAAGGCTAATAACAAGTCAGAACATCACATGCATATACATTACTACACATTACATTAATACTTTGATCACAAATTCCGTTTTGTAATGAAGTTATCCGTCATTTTGTTATAACAGATCAAATACTACTTCATCATTTTCATTAAAAAAAAGATACAACACTACAAAATCAATATTTTGTCTGTTCTAAATAAATGAATAGTATTTGACCTGTTATAACAAAGTGGTGGATAATTCCGTCACAGGAGAGACTAGCTGTAATTTGACGTAGTAGGAGGAGGGAGGAGGAGCCCTTATTGCAAGGGACCATGTGACTAGTGTATGAGCATATGAGGTTAAGGAATAAATTTGTAAAAGGAATCTTTTATTCTCCTTTTGCATTAAATTGAGTAGTAAAGGTACAATTTCCCAAAAAAAAAAAAAGAAAAAAAAAGGCATACCAATCATTTAACCCATCTCTTGAATGTAATGTAATGTACCTTTCTTGGTACTTTACCTTCATGTCATTTTCAAGTTTACTTCATTCCCACTTCTCTCACATTCCCACATTTATGGCATGCCAATGCCCAATGCCACCCTCTTCTCTTCTTTACCTCTCATTCTTGAAACGGTTTGATTTATGTCTTGAATAATCTGTTAATGGTCAATCTGAATGACTAGCACGGATGGACAACTCTAAACTTTACCTTCAGGACCTGTTTGATTTAGGTCTTGCATCTGTTAATTATCAGTATGGATGACTAGCACAGACGCACAACTCTAAACTCAACCTACCTTCAGGATCGGTTCGATTTAGGTCTTGAATCTGTTAATTGTCACTATGGATGCCTAGCACGAACGCACAACTCTAAACTCTAGCTTCAGGATCGGTTTGATTTATGTCTTCAACATGTTAATTGTCATTGTGAATGACTAGCACGAACGCACAACTCTAAACGCTACATTTGAGATCATGGATTGGATTCACCCTTGATTATAAACATCATAAAGCACCAAAAATGGGTACAAACTACATTTGCTTATCTAACATTTGATAATGTTTTAGGGGGAAAGATCGCTATTTCATCACTTCAGATGACCAGCATGGGCAGAATTCTAGATGTTGTTACCTTTGGGATCCTGGATTCACCCTTGATTCATAAACATCGTAAAGGGGGATATCGTATGCATATTGTTTATCTAAACACAAACTTTTTTAACAAAAAAAATCAACATTACAAGCTTATACTACTATGTTACAATTTGCTGTCATTTATTACTACTAGTGCAATCTACAAGCTATGCAACAGAATATATCATATCATATCTATCTATCTATCAAAGAATTCCCTTTCTCTTCTCTACATGGTATGAAATCTCGGTCGCTACTGAATCAAACCGTTGGCATTCCTCATAAAAAAAACCGAGAATTAGCACATTGAATCGACAGAAAAGGAGTATGAGCAGTTAGAGGACTCTTGGTCTTGGCTACCCACAATCCTTTTAGGAGAAGGTGAAGGAACGATTTGAGGAGGTGCGCCTTTGCTCAAATCTAGCTCACCTGATCTAACAGTATCAACATGTCGAATTTCTGTAAGCATGGCAACGACATCTTTCATCAAAGGACGTTCAGTAGCTCGTGTGCTGATACACAGGAATGATACTGCTAATGTCTGCAACATCTCGTGCATTTGAGGGTCGGCTCTTCCTCTCAGTTTAGCATCAAGAATGTCAGCTGGATCGCCTTTGCTTTGCAGATGATCACGCACCCATTGCACTAGATTTGCTCCTCCTGGCAGTGTCGGGTCTAATGGATGTTTTCCTGTTAGTACTTCCAGGAGAACCACTCCAAAACTGTAGACGTCGCTCTTCTCTGTTACTCCGCGCATTGATGCAAATTCTACCAACACACACACAAAAAAAAAACATTAGTCGATGAAATTATATGCAATATATTTCATTATATTATGTTACATAAGTCGTCGATGAAGTTATATACCTGGTGCCATATATCCATAAGAACCGGCTAGCTGAGGCCTCGAGCTCAGTTTAGCACAATCGCTACTTGAACTACCGGTAACAAGAGTTGCTAGCCCAAAATCGGCAAGGTAAGGCTCAAACCTCGGACCCAACAACACGTTCATGGCTTTGACATCTCCGTGAATGATTGCAGGAACGCAGTCGTGATGCAAATAAGCAAGTGCATGAGCGACACCAAGCACGACATCATATCTAGTTTCCCATTCGGCCCCTCCACCCTTTACAGCACCATGCAGCAGTGAACTCAGGCTTCCATTAGAGAGATAATCATAGAACAACAGCTTCAAACTCCGATTAGACCCCCACCCTAATAACCGGACTATGTTCTTATGACGGATTGAGCCTAGAGTCTGAATCTCGGACCTGAATGCTCCTGTCTCGTCTGTCGACCACATCTTTTTTACTGCTAGAGTATCTCCATTAGGCATCATAACCCTGTACACAACCCCGGAGCTTCCAGTACCGACGACATTAGCTGATGTTAAGTTTTCGATAACATCATCTATTGAAAACTCCATCTTTTGGTAAAGAGTCAGCTCCCAAGTATCATCTTCAATATGATGATTTCTATCAGAAAAGCGAGAACGGATTTGCATGTAGATGGCAAGTAGTATTAGAACAACACTAATGCTAACTAGAATCGACATAGCCAACTTCATACTCGTTCTACCTCGCTCGACATGTTCATTTCCAGGGTTTGCTTCTCCATCAAATAAGTAAAGGGCTTTGTTCCCAGCAAGGTTGCTAAGAGGGAGTTTGTGGAAAAAAGGGGTGTTCGGAAGTTGCCCCGAAAACTGATTGTAAGACACATTTAGGGATACAAGGTTTTGTAGGTTTGACAGGACATTCAAGTTGCCTTTAAGCTGGTTATGTGACAGGTCAAGGACTGCTAGCCTACTAAGGCTAATGAATTGGGTTGGAATTTCGCCTGAAAGACGGTTATAGCTAAGGTTTAAGGAGATCTCCAATGCAGGAAGTTCACACAGTTCCTTAGGTATCTCACCTGATAAATCATTGTCTCCCAAATCCAACAGTTGAAGCTTACTACAGGATATAATATCAGCAGGAATTTCACCAGAAAACCGGTTTTTTCCAAGATTAAGCTTTGTTAACTCATTCAAAGAACCAACAGTAGGTGACAGTGTACCTGAAATGTGATTATCTGATAAATCTACAAACTGTAGACTCTTAGGAAGTTGATCAGGCAATGAACCTGTGATCCCATTCGAATGAGCATCGAAAAATTCCAAATTTGAGCAGCCTGTTAAGGATGTTGGGATACTTCCTGTCAAATGATTTTGGCTCAAATCAAGAAAGTTTAAGCTTTTTAAGTTACCAATTTCAGATGGAATTGTACCACCTAATCGATTCCCATTCACTCGAAACCTATACAAGTTGGTACAATTCCCTATATCAGGAGGTATAAACCCTGATAAATCATTGGAAATTAGTAACAACTTTGTGAGATTCCGCAACCCAAAGATCCCATTTGGGATAGTACCAAAAAGGGTATTATATGAGAAATCAACTGCCTGAAGTTGCTCACATTCTGACAAACTCACAGGAATTTCTCCTGTAAGTTTATTCTGCCAGACAAAGAACAATGTGAGGTCCTTCAAGTCTCCAATATTCTCCGGTATCACACCGGAGATATTGTTGTTATCGACTTCTAGATGGGTGAGACGGGTGCATCGGGTGATCTCAGGAGGAATGATTCCTGAAATCTGGTTAACACTCAGCTGTAACTCCTGCAAATTCAACAGTTTCCCAAAGGTTTTAGGTATGCTTCCTGTGATCAGATTCTCCGATAAATCGATGACAGTTAGATTAGCACAGTTGCCTAATTCTGCAGGAATGCTACCCACAATGCTGTTTTGCCATAGCAGCAAACTCTGCAGTTTCTGCAGTTTCCCAATGCTGTTTGGAATCGAACCCGTGATCGAATTCTGATAAAGATACAAACTTTGTAACTCCACACAATCCCCAATCTCATCTGGGATTGACCCAGACAACAGAGAAGTATAGATTGCTAAAGTCTGCAACTTTTTCAGATTTCCTATACTTTTTGGGATACTTCCTGATAAACTAGTCTCAGCAATGCCTAGCATTACTAAACTAGTACAATTCCCAATCTCATAAGGAAGTTCTCCCTTCAGATTCTGATTTCCACCAGCTCTAAAAACCTGTAAATTCCTCAATCTCCCAATACTTGCAGGAATCTCTCCACTCAACTGATTATCAAATATCGTAATCTCGACGAGATTCGACAAATTACCAATGCCAGCAGGAATTGAACCCTGAAACTGATTTGAATGCAATGACAGTGTCACCAAATTCTGCAGGTTACAGATTACATCAGGGATTTCACCAGTAATCCCATTTTCACTCACATCAATCACAACCAACCCATTATACTCACCAAATTCCTTAGGAATTTCACCAGTAAGATTACATGATGACAGTATAATCCTACTCAATGACCTCAAAGACTGTAAATTTGAAGGTAATTCACCCTGTAAGTCCACTGATTTTATACTCAACTCAACAACATCACCCTTTTCATCACACTTTACACCAAACCAGTTACTGTCACATGGGTTACTATCAGAACTTACCCATGTGCTCAAAACATCTAAAGGTGAAGTCTTTAAGGTTTGTTTCCATTGAAGAAGAGCTTGACCTTGCTCATCAATGGAAACACATGTATGAAAGTATAAAAGTAATGAAAAAACAAGAAAATTGCAGGAAAATATACTCAGAAATGCAGGCATTGCTGCTAACAGAAGGAAGAAGAAGGAGAAGATGAGCTTTGGGATTGAAGAATGGGGGGAAACCCCATGTTTTGTTTATACATTAAAAGGAAGCAAAACTCAACCAAACATTACTTTACTTACTTACACACTTGCAAATTTTTTATTATATTTTTAAAAAAAAAAAAAATTACAATAATTTTGTTTATGCTTTTATGTGTTTGTTTTGCTTTTGCTGTATGAGATAGTGATTGACATTGTTTCCTCTTAATCTCTTATCCTCTATTTTGTTGTTTTACTGTAATGATTTATTCCAGTTTGCAATCACGTTCATATCCGTCACAAATTTGTAACATGTCAAGTCATAAACATCAAACATGAGACAAAAGCATCAAAAATTAAAGTATAGGGAAATGTATGTTTGGTATTATTTGACACGTTATAAGTTCTGAATAGATTATCTGTAACAAGAGAGATCTGTCGATTTTAATTTTAATTAGGGTATTGTTTTGTCAAGCCCCCACCATGAGCTTAATTGTCTACCTGTTGAGATAGGACCTTCTCTTTTAATTTGGAGAATTTTGGTTCAAACATTGATAAGACCGTTGTATACCGTATAATAATACTGAGTAGTAATCGTTTTTTTTGTATGTTACGTATTTTATTGATTGGATGATCTTATTTTGTTATACTCGTTGTATATTGTCTCATAAAAGATATTCCCTTCGTCCCTATGAATTGTTTGCCTATTCCATATTGGGACGTCTCAATGAATTGTTTGCCTTTCTATTTTAGGAATGTTTTTTATATATAATTTGACATTTTCATGAGTTTTGATTCACATGTCACTTCCCCATTGGTTCCTCACCCTTGGTGCCAAAAATAAAGGCAGACAATTCATTGGAACGGAGGGAGTAACTACATGTACTTGGTAATGTCGAGAATACTTCCTCTGTATCGGTCAATAATTACACTTTCTTTTAAAAGAAACGTTTGTCGTCTCAATGATTTTTTTTGTCCATGCTCAGCTTACGTGCAATTTATCGAAAATTGTACTCCATGTTTTAATTAACCAGGTGATTGAATTGAACCAGTACCGACTAATCTAATTAAGTCGAAGTCTTAATTAATATGGATTATTATATATTATATCCTAATTTAAGTCAAAACTAATTTTAACATTAATTAATTATTTATTTAAATAATTAATTATTTAAACTATTTTAACATTAGGTTAGAATTTGAAGAAGTGAATAAGTGCACATGAAAGCAGCAATTCAAAGAAGAGAGGAGAGCATGGAGTGTTTGTTTGTTTAGATGCAGATCTGACCCTCTGCATTCTCTGTCGGTTCACCAATTTCTCTACACATTACATATTACTGCTCCACAATATTAAACACAAATTATCGACTCACAGTATAAGACGGTCTTACACGTGAAACAGTCTAATTCTCTCAAAAAAATAATTCATTTCTATGTAAGAAATAAGTCAAAATGTTGCCTAGTGGTTAAAACTTGTGGTCATTGGCCCAAGGGTCTCAGGTTCAAGCCCCTGTAAGCGCGAACTTGTGGGAGTTGTATGGCTTGAGACTATGTCTTATAGACTTCGAACCTGTCGCCACGGACGAATTTAAGCGGCTGCGGGTTCCCTCGCTCATCAAAAAAAAAAAAAAATTGCAAAAACTGCAATAGAATAATTATTAGGGTTGTGACTTATATAACTAATCTAGCTTTCTTTTAGTTAAGATTATCAATAACTAGAATACAATCGACATAAATTAAATTATTGGTTTCGAATCGATAATTATATTCTTGTTTAGTAGTGCAAATTTTTCTCATTCAGAATAATTAAATTATTGTACGAAGTATTTTGTTTTCTCTAAGTGTATAGATTACCAAATGTTGACTTGGTTGGACGTAAATGATTAGAAAAAAAAATCTCGCAACATTAATTTAATTTAATTTGTTAATTTTGTGTATAATTAAGCAACTAATTAAGCTAGTTGGAATCGAAAACCAGTACCATTCATTATCGATCATATGGATAAATGTTTAAATTTTATGAATCGTTTTTTTTAAATTAAATAAATGTTTAAATAAATTAAGGTCACATCTACAAATAATATTGATGGAGATATCAAAGGCTTAAAATTCTCATTAATTATTTTATTTAATTTTGAATGATGGTAGAGGAATGTCCTTGTAGTTATTTAATTAATTAGCTAGGAGTGTCATTGAAGGAAATTGGTGCATAAATACTCCCTTATTAGACACCAAGTTTTCTTGGGATTATTGCTATTAATAATTTTAGGGGTCGTTTGATTACTCATTTAATTACCGGGAAATGCAAGTTCTCAGGAAGTGCATTTTCAGGGAATTGTTTGGTTGCCCACTCCCCGGGAATTGTCACTTCCTCCACAATGGGGAAGTTACTCACCAAGCCCCCCTTGGTGTGTAGAACTTCCCGCATGAAGTCATTTCCCACATGGCAACCAAACAATATTTTTTAATTCCCATGAAATACAAATTCACGTGAATTTAAAGTTCCCGGTAACTTCATCTTCCCATGGTGAACCAAACGAGCCCTTAGTATACATAGATGAGGTAATAATAAATTTAATAATCTAGTTTTATTACTACCGTTTTTTTAACGTGTATCTACTGAACATACGATAATATTTTAATTAGAGCAATAATCAGAAGAATATGACTTGACATTTTCATTTATCGTGATACAATCCTTCTAATTTTTACTTAATTAATACTGTATATTATCGTGTGCTCAGTGGATACAAATTAGAAAACCCGTTATTACTATCACTGATTTAGTGATGTAAATAATCAAATTAACAAATGTTACCAACTCATCCAACCAATCAATTAAATTAAATTATTGTATTGTTAATATAAATAAAAATGGTCAGTCACATGAGCTTGCCACTCCCAACGCCTACAACTCGTGAGACTAATCATGCATTTTCACATCTTGTTTATCATATAAAATGATATTAATAATAATAATAATAAATAATATCTTGATTGCTTTCTAATTTTTTTTTTGTAAATTTAATTTTATCTCAATAATAATAATAATAATAATAATATTTCTTGTATCATAATAATAACAATAAATTAATTAATTTAGGGTTATTTCATGACAATAATACCAATTATAAGGGGGCTTCTTAGATTAATCTCAACTATACGTAATCTCGTTTTAATATGAACTATGTCTTCATTAATTTCTCATTGATATAGGTGACCGGTTACCTGAAAAACTGATTGAACCTTCCTCTTCAGTTTCGGCTATTGGTTACTTTTTTTTTGAATATAATCTTTCCAAAATTCATCTTGCATTTTTTTTTTCCGATTGGTATTATAAAAGTCATGAAAAAAATGCTTTAATTTTCTTGTTATTTTGGCTTTCATGAACGATGACGGAATACTCAAGGACCCTAAAAAGTCACAACCGGTCACTATTACCGGTAATAGCAGGTCATAATTTTGTCCATAGCGAAATGAGATTAATGAAGGCATAGTTCATATTAAAACGAGATTACATATAGTTGAGATTATTCTAAGAAACCCCCTTATAGTTGGTATTATTGTCATGAAATAACCCATTAATTTATTATTTATTACTCCGTATTATTATTATTATTTATTCATTTATTTATTATGTTTAATTGACACTAATATGCGACGTATGTAAGAAATTTCATAAACGTTGCTGAAAAATCGTCTGTAATAAATTATTGTGAATTTGTGAGAAGGGATGATGGAGGTAGACAATAATGCAACATCGTTTAGATCTTGGAATAGAATCATGAATCATGAATCATGAATCATGATGGTGATCTAATTGCCCGTTTACTCAAATCTGGATCTTAAAAGAATCAGATACTGTTAACTAAGCCAATTATTATAACGAACTACTGGCCGGGTGGATGTCACGTGACTGCAGACTCCATCCCATCCAAGTTTATTTCGGCTACTTGAATTATGCTCTGCTATTTTGCATTTATATTCACTCAGTTTCAGTTTCAGTTCAGTCCAGCTCAGCTCCAGGAGGTATATTTTGTCTCTATATTTCAGTCAATTTCAGTTCAATTAAGTTCAATCAGTTTCAGTCCAAAAGAACAGAGCCTTATTATGGAAAGTGGAAAGCGGAAAGCCTAAGATAGAGTAACTTTCTCGTGAGATCGTCTCACCCAAAATTAGTGTGAGACATTAAAAAATAAATCTAAAATAAAAAAAAAAAAAAAAAAAAAAAGGAAAAAAAAAGTAATCACTTTTCAGATGAGAGATTTTATAATAACATTATCGTGAGACCGTCTAATTGTTAGATTCAATTGACAAAACCTTATGTAATCACTTCGAAAGGTTTTCTATAGTAGAGATTTCGGTTCTTAAATTACAGTCTCGTTTTTCCTAGAGATTTCAGTCGTTCTCGTGTTTAATAATTTGGATGCTATATACATGACCGAGTTGTTTACGAACATTGGCTACTCCTGTCCGGTGAGGGTGAGCTCGACTCAACATGTTTTGATTTGAATTTAATTAATAAACTAGTAATGTCATGTTCATTTCAACTTATTTTCAGTCCAATTTAACCCAATTCAGTTCATTTCAGCTCAGTTTAACTTATTTTAGTACAAAAGAACGGAGCCTAAGGCTATGTTCTTTTGGACTTATATTCAGTCAGTATCAGTTCAGTTCAGTTCAATTCAGCTTCAAGAGACATATTTTGTCTCTATATTTCAGTCAGTTTCAATTAAATTAACTTCAGTTCAATTAAGTTTAGTCAGTTTCAGTTCAAAAGAACAGGATCTAATTCATTTTTGATTGTTAAAATGAGCTTCAACTTTACAAATTTGGGGTGCATCGTCATTGTCCTTTAACTTTTAGATGCAATTATGGTGGACAAGTGAACGATTCTTCACCACCTTTTTGGCCAAAATTAATCAAGTGGGTTTGGTTGGTTTAAGACTACTTTAAGTATGTACTTAAAACCCGGATTATTAATTAAAGGTGAAATCATAGTTACTTTAGCCTAATCTTTCCTTAATTTCATGGGGTTGTGCCTTTGTGGTGTATGACCTCTTCATCATGCACCCCGCTAATTATCATTTGGACCAATCTTTACTTTTCTAACCACAAGAACAAAATGCAAAATCGAAAATGTGTTAACCTAGTGGTTAAAATTAGGTGCTCTGGGACAGTATGTTCCAGGTTCGAATCTCCCTCCCCTATATTGTAATGCGACTAAGTGCGCTCTTCGATGAACCAAAAAAAGAACAAAATGCAAAAGGAAAGTGTATTACTCCGTACTTAGTAGTTCGAGTAATTAATTTTACGGTTTTGACTATGATCTTTTCAACTTATTTTCATCACATTTCAGTTTAATTCAACCCTTTTTAATTCAGTTTAGTTAGTTCAACTAAACCAATTTTAGTTGGAAAGAACCGTGACCAGATGACCTTAGACCATGTTCTTTTCAACTTATTTTCAGTTCAGTTCAATCCCAGGACACTAATTTTGTCTCAGTACTTCAGCCTACTTCAGTTCAAATGACTTCAGTTCAGTTCAGCCTAATTCCGTCCAAAAGAACAAAGCCTAATTACTCCCTTATTTTTCGAACCTTAACAAGCAAATCAATTTCCGATATTTGATGTATCAATTAAAATTTAAATGTAATTAAAGTCCAAGTTTAGCTAGGTATCACTCATCTATAGAAGTTACCCCGTCCGTCATTTGTTTATTTTTGAATTTTGATTAAAATATTTTCACGAATAATACAAAATATAAAAGTTAAACAAACGAACCAGACGTGAAATAGAAAAAGTTACATACTCCCCAATATGATGAAGCTTTTTGTTCATAAACTCTGGATAAAAGAAAAGGTGAAGTCATTTTCCAAAGAGTGGCTCCATTGTTGTATCCCCTTTAAGCCCCTAAAGCCTAAAGCACCCCCTCAATTTAAGGTAATATGCCTTAACTTTCATGCACGTCTTTTTAATACTACAAATCTTTATACTTTAGTAATTTATGTAAAAATCTTTACTCGCAAACTAAAGTTTTTTTTTCTAGATGAGAAAAAGGGTTTCTTGAAGACTTGAAAGTTGATTTAGGCCTTTTTCAGAAAGCTTTATCTTTACATAAAAATCAGGTCAATGTTTGTGACCTAATTATGATTCAACAGACATATCCGTCATATTAATGTTACGAGTCAAATAATATGGGGTAATAATGTTTGTTTAGATAGAAAAAGATAAAAGTAAATCACATGGGTCATACTGATGCAGTAATGCTTTTGTTCTTCTCTATCTAAATGATCATTATTTGACCCGTTATAACAACATGATGAATAGTTTCCGTTACAAGCAAGACGAACCGTTATTTTTAACGAGGGCTAGTTCAAATAGTAAAAATTCTTTTACTGTAAGTAACCATGAGATGAGATTGAGATTGAGACTGAGATTCAGTTTTCATGTGCTACTAAAGTAGTACTAAGTGCAGTCTACTCTTACCATAAAATTACTACGGTTATTTTTGTAAAAAACTTAGGGTAAAACCGTAAAAATGAAGAAAAAGGTGCAGTCATAGTTGTGATCGTGCCTCGAAGAACACCCAAAAGCAAGTACGTACAGTAAACCGTTCAGACGAGAAGGTCTAGTTTGAAAAGAGTTACGCCCGGTTCTTTTGGACTGAACCGACTGAATTGAACTTAACTTAACTGAACTTAATTTAACTGAAACTGACTGAAATATAGAAACAAAATATGCCTCCCGGAGCTGAACTGAACTGAAATGAAATTGACTGAATATAAGTCCAAAAGAACATGGCCTTAATCCATCCTTGCCACCCCCGTCAATGGCGCCCCTCCTACTGCTGCCTGCACTACCTTCAGTAGGTGTAGGTCTAGTTTGAAAAGAGTTATCCTCAGACCCATATATTATTTACTACTCCGTAACTTGGATAAACTGTTTACTATTGGGTTAATTCTCGACTCTACCGAATGATAATACACACAAACATAAAAAAAACCGGGTTAAATGGAGTACAAGAGTTGGTAAAGTAAAGTAGATCGTACTTGTATTTGCCAGGATGAAACTGGGAGGTCTACAAACAAATGAATAGTAGTAGTACAGTGGTGTTAATCGCCTCGCCTCGGGCTCCAAAACCATTATACACAACACAGTCATCTCCCAAACAATCTCAGTACTGATGAAGTTAGAGCCGACGTGAGGAATTTCATCCCTGAAGAACCACCCGGGAAGTAGGAAATGGCGTAGTATGTGAGTGCAAGTACCTGCCACAATTGGTTCACACCAAGGGCCCACAGGCGTCAAACATGGACAAACACACGACATCTAATACTTAACACTGAGGACCATAAATAAGGCCCTGTTCTTTTGGACTTATATTCAGTCAGTTTCAGTTCAGCTCAGCTTCAGGAGGCATATTTTGTCTCTATATTTCAGTCAGTTTCAGTTAAATTAAGTTTAGTTAAGTTCAGTCAGTTTAGAACAGAGCCTAAGTCGGTTTCAGCTGGGAAAAAAATCCTAGATGGTAACAACCATTGTGAAGTACAGTACTACTTAATGTTAAATTTACTGTCCTAATTTACCTCTAGTAATCAGCCAAATGCCGTCTCTGATCATTAATTTCTCAGTTATATGTGAGAGATAACATAAAATGGTGTGACATTTGATCCATCAAAACTATTTCTCTTTTTTTTTTCTATATATATAATTATTATCTCCAAGCATAATTGAAGTCGGTGTTGTTTTGTCAGTCATGGGATGGAAGGAGTAAAAAAAATCAGTTAGGTAGAGGCATTTGTGCCTGGTAATTGGTCGATATTTGAAAGATACAGCTAACATGGGTCGATACTGATAGAACTGTCATGGGGCTGCAGAGCCGATCAAAATACAAGCCAAGATGAAGTGATGAACCACGATTCACGGTTGCAGTCGATAGTGCAATTTATTACCACAACAGCGATAGAAAGGAACATAGAACAGTAGAAAGCAGCTATGCAAGAGAGGTATGCAGTCAATACCTGTAAAACAGAAAAAAGAACTGACAAGATGTAGCTATGAAGCACCATGGACACATAGATGGTGCCGACCATACAGCAAAGCATTCCTAATGAAAAAGGTAGTCTCTGCAACATAAGAGAAATTCATTTTAATTCTGGAAAAAAAAGAATTTTAAAAATGACGGTAACTTAAATAATTAAGCGATAGACAAGTTAAAGGTACCTCTTTGGTTGACATGTGAGCTAACTGGTTAGAAGGCCCTCTTAGTGCAAAGAATGACCCAACGATGAAGCCACACCCAAGGGTGAAGCATATAGCAAACTTCTGAGGCATCAATACCATGACAGGAAGAAACATGGTGAAAGCGATGAAGACGAAGAATACCCCAGCAGCTAGTAACAGCCCAAAATACATCAAGGATTTTCCTGACGGTACATTACTGGTGGCAGTTTGCAGATTACCAGGCAATTCTCTTACCCCTTTAGTAACTCTGGTAACATAATTTTGAAGAAAACAAAACGAGGTATTAGAAATCATCACCTGCATAGTACAGACATTACATAAACCCTCGAGAATACACACAGATATTCAAACTGACAAAGAGATTACACAGTTACTTATGCACTAAAGAACAAGACCAAAGCCAACTACAAGTAGTCGAGTAGTATGAAACAAGATCCCGATCTCCCTTTCTCTGTACTCAGTGACTCTGAAAAAGTGAAAGAATAGAGCAACAAATAGACTTTCAGGCTCGACAAGCTTCAGACCTAAAAGGGCACTCTATTGCCAGTTTACCGCTAGCACTTTCAAGCATGGCTCAACTCAGCTCCAATTACCTCCTCAATTATACGGTTACTAGAAAAATAGGAACGAAGATCTTATTTCGAGTATTCTTACACTTGCTGATTTACATATTTATTCACGAGCATTGCATTTCTTCCCTCACTCGTCCAATCATACAGTGTAAGGGGTATGCAAAAATCAATCTTTCGGTGTCATTACACAAGGCAAATCATTCAATAATCAATATACTCCGTACAACATATCAAGATCAACAAGATGAAATAAGATCGAAGGAGTTACCTTTAATGAAGCATAAGCATAACCTAATTCACCGAAATCCATTTTGATCAAATAGTGAACATCTATTACAGTCCAAAAATTCCATGAATTCGAGCTACCAATATGTATCTCGACCTTCTGATCCCTAATTCACTTCAGAAATGGTAGTAAGTTCGAGATTTCACTATAAAGCTCAGTTCTTCTAATAATCCCTAATACACTTCACAAAACGCTAAATTCGAGCTTTCAGCATACATCTCAGCTCTTCGGATCCCTAATACATTCCCAAAAAATAGTGAACATCTTTTACAGCCCAAAACCTCCTAAATTCGAGCAACCAATATGTATCTCGACCTTCTGATCCCTAATTCACTTCATAAATGGCAAGTTCAAGATTTCATCAAAAAAGCTCAGTTCTTCTATCCCTAATACACTCCACAGAATGCTAAACCCGATCTTTCAATAAATTTTCAGTTATTCGGATCCCTAATACACTCCACAAAACGCCAAAATTCAAGCTTTCAACATACATCTCAGCTCTTCGGATCCCTAATACATTCCCAAAAAACGCCAAATCGAGCTTTCAATGTCACTATACAGTACAAATGCTTGAATGTACAACACTTCAAGATCAACCAGATCAAATAAATTCACTTTCACTCATCAAATAATTGGAGCAACCAATATGTATCTCGACCTTCTGATCCCTAATTCACTTCATAAATGGCAAGTTCAAGATTTCATCAAAAAGCTCAGTTCTTCTATCCCTAATACACTCCACAGAATGCTAAACCCGATCTTTCAATAATTTTTCAGTTATTCGGATCCCTAATACACTCCACAAAACGCCAAAATTCAAGCTTTCAACATACATCTCAGCTCTTCGGATCCCTAATACATTCCCAAATTGAGCTTTCAATGTCACTATACAGTTCAAATTCTTGAATGTACAGCACTTCAAGATCAACCAGCATAAACGTCACCTAATTCACTAACATCTGAATCATAAACTACAGCACCAATGCCGCATCAAAACAAACATCGAATCGAATTCCACAATCCATCAAACAAACAAAACAATTCAAACTACAAAAACATCAATTACGCATATCAATTGAAAACAGTAACCGAATCGAAATATACACACACAAACACACACTAAAAGTGCCGGAAACGGTGTCGTTAGCAAATCATAAACTACTAAACCAATGCCGCATCAAAACGAACATCATCGAATCGAATTCCACAATTCAAACTACAAAAACAGGAATTGAAAACAGTAAACTGAATCGAAGTACATACACGCTAAAAGTGCCGGAAACGGTGTCGTTAGCAGATCGAACAGCGGATTCAATATCAAAACCTAAAGCGGAAGAGAAATCGCCAGAGGCGGAGACGGATTCTTGAGAAGAAGCGTAGGAATTCCAATCGGCTAAAAGCGAAGTCGACGGCTTTGTAGAAGAAGAAGAAGTAGTTGTCGGCAAGCCGTCGCCGTCGCCGCCGGTGAACCACGCTTGAGCCGATTTCATGGTTTAGTGTGACGATTTTTGGGTGAGCTCGAGGATTTGGGTTTCGATCAAAGGAGTTGGGTAATTGGGTTACAGACTTGGTTGGATAAAATTACAATAAATTACCGAAAATGTCTTAACCCAGCGGTTAAAACTAGGTGCTTTTGGACGGTAGGTTTCAGGTTCGAATCCCCTTCCCTATCTGTAAAGATACATACCTTATTATTATTATTATTATTATTATTATTTTTATTTTTTTTAAATTTATTTTTTTTTCTTTTTCATTTTTAAATAATTTATATAAGTAGTTATTAGTTTCAGCTTCAGCTCAGCCCCTATCAGACCAGACCAGCTCAGCTCAGCTCAGTTCAGCCCTATTTCAGCTGAAAAGAACAGGGTCTAAGTGCGCTCGGTATCTTCAGTAATTAAGTGACGTGACTACCTGAGTGAGTGAGTACGGTCATAAATCATAATGCGAGAGTAAATATGTCAAATGGATCGAGTTCAGTTCGGGTCAACTAAGGGTGGATCATTTTCGGGTTAGAAGAATCAGATCAACGGTCACATCAGGTCATTTCGGGTTCAGTTCACTCATTTTCAACTTTTTTTTAAAGGATATCAGAATACTACGTACTCTAATTCTTACAATAAAAGTTTGGGTTATTCAGATTAGCCGAACAATTCAGATTATGTATCAAATTTGGGTCTTAAGTTCGAGTATCAGGTCAAAGCATTCCAGTCGAATTAGTTTTGCCATGAACTTGTTGGACATTTGAGGTTATGCTTACAAATGTTTGAATTAGTATAGATCGGTCCTATACTAAAGTTATTACATTAAAATAAAAAATCAAATGTGAAAGGTCTCACGATAAAATTACATACCGTAACATTGTCTTGAGTTTTACTGCATTAAAAATATTATTACAATGAGCTACCAAGTGACCGATCGTCGATCTATTTTTTAGCAAACATCGCGACACTTTTATGCGAAACTACCCTTTTGGTCCAAACACAAGAGTGTAGTTTTTTTACAAAGTTCCGAAAAAAAAAAACACACATTTCTTGTTACGGAAATAGACATACAATTTTTTTTAAAAATAAATAAATATTCCCTCCGTTCCAATGAATTGTTTGTCTATTCCATATTGGGGCGTCTCTTTGCCTTTCTATTTTAGGAATGCTTTTTATGTGTAATTTGACTCTTGGCTCCACATGTCACCTTCTAATTGGATCTCTTGCCCTAGGTGCCAAAAGCAAAGGCAAACAATTCATTGGAACGGAGGGAGTAAAGGAGACGGTCGGCCATCACCGGAGAGTGAATGTTTGCCAGTAACCCTTGGGGTGCTTGTTATGGACATAGACATTCGGCACATGCTTGATGTCGGAGTAATACTTTCCGGTTGGAAGAATACGGTCAGTGAAACACGATGGCATATTATAGAAGTTGAGTGTATTCAAAGAGGTAATGTACCTGATATCGGAGGGTACCTTTAAGTTCCTGCTTTCACCAATCGACATCTCATGTAGAAGAGGTAACGCTCCTGTCGATATAGACAACGACTTCAGACCCTGCAAATCTAACAGATGCAATATCTTCAGTTTCTTGAATCCGTAGCTTGCGATCTTTAACTGTTCTCCAACATATGCATCTACCAATTGAAGCTCCACCAAGTTTGGTAGGAGTTGTAGTGTTTCAAGAGGATCGACGTGGAGGTTTGACCACCTTAGACGGATTTTTACTAGGCCTTGAAGGGTGTATACCCATGTCGGGAAGATGGATAAGGGCCCGTTTAAGCATAGGTGTTTGAGCATCGAAGGAGGAGATGTGACGGTGCTTAAGTTGATGGTTTCGTTCTTGCTTATTGAGAAGACTGTGAATGAATGAAGATGTTTCATCTCGTCGATTGCTGAACATAGACCCTCGCTTTCGTTCATCCTCAGACCCATGATTCCTAACTTTCTCAACTTAGTCAAGCATCTCAACTCCTTGGCCCAAGTTCTATGTCCAACACTCACGTCCAAAAACCCGAGCTTTTGGAGTTCTGAACAGTTTTCAAGGGATCCTTCTGGTATCCTTACCCCGTTGATATTCAAGCAGTGACCAGAAAACACAAAGTCATACTCGTAGTAGTATCCAAGAAGATGTCGTAGCCTTCGGAGTTGGTTTATTTCTTTGGGGAGGTTGGTAATGAAGGTTTGCTTCAAATCTAGTGTTTGGAGATTCTCGAGCTTGCCAATAGTACTTGGTAGTTCTGAAACTCGAGTGCACCTCAAACTTAAGTATCGTAGGTTGAACAAAATCCCGATTTCTCTGGGGATAACGTCTATAGGAGCGTTAAACAGATCGAGTATCTTCAACAGGTTGGCACTCCTGAAAAATGTTTTGCTGAACACCAAAGGCATGACTTCTAGCTCCACTTCATTTATGAATACACTGCGGATGCTTGACGGTCTGCCTTGAGCACTTATACTGTTCAAGAAATCGAGACAGTTTGGGTTGTGGTTCTTGTGAATCGACAAACGTCTAGATGTTTCGTTCCCAACCCCGTCTTTCTTTGAAAGGATTTTGCAGAAGCTCAACTCCTCCAACTTGGCTAAAATCATTTCATGAAGGAACTCACTTACTAAACCCAAGCTTTTAATTTTCCCAGAAGAATCGGTAGACTTCACTTCGATCATACTCATATTGACGAGTTCACATACATATTCATTTGCAACTTCTTCGAGCGTTAAATTCCCCCTTGTTTGAATGATGAACCCTTCTGCTATCCATAACCGAATTAGTCTCATTCGACTGATCGGATGCCCTTTTGGAAACATCCCAAAGTACAGAAAACAGGGTTTAAGGTAAAAGGGTAGATCATAGTAGTTTTGCATGATTGTTTTGTTAATCCCTGATAGTTGACGATTTGTAGCTAAGTAAAACCCAAGGCTTTGGCATACCTTTTCCCATTCGCCCACATCATCCTCCTTAGAAGATAACAGCCTACTTAAGGAGATTATAGCCGGAGGCAACCCTCCACATTTCCTTACGATGCCACGAGCCAAGTCTTGTAGAGGCGGAGGGCAATCTCCTCCGGAGTTATGAAATGTCTTCTTGCAGAAAAGCTCCCATGCTTTATCAGAAGGTAGTGGTTTGAGTTTGTACATACCATCGGTAGCTCCATCTAACCATGCATAAGCGACACTCTTGTAACGTGTTGTCAACAGTATCTTGCTTCCTTTCTCGTTATAAGGTAACACACGTTTGATATAAGTTGGCAATTCCCCGTCCACTTCTTGAACATCATCGAAAACAACCATGTACCTGTGAAATATTTTGGTTAGAATTAATTACTATGAGATGTTCGTTATTGACTGTAATTCGGGATGAAAATGAATTTGGTCTGGTATGGAGGAGCTAGCTAGTACCTTTTATCTTTCAGATAGTTCCGAAGCAGTTTCAACAGGGTCCCTTTATCCATAGTATTAACATCACTGATATTACGAAGCTGGGTTGCATCTGTAAACTGCAACATCAAACTCCTTAAAATGTCACTATGTCGTTTAGGTGGTGATGCAGGAATCCAAGCACGTAGTGGAAAATGCGACGTCAACATCTTCTCATGGTAAACACTAGTAACAATAGTTGTCTTTCCTAGTCCTCTCATACCAACCACAGCTATTATCGAGGGTGTCGACTTACCATCTCGTAAATTGAGTAAGTCGATTACTTCCCTTTTAGCAACATCATCTCCAATATGGTCAGCACCCATGGTACATAAAAAGTAAGAAGTGGTTAGTTTATCTTGAGCGCTCAACTGTTCCTGTCGGTGAGATGAATTGACACTATTCTCAGTAAATCTGAAGGACCCTTTTGTTGTCGCGAGATGGAGTGCTCTTTCTCGTAAGCCCTTGATGGTCGAGGCCATACTCCGGACTTCTAAACAGAGATATTGTTTTGCCCTGGAATAGGTAGTTTCTCTTAAGAATAGTTGATGGCGTTCAATGGCATCCTCTATGTCATAAGCCAACATTCTAACCTGTCTCACCCACTCTTTCGCTTCATCATCTCCTTCAGCTCGCTCTTCGGCATTCTTTAGAAATGCTGCGATTCTCTGCAACTCATCCTTGATAGCATTTACATCATCTCTAAGCCCAGCGAGTAATTGAACTTCGCCGCTAACCAATGGAGTTAATGTTCCAAGAACAGCCTGAATTACGCCGTAGATATCTCCCATTTCTGCTTATAGCCTTGTACGGTAACGATCTTATATCAATACACAGAGTACTTATCTGCAGTATCGAGTAGTTATCCATTAGGCTTACAAACATTTCAAACATGTAGTTTATCCAAGTTAACAAAGCAAACAATGTACTTAAGCTAAGCACTTCATGACATATGCTAGATGTAAGTTATGTAATCTTTGTAACAATGAATTCTACGGCGTGTTTCTGATACGGAGTACTATGTTTAGAGAGTACTTATCTTTGATTAAAATAACCATCCCAAATAGTTTTAAAAATGATTGGACCGACCAGTGAAACAAAACTAAGGACAAGTTCGTTCTGAATTCTGATGAACTCGCTTCTACACCTACATCTAAGAAAAAAAAATTAATCTTCACCTAGAATTAATTTTCACCTAGAAGCTTGATAGAATCACAAATATGTGATAAACAAATATGTTGAGTTCGAAATTCATACTGGTATCACATTTCATTCATTCCTGTACATCGAACCAAACGAAACAATCCACAGTGACTCGTATGAGTCTTGTTGATACACTACATCCAAGTATTTGATATATCTCAAATTCTCAATACACCATTTCACATCTTCAATATACATACAAACATTACAAACTACCGTGTAATCATCAAAAATACCTTCTACAAGCATTTTACACTAGGAAATAGGAACATACAAGTACTATCATAAATTTTATTTTTATGTTCGACAAGAGTCTTGGGTAATAAACCAGCAATAAATCCGATAAAAACATCCAGATACAGAAAACTAACTAAAAAACGAGATTTATAGAGCGTAGTACATACCTCATTTCGTCGGTATGGAGCTTGAGTAAACTGGAAAAGATTAAATCAACAGTTAATGAATTTTTTTGTAGGGTTCAAATGGTTTTATACAATTATGAGTATTGAGATACTGCTCACCATGTCTATCCTACTCTTCAAAATTATTAAGGTGACATCCTGTTTTATTGACTAAAAATTAGGTTTTGCACCAAAACAGTTGACTTAATGTCTTAATTATATTATAAAGTCAAGTAGTTCATTCAAAGATAAAAATAATCACTATGGAAAATGCATAAGAGAAGTATTAATATACAAAACCAACTTGTCATGAGTTGAAGAATCAATGATGGAAGTAGTCCTGTATAAAAAGTTACTCCCTCCGTCCCAATGAATTCTTTGCCTATTTCATATTGGGGTGTCTCAATGAATTATTTACCTTTCTATTTTAGGAATGTTTTTTTATATGTAATTTGACCCTCCTCGTAAAATTTGGTTCCACATGTCACCTCATCATTAGACCTCTTCTTCTTTGTACCAAAACCAAAGGCAAAGAATCCATCGGGACGGAGGAAGTAGTACTCAGTATTTTCCAAGGTGATCTTATATTCTTAGCCTTAATAGTTAAAACTGACGCATTGAGGGCAATAGATCGCAGAGCCGGATCCTCCTTTTCGCACAATACTCTACCTTTATGAATCACTTAAAAAGAAAAAGAAAAAAAAATCAACATTCATGAATTATTAACTTTTAAGCTTAGTAAATTTATGAATCACTTACAAAGTTTTAAATTGCAAAATTTTAACTCTGTCACAGTATACAACGTGTTGGGTTTGTTGATGATGACAATGCCTATTTAACTTGTGCTCTAGTTTAATCTTATAGGTTAATCGTCATTAGTGCGATAATTATCAAATGTGCTAATTCAAGAATGATGATATCAAGACAAGCCAAAGCTACCCAAGATAAAGATCAAGAAATTCAAGTGAAGAGAATAGAATCGAGTCTAAGTCCATAGTCACTAAAGAATGGCAAAGTGTGTGTCTTTCGGTACAGCAGTATGTAACAGTCGGACTGACTGTTACATCGTTCGACAGCTCTTAATGGTTTAAAAAGATTTTGATTTCAAAAGTTAAATCTTCAGAAAAATCTTTTTACAAATTTAAATTGACTTTGAAAAATTCTGATTTCTTTAAGAAAAAAAGGGATGGTTTGGTTTCTTGTAAAACAATGCACCTCTTCTCCAAGGTTTTCCAAAAATGGCTCTTCACTTTTGAAAGTGAATTTGAAATGTTTCTTCTTTCAAGTAACACCTTTCAAGTAAACACCTTCCCTTCAATTTTGGTAAACCTTAAGCATGCTTCCCTTTCTTTTTGAAAAAGCTTTCCTTTTACACTAAGTTAAGGGTTTCCTTTTAACCCTTGGATTTTCCAATGAGGCACATTCTTTTACCCATTTCCACATCTACTATAAAAGAAACTCATTTGCCTCATTTATTTCTCAAGACTTTCAAACTAAAACTTCATTTATTGCATTTTGTTTTCAAAGGTTTTTATCTTAAAAGCATTTTGCAAAGTATTTCAAAAGAGAAAGTCTTCAGTAATTTCAAAGTCACAGTCGAACACACTGTCACACAGAATCACACACACTCTTGTCTAACTCGGTTTTCAATTGTAATCTTTGTAACTTTCTAAGTTATTAAGAGTCGTAGCCGGAGTAGGCTATTGGTCGTGACCGGAGTTGGTCATTGGTGAGTTAGAGACGGAGTAGTCTTGTAAACTCAAATCGCAACCGGAGTAGGTTGTTGGTCGTAACCGGAGTAGGTTATGGGTCGCTTTTCATTGTAAGGGTCTTTTGATTTCGGAGTAGATTTCTAAAGAAAAGCAATAAGAAAAGCATTGGACGTAGGCCCTTAGAGTGTTGGCCGAACCAATTCAAAAATATCGTGTTTTATCGTGTTCTTTACTTTTCCGCTGCATCTTTCGATAAAAGCATGTTATTTTGTTTTTCTTTTATTTGCTCAAACTTCAAACTTAGTTTTAGTTGTGCTATTTCTTTTCATACAACAGTCGCCCATACTGTGACATTCGTCTGTAGCTTCTCATTCTGCTAAGCGAATCGAATACAGTTTGACAACGGTCGATATACTGTGTCTTTGTTCTGTAGCCGTACTCCTTGCTAAGACAGAGAGTAACAGTCTGACTGTCCGTTGTATGTTGAGTCTAGTACTTCTTCACCTAATTATTTTCTACTTCCACTCAACTTACTTTAATCAATAAAGATTAAGTTGAATTTTTAAAAGGTACCTAATTCACCCCCTCCCCCTCTTAGGTACTTAAGGATCCATAAACTCTTCAATTGGTATCAGAGCCTCGTACTCTTTTAAAGGCTAACTACCTAGAGTTTGATTCCTCGACATGGATTCTGCTAAACACTCCAAGATCCCGGTCTTTACCGGTGAGAATTTTGGTTGGTGGAAGCTAAAAATGGAACACTATATCAAAAGTATCGATTATCAATGTTGGAAAATTATTAAAGAGGGTCCAATTGAAATCAAAGTGTCTAGTGCCGATGGCAAGTCTACCGAACTTAAAGATGAGTCTAAATATGATGAAGATGACTTTAAAATTGTTGAGAAAAATTCTAAGGCTATGTCAATACTTCAAAGGTGTGTCGGTGAGGAAGAAGTGAGTCGTATAAGTGGATGTCCCACGGCTAAGGAGATTTGGGACTCCCTTGTGCTTGCTTATGAGGGTACGTCTCAAGTAAAAAAACACCGTATTGATCTTCTCATGCAACAATATGAAATGTTTCACATGTCAAAAGACGAGTCCATAAATAGCTTATCAAGTCGTTTTTCTTGTATCATTAATGAGCTCAAAAGTCTAGGAAGAGATTTCGAGTCCGAAGACATCATTAGAAAAATCCTTCGTAGTCTAACCGATAAATGGCAACCAAAGGTCACCGCCATAGAGGAAGCTAAAGATTTATCCGTCTTGACTCTCCATGAACTAATGGGATCACTAATGGCTCACGAACTAAACCTCGTGAAGCGTTCTAGTGATAACCAACGGGGAAAGAGTCTTGCTCTCAAGTCCGCCTCAAGTGATGAGGATGAGGACGAAGAGGACGGATTTGCCATGTTCACTAGGAACATTGTTGGTATGGTAAATGGTCAAGGAAATCGTAAGTTTAACAATAATTTCAATAAGAAACGATTCCCTAAGAAACGACCTAGCTCAACCATAGGATGCTTTAAATGTGGTGATAAAACTCATCAAATCAAAGAATGTCCTAAATGGAATGATATTCACTCTAAAGATAAACGTGATAAAGCTAAAAGGGAATATAAAAGTAAGGTCATGTCCGCTATTTGGGGAATGTCCGATTCGGAAGAAGACGACGAACCCAAAGATGAGGAGTTAGATGCTAATGTGTGTGTCACTACTAAGGTCAATAACTCCAAAGTTGAACATCTTAGGTGTCTCATGGCCAATCCCGATGACTCAGATTCCGACTCCGATAATGAGGTACAAAGACTTAAGGCTAAAGTTAGAACTTACTCCAAAGAAAAAGTTTGCAAGTTGCTTGATAGTCTTTTTGATAAGTGTCGTTCTCAAACTAAAAGGTCTCTTGCTATGCAAGAAGAAATTGAGGAAATTGCAATTGAGAATGTCCAACTTAAAGAAACACTTAAAGCAACAGACAGTGTGACTGTTACTGATGAAGTTAAAAACGAGCTGAAAAATTTGAGAAAGATCAACAAAGATTTGTCTAAAGAGTTGCTTGATCTAAAATTTGTTGCAACCCAATCTACTGCTCCCAATGAGTCTCCTAACCCCCAAACTATTGAATTGACCAAAGAGAATGAACATCTCAAGGTTGATCTCGATGTGACTAAAGAAGAGTTGAGGAAACTCCAAAAGAAACTTGTTAGTAATGGAACTCTAGAGTCTAGATCTTCAAGTGCTAGAATTTTCTACTTAGAGGCGTGTAATCTCAACCTTAAATGTTTAATTGAACAAAGAGATAAGAGTTTGCGTCAATTTGAAGCTAAGTGTATCACATCCGAACAATTGCTCAAACAAAAAATTAAGGAAAATGAGAGTCTCACTCACTCTATTCAAGACACTATTAATGAACTTGTTGAAGCTAGAAGAGTCCACAAAACTTGGGAAGGAAGTCAAAATGTGCTAAATTTTCTTACTAATCAAGACAACTTGTGTCGTGAAAAAGAGGGGCTTGGGTTCAAATGGAATAGACGTCATGATTGTAAAATTCACAACTCCAACCCCACTAAAAGAGACTTTAGGAAAAGAAAATATGTAGCACTTCCCGAGTACATCATTTGTCATCATTGTGGTAAAACCGGTCATTTTCTCAATGCTTGTGAGAAAAGGGATCAAAGTATTAATCGTGGTATTAAAGTTACTAACAAGACATGGGAACGAAGGGAATTAATTAAGGATGCTTTAACTAAGGGACTCAAATCCGTTTGGGTTCCTAAACTCTCCTCTTAATTTCGTGTAGGGCTTGGTGAGGGGACGCCGTGATTGGTATCTTGATAGTGGATGCTCTCGTCACATGACGGGTGATAGAAGCCAATTCCTCTCACTAGAAGCATATGATGGTGGCACGGTAACTTTTGGAGACAACAAAAAAGGTGAAGTCATAGGACTTGGAAAGGTTGGTAAGTCTTCATTGGTTTGTGTCGACAATGTGCGGCTTGTCAAAGGTTTGAAACATAATCTTCTAAGTATCTCTCAGTTATGTGATCGTGGTAATTTGGTTGAGTTTAGTACTAGTTTATGTCGTATTTTGAATGCCACTACCCGTGAAGTTGTTCTTGAAGGTAGACGTGTCAAAGATGTCTATTTAACCGACTTGAATACTTTAAATGGTCAAACTATGTCTTGCATGAGCGTAATGAAAAATGACCCGTGGTTATGGCATAAAAGATTTGGACATGTTAGTGCTAAAACTCTTAATACACTTAGAAGATTAGATCTTGTTGATGGTTTTCCTAACATGAAATTTGAATTTGATAAAATGTGTGATCAATGTGCTAAATGCAAACATGTTAGAAGCTCCTTTAAATCCAAAAAGATAGTCAGCACGTCACGACCACTGCAACTGTTGCATATTGATTTGTGTGGTCCTATGAGAGTTCGTAGTAGAGGTGGAAGTCGCTATGTATTGGTGATTGTTGATGATTACTCTAGATTTGTATGGGCATTATTTTTAAGTTCCAAAGATGAAGCATTTGATGAATTTCTAATATGGTTAAAAAGAGTTCAAAACAAACTTGATCTAAAACTTGTGTCAATTAGAACCGACCATGGAACCGAATTTGAGAACTCATCTTTTGGTGCTTATTGTGATGATAATGGAGTAGACCACAACTTTTCGGCCCCTAGGACACCTCAACAAAATGGCGTTGTAGAACGCATGAATAGAACTCTTGAAAGCATGGCTAGAACTATGTTGTTATGTAGTAAGCTACCTAGAAACTTTTGGGCCGAAGCGGTAAACACCGCTTGCTACATTCATAATAGAGTCATGGTTAGAAGCATAATAAATAAGACTCCCTATGAGTTGCTACGTGGTAGAAAACCGAATATCTCCTATTTTAGATGCTTCGGAAGCAAGTGTTTTGTGCATAATAATGGTAAAAATAACTTAGGAAAATTCGACCCCCGTAGTGACGAAGCCGTGTTCATAGGGTATGCCGATCATAGTAAAGCTTACAAGGTTTATAATAAAAGAACCATGATGATCGAAGAAAGTGTGCATGTCATATTTGATGAATCTAGTCTTTTTGAGCAGGTACAACATGATGATGAAGAAGATGAAGAATTCGAAATAGGCCTTGCTCGAAAAGAACACACACTTGAAGATGAGCAAAACGGAGCTGCTGAGCAACAGTCTGCCAGACTGTTACCTGAAGACGAAGGCACAAGTTCAGGGGGAATTAATGATCCTCCTGAAAGTAACCTTCAAGGAGATAATGGTGAAGCAGCAGCTAATGCCCAAGGACCAGAGGAGTCCTTAGAATCTGGTGTGGAAGCATCGACTCCCAGCCATGAAGCAACAGTCGGAAGGACTGTTACAGTCGAGGAGGAAGATACTTTCATTCCAAGGAAGTGGAAGCATCAAAGCTCACACCCCCTCTCAAATCTGACTAGTGACTTGAAATCTGGAGTAAAGACAAGATCATCCCTCAACAATTTCTACTCTTGCAACGCTTTCGTTTCTCAAATCGAACCGCCCAATGTCACAGTCGCTCTGACTGATGCCGACTGGTTGATAGCAATGCAAGAAGAGCTTGTTCAATTCAAGAGGAATGAGGTATGGCATCTTGTCCCTAGGCCCTCTAATCGTACCGTTATTGGTACTAGATGGGTCTTTCGCAATAAGCTAGACGATTCCGGTGAAATCGTAAGGAACAAGGCTAGACTAGTGGTGCAAGGTTATAATCAACAAGAAGGTATCGACTATGACGAAACCTATGCACCGGTAGCTAGACTTGAGGCCATAAGGCTCCTAATAGCTTTTGCAGCTCACAAAGGCATCAAACTTTTTCAAATGGATGTTAAAACCGCTTTCTTAAATGGTTATTTAGAGGAAGATGTCTTTGTGGAGCAACCTCCGGGTTTTATAGATAATGATTATCCCGAACATGTTTTTAAACTTGACAAAGCACTTTATGGTTTAAAACAAGCCCCGAGAGCTTGGTACGATCGCTTGTCAACGTTTTTGCTTGAAAATGGTTTTCGTAGAGGTTCGGTGGATAAGACATTATTTATAAAGTCACAGTCGGATGGACTGTTGGTTGTCCAGGTATATGTCGATGACATTATATTTGGAGCAACTAGTGAACTCCTTACTCTTTATTTTTCTAATCTAATGAAATCGGAGTTTGAGATGAGCATGATGGGTGAACTCGGATTCTTTCTCGGTCTTCAAATCAAGCAATCAAAAGAAGGAATTATGATTCACCAACAAAAGTACATCAAGGAGATGCTAACTAAATTCGGGATGACCAATGCTAAGCCATACACTACACCGATGGTATCATCGTCCAAATTGGACAAGGATGAAAGTGGTAAGAATGTTAGTGAATCGGTGTATAGAGGTATGATAGGCTCACTTCTCTACTTAACCGCAAGTCGTCCCGATATATTATTTAGTGTTTGTTTGTGTGCCCGTTTCCAAGCAAATCCCAAAGAATCCCATTTTAAAGCCGTAAAACGCATTCTTCGGTATTTGGTTGGAACACAAGAGCTTTATCTATGGTACCCCTTAAGTTGTCCTTTCGACCTTGTAGGTTTCTCGGACGCAGACTATGCGGGGTGTTCGGTCGATCGAAAGAGTACTTCGGGTGTCGCTACCTTCTTAGGTCCGTGTCTCATTTCATGGGGTTCGAAGAAGCAAAACACCGTTGCTCTCTCCACGGCCGAAAGTGAATATGTGGCCGCCGCTCATTGTTGTTCTCAAGTATTGTGGGTTCGACAACAACTTGTCGATTTTGGTATGATTTATGACTCTATTCCTTTAATGTGTGATAATACGAGTGCCATAAACATATCTAAAAATCCGATTCAACATTCTCGAACTAAGCATATAGATATACGTCACCACTTTATTAGAGATCACGTAGAAAAGGGTCACATTAAGCTAAATTTTTGCAATACCGAAGACCAAATTGCCGATATATTTACTAAGCCACTAGCAAGAGACCAATTCGAGAAGTTTCGACTCGAAATTGGTTTGATTAATTTTTCTAATTGACTATGTGTGATTTATCGTTTTTCCTCGCATGATTGGCTAGACGAACCGATAATTCTTATTCTAGTGATTATGCATGTGACTTAGTCCTTAATCTTACTTAATGAATTAATTGGCATTTTTTTTGTGATGAATTTTGAATTGTGTGTATTAACCATTGTCTTTTAGTTTTTGGAAAGTTGTCAAGAATAAAACTAATATCCCACATATTAACAAAATATCCATCATATATTATCTAGTAAATATTATATTCTATTATCCTCCAAATATTTCTTTTATCCAAAAAATATCTCCCTCTCTCCTCTTTCTTCTCTTCTTCACGCCACATTCAATTTTTTTTCCTTCCCAATGACAACTACTCCTCCTTTTTTTCTCTCTTTTTCAAAATCTTTTTCAAATCTTTCTCTCTCTCCTCTTTATTTCTTCCATCTTCTTTCCCATCATCATCACTCCTACACTCCTATTCTACCACAATTACCTTCCCCATATTACCTTCCCCATATTCACCTTCCCCACAATATATTTACCTTCCCCATATCTACTCACCTTCCCATATTAAACTATCTTTTTTTTCATATCTATATCTTTTGGAGCAGCTGTTGAAAAAAAAAAAAAAAAAAAAAAAAAAAAAAAAAAAAAAAAATCGAAATTTGAAATTTCGAAAAAAAAAAAAAAAAAAAAAAAAAAAAAAAAAAAAAAAAAAAAAAAGTAACGTATGTCAGTACACTTACCTCCTCTCACCTTCTTCTCTTTTCTTTCCATTGTAACATCACATCCTCTTCTTTAACCCTTTCTTTTCCATCTTCCTTTTTAACTCTCTCTTACCTTCTTTAAACTCATCTTTACCCTTTTCTTGTCATCTTCCTCTTCTACCTCCATAACTATGCCTCCAAGAAACTCCAAAATCCCAAAAAACATACTAACTCCTCAAATTCAAAAGGAGCAAATGAAAGCCATAGCAAGTCTTCCTTCCTCTCAAGAATCATCCTCCACAACACTTAAATTACAAAATCTTATCTGAACCCTAATCCTCAACAATGATAGAGGCAAAGTATCAATCTCTCTCAACACTATATCCTCTATCACCTGATCAAACAAAGAAAAAAAAAAAGTTCAAAAGAAGTCACAACTGCTTATTCTCTATTGGTTGAACTTGTCGGGTTTGCGCTGAAATTTTGGGTCGGTTGGATAAATTGGATGCAAGAACGGATGAGATGCAAGGCAATATCGAGGTAATTTCTGCTTTGGTGAAGGGAAAATGTGGTGAAATGGATTCCGACGCTGATGATGATGATGAGGAGTCTGATTCCTCTTAATTAATCTCTTTTTCTAAAATCAAAAAAAAAAAAAAAAAAAAAACTATTTTTATTATTTTCTTTTAAAGACAATGGTTTGTATGACTTTTTCTGGATTCTGTAACAGTCTTGGTGACTGTTGCCTGTTGAATGCTTTTTAATTTATTTTCGTAATATTATGTGCCTATGTTCTATGTGTTTTCTACTGTGTCCGGAATTATGACAGGTTCTTTGATGATGCCAAGAGGGGGAAAAGGTAAAACACATGTCCTCAAGAACGAATTCTTGATCCTTCCTTGATAGTTCTTAGTTCTTATATCTAATATTTTGTCTAAGTATTGTTAGTTCTCCTTCTAAGCTTATAAACCCTTTACTATGTGATTACTAATCTTGATAGACTAACCTTTTGAGGGGGAACTTGGGACATTAAGTTTTTTGCTTAGGCTTGTCATCATCAAAGGGGGAATTTGTTGGGTTTGTTGATGATGACAATGCCTATTTAACTTGTGCTCTAGTTTAATCTTATAGGTTAATCGTCATTAGTGCGATAATTATCAAATGTGCTAATTCAAGAATGATGATATCAAGACAAGCCAAAGCTACCCAAGATAAAGATCAAGAAATTCAAGTGAAGAGAATAGAATCGAGTCTAAGTCCATAGTCACTAAAGAATGGCAAAGTGTGTGTCTTTCGGTACAGCAGTATGTAACAGTCGGACTGACTGTTACATCGTTCGACAGCTCTTAATGGTTTAAAAAGATTTTGATTTCAAAAGTTAAATCTTCAGAAAAATCTTTTTACAAATTTAAATTGACTTTGAAAAATTCTGATTTCTTTAAGAAAAAAAGGGATGGTTTGGTTTCTTGTAAAACAATGCACCTCTTCTCCAAGGTTTTCCAAAAATGGCTCTTCACTTTTGAAAGTGAATTTGAAATGTTTCTTCTTTCAAGTAACACCTTTCAAGTAAACACCTTCCCTTCAATTTTGGTAAACCTTAAGCATGCTTCCCTTTCTTTTTGAAAAAGCTTTCCTTTTACACTAAGTTAAGGGTTTCCTTTTAACCCTTGGATTTTCCAATGAGGCACATTCTTTTACCCATTTCCACATCTACTATAAAAGAAACTCATTTGCCTCATTTATTTCTCAAGACTTTCAAACTAAAACTTCATTTATTGCATTTTGTTTTCAAAGGTTTTTATCTTAAAAGCATTTTGCAAAGTATTTCAAAAGAGAAAGTCTTCAGTAATTTCAAAGTCACAGTCGAACACACTGTCACACAGAATCACACACACTCTTGTCTAACTCGGTTTTCAATTGTAATCTTTGTAACTTTCTAAGTTATTAAGAGTCGTAGCCGGAGTAGGCTATTGGTCGTGACCGGAGTTGGTCATTGGTGAGTTAGAGACGGAGTAGTCTTGTAAACTCAAATCGCAACCGGAGTAGGTTGTTGGTCGTAACCGGAGTAGGTTATGGGTCGCTTTTCATTGTAAGGGTCTTTTGATTTCGGAGTAGATTTCTAAAGAAAAGCAATAAGAAAAGCATTGGACGTAGGCCCTTAGAGTGTTGGCCGAACCAATTCAAAAATATCGTGTTTTATCGTGTTCTTTACTTTTCCGCTGCATCTTTCGATAAAAGCATGTTATTTTGTTTTTCTTTTATTTGCTCAAACTTCAAACTTAGTTTTAGTTGTGCTATTTCTTTTCATACAACAGTCGCCCATACTGTGACATTCGTCTGTAGCTTCTCATTCTGCTAAGCGAATCGAATACAGTTTGACAACGGTCGATATACTGTGTCTTTGTTCTGTAGCCGTACTCCTTGCTAAGACAGAGAGTAACAGTCTGACTGTCCGTTGTATGTTGAGTCTAGTACTTCTTCACCTAATTATTTTCTACTTCCACTCAACTTACTTTAATCAATAAAGATTAAGTTGAATTTTTAAAAGGTACCTAATTCACCCCCTCCCCCTCTTAGGTACTTAAGGATCCATAAACTCTTCACAACGGTTGTACACTATAATTTGCGTTGACTTTCTTTTACATATGGGCGTGCTAATCTATCTCAATAGCTGTCACAAATATATGGAACACAGTTAGAAGGGCAAGGAGAACACAACTGGATGCTTTCAGAACTGATTATTTTGTAATAAGTTGAATGCTCCAAACTTCTGAAGACGAATTGAAGAACATTTCCAAGTTCAAAGGAATCTCATAATTACAAAAACAGTATTATACAAGGGCCTGGTACTCTCTAGAAGCATGATAATGTCAACTGTTTTAGACTGTAGATGCACCATAGTCTAAGTATGGTTGATTACTGCAACTTGGGTTTGAATCTACCAATCTGCCATGTCCTAACAGTCGAATGATTCAACTATGATTTCATTTTTTTTTCCACTAATTAGTTAGTCTCCCTTAGACGGAGATATCCGTTTTACTACTACAACGGATCCAAAATCATAATGATGATGATGATGATAGCAGATACTCCCTCCTTCCATTCAATTGTTTGCCTTTGATTAAAATACTCCTCACAATGAATATAAAAAGCAAACAATTAAATGGAACAGAGGGAGTATAATTTTTCTAATTCATCCCAAATGTCTGAAACTCTAACTTAAGTTAGAATTTCGAATTTTAGCTTGCAAGCCACTCCTTTGATCGCTTACAAAGTCTTAAATATTTTGAAAAAACTAACTTTTCTTGAATAACGATATTAAAATATAAGGATATATCCTTACTACGGAGTATATAAGGATATTAAGTCACTCTTTTGATCGCTAAAGCTACTCCCTTCATTCCAATCAATTCTATACATTTGATTAAAATATACTCGTAACTCACACGCACACGCACGCATGCGCGCGCGCACACACACACATATATATCACACATGTGCAAAATTGATTTAATTAGAGGGGAATTTATTTTGTGAAAAACCGCTAGATTTGGTCTTTGGTGACATATTCAAAGTTCAAACTATCAATAGATGCAATATAAAAAAAAGTTGAATACTCCGTAATTTTGAACAGTCTTAATTCATGTCAAAGAGGACGAGAAATAAATGTTTGAATGTATTTATTTATTTTCATTTTAAGAGACGCCCATATTGATTTTAGATTAATATTCAAACTATATCTCAATAATATTCATTAATACTTCTCATAAACATGTATACATGCATGTAAAAAGTCCAAATATATACATTTGCGAGAGAATGAAAAAAAAAATATATAATATTCACGTCGAAAGTGACGTAATAACTTATGACTATTCTATGTTGGTAAAGATAAAATCATATATTGATCTAACTAGTTATTTTATTGGATATGCTATGTTTGTTAAAACCATATGTATATAAAATAATGGTTCTCACCAAATTGTACATATATTTATGTTAAATTAAAATTAAAATTAAAATTAAAATAATACGGTCCATGACAAGTTCATTGCGGTTTGAAGAGCCGCAAGTAACCCAAACTTTGGCCATTATATAGATCTATATATATATGGAGGGTATCGATTTATTAGTACAATCATTAAACATGAATCATTAATCCCTCTTTAATGTACTGTATTACTCTAGCAAGGACGAGTGAATGGTAAACCGTTTAAAGGAAATGGAGAGGATCTAAACTCGGAGTGAATGGTGTAGGTTGGAAATTCAACTATTTAATCGCAAGCCCTAGCTACCAAATACTTTTACCAACATAGAAGGTATGTACGTTAAATCTCCCTCCATTTTTGTGACATGGCATACGGAGTTATTTTCTGCACTATGTCATTAGCAATCCCTACATCTTTTTTGTTCTCGGGTGAATACTCGGCTTCTATAGTTCATTATTTACTACGGAGTAGTATAGACTTGGTGCGTAAATGCACGGTATATATAAAAGTTTGCTTTATAGCATACTAAAGATTAAAATTGTTTTAAAAAATTGATATGATTAAGATTATTTAACATCTTGATCAAAACGGTTAGACAAACTAACATAAAATAAGATGATACGGAGTATAATGTTTAAGGGCTCGTTTGGTTTACCATGGGAAGATGGAGTTACCGGGAACTTAAATTCACGTGAATTTGTATTTCATGGGAATTACAAAAATATTGTTTGGTTGCCATGTGGGGGAAATAACTTCATGCGGAAAGTTCTACACACCAAGGGGGACTTGGTGAGTAACTTCCCCATTATGGAGGAAGTGGGAATTCCCGGGAAATGAGAATTCTCGGGAAGTGGGCAACCAAACAACATCCCAATTTATCAATTCATGGAAAGTTCTACTTCTCATGATTAATAAATAAGTAATACCTCGGAATTGCTACATTTTATTAAGATCCGTGAGGAGTATTCGAATCAGTAATCAGATGTAGCAGTTCCAAAAATCAAAGGGGGTAACAATTTAATACAGTACTAAAAATTGAAGGGGTAGATAAGAAAGATGAAAACAATTCCGCTAGCTTATTTTTCAAATACTATTTTGAGTAACTTTTTTTTTTTTTTCCAACTAACTTATTTGTCAAATAAACAATTTGTCAACCACTTATGCTAATAGCATGAAAGAAATGAATAAAGGAAACCAGGTCTCCACTTTTCAAGAGAAATCCAAAAAGAGAAGCCCAAAATAAACTACTGCCTTAATTTCTAAACATAAGTTCATTTAGAAAAAAAATATATAAAAATTAAGGAATTTATTTGTTACCAAATTACCAATAGATTTCACCTCTTATTAGTGAATAAATGCATTTCACTGATTTATAATTATTATTTTTACGGAATCACAATTTATTAGGAAAAAGTAGCTAAACTACATAGAGAAATGTGATAATTCAGATTACGATTATTTTCTCTAAATAAATTAATGAACTTAAATTACTTTTTTTTTTGTAATGAGAGTCAAATGGGCAACATCTAATGCTAACAGGATTTAAACCAGCTAATGAATATCAACCCCATAAAACAGTTAAACAGACCTTTTCAGCTATGTCGGTTAATATTACTCCCTCCGGGTCTGACTTATGTTCCCTCTTTCCCTTCCTTTTGGGCTGAGTCATTCTTTCTCCCATCTTTCCTTTTTAAACCACGAATATGTGGCTCATATTCACCCATTTATTTCTCTCTCTTCCTCTTTCATTTTTGAGCTACACATTCTCACGCCCTATTTTTCCCCAAAACATCTTTTTTTTTGCCAACGGTATGTTTCCCCAAAAATCAAAGGGGAACATAAGTCAGACTCGGGTCATAAAAATACAACTAAAGATCAAAGAAGAAAATCTATGGTCACAAATGTTATTTTTCAATCGTCTCTGACTCTCTGTCAATAGCAAATACACATTCAGGGGTTGTTTGGTTCACTCAATTTAGGTATGAGGTATGAGTTTTGAACCAAACTCATACCTCGTGTTTGGTTGACAAGTTTTTTCACTTCGATACCCATACCTCAAACCCTCATGGTATGGGTTTCTCATACCCAAGGAGGAGGTGGGTATGAGATTCATACACTTGGAATCAAACTTTGTTTGATTTTCCGAAAGAATTTGTTCCAATTTTTTTTGTTGAAATATTATAACTGAAATATTTTATTGAAAAACACTAATTTAAAATACTAAAAAAATTATTTCAAAATTTTATTAATGTAACTCAGTGTTTTATATTGCTAAAAAGAGTTGTTTTTAATGAAATTTATTTAATTTTTCTTTCAAACTAAATTTTTTAGTTTTTATATAGTCAGTGATATAAATTTTTATATATTTAAAATATAATTATTAAATATAATTTTAAAAAAAATAGAATTTCGAATTTGAATCTCAATCATCTAAAAAATGAACCAAACACCAAGTTTCCAAGTTTCAGGAATCAAGTTACAAACCCATACCACCCTGGTTTAATTCCTGATTCCATTCCCATACCCTTTCACGAACCAAACGGCCCCTCAGAATTTCCAGTGTTTTCCCAGTGTTAATATGTTTGCATTTTCAGTTAGCTTGGTTAGTATATACGGAGTACATTATTCGTATTCTTCTTAATTTATGGTTTATTGTTTGTTTAACTGATCAATATATAGCTTGATTGAGTCAATTCAGATTTTGTGTTACATTCGTGTACGTCAATTCAAATCCAAACAAATACGGAGTAATTCAAGTAGGGTCAGTTTTACGTAAACTAGTTTACATACATCCAATTCAACCAAATAGAAAAACTTAATACTAAGACCAAATAGAAAAGCTAACCTTCATATGAACGAAGTGAGGAAACTCCTGTATCATCTTTGATGGCGCTGCTGCGCCTCACTTTACGGAACGATGTAGCTCCATAACAGTTTTGGCATACGGCATACCCCTCTTTGACTGTTAATCCAGGCTAATCGTTAGCAGCCACCCAAGTCCTTCCACTTTACAAGCGAGAGCAAATCAATTGACCCAGCTTTATGTCATATTTGAAGTCCCGCAGGCCGCAGTTTTTTACCTTTTGACATTCCACTTTTGTAACGCAAAAATATCTGCACAAAATACACTCCAATGTTAAGCTACATAATACATCAAACGAAGAAGTTTGACAGGTAGAAAATGATACGTAAAATGGGATAGAAGGTTCGATCTTTCACAAAACCTCTTTTGCTCTCTAACTAATACGGAGTAATGTTTTCCCCTCTTAAGATTTCTTTTGCAGTGTCATCTACATTTGTTAGTAGAAACAAGTAGTCACTCAAGGCAAAATATAGACAGCATCATAAACAGAGGTCATCTAGATATTTAAACCTTGATGCAGAAATATTTGTTATTGCAGGATAAAGATCAACAATAAAACATCAAAGTAAAACACAAGTCAAAGTGAAGGGGTTATAAGAAATGAGTGATATATATGGCCCTCTTCAGGTTGTTCTTCACATATTAGGTCCACTTAGTACTGAAGTTTCTCTGCACTATAATCTCAACGAAGATGTAAATTCAATGAAGAATGAATTGCAGTACATTTTGGGTAGGCTAATGAATGCAGAAGAGAGAGCTGAAGGAGATGATGCTGCCAAAGATTGGTTGAAACGAGTTAGAGAGTTTGCTTTTGACACAGAGGACGCCATTGAACGGTTTCAACTATACCGGGATAGAAATAGAATTTCTAGGTTCAAGCACTTTGTATTAAGAGATGTCAGCGCTATGGCTTATACAATAAAATCCTTGCGCCAAACTGCAGCTAGTATAACAGGAGCCGGAGACCGATTTATGTTTACTAATGAAAATGGCACTCAGCATGGCCAGCACAACAACAATCAAGCCATACCAGTCACATTTTTAAATCCCTGTACTATGACGGTTGGTTATGAAGTTGTCGAAGACGACGTTGCAAAAAGAGAAATTATCAATTTACTTGCCATCCGGAATATCACTAGGACACCCTCAACAATAGCAGTGGTTGGCATGAGAGGACTAGGAAAAACGACTGTTGTTCAAGGTGTTTACTATGACAATACAATAAGATCTCACTTCCCCCGTCGTGCTTGGATCGACATGTCTGAATGCAGACAAGAAGATACAATTCTGCGGAGCATGATAATACAGTTTTCTAAGACAACCAGGAAGCCTCATAGTATGAGTACACTTAACAACATTGATGAAGGGTCCTTGCAACATCTACTTCAAAAATACATAAAAGGGAAAAGGTAACATATTTCACTCCTCAGTAGATAACTCTTTGTTTGGTTACATGTTGCAGATGTGAGGGTGGAACATTCTGCTCCCAAATCTCTAATCTTTCCTGTATCGGAAATATTATTGTTCTTTCAGGAGAAAATGGATACTACTATTTTGCTCTAGTCTCACCAATCGTCCATGCGAGGGGCATTTTGTCCCCGTAAAGTCCTACTAATCTTCTTTAAGTGACAAACAATTAGAAAAAGCTCAATACCAGCAAACAATTATACAACTAGGGTAACCTTATTTAGTTGCTTTACAAAGCTTGTGAGCTAAAAATGTCAACTAACTTGGTAAAGTCATGAGAGGTGGTAACGAACTCCGCCAGCATCCATCATAATCTCCCTCATGACTCCCTTTACACAAGAAAAAAGACACTTCTAAACTCCTTTACAGAATTTTGGAGTTGCTCTCAAAAAGAGCTAGTTGTTGAATGCAATGTCCACCAAAGGTTAAAAAGTTTAGGTTACATATGCACATCTGCCTTTTTTTTAAACCTTCTAATATCATCAGTTAGATATTTGTGAACTATATAAAGTCCTTTCATTGTTGAATTTTTTTACCAGGTACATGGTTGTATTTGACAATGTTCAAGAAGGGGATGTAGAGCTGACAAAAAATATCAAGGCCTTGTTAGATACTAATAATGAAAAAAGCAAAATATTAATTACGACACGTTATGAGAATACAGCTCATGTATGGTTAAATGGATTCAGTAATGGTTTGTACAAACTCAAACCTTTACCTCCAAACAGGGCGTGGGAGCTCTTCTGCAAAACAACGTTTCATGGATATGGCATAAGTTGTCCTCCAACATTGCAAGATTTGGCTCATGGGATAATACAAAAATGTGGAGGATTGCCTCCTGTAATAATAGCAGTTGGTAACCTTTTATCAAACAACGCAGACGACTTCAATGAATGGAGAAAGGTAAAACACAGTCTTGGGTTTTACTTAGATTCAAATTGCCAACTATCAGGAATAAACAGAGCCTTTATGCAGAGTTATTATGATTTGCCTTTTCACCTCAGACCGTGCTTTCTGTACTTCGGGTTGTTTCCAGAAGACTATCCCATTGCCCGAATGAGACTACTTCGATTATGGATAGCAGAGGGTTTTATAAGACAATGTAGAGGCAATTTAACGCTTGAAGAAGTTGCAGAAGAATATATGAATCAGCTGATCAATATGAGCATGGTTGAAGTTAAATCTAGAGATCCAACAGGAAAAGTTCAAACCTTGGGTGTAGTAAGCATATTCTTACATGAGATGATTTTATCCAAATTGCATGAGTTGAGGTTTTGCAAAATTATTTCCAAGAAAGGTTCTTCCACCGAAGAAACATCTAGACGCTTGTCCATTTACGAAAAGCACGAGTCCCAGACACTGGAATTGGAAAATATCACAAGGAATCCTTCAAGCATTCGAAGTCTTTTTGTAGAGAATGTGGAACAGCCAATCATGGTAAAGATCTTAGACAACAAATTTTTGGAGAGCATAAGTTTACTGAAAGTTCTTGATCTGTTTAATGCCCCTATAGAGAGTATTCCCAAAGAAGTTGGTAAACTACTCAATTTACACTATTTGAGTCTGAGAAGCACTAGAGTTTCAAGGATTCCAAAGAGCATAGGTAAGCTTGAGAAACTCCAGACATTGGATTTGAAACAAACCTTCATAACTGAACTCCCTAAAGAATTAATAAAACTTCATAATCTGCGGCATCTTCTTGGATACTATTACGAGGATGATACTGCTTTCAGCGTCCATTGCATGAAAATCCGCGGAGTGAAGATGCCTGAAGGGTTAATGGGAAAATGTTTACAACTACAAAAATTGACGTATCTGGATATAAATACTGTCACTGGACATAGACATTGGGCCATGGAATTAAGAAACTTGACACAATTAAGAAAGTTGGGAATCATAGGGCTCCAGTACAATGAAGAGCGGGCTATGTGTTCTGTAATTGATGTTATGAAAAAACTTCAATCTTTCAGCGCATTTTCAAGAAGTAAAACCGAGAGTATTAATTTGAGGTATGTCAAGTCTCCTCCTGTAACGCTTAAACGGTTGTACTTAAGTGGCCGTTTGGTCTCACTCCCTACTTGGACATATGAGCTCCACAGCCTCGTAAAAATCCGTCTAAGGTGGTCAAATTTAAATATCGATCCTCTTGGGTCCCTACAGTTACTACCTAATCTGGTGGAGCTTCAATTGTTAGAGGCATGTACTCTGGAACACTTAAGAATTGAAAGTCATGGATTTAAGAAGCTCAAGGTACTACAGCTCTTAGATTTGCATCCTCTCAAGACCTTGTCCATCGTTGAAGGCGCTTTACCACTTCTGGATGCGATGTCGATAGGAGAAAGCAAGCATTTGGAAGTGCCATCTACCATAAAGTATCTTTCCACTCTAACCACACTAACCTTCTATAATATGCCATCATGTTTCACTGATCGTATTCGACCAGGTGAGTTACTATACTCAATTGTCAAGCATATACCTAGTGTCCGTTTCTATAGTAAGGGCCCAAAGGGTAATTTGGAGGCGTTCACTCTACGATGATTGCAGCAATCACTTAGAAAAGAAGGGAAAACAACATCTATGTAAATATCTTTGAACTACAGTTTACGATGATTGCAGTATATTCTTCAAATGCTTATTGCAAACTGGAGTTCAGCAACGTTTATTAACGTTAATGGACTACAGACTATTTTGTAAATATTATGCCATTTATAATGTGTAAAGATTGTGTTCTACCGAAAAAATTTCATACAACCTTAACATTTGTACCTTGAAATTGTTTCCATGTAATCAATTTCTTTTTACCTCACTATGAAACAAATTACCCAACTGAGCTATATTTGTCCAACTTTAGGTTCATGACTTTAACATAGAACACAATACGGTGTACAAACAGTCATGGCCATGGTATTTGAAGGGCACCTATTTGTTTGTCTATAAGTAATCAAATCAACAGAGCAAGATACCACAATGAATCAAAACTCTTTATAACGGTAAAAACCAATGTATATATATAAATCAGAGTGAAGAAGAAATACCTCAACCCAGCAAAAGCACCAAGATAAGAATAAACCATTTGCTTAGCTTTTTGGGCAAGGACCTCAAACGCAACAATTTCTCTACAACCCGTGTATATTTTCCAAAAACACTCGTACCAAATTTCAGCAAGTGCAAACTCGACCTGAGATTTAAAATACCAGACAGTGAGAAACAACGGTATCAAGTCTCATTGAAGGCGGAAAACAAGAAAAACAATGCAGGTAGTCAGGTACATGGTGCATTATCCGACAAGAAGTAGGATTAGTTTGGTTTAATCTTGCTTAGGTAAACCCCAAGGTTATCACACACCTTCTCCCACTCACTGATGTCGTTTTTCTTCGACGACAGGAGCCTGGCTAGGGAGATTATTGCAGGAGGCAGACCTCCACATTTTGTTACCAGTCGACGTGCAAAGTTGTCCAAGTTCGGAGGACAAGTTCCAGTTGAGTTTCGAAATGTTTTCTTGCAGAAAAGTTCGAATGCCTTGTCTGATGGTAATGGTCTGAGTTTGTACATATCCTTGCTTGATCCCTCTAACCATGTATCAGCTATCGTCTCCGACCGTGTTGTCACCAGTATTTTGCTTCCGTCGTCACTGTACGGCAGGAATGCACGTCTTACGTACGCTGCTAAATCCGTATCATCTTCCTGAACATCGTCGAAAACAACCATGTACCGGGTCACCTATTTTTAAATATTCTCCACGGGTCAAAACAGACCGGGTTCTTCGACTTCACTGCTGGCAAAAAAAAGAAAAAGATATACTGTCGATATCTATTTACTTCTGACTTTTTTTTCATACGGCATGCTAATTTATGTCAATAGCTGTCAAAAATATATGGAACACAGTTAGAAGAGCTAGGAGAACACAAGTGGATGCTTTCAGAAGTGATTATTTTGTAATAAGTTGAATGCTCCAAACTTCTGAAGACAAATTGAAGAACATTTCCAAGTTGAAAGGAATCTCTTAATTACAAAAACTATTATCTAATGGTCTGGTACTCTAGTAGCATGATAATGTCAAATGTTCTAGACTGTAGAGGCACCATAGTCTAAGTACAGATGAATCATTGCAACTTGAGTTTGATCTACCAATCTGCCATGTCCCAAGTCCCAACAGTCGAATGATTCAACTATGATTTCGTTGATAAGGATAAAATTGTACTAAAGTCTAAAACACAGCAGTTTTTAAAGTCTTCAAAAGTCAACCCTCCGTGTCAGCCCGGACCCGGCCTGCTCCCCGGGCCACTTTTAACCCGCTCTGTCAGACCTTGATTGGCCCGTCAAGAGACGTATTTTACCTCCACAGGCCGGCCAATTGACCGGACCCACTCTCACTCAGCCCATCCCGCCCATTGACCGAGCCCGACCCATGTACACCCCTAATTTCAAGAGAACCTGTCTTATCTGGGGTATCAATTTGACTTGCAACAGGTATATTTGTCTTAAAGTTCTGTATATTGAGTGTGTATCGACTATCGATTAAACTTCGCCCATGGAAACTAGTGTCTAAACATCCATATATCAGGTGGAACACATTTTTCTAGCAGGATAAGAGAATTTGATTCATGGAAGAAGAACCTCAACTTAATTAGAATTTCATATTTTAACTTGCAAGCCACTCCTTTGATCGTTTACAAAGTCTTAAATATTGTAAACCTGTCTTGCGCTAAAAGCTGTATTTATTTTGTGAAAAATCCACTAGATTTAGTGTTTGGTGACCTATTCAAAAATTTCAAACTATCAATAGATGCAATATAAAAAAGTTGAATACTTCGTAATTTTGAACAATCTTAATTTGTGTCAAAGCGGACGAGAAATGAATGTTCATATAAGTATTTTCTTTATTTTCATGTAAGAGACATACATATTGATTTTAAATTAACATATTCAAACTACATCTCGATAATATTCATTAATATTTCTCATAAACATGTATATATGCATGTAAAAGTTCAAATATATACATTTGCGAGAGGACAAAACAATATGTACAATTCATGTCGAAAGTGACATAATAACTTATGACTACTCTAAGCTGGAAAAGATAAATCATATATTGTAATATTGATCTAACTGGTTATTTTATTGAATGCTCTGTTTGTTCAAACCATATTGTATATATAAAATAATGGTCCTCAACAAATTGTACATATTTTAATACCCAAACATTGGCTACTATATAGATCTATGGAGGGTATACATTTATTAGTAAAATCATAATCATCATTAATCCCTCTTTAATTTACCACTCTAGCAAGGAGGAGTGAATGGTAAACCGCTTAAAAGAAATGGAGAGGATCTAAACTCTGAGTTCGTGAATGGTGTAGGTTGGAAATTCAACTATTTAGTCGCAAGTCCTACCATATACTTTTACCAACATAGAAGGTATGTACGTCAAATCTCCCTCCATTTTTGTGACATTGCATACAAAGTAGGAGTAGTACTGCGCTAAGTCATTGGCAATCCCTACATCTTTTGTGTTCTTGGGTGAATGCTCGGCTTCTATAATTCATTACTCCCTCCAATTCTCTATTTTTTTCCCACTTCAATAAAATACTCCTCACATATGATAGGGAAGTGGAACGAAAAAAAAAAAAATGGAAGGAAATTTACTAGTATAGACCTCGTGCATAAATACACGGTGTACATAAAAGTTTACTTTATAGCATACTAAAGATTAAAACTGTTTAACAAATTGTTATGATTAAAACTGTTAGACAACCTAACTTAAAATGAGATGATATACGTTGGAAGTGACCTAAGGGCTAAGGGGACATGCGAGTGATAAATAAGTAGTACCTCCGATTCTTTGGAATTGTTACATTTTTTAAGATCTGCGTGGAGTATTCTAATCAAATATAGAAATTCCAATAATCAAAGGGAGTGACTATTTTATCATTTAATACTACTACAAATTGAAGGGGTAAGTAAATAAGAATGATAAAAAAAATTCTGCTAGCTTATTTTTCAAATACTACTTTTGAGTAAAAAGTATTCCAACGAACTTATTTGTCAAATACGTAAACTTGTCAAACAGTAACACTAATAGCATGTGGGAAGTGAATAAAGGAAATCGGGTCTCCACTTTTCAAGAGAAATCCAAAAGGAGAAGCCCAAAATAAACCACTACATCCATTTCTAAACATAAGTTCATTTAGAAAAAAAAATACAAAAATGAAGGAATTTATTTGTTACCAAATTACCAATAGATTTCACCACTTATTAATGAATAAACGCATTTCACTGGTTTAAAATTATTATTTTTACGGAATCTTTATTCCTTAGGAAAAAGTAGCTAAATGCTAAACTACATAGAGAAATGAGATAAACTTAGATTACAATTTTTTTTCTCTAAATGAGCTTAAATTAGTTTTTTGTTGTTGTTGTTGTTGTAATGGGAGTCAAATGGGCAACTTCTAATGCTAACCAGATTTAAACCGGCTAATGAAAATCAACCCCATAAAACAGTCAAACGACCTTTTTAGTTACAAATTGGTTGATATTACAGAGTATAAAATATCGGGTCACAAAAATACAATTAAAGATCAAAGAAGAAAACCTATGGTCACAAATGTTATTTTTCAATCGTCTCTGTCAATTGCAAATACGCATTCGGAATTGTCAGTGTTAATATGTTTGCATTTTAAGTTTGCTTGGCTCGTATATACATTATTTGTATTCTTCTTCATTCCTGGTTTAAATGATCAATATATAGCTTGGATTGAGTCAATTCAGATTTTGTGTTACATTCGTGTACGTCAATTCAAATCAAAACAAATCATTCAAGTAGAGTCAGTTTTCCGTAACCTAGTTTACATACATTCAATTCAACCAGAAAGAAAAACTTAATATTAAGACCAAATAAGAAATCTAACCTTCATTTGAACAAAAGAAACTCCTGTATCATTTTTGATGGCGCTGCTGCGCCTCACTTTACGGAACGATGTAGCTTCATAACAGTTTTGGCATAAGGCATACACCCTCTTTGACTGTTAATCCAGGCTGATCGTTTGCAGCCACCCAAACCCTTCTACTCTACAAGCGAGAGCAAATCCATTGACCCAGCTTTATGTCATATTTGAAGTCCCGCTGTTTTACCTTTTGACATTCCACTTTTGTAACGCAAAAATATCTGCACAAAATACACTCCAATGTTAAGCTACATAATACATCAAACGAAGAAGTTTGACAGATAGAAAATGATACGTAAAATGGGATAGAAGGTTCGATCTTTCACAAAACCCCTTTTGCCCTCTAACTAATACGGAGTAATGTTTTCCCCTCTTAAGCTTTTTTTTTTTTTTTTGCATTGTCTTGTACATTTGTAAGTAGAAACAAGTAGTCACTCAAGGCAAAATATAGACAGCATCATGAACAGAGGTCATCTAGATATTTAAACCTTGATGCAGAAATATTTGTTATTGCAGGATAAAGATCAACAATAAAACATCAAAGTAAAACACAAGTCTACGTGAAGGGGTTATAAGAAATGAGTGATATATATGGCCCTCTTCAGGTTGTTCTTCAAATATTAGGTCCACTGGTTAGTGCTGAAGTTTCTCTGCACTATAACCTCAAAGATGATGTAAATGCAATGAAGAATGAATTGCAGTACATTTTGGGTAGGCTAATGAATGCAGAAGAGAGAGCTGAAGGAGATGATGCTGCCAAAGATTGGTTGAAACGAGTTAGAGAGTTTGCTTTTGCCACAGAGGACGCCATTGAACGGTATCAACTATACCGGAATGAAAATAGAGTTTCTAGGATCAAACACTATGTATTAAGAGATGTCAGCGCTATGGCTTATACCATAAAATCCTTGCGCCAAAGTGCAGCTAGTATAACAGGAGCTGGAGACCGATTTATGTTTACAAATGAAAATGGCACTCAGCATGGTCAGCACAGCAACAATCAAGCCATACCAGTCACACTTTTAAATCCCTGTACTATGACGGCTGGTTATGAAATTGTTGGAGACGACGTTGCTAAAAGAGAAATTATCGATTTACTTGGCATCCAGAATATCACTGGGACACCCTCAACAATAGCAGTGGTTGGCATGAGAGGACTAGGAAAAACAACTGTTGTTCAAAGTGTTTACTTTGACAATACGACAAGATCTCACTTCCCCCTTCGTGCTTGGATCTCAATGTCTGAATGCAGACAACAAGAAACAATTCTGCGGAGCATGATAGTACAGTTTTCTAATGCAACCAATAAGCTATATAGTAAGAGTACACTTAACAACATAGATGAAGGGTCCTTGCAACATCTACTTCAAAAATACATACAAGGGAAAAGGTAACATATTTCACTCCTCAATAGATAACTCTTTGTTTAAGGGTACATGTTGAAGAGGTGGGGTGGGACATTCTGCTCCCAAATCTCCAATCTTTATTGTTCTTTCAAGAGAAAATGGATGCTTCTATTTTGCTCTAGTCTAACCAATCGTCCATGCGAGGGACGTTTTGTCCCTGTAAACGATTACAAAAAAAATACAAAAAAAAAACCTCAATATGAGCAAACGATTATACAACCAGGGTAACCTTATTTAGCTCCTTTACAAAGCTTGTGAGCTACGCATGTCAAGTAACTTACTTGGTAAAGTCATGAGAGGTGGTAACGAACTCCGCCAGCATCATAATCTCCCTCGTGACTCCCTTTACACAAGGAAAAAAAAGACACTTCTAAACTCCTTCACAAGAGTTTTGGTGTTGTTCTCAAACAGATCTAGTTGTTGAATGCAATGACCTAACAAAGGTTAAAAAGTTTAGGCTAATGATTTCGTAGAACATATGGGACATATGCCTTTTTTTAAACCTTCAAATATCATCAGTTAGATACTTGTGAACCTTATAAAGTCCTTTCATTGTTAAATTTTTTTCCCCAGGTATATGGTTGTATTTGACAATGTTCGAGAAGGAGATGTTGAGCTGGTAAAAAATATCAAGGCCTTGTTAGATGCTAATAAAGAAAAAAGCAAAATATTAATAACGACACGTTACGAGAATACAGCTCATCTATGGTTAAACGGATTCAGTAATGGTTTGTACAAACTCAAACCTTTACCTCCAAACAGGGCTTGGGAGCTCTTCTGCAAAACAACGTTTCATGGATCTGCCATAAGTTGTCCACCAATATTGCAAGATTTGGCTCGTGGGATAGTACAAAAATGTGGAGGATTGCCCCCTGTAATAATAGCAGTTGGTAACCTTTTATCAAACAACGCAAAAGACTTCAATGAATGGAGAAAGGTAAAACACAGTCTTGGGTTTTACTTAGATTCAGATTGCCAACTATCAGGAATAAACAGAGCCTTTATGCAGAGTTATTATGATTTGCCCTTTCACCTCAGACCGTGCTTTCTGTACTTCGGGTTGTTCCCAGAAGGTTATCCCATTGCCCGAATGAGACTACTTCGATTATGGATAGCAGAGGGTTTTATAAGACAATGTAGAGGCAATTTAACGCTTGAAGAAGTTGCAGAAGAATATATGAATCAGCTAATCAATATGAGCATGGTTGAAGTTAAATCTAGAGATCCGTCGGGAAAAGTTCAAACCTTGGGTGTAGTAAGCATATTCTTACATGAAATGATTTTATCCAAATTGCATGAGTTGAGGTTTTGCAAAATTATTTCCAAGAAAGGTTCTTCCGGAGAAGAAACATCTAGACGCTTGTCCATTTACGAAAAGCACAAGTCCCAGTCACTGGAATTGGAAAATATCACAAGGAATCCTTCAAGCATTCGAAGTCTTTTTGTAGAGAATGTGGAACAACCAATCATGGTAAAGATCTTAGACAACAAATTTTTGGAGAGCATAAGTTTGCTGAAAGTTCTTGATCTGTTTAATGCCCCTATAGAGAGTATTCCCAAAGAAGTTGGTAAACTACTCAATTTACACTATTTGAGTCTGAGAAGCACTAGAGTTTCAAGGATTCCAAAGAGCATAGGTAAGCTTGAGAAACTCCAGACATTGGATTTGAAACAAACCTTCATAACTGAACTCCCTGCAGAACTAATACAACTTCATAATCTACGGCATCTTCTTGGATACTATTACGAGTATGATACTTCTTTCAGCATCCATTGCATGAAAACCCACGGAGTGAAGATGCCTGAAGGGTTACTGGAAAATTGCTCACAACTACAAAAACTTGCGTGTCTGGATTTAAATACTGGACATAGAAGTTGGGTCATGGAATTAAGAAACTTGACACAATTAAGAAAGTTGGGAATCGTAGGGCTCCAGTCCAATGAAGGGCAGGCTATGTGTTCTGTAATTGATGTTATGAAGAATCTTCAATCTTTCAGCATATTTTCAAGAAGTAAAACCGAGAGTATTGATTTGAGGTATGTCACGTCTCCTCCTGTAACGCTTAAACGGTTGTACATAAGTGGTCGTTTGGTCTCACTCCCGACTTGGACATATGAGCTCCACAGCCTCGTAAAAATCCGTCTAAGGTGGTCAAATTTAAATGTCGATCCTCTTGAGTCCCTACAGTTACTACCTAATCTGGTGGAGCTTCAATTGTTAGAGGCATGTACTCTGGAACACTTAATAATTGAAAGTCATGGATTTCAGAAGCTCAAGGTACTACAGCTCTTAGATTTGCATCCTCTCAAGACCTTGTCCATCGTTGAAGGCGCTTTACCTCTTCTGGATGAGATGTCGATAGGGGAAAGCAAGCATTTGGAAGTGCCCTCCACCATAAAGTATCTTTCCACTCTAACAACACTAAGCTTCTATAATATGCCATCATGTTTCACTGATCATATTCAGCCAAGTGAATTCCATTACTCAATTGTCAAGCATATACCTAGTGTCCTTTTCTACAATAAGGACTCAATGGGTAATTTGCAGGCGTTCACTCTACGATGATTGCAGCAATCACTTAGAAAAGAAGGGAAAACAACATCTATGTAAATATCTTTGAACTACAGTTTACGATGATTGCAGTATATTCTTCAAATGCTTATTGCAAACTGGAGTTCAGCAACGTTTATTAACGTTAATGGACTACAGACTATTTTGTAAATATTATGCCATTTATAATGTGTAAAGATTGTGTTCTACTGAAATATTTTTCATACAACCTTAACATTTGTACCTTGAAATTATTTCCCCGTAATCCATTTCTGTTTACCTCATTATGAAACAAATTACCCAACTGAGCTATATTTGTCCAACTTTAGGTTCATGACTTTAACATAGAACACAATACGGTGTACAAACAGTCATGGCCATGGTATTTGAAGGGCACCTATTCGTTTGTCTATAAGTAATCAAATCAACCGAGCAAGATAACACAATGAATAAAAACTCTTTATAACGGTAAAAACCAATGTATATATACAAATCAAAGTGAAGAAGAAATACCTCAGCCCTGCAAAAGCACCAGGAAAAGAATAATAAACCATTTGCCTAGCTTTTTGGGCAAAGACCTCAAAATGCAACAATTTCTCTACAACCCGTGTATATTTTCCAAAAACAATTGTGCCAAATTTCAGCAAGCGCAAACTCGACCTGAGATTTAAAATACCAGACAGTGAGAAACAACGGGATCAAGTCTCATTGAAGGCAGAAAACAAGAAAAACAATGCAGGTAGTCAGGTACATGGTGCATTATCCGACAAGAAGTTTGACTGTCTTACGCTTACGACACAGTCTTATTACTCCCAAATGAGATTTCTTACTTGCACTTAGGTTTGCTTAACAGGATTGCATCATTTGATGGCACCACATCATACAACAAGTTTACCCAAGATGTTCACATCATTTGTGAACATTGTATAAACGTCTGAGGATCGGATCCCCTCATCCATATTTTGATGCGATTAAGTTAGTAACAGCCTAATCGAATAACTAAACACGACTAATCCACATAATACAACGATACGACTAAACAGTTTATCAAAGATGTCTTAGTTTGTTGGTTAAGACGAAGGAGGTATAGTGGACAATCCGTTGATGTTCGGATCCACTCGACCTCCCTATTGTAATGCGACTAAGTTAGTACCAACCTAATCGAAAAACTAAACTCGAATAATCCAGCTTCATCAATCTATCAAATTGGTGAAGAAATAAGTAGTAATCGTATAAATTAATGAGACAAAACAAGAAACAGTGATGATTATAAGAACATGAAATTAACTACTGCTCGAATCAAATTAGGGTTTGAGTAATTAGGAATTTAAGCTACAAAAATTGGTTAATTCAGTAACATGAACAATTTGGAGAATCAATTAGTCTAATAGCGATAATTGAACTGAAAATACTAACTAAAAATTGGAGAATCTGAGATTATGAGGGAGGAAAGAAGAGATAAACCCTAACAATTGAGGTTGAGCATGATTGGTCAGATACGCCGGTGGTGGAAGATGTTCTACGGTGGTCGTCCGGCCTCCATGGATGAACGAACACGAACGTTGAAATAACGCGATTTTGGAATTCAATGGGACGGATGATGTTTTTTCACATTTGTCGAGATGCATTTTACACCGTTAATATCTTTCATTTTACAGTAATTATTGTATACAACCGTTGTAACATGCGACAGTAGTAAAAGTTTGCAACTTATGATAAAAAGTAATTATGGTAACTTTTTACCGTATATTAGGTCCGTCGTACGGTACAACGGTTATGCTATAATTTGTGTTCATTTTATATTAATAAAAATATAAAAAGTATATATTTTTAATCTAAAGTGAATTAAAAATTACTCCCTTTTAAAATGTCAATTTTAAAATTTACTCATTTTGAAATTTTTGTTAAAAATACCTCCCAAAATCTATCAAAAGTTCAAAAATTGATCCCAAATTTTTTTTTAGGACGAAAATGCCCTTGACTAAAAAGTAAGGTAAAGTAATACTTTTAGGAGTACGTCAGTGTGACATAAAAAGGTTAGGAGCATTTTCGTCAAAAAAATATACTACTTTGGAGTCATTTTTGAACTTTTGATAGATTTTGGGGTTACTTTTAACAAAAATTTCAAGAGGGTAATAAATTTTAAAATTGGTATCTTGAAAGGGAGTAATTTTTAATTTAAAATTTAATCTATGACGAATCAAACAAGATCACGGAAAAAAATTCTTTTTTCTTTTTTTTTTGGTTCCACGAAGAGCGTTTTTTTTTTTGGTTCCACGAAGAGCGCACTTAGTCGCATGGAACCTGAGACCTACTGTCCCAGAGCACCTAGTCCTAACCACTAGGCTAAGACATCTTCGATTTTTTTTGGTTTTTTTGACAAATTCACATTCATTAAGAAATGTTTGTTTGCAAAACACAATGTTCAATACATCAACAAAGTGAATGTAAAGTGAGATACAACCAAAAAAAATTGAAAACATAACATAGTTCAAGTAAATGATGTACTCAGTAATTCAGAATGAAATCGATTCTCTTCAAAGCGAGCTTGTCCGCCAACCATTCGAGCATTTTTCATGAACAAAAACACTACCCACATGCTTAACAATGGAATGCAACGGTTTCCCAACCCGAATCTGATCAACAAAACGCGCTGGCATACCGTAGAAATGAACTGTTTTCAGACTGTCAATGCATTGTATATCACAGGGTACTTCCAAATGCTGGCTTTCTCCAATCGACAGCTCTTCGACCACAGGCAACGCTCCTCTAGCAATCGACAGCAACTCAAGTCGATACAAATCTAAGAGACGTAAAGTCTTGAGTTTGCGAAACCCATGAGCCGCGATCTCCATCTGTTCTCCATTGTATGCCTCGACCAGTTCTAGTTCGACCAGGTTAGGAAATAACTGTAAGGTCTCGAATGGGTCAGCAGCGTGCAGGTTCGACCACCTTAGACGGAGTTTAACTAGGCCGTGTAGGTCGTATACCCAAGTTGGAATCGAGGGTAACGGTCCATTTAGGGTTAGTTGCTTGAGCAGACGAGGGGGCGAGTTCACATGTGTTAAATCAAGTACTTCCTCACTGTTCTTCGAGTACACATTCAGCGACAGTAGATGCTTCATCTCGTCGATGATAGAGCATAGATCCACCCCGTCTTCTGATTTCAGCCCCATTATCCCTAACTTTCGTAACTGTGACAAGTTTCCCAACTCCTTGATCCTGCTACGTCGCTGTAAAACATCCAGATCAATGTACGCGAGTTCCTGTAAGTCTGAGCATTGTTCCAGCGACAACCCTTCTGTGAGTTTCATCCCGTTGATCTTCAGGAAGTGTCGACTGTACCCGATGTCATGCTCGTAATAGTACCCAAGAAGGTGTCGTAGTTTGGTGAGTTTGTGTACGACGTCTGTTGGTAGTTCGGTGATGAATGTTTGCTTCAGATCCAGTGTTTGGAGATTCTCGAGTTTACCAATGGAAGACGGGAGTGTTGAGACGCGTGTGCACCTCAGACCTAAGTATCTTAAATTGTGCAGTGTGCCTAGTTCTTCAGGGATTACATCCACAGAAGCATTGAACAGGTCAAGTACTCTCAGCAAGCTGATGGACTTGAAAAACTCATGGACAAACAGCTTCGACGTGATTTTTGCTGGTGCTTCCGTTACAAAAACACTGCGCAGGCTTGATTTGGTGTTGGTTATACTGTCCAGGAAATCTGCTGCAATACGGTTTTCCTTCTCGCTTACCTGAAAAACCGTCTCCCCTTTTCTGATATTGTCCAAGATCAGTGATTCAGTAGAGTTTCTGTCGCCATCGTTTATAATCTGAATGAACAAACGTCTCAGCATCATCTCGTGTCCATCATCCATCTTAGAATCATCTGAAAGAATCTTGCAGAAGCTTAATTCTTCCAGCTTCGACCGAATCATCTCATGAAAAAACTCACACAACAACCCTAACCTCTTTACCTTCCCTGACCCGTCTCTCGACTTCACTTCTATAAAACTGGTTTTAATCAGCTCGTCGATGTACTCCTCAGCAGTTTCCTCGAGGGTTAGACAGTTCTCCTTACGATCACGGACAAAACCCTCGGCTATCCACAGTCGAATCAGTCTCATTCGACAGACGGGTACTCCTGCAGGAAACATCCCAAAGTACAGCAGACAGGGCTTTAAGTGATAGGGCAATGCATAGTAGTCTTGCATGAATGTCCTGTGAATTCCTGATAACTGCAGGTTTTCAGACAGGTACACGCCGAGGTTATCACACACCTTCTCCCACTCACTGATGTCGTTTTTCTTCGACGACAGCAGCCTGGCTAGGGAGATTATTGCAGGAGGCAGGCCTCCACATTTTGGTACCAGTCGACGTGCAAAGTCGTCCAAGTCCGGTGGACATCTTCCAGTCGTGTTTCTGAATGTTTTCTTGCAGAAAAGTTCGAATGCTTTGTCTGATGGTAATGGTCTGAGTTTGTACATTTCCTTGCTTGATCCCTCTAACCATGTATCAGCTATCGTCTCAGACCGTGTTGTCACCAGTATTTTGCTCCCGTCGTCACTGTACGGTAGGAATACTCGTCTTACGTACGCTGCTAGATCCGTATCATCTTCCTGAACATCGTCGAAAACAACCATGTACCTGTCAAAAATATCGAAATTCAGTTTAGACACTACTACTACTACTAGCCCTGGTCACGGGCCGGGTTGGTTTGGTGGGTCATCACGGGCCGGGTCGGGTTGGTTGGGTTTCATCTGGCACGACCCATAACCTGCCCGAAACTTGGGTCATACGGGCCGGGTCGCCTATTTTTAAATATTCTCCACGGGCCTGCCAAAAAGATCGAATTCAGTTCAGCCCCTTTCAAACAAACAGACACTACTAGCCCTGATCACGGGTCGGGCTGATTTGGAGGGGCGGATCCATATATACTTACTGGCGGGTCATCACGGGCCGGGTTGGGTCTCAACTGGCACGACCCATAACCGGCCCGAAACTCATGCCGGGCGGGCCGGGTGGAACCGGACCGGGTTCTGAAACATCAACCTGAGCCCGATAATTTGAAATAATTAAAGGGATAGGGCAGGTTGACCCGAGAGTTTGACCAGAAGTGAGTTTCGTTATAAAGTCAAAGAACAGTATGCAGTTCTTTGACTTTTACTTTATCGCTGGCAAAAAAAAAGAAAAGTATATAGTCGATATATTATACTCCCTCCATTCAAATCCAAATGTCTCATTTGCTTTTGCACATTTGCCGAAACGCGTTTTACACTAGCGATATCTTTCATTTTACATTAGCAAAAATTAAAAAAAATTGAGATTCTTAATGTGCTCATAAAGACGAATCAAACAAAATCTCACGCGACTATATTCTCACTTATAGATTGTCGAGAATATCGAAGATTCCCCAGTATGAATAGTGTCAAAAAGTGAAATGAGACACTTGGATTTGAATGGAGGGAGTAGTATACCTTTTGTCCTTCAAAAGGCCCTGAAGCCGTTTAAGCAAGACGCTTTTATGCAAAGACGTGAGTTCAACAAGATTAGGAACGACCTCCTCAAAGTCATAAATCAAGCTCCTTAAAATGTCGATATTGGTCTTACATTTTTGAACTCGAATCCAAGCAAAAAGCGAGAAGTTGGACCTCACGGTTTTGTCATGGTAGACACTGTCCACGACGGTCGTCTTCCCCAGTCCACCCATACCCACAACTACAACTGTCGACGCATCTGAATCTAACTCTTGTAAGTCAAGTAACTCGATTACTTCCCCTTTCGCGATATCATCTTGGACTCCATCAACGTCGACATAGTCCATTGATTGATGGTACGACGTCGTTAGTCTACCTCTGTCATGATCATCGTTGTTATTATTATTATTATTACTATTGTTATTGACACTGTCGCCGCCATTGCTATATCTGCAATAAATGTCAACTACTTCAGTTAGTAAGCCATGAGACATGCTACTTGAATCCGAGGTTCAAATCTCATCAACACTAAAATTTCACAAAAACTTGCATGAAATGATCAGGATAATTATTTTTTGTTTTTTTTGTTGGTTATTAGTGTATGTATTTCTAATTTTTTTTGCTTTTGTCGCTTTGTGGCTCCCTTTACGAAAAAAAAAAGTAATTTTGAAAATGGCAATTCGTTTTGAAGAAAAATAAAAATCTCGTAGAAAGTAATTTTGAAAAGAAATGATCGTTTTTGAGAATCGGATCAACGTGATCATGAGATAATGAGGTATCATCGGCCAAAGATATTCTGACTAAATCAAAAGGCACTTAGTTCCAAAAAAAAGAAAAAAAAGCTATACGATTTATATATATACCTATTTTTTTCTTCTCCGAGAGTTTTGGCAGTCTCGCGCAATCTCTTTATGGCAGTGGCCATATGATGGACCTCCAAAGTCAAATACTGTGTCGCCTTAGATAATCTGCTGGATTTTGCGAATAATTGATATCGTTCAATGACATCTTCTATCTCGTAAGCCAATATTCGAAGTTGTCGAGTCCATTCTTTAGCGAAAATGTCTCCCTCGCCCTTTTCTTCCGATTTCTTTAGAAAAGCCGATATGTTTAGCAATTCGTTTTGGATGGAAGTGACGTCGTCTTTGAGACCGGATAGTAAGGAGACTTCTTCGGTCACTAGTGGACCTAATGTCGAAAGAGCGACTTCTATAACGCCATATACGTCTCCCATTGTTTTATCCTAAATCGATTGATTATTTTGCATGAAGATTTTACCTATGCAACAACAAATGTATTTGATATTAATCTTCGAAATTCAGATGTAAATTCAAACGTGTAAGTCTCCTAAGAAACTGTGTTACATTAAATTAGTGCGTGAGACATAACATTAATCACAATCTCGCTATTTTGCATGCGACACTTTTCTCATTAACATTATTGAGATACCGTCTCTTACAAGTTTTTAGAACATTATTGCCTTCCTCTTTTCTTTGATTTTTTTTATTCATGAATTTGATATGTGAGGACTTTTTGCGTTAATTAATTTATGTTTGGTCATTTCAACTAAAACAATTTTCAGTTTTTTATACGATTCCATGGAGCATTATTTTTCAATTTAATACGTATTTATCTATGTTTGATGATTTGAATTTCTTTATCTTTAGTCGAGACTTCAGAAACTCAAGAAATATCAATTGTTCATGATAATATTTGTTCAACTTTAATGGCTAGCTAGTAAAAGAAAGCGACAATATTACTTAATTATTAAAATTGTTGGTGTGATGTCGGTTGACGTATATTTAATCAAAAATTTATTTATGTCATTTTTTCGTCATTTTACAAAGTAATTGAACAATCCACGAATCTAAAACCGCTGACTACCAAGCACCAGTTAATTTTTTTTTTTTGCTAATTCAATCTGCTAGTCAAATCTGCTTTCTAAATCTATTTCTGCCAATATCGAACTGATGTTTACTACCAAATTAAACCGGGCCTTAGCCTAATGGTTAATAGGTCTCGGGCTCAAATTGTTTCCCCCCATATTGTACTGGAACTAATTACCAAACCTCGGTGATTTGATAATCTGAAACTGCTAATTACCAAACCCCAGTTCAAAACTGTTAATTGATTCTTCTAAGCAAATCTGCTTATCTAAATCTACTTCTGCCAACATCAATCTGATGTTTATCAAATAGGGACCTAGTCTAATGGTTAATAGGTCTCAGGTTTAAATTTTTCTCCCCAACATTACACTGCAACTAAGTGCGCTATTCGTTGAACCAAAAAACAAAATAAACTTCGATTACATCTACAATAGCAACACAAAAAAATAACACATACAAAGTAAAAAATCATAACTGAATATCGTCAGGTCAACGTGAAATATGAAGTAGATAAAATGTTTTGTGAAATCGTCTGGTCTTACATCACGATTCACAATTCACGGGCATTAAAAGTAAAAAACATACGAACATATATATTGATCACAATTTATGTAAGATTGACATAAAAACATACCTCTTCATGTTGATCATGGCAGACCGATCGATCGATCATCAATGTGGTTTTCACATATTAACTCCATATATATACCAAAAAAAAAGTCGTCTAACACTACACACATACATACATCTAATTACGTGATTAGGAGTATGACATTTAATTAGAATGTGTTTATATTGACAATTTCTTTTGGATTACTCCAATAAAAAAACACATTTGAGTTGTTAATAATTAATTGGAAGGAAAATGAAAGACAAACAAACCATACTTATATATTATTAGCTTACTATATACTCCCATCCAAACAAGTGTATGTGTTTGTTAATTAGGTAGAATTATGGATACTCGATCATTGGGTGAATCTTGTCTCAAGACTTAATACTTGTACTAATTTCTCCAACACAAAATCTTGGGAGAGACGGTTTCTCTATAATTTATTGAGAAACCAGTCTTCGGTACCACTCTATGTCATATTCGTACCCTTAAATGACAACTTTGTTTTGTATCTGTTTTTATAACAAGCGTACCATCTTTATATTTGTATACATCTTTTATGTTAATCGTATCTACTTCTATTAGGTTTGGTACCACCATTACTTCCATTTGTACTCAGTCTCTCGTAAAGTTAATGAAAGACCGTCCAACACTCATTTATCGTGTTAGGCCTTGTTCTTTTCAACTTCTTTTGAGCTTATTTCAATTTAATTTAATTCAGTTAAGTCCACTTCTATTCGTGGTCGGCCCATGATCTTTTTTGAGCCATAATATAAGGTCCAAGCCTTTCAAAAATGTGAGTCGGACCGGGTTAGGCTTATGGGCTTGGACCATTTGATCACCTCTAGCCTCTAGGCCAAGTCAAGTCATTTTGGATTCAAATCATTTCCGGTAGGAGTGTGCAAAATCCGGTCCGGTCTCCGATCCATCAATTTGGGAGATTCCAGGTTCCGGTCCGGACCGGGTTAGACCGTAAAGATCGGAACTATAATTATTTCATAAAAAGTCCGGTCTAACCGGTCCAAACCAATCCAGACTGGTCCAAAAGACCAGAATTTTGGACCAGTATTTCAAATATTTTTCCAAATTCCGGTCCAACCGATCCGATCCGATCCATAATTTCTAGATTCCGGTCCGATTCCGGTCTTTTTTTGTTTGTTTTTAAAGATTTCGGTCCGATCCTAGACCGGTGCGCAACCCTAATTCCCGGGTTTGTTATTTGATATTTTCAATTATTTTAGGTATTCCGGGTTAGTCCAGCCCAATTTAGTTTATGGTCAAACTAGTGTCTTCAGTTTTGACATCGAGTATGGTTCAGATTGAATTATTCAGATTTATATTAGTTTTGATAGATGATCCAAATCTACTTGTGACTGTCGTCGACCAATATATACCCGTAGCAAGAGAGAATTACCAGATCGTGACTCATGAGTATACACACAAACGAAGGAGACCGACGCATGGATAGAAAACGACAAGAGGAGGAGGAGGAAGCATGGGAGTGTCGACAGGGGAGAGAAGTCATGTCATCTCTGTTTCACGGACTCTGAGTCTCATCTCTGTCTCCTTTATGTTTTTGACACACAATTACAACAGATACAGATACAGATACAGATACAGATACAGTTACAACAATTTTACGTACACTTTTGTCTTCATTTACCCTCCCCCTTTTCCCCCATTTTCAAACCACCCCTCCCCTTCCCCTCAATTCAATTCAATTCAATTCAATTCAATTCTCCCCCCTTTTTCCAAATTCCTCAATTCAAACCCTAATTCCTTCATCAACTTCCTTAAACAATCACAATCACAATCACAATCACAACACCCAACCCAACCCAACCCCATCTCATATTTTCCCTACTTTCTTTTTCTTACTACCCTTTTATCCCAATTTCCCCTGTTTCATCAATTTTTACTACTTTTAAATTCGGATTGTTGGTTTATTTTTCTGGGTTTTTTTTTGTGATAAAGGAAGGTACTTTAGGGATTTGGGGTATATTTTGTTTCTGGGTTTGGTGTTTGATTTTGATCACAGCCTTTCATTCATTGATTCATTGTTGTTGTTGTTGTTGTTGTTCAAGCCTTTCGATTTCGTAATTTTTTTAGGGTTCTTCATCTTTTGTTTCAGGTTAGTTTCTTTGATTCGTCGTTTTCAATCATTGTTTTTATTTTTAAATATATTTCCTTTTTTTTTCAAAAATTTTGTATTGAAATTTGAATCTTATCCGTTAGATTGAATATGACTTGTTCTATGCATGTAACGGTTTCCTTTTATATTTGTTAATAATAATATGGTTACGTTTCCTTTCATGATTACATCTCATTGTGAAACCGTCTCATCATAGAATTAATTAAATATCACAATGAAATGATATCATTGTAATTATGATCTTTATCGGGTTTAAAGGGAGCCACAAGTGCGATTTTGATGATTATGATCGTAAAATGAGGTGTATAACATGGAATACGGTTGTTGTTGTATGCATAAAACCGTCTTATTCTTGTTCTTTGTGTGTACATTGACGAAAGATGATTACTTTTCATGACTTTACCAATTAAGTTGTCTCTAATTGTGATCGTAAAGGTGTATAGCATGAAATACGGTTGTTGTTGTATGCATAAACCCGTCTTATTCATGTTTTTTGTATGTACATTGATGAGGGAGGTAAGCTGCCTTCTCTCATGACTTTACCAACTAAGCACGTGTAATCATGATCATAAAATGATGTGTAATGTATGCATAAAACCGTCTTATTCTTGTTCTTTGTGTGTACATTGACGAAAGATGATTACTTTTCATGACTTTACCAATTAAGTTGTCTCTAATTGTGATCGTAAAGGTGTATAGCATGAAATACGGTTGTTGTTGTATGCATAAACCCGTCTTATTCATGTTTTTTGTGTGTACATTGATGAGGGAGGTAAGCTGCCTCGCTCTCATGACTTTACCAACTAAGCTCCCTGGAATTATGATCGTAAAATGATGTGTATTGTATGCATAAAACCATCTTATTCATGTTTTTTGTGTGTACATTGATGAGGGAGGTAAGCTGCCTCGCTCTCATGACTTTACCAACTAAGCTGCCCGTAATTATGATCGTAAAATGAGGTGTATTGTATGCATAAAACCGTCTTATTCGTGTTTTTTTTAATGTGTGCACATCTTTGAGGAAAGTTGCTTTTTTGATGTGTAATTTGGATTAATGATTGAAATGTACATTTCACAAAACTTTTGTTTTGTTTGTTTATTGCAAAGTTAGGTAATGATGATGCTACTCATACTTCTATTATCAAAAGAATTGCATTCAACTGTATGACCAAATTTGATTGATTGTTTGCTCAAATTGGGGATAAAGGGTTCCCTTTTTTTCTTTTATAGTGTTTTTCATCATTGTATGTCTTTCTTCTTTGAGTTTTATATAATTTGTTCATCATTATCGAAACTTGATACAGTTACTGATGTTTTGAGTACTGTTGATGTCTTTTTGATGCAGGAAGCTCGGAATTTGATCACGATAAGTCAGCATCATGGTGCATTCAGCAGGGCGTCCGAAAACTTCAGGTTCTCCTAAGGTTGAGGTGGGTGAAATAGACACAAGGGCGCCGTTTCAATCTGTTAAAGATGCTGTTAACTTGTTTGGTGAGGTTGCCTTTTCTGGAGGGAAACGCGTGATTAAGAGGGCAAATTCAAATTCAGCCGAGGTTTGTCTTACTTATACTCACCTTGCTGATGCCGTGACTGGAATATCTGTATGATTATGAGATGCTGTTAACTTGTTTCACTGTTTTCTCTGAACAAACAGTACAGTAAGAAAATTTTGCCTGAAACTGAACTTTCTGGTTTTTATCTTGTTGCAGAGGGTGTTGGTGAAAGAGTCGAAACTGCATCTGGCTGAAAAGGAACTGAACAAGATAAAAGAGCAGCTCAAGAACGCTGAAAATACCAAATCTGATGCGCTCGTAGAACTTGATAAAGCGAAGAAGACAGTTGAGGATCTATCACAGAAAATCGAAATCTTGTCTGAATCTAAAGAAGCTTCACTTCAGGCAACTGAAGCAGCGAAGAACCGTACAAAAGAGTTAGAAGATGGTAACAGCGACAAGCTTGATTCGAGCAATGGATTCCATAAAGATGAGTACACGTCATTGCTGTCGGATCTGAATTCTGCAAAGCAAGAACTTGCTAAAACCCGTCAGGATTTTGAAACGTCTCTCGAAGCAAAAGCTTCTGCTATTAAGGAAGCTGAAGAAGCCGGAGTAGCAACAAAGGTTAATGCTGAAAGGGCTTCCGAAATTTCGACTGAGATTGCTGATTTGAAGGAAACAATTAAGCAAGTGAGGGAAGCTTCGTTAGAAGCCGAACATGGAAAGGCAAAGTCTTTAGCTGAGAAAGAAGCTGAAAGAGAGCATCACAAATCTAAATTGGAAGAGACATCGAAGAAGTTGGAGTTGATGAAGAAAGAGTTTGATCCGGAAGTTTCCAAAAACCTCGAGGCTCAACTTGCTGCTGTTCTGATTGAGATCGAGGGTTTGAAAAGGGATGTCGCAGATGCCAAGGAATCTGATTCTGGTGCTGTCGAAAGGGTTACTTCAGAACTGAATGGTGCCAAGGATTCCCTGCAGAAAGTCATAGAAGACCGAAATTCCCTTTATATTCAGGTTGAATCTCTTAGACAGCAGTTGGAGAGTTTACGCAAGGAACATACAGAATTGAAAGAAAAAGAAGCGGAGACAGAATCCGTTGCTGGGAATCTCCACGTTAAGCTTCGTAAATACAAGTCCGAGCTTGAGGAATCCATTGCAGAACAAAGTAAAACTGCCAGGGAGACGGACGAAACGATTGCATCCTTGAACCAACTAAAAGTAGAAACTGAAAATGCAAGATGTGAGGCTGAGGAGATGAATCTGAAGGCAGAAGAGCTGAAAAGGGAAGCGGAGGCTACACGGGTTAGTCTAGAAGAAACTGAAAATAAGCTTACCATCGCACTTCAAGAGGCCGAGGAAGCAAAAGCAGCAGAAGCGGATGCACTTGAACAAATCCGAGTACTGTCACAACAGGCAGACGCTGCTCGATCCTCTACCTCAGGATCATCAGGTGCCATCGTCACAATATCGAGGGATGAGTTTGAGGCATTGAGCAGGAAGGTAGACGAGTCTGAACAGTTGGCAGAGATGAAGGTTTCTGCTGCAATGGCTCAGGTGGAAGCTGTCAAGGCAAGCGAAGATGAGGCCGTTCAAAGATTGGAAGCTTACAGAAAGGAGATTGAGGATATGAAAATTGCTACTGATGAGGCCTTGAAGAAAGCCGACATGGCCGAGGCAGCTAAGATTGCAGTAGAAGGGGAGCTTCGACGGTTTAGTGAGAAGGAGAAGAAGAAAGCTGCTGACGTGGCTTCACGTATCCTGGCAGAATCACAGCCACAAGCGCCATCAAGGCTACTTATTCCGACTTTGACGCACTCTAGATCACAGGTACATGTAAATACATTCACAGATCCTCCTACACCGGGAAAAAAAGTCATTTCTTTCCCACATTTTTGGCCTAAGTTTGCTGTATCCATACATACAGGTACCGACTCAGCTGAGAGCATTTAAATCAGGACCAATGGATTACAAGATTTCAGCAGCGCAGGATTCACCAACAAAGAAGCTGAAAAAGTCTATGACTTCAAAGCCGAAGAAACTGTCATTGTCTAGTTTAAGTGGCATATTTCAGAGGAAGAAGAACCAAGTTGAAGGCGGGTCACCGTCTTATCTCCCTGGTGAAAACTGAGGTTTGGTATGGTATCTGAACGTCACCACGTTGCAGGTCCATGTATATTTTGTTAGAGTGGAGCGTGATTGTGTGAAGGGGGAGGAGTCGAAGATGGAGATGGAGATGGAGACGGAGATGGAGATTTTGTATAGAGTATGAGATACTATTGTGTATATGAGCTCTAAGTGACTTAAATTTGGAAAGGGAGGGAGCATGAATTAGGTTGGCACTACTAGTCTTTGTATCTCAATTAGGTTGGGTCAAATATCACTCACGTGGTCTGGGTGTTATCTGACCCGTCACATCAGGTTTTTGGTACAAAGAGTAATATAAGGATAATAAAGATGTTGATTGGTTTGAGCATCAAATCATGAGTATCTCATGATCATATACCGAGTACTAATCAAGTTAGTTGGCATCTGCCCGGTTCATTAAGTTCTTTGTTGCTAACATTCAATGAGTTGAGTGCAACATTGATGAACTTAACACAAGGAGATAGATTCAAACTCATATCAAGAATAGTGATACTTTTGAAAATCTAACACAAATGAACATTTTTTTAGTACCACCATAATTAATTGGAATCAAATCCTTAAAGATTACACATTTACACCCAACAAAACTCATCTTTGAGAAAAATTATGTAACTGGTCTCATTATAAGTTTACAATGGATCAAATATCGTATAAAAGACAAAAAAAAAAGGCATTTAGACATTAACAAAGTACTATCTCAGTAAGGAATGTTCAAAAAGTGGTTCGAAGTGATAAATCAGACTGACCTGAACTTAATTCTTTTGTAATTAATTGGAATCAAATTCTTAAAGATTACACCCAATAAAACTCATCTTTGACCAAAATTATCTAACTCGTCTCATTATAAGTTTATAATGGGTCAAATATCATACAAAAGATTAAAACAAAAACCGTTTAGACATTGCCAAAGTGTACTATACTATCTTACTCAGGGGTGTTCAAAAAGTGATCCGAACTGATAAATCAGACAGACCCAAATCATTCGATCAGGTTCCCGGATCTCCAAAACATCTGGTCCAACCATCCAAGTAGTCCCTTTCTAACCGGTCTGATCTTCAGATCTATTGAGACCGGTCAAGGTTTGAATCGATGAATACCACCCATGATATTTGACCCGTTATAATCTCAAAACGGATCATCTTCAAGACCAAAATCCACCTCTTTTGTTTTAGTTTAACGGTCCCTTAATCACATATCACATCACAATCACACATTTCACACCACACTCCTCTTCAAAAAACTCCACAACAATGTCAATCAAAGACGACCCATTATCCTTCCCTTCCTCCTCCTCCTCTCCAATCCCATTCTCCGACACCCACATCGACACCACCACCGCCGCCGCCGCCGCCGGTGGCGGCGGCGGCATTGGCAGTGCGTCAGGCAGTTTCCAGAGCTCCGACAACATCCTCTACGATGGCAGTGGCGGCGATGATGATTTCGGGTTTAAACGACCCGATTTCCGACACAATACGCTTGCGGGTTCTGTGCCTTACTATGATCGTCATATCTTTCTTTGTTATAAGAACCCTAAGAATTGGCCTCCTCGTATTGAAGCTACTGAGTTTGATCGATTGCCTAGGCTTCTTTCTGCTGCTTTGGCTTCCAGGAAATCTGATATCACTAAAGAGGTTCTTTTCATTTGTTTTTAATTGATTCAATTTCATTCATTTCCTTCTCAATTTCCCCTCTTTTGTTTGGAATTGGATGATTTCGGTTCCAAATCAGTGGCGTAACCAGGATTGAATTAGTTTGTAGTAAAAGGGAGCGATGAGCGCCATTTTTGATGCTGACATCTGCGTTTCGTAGAATGGTGTTTTGAGTGAGATCAGTGGCGTAATCAGGATTTGTAGTTAAAGGGAGCCATGAGCGCGGTTTTTGATGCTGAGAGGTTCGAAACGAATAAGCTAGTTGACATCTGTGTTTCGCAGAAATGAATTCAATGGTAGAACTGTGTTTTTGAGTGAGATCAGTGGCGTAACCAGGATTTGTAGTGAAAGGGGGCCATGAGCGCGATTTTTGATACTGAGAGGTTTGAACAAATTAGTTAGTTGACATCCAGAAATGAAATGAATGGTAGAATGGTGTTTTGAGTGAGATCAGTGGCGTAGCCAGGATTTGTAGTGAAAGGGAGCCATGAGCGCGATTTTTGATACTGAGAGGTTTGAACAAATTAGTTAGTTGACATCCAGAAATGAAATGAATGGTAGAACCGTGTTTTTGAGTGAGATCAGTGGCGTAGCCAGGATTTGTAGTGAAAGGGAGCCATGAGCGCGATTTTTGATACTGAGAGGTTTGAACAAATTAGTTAGTTGACATCCAGAAATGAAATGAATTGTAGAACCGTGTTTTTGAGTGAGATCAGTGGCGTAGCCAGGATTTGTAGTTAAAGGGAGCCATGAGCGCGATTTTTGATGCTGAGAGGTTTGAACAAATTAGCTAGTTGACATCCAGAAATGAAATGAATGGTAGAACCGTGTTTTTGAGTGAGATCAGTGGCGTAGCCAGGATTTGTAGTTAAAGGGAGCCATGAGCGCGGTTTTTGATGCTGAGAGGTTCGAAACGAATAAGCTAGTTGACATCTGTGTTTCGCAGAAATGAATTCAATGGTAGAACTGTGTTTTTGAGTGAGATCAGTGGCGTAACCAGGATTTGTAGTGAAAGGGGGCCATGAGCGCGATTTTTGATACTGAGAGGTTTGAACAAATTAGTTAGTTGACATCCAGAAATGAAATGAATGGTAGAATGGTGTTTTGAGTGAGATCAGTGGCGTAGCCAGGATTTGTAGTGAAAGGGAGCCATGAGCGCGATTTTTGATACTGAGAGGTTTGAACAAATTAGTTAGTTGACATCCAGAAATGAAATGAATGGTAGAACCGTGTTTTTGAGTGAGATCAGTGGCGTAGCCAGGATTTGTAGTGAAAGGGAGCCATGAGCGCGATTTTTGATACTGAGAGGTTTGAACAAATTAGTTAGTTGACATCCAGAAATGAAATGAATTGTAGAACCGTGTTTTTGAGTGAGATCAGTGGCGTAGCCAGGATTTGTAGTTAAAGGGAGCCATGAGCGCGATTTTTGATGCTGAGAGGTTTGAACAAATTAGCTAGTTGACATCCAGAAATGAAATGAATGGTAGAACCGTGTTTTTGAGTGAGATCAGTGGCGTAGCCAGGATTTGTAGTTAAAGGGAGCCATGAGCGCGGTTTTTGATGCTGAGAGGTTCGAAACGAATAAGCTAGTTGACATCTGTGTTTCGTAGAAATGAAATCAATGGTAGAACGGTGTTTTTGAGTGAGATCAGGATTTGCAGTGTAAGGGAGGCACGAGGGCGATTTTTGATGCTTACAGGTTTGAACAAATAAGGTAGTTGACGTCTGCATTCTGCAGAAATGAAGTGAATGGTAGTAGAATGGTGTTTTTGAGTGAGATCAGTGGAGTAACCAGGATTTGATTTATAGTTACTGGTGTGAAAGTTTTATGGGGAGAACTATTAAGGAAATAAAGGTAAAAGTAGAAAAAGATCGGAAATTTTCACTTAAAGCTCCAAGCTTTTGAATGTTTTGCAGGCGAATACTTTGGCTAGAAACTATTTTGAAATGTTTTCGATGTTCATTTTGTGTGTCTGTATCGTGTTTACATAACATTGAAGTTTTGTTGTTGTTGTTGTTTATTCATTTAAGTGAGAATTTGATGAGATCGGTGATATGGAGGTATTAAAGTTTGGATCTTTGGATCGTCCATGGTTTCTTCCTATTTAGGCAAGTAGAATTAATGTCGAGATTGTTGATAGAGTAGTGAATCACAATAATGATCCAGATTCCATACAACGGTGTCTTTAAGCAAGATGCGTGGCGTAACCAGTATTTATAGTTTACTAGGATAATGTTTTTAGGGTTTGTTCCTTGTAAAAAAAAAAAACCAAAAACATCCAAAATATTTTTTAGGGTTCATTTTGGTGTATTAGTATGATTTTTCTTTTTATTCAAATTGGTTTATTGTCGTTTATGCATTTGGTTGAGGTCTTGTTGAGATAAGTGATCTGGGTGTATGAAAGTTTGGATCTTTGGATAAAAAATTTCTAGGGTTTGTTCCTATTTGGGCATGTATTACCCGATATAGTCTAAGTGGTTTCACTGATTTTACTTTCATGCACACTGAAGACTCGCCTAACAGTCTGCGAGGGACGTGATGGAACGGAAACATCAAATGGGGACGTACTGATCTTCCCAGATATGATCAGATACAGGTTTTTAAACATTATGAAATCCAATCGTCGATTTGTTTAATTTTTTTTACAAAACTGTATGTCCCATGTTCAACTACTTTGTCATTGATGCAGGAAATTAACTCATTTTGATATCGATACATTCGTTCAAGAGGTTCTAATCAAAGATGGTGAATGGCTCCCTGGAAACGCAGAGAAATTAAAGGGTTCACACATTTTTGTGTGTTGTCACGGGAACCGAGATCGTCGTTGTGGAGTATGTGGACCTCCTTTGGTCGCTAGATTCAAGGACGAGGTAGAATTGCGTGGTCTTCAAGGTAAAGTTTCAGTTAGCCCTTGTTCTCATGTCGGCGGCCATAAATATGCTGGAAATGTGATCATATTTGGATCTAGTATCAATGCCCAACTCACCGGTCACTGGTAAGACGGACGTTGATTCTTTCAAACTCCTCCCTTTGATTACTTTGAAAGGAAAAAAAATCACGGGATGATATTTGACTAATACTCCGTATATGTTTATACTGATTATTTCTCACAGGTACGGGTATGTGACAGTTGACGATGTATCCAAGCTGCTTGAGCATCACATTTTGAAGGGTGAAATCGTTGAATCTCTGTGGAGGTTAGTTAGCCGTCAGTGATCTTTACTTCTTTTTTTTTTTCTTTTTTTCCCGTAAAAGTAATAATTTCTTAAACCTTTGATCACCGAAGTAGAAGTATCATATCCCGGGCAAAAACAGTGAAAATTTCCATATTTACTGATATACTGTAATTTTTTTGCATTTGTTCAGAGGTCAAATGGGTTTATCTGAAGATGAGCAGCTCAGAGCTCAAGAGCTGAGGCTACAAACCTGTGACGGGGCCAACACAGGAAGAAGAAGCATCACACAAGAGATCTGTGCTCAAACATGTGGACTCCGTGCTGAGACTAACAACGGCTGTCACCAATCCAACGGAAATGGCAGATGCTGTCAGATATCTCCTGCAATCGAAAAAGACGACACCATTCCTGCAGGAAACACAGCATCTGCTGGAAAGAAAGGGAAGAAACAACTGCTGAGAAGTAACAGTCAGATAGTGGCGGGGAAAAGGAAGGTTTGCTCGATGCCAACATGGTTCGAGAGCTGGGAACGTGACGATACATATGCTGCTCTTTCTCTGGTATGTGCTGTTGTTTGTGTTGGTGTCGCTTATAGCTGCTATAAGCGACTGTAGACATGACATACTGTACATAAGACTGTTAAATCGCTGTAATGCCCTGACAGTCGTGAATCCGTGACAGGTAATGCCCTTTCAGAATCGGAACAAACTGTTGTGTTAGTGTAAATATTGATCCTGGTTTTAATGTAGAACTGGAATGTGGTTTCAATAATTTCAACTGTATTAATATAGTGTACTCAATAGATTTGGTTTCGATAATTTCGAGTTTGTTATTTTTCTGTTTAAGCAAAATTCGAACTCCACCCCATCTCGAGCTTACAAAAACTTGAAAAAATTGAGCTCGCAAACTAAAATACAAGTTTTCCGACACTCCAAAAAAAGCAATAATTATTTGGAAAAAGATGATATTTTTTTTTTGCTATTTAAATCATGTAAAAAAATATTTTCCTATTTCTAAAAGTCGGTTTTTTTTTTTCACTTTTACTATTAGTAGTAAGTTTTTCTGATCAAAATTTTCCTTAATTCTCGTAAAATATCCTAAGACGATAAATAAAAATAAAAAAACGATAATTATTTGGAAAAAGATGATATTTTTTTTGCTATTTAAATCATGTAAAAAAATATTTTCCTATTTCTAAAAGTCGTTTCTTTTTTCACTTTTACTATTAGTAGCAAGTTTTTCCGATCAAAATTTTCCTTAGTTCTCGTAAAATATCCTAAAACGATAAAAAAAAAAAAAGCGAATAAAGTACAAGTATTATTTAAATGAACCCATGAGGGTGGTTAATTAAATAATTACTGTAAGATACAAGAGAGTTACTATATATAGTAATTATCCATTTATCAAGTTCCTTACCAGAGAAATTAACATCACATTAAATCTACTCAATATGAAGTCATTTGATTCTCCTCAGCCGAATCGCTACATAAACTCCGTATTTATTATAAAAGATACGACCTTTGATGGGACTCGGTGCATTAGTCAGTATAAATTTAGTTGATTGTGATATCGAGACCACTAAACTGTTTGGTAAGCGATCTTCCGATCCCATTACTCTGGTTCTTGTGATCCTCAAAACGATGGAACTCAGATTCTATGGTTCGAGCAATTTCTGCATCGCCAGGGTTAGTCTCGGGGAATGACACGTGGAAGGATCCTTGCTTTAAGGGTTTAGTAGATTGGGTTAGAGCCGCTTGTCTGTTAACGTAGCTGTATAGCTCTTGGTGGAAGGCATGGTCTAAGGAGAAACAGTTCACGTTAGGAAGTCCGTTCCTGGAATGTCGTGAAGATCCTGACCCTTCTCTTGTGCAAAAATGTGGGAGCGCTGAATAATCCATTATCTGAAACCACCACCACCACCACCACCGTCTTCAAATTTCATGTACAGTGTAAAAAAAGTAAATGTAAAGAATCAAATGGAACGCGTGAAGGGTGGTATGTATAAATACCTTTGACAACTCGTCCTTGCCAGTACCGTGGAGAACCTGAATTTTCTTCCTGGTTCGCTCCTGCAGAAGGGGCTTAACAACCTGCAACAGAGAAACAGCGAGGTTTTTAAAAAGGGAGCGAAACTGATGGCAACTATGGAGTATTCTGCACGAGTGAAGAAGAAGGAGACGAACCCTCCAGCATGCTGAAAATATATAAGGTGCATTAACAATGAAGTAGGTATCTGTCTTCTCGGGATAATTTAAGTCATCAATTGTCGAAATAACAGTCAGCAGCTGCAAACAGATGAACACAGCATGAAACAGCATGCCTAAAAAAACAAGGACAAAGAACGAAACAAATAACGTTGTCATCAAAGAACATCAGCATCTGTCTAAAAGCACAAAACTCTAATATGAGATATGAACGATTGTTATAGTTGTCAGGCTGTCAATAATATTGAAGAATTCCACGAAAAGTTAAAAAGCGAAAGACAGAAATATTCCACCCATACGAATAATTCCTTTGTTTGCTTTTTAATCATATTTGAACGATTCTCAAGCAATTTCAGCTCACGATATAAGTGAATCAAATGTCTCACAAGTCAAAACACCGTCCTTTGGTACTCCTTTATGCTTGCGATTTTGGCAGACACCCAATAAAAATGTTTTGAAAGAAATAGGAACGATGTAGATGAGAAGAAAATAGCCAAATAGGTACCTTGACTTGGTTAAGGGCCGACAGCTTTAACCCTGTCATATCAAGCACCTTAATACACGTGTTAATACGTCGACCCTGCTTCTGCGATGCTAGTGGCTGAAACACAGAAGACAGAAGAAACAAGTGTGTGTTCAGCAAGAAAAACGGTTAACAATCGTGTGCTTGTACAGTTGTAACTTGAACGACACTCACCAATACAACACGATCTCTGTATTCATTCATTTGTATGTGCGACTGCACGTAGTAGTGTACCTGTACAAAAACACGACATCAATAAGTACTCGTACAGCCGTGTACTCTTATCAGTATGACTATTATCAGCGTGAAAGCACGGGTCTTGACTTACAGATGCCTGGTCATATGTGCTTTGCCCGACACCAACAGCAACAACAGGCAACCCCTGAAAAATGAAGACAAAACCCGTCTCTGCAGTGAGCAACTAAGCCAACAATATAACTCTTGACACACCAAATCAGAATGGCAAACCAGTCAGACTAATACCTCGTTTGAGTAGCCTGATAATCCTACAAGCTGAGAATCACGCACTTTTCTGTAAAGCTCCGCTGGAACAATTGGTTTCTGTGAAGACACGACAACATGTTTTTTTTTATTTTTTCATCTTTTGGTCTAAAGCAAGTAACATTAGTACTGTTGTCGCGAGATTATTTGCTGAAACTTTACCTCTAAGATATCGTCGATCTCATTTTGCACTCTCCAAGTTAAACAATCAACCAACTGCAGGGAACGCGCAAGAAGAAAGTGACAGGTGATGAGACAGACTAAAACTAAAGAGGGTGTTTACTGTTTCCGACCTAAATTCATAACACGCGGGGTGCCAACTCCAACTTACCATCTTGTGCGCTTTCTCAACATTCCAGTCGCGTGCTTTCAGAAATCGAACATAAGTGTCTTTAGGATATCCATGATGCATATTCTGATATTCATCACAGAACCAGAAGATGAACTAATTTAGGATATTCGTTTTGTTTTTTTTTGGTTCAACGAAGAACATCATGATCCTTCAAAATTTCCCAATGGTCAGGTTAAACATGTCAAAAAGCATAATGGGCATGAGATAAAACTGTAAAAATCTTCAAAATTACTCCCTCGGTCGTCTCACTCAACAGTTACCTATTGCCTTTTTAGGTGACGGGAATTTCAAATATAGATAACTATCGAGAAAGACGGGGGCAGGAGGTAGAACAACAAGTGTCGGTGTTGAAGTAAAATTGAACTAGAAAAAGTCCAATTTGGCAAAAAAAAAAATGTTGACAAATCCAACATCCCATTAATTAATCTAAAAAAAAAACAGATCATAAATTGATAAATTCATGATCAAATTTTTTTGAATCGTGAGATCGTCTAATACAAGAACACGGTAAAAAAACTAGATACAGTAAAACTAACCTGAAAAGTTCTGTGAAGTGGCTCAGCAACTGCAAAAAAAAAAAAAAAAAAAAAAAAACAGAAATTACATGAACAGGTCAAAGATCATAACTTTGTTACTTCCTCCTCGGAATATATAATGGGTAGATCATTAAAAAGACAGAAAAAAAAAATTACTGCCAGAATTCAGAAAATTTACCTTGTTCCATGAGTAACTCAAACTGATTGATAGCATCATCATTTGCAATACCCATCTCAAATTTCCACCCAAAAGTTTAAATTTTTGAGAAACCCACAAAAATTTGAGCAAAAATCTCAAGTGGGTAAAACTGTGATCTTGATGAATTTTTTTTACTTTTACAGTAAAAAAAAAACAGTCAAATTTCTGGAAAATTGGATAGAGATAGAGATAGAAAGAGAAAGTAGGAAAGATTGGAGCTTTTTTTGGTTGCTTGCTTCCCAAATTCCTACCTTCTTCTTCTTCTTCTTCTTTAATGGTGGAATGAATGAATGAATGAATGGATGGTGAAAAATCAAACTCAAGTAGTAGCAATAAATACTGGGAGTACTATTCAATTACTTTACACGAAATTAGTTGGATTTTTTCTGTAATTGATTATTGTATGAGTATGACTATGGAAAGTATTGATGACTAGACTCGAGACCGGGTAAATGGATCAATCAGGTTGGGTGGAATCGGGTCGGTTCGGATTGAGTCATGTCAGGTCATCGTCGTTTAGTTTTTAGGCAATTTCCGGATGTGTTGTTGTCTTACGATTTTTGGGTCGAGTTTTTTTTTTTTTTTTTTTTTTCTTCATGTCGGTGTTTTTTTTTTTGAAGTGAGGATAATATCATTAATAATAAGTCATCCGGCATCTACAAACGATGTCGAATTGAACTGAATACAGATTTGTAAAAAAATAAATAAATAACACCTTTGAGACAAAGATCATTATTAGAATAAAGCGCTTCTGCATAGCCTTCTATATATCGTTGTTTATTGATATAGCCTTTCGCGAAGGAATCTATAGATCTGATGAAATAGTCTCCAAAATGATGAACTTTTTCTATTTTGACAAATAGTAGACCGAGATCTGACCTCAATTGTATCACCGTACGTAGAAATTTCATGTCGGTGTTTAAATAAAGTATTTTGTTTGATACTAATTGGACAAATTATGATTTATTTAGTGTTATATATTCTGACGGAATGGATCAGTCAGGTTGGGTGAAATCGGGTTGAGATTGAGTCAGTTTGGATTGAGTCGTCGTCAATTGTCATTTAGTTTTTAGGCAATTTCCGGATGTGTTGTTGTCTTACGATTTTTGGGTCGAGTATTTTCTGTGTCGGCGTTTAAATAGAGTATTTTGTTTGATACAGTATTATTAATTAATAATTGGACAAATTAGGATTTATTTAGTGTTATACGAGTACTATATTCTTCTGTGTTTGGACTATTATAATAACCTAATTCAAGACAAAAACTAGTCGTAACGTATTTATAATAGAGAATAACATTAACAGAATACAATTATCAAGTTTTCATAACATGTTTGGCTATTAAACTAAACTATTTGAATTAAGAAATAAATACTCCCTCCCCTTCACTAAGATCTTCCACATTTCCATTTTAGGAAACGTGGAACTTCATTTTCCTCCACATATATCAATTTTCTTAACTTCTTCCCACAATCAAACGTGGAACTTCATAGAGAAGCGGAGGGAGTATTTGTTAATTAACAGATTATAGCACACTATGTATATATTAAATATATTGTATTTCGTTATAAAATACTACTCGTAATGTTTAAGCGAGAAATCAACTAATTTTCACTCAAAATGTTGTTCATCAATCGGGACTTGAATAAAATTCAATTTCGGAACATGTTGTTGACTTGTTGTGGACTTGGAGTCATTTTTAGATCGAGCACTATTTTTCAGATCAGATCAGGTCAGGTCAGGTCAGGTCAATGGACAAATTCCAATTTTACTAGACCGTTAGCCGCTCCAAATATTGAGTTTCTTCCTCTTTCTTTCTTATTTTTTTGCCCTTGTGTGCACGTTTTCTGACCTTTTTGTCATAAAGTCAATATGTATGCGCTCTAAGTTTGTTTTTACTCCACACAGTTAGTATCTCTTGTGACGGATATCCATCATAAGTTTAAGACGGATCAAGTAAGTATCACTTGAGGAGAAAATGACAATTATTTATCTAGGTCCTACTAACCTCATTTTTGTCTTATCCCACCTATTTGACCCGACATACATTTATGACGGATATCTCCGTCACAAACAAGAATTTGTGTTACTCCAAAATGTTTCCTCAACTTTTTCTTGTATGTTACGGAGATCAGATATCTATCGTATATTATAGGTCTTGTTTAACAAATAACAGTAGCAGATTCATAATAACGGTTAACAATAGTAGAACATGGTTAATTGGTTGTATTAGCAGGTTTGACTATTAAATTAAATTAACCGAATGAAGAAATAGTGTTTGGTAATTAACAAATTATGGAATAATCAAGTTGTTTTCAAGTATAAATTCAATATGTTGTTTCAATATGCTCCTATTAGCCGTATATTCAAAAACAGTTGATTCCGGTCAATATACTATCGCAATATATCGTTTACCAAACACATGCAATTAGTAGTTTGATGGTCAATCTACTATTTAGGCCAGAATCTGCTAATTTTTCCCCAATATGTCGTTTATCAATACGGAATCGTATAGTTATAATATAATATTTGAGTCATTATAACAATACGATGGATAACTGCTCGTAAAGAAGATTAGGTTTTGAAGGTAGATAGGTTATTTTTAGTGTTTTAGGCTAAGATTCTAGACCATAAGGTAAGCATAATGCAAATGCATTGAATGGGTTGAATTGGACCATTTGGAACTTTGTTTGGTAGAATTAAAGTGAAAATGTTGAATGATTACATCAATAAGATTCAACAACATTTTTTGGGTGTATAGCAATAGCAACTTAGTCGCTCCGTTCCAATGAAATTGTTTGTCTTTCTTTTTGGCATTAAGGTTAAGGGAACCAATGAGAGAGTGACATGTAGAGTAAAACTCATGAGAATGATCAAATTGCATATAAAAAACATTCCTAAAATAGAAAGGCAAACAATTCATTGAGACGCCCCAATATGGAATAGGCAAACAATTCATTGGGACGGAGGGAATATATTAAAGCAAGGTTGAACACAAATGAATTACTCCTATATGTAATGTATGTGAGTACTACTCCATATTAAAACAAAATCGGGTTACCATATTTAACTGTCACGTACTCACATAGTCACATGTCATTACTCCAGCAAACTTTAAATCAGTGTCGGTCAAAAATTGGTTGAAATTGGACGGGGAATCTCTTGAAACAATCTCACAGAAAATGAAACGTGGCCTGATTTTTTTTTTGGTTCAATGAAGAGCGCACTTAGTCACATTACAGTATAGAGGGAGGAATGATTCGAACCTAAGACCTACTGTCCCATTCATCTTTGGTTCATCAAAGAGCGCACTTAGTCGCATTACAATATAGGGGAGGGGGGATTCGAACCTGGAACCTTCTGTCCCAGAGCATCAAGTCTTAACCACTAAGCTAAGTCATCTTCGGTACGTGGCCTGATTATATGAATGTATAACTCACACTAATATGTATAAATACATAGTTTTTAGAGATCCTGGAGTTCTAAACAAAATGGCAAAAAAAAAGTTGTGTGGGACCTAAAAATACACGGAGTGTTACGTTACTCAGGCCATAAATTATCTTATTTTTCAAAATCTTCGTAATCTAGTGATTGAGATAATTATGTCCCAGATTTGAATCTCTAATTAATTAAAAATCGGTTAAATTAAAAGTCTATTTTTTGGACAAGCTAAGAAATATGGTAATGAATCTTGAGGTGCACTAAAAAGTAAAAAACCAAACCATGGATGAACGATAATGTTTTCAATGAAAGCTAATAAGAGCACTTTGATCACACCACACTATTTTTTTTGAATAACTCACTTGATATGATCATGGAATCGAATATAAATATATTAGTAGTACGAATGAACGAACGAACGAGGTTTGTGATGCCTATTTGGTGTATTCTATTCTATTCTATTCTATGCTTTTTGTTGACATTGTTTTCTTATAATCATTCGAATGTATGTATAAAAAGTCTGAATTCGAATCAGATAAGATTTTAAATATGCATGGATAGTAATTAATTAAACCTCTCGTTCACGAGTTTTTTTTTTGACGAGCTGAGAGATTCTAAGGTTTGGCCACGATTTTCGATAAATGAGAGAATGAAAATGAATGTATAAGATATTTTACTGTATTGATCAGAGTGTATAATGACGTGATATATTACATTGATGGATGTGACAAATTTTGTTTATTGACAATGTTGTTAGGAGTAAACTCACTTATTAGCTAGTCTTTTGCTTATTTTGTGACAATTTGCCAACATTTGGAACATATTCCTTTCATTTAAAGATACTCCATCATAGTGTAACCTTTAATTTTATCATGAAACAAAAGAATCGTATGGAATCTCCGCACATATTCTGATATTCATTACAAATTTAAACACACATCCACGAACTTTTGCGAATTTTCATTTGGGTACAGTCTTACATTTGAGATCGTCTCATTTAAATAATGTTATTTTGTTTATTCGGTAATAATAATGTAAATTAATTAAAAACGGTTTTAACCTAGGCCTAATTCTTATATTAAGAATTAAACAGAATTAAACTAATAACAACAACGACAACAACGCGAGATTATAAGCACCGAAATTATGGTAGCTGACCTCAACTAAAATAAACTGAAAATAAGATAGTCGCAGAAGACTCGTAGTTAGTTTATAGTTTTGTAATTTTCAAACTCTTAATACAATCACACAATAATGTAATTTTGAAATAATAATAATAATAATAATAATTATTATTATTATTATTATTATTATTATTAGGTTTAATGGTCATCAAGATTGATGATGAAATCAATATATGAGTGAAATATTTTAATGAAACGAGACGATAAATAAAATAGGAGTGAATACATAATAATGCCAAAAATGGCAATAAGCATTGCTTGTCATACTACTTAGCCTATAAAATACTCCAATAATTTACTACCTTCCTCTTTTGTTCTATTCACTCAGAACTACGCAATTAATTTTAATTAATTCACTTTAATTAATTTTATATTACCGTATGCATCCAAACTTATACTCGTAATTAATGCCCATTTAATTTAATTTTTTTTTCAATTTTTTTTAATATATAAATTAAAATATTTTAACGACCTAAAATTTAAACTCGACCGACTCTGATATCAAATTTTCATCCTAATTATCTTAGATGAAATTTTTATCTTAGATGGAATTTTAAATTATACGAGAAAATATTCAAACATTGTGGACGGTTATATATAAAATGAAATGTACGATGTTCAATAAATGAAGCCACCAAATTTGAAATATTAATCCCATGTAATAATTATAGTTTAGTTAGCACAAACCTTTTTTTTTTTTTTTTTTTTTTTTTAAATCGAAATCAAAGTCAAAATAATCATAATTAAAATTGAAACTCGGTTGGTAGATGCGTTATCAAGTCAAATCCTCGAATATGAGTAATTACTAGAAGCAAAAGTGACGTGAATTATTCAAGAATCGAAATCAAAATTAAAATCGAAACCTCCCATCAAATCAGATTCAAAATCGAGGGTACGTTTCGACAAGGAAGTATACCAAATACTTAATGATTTTACTATTTATGTTAATTACTTAATAGGTTGGAGCATGTCATTTTCATATTCGTTTATGTATCGCTAGTTCGCTACATATCCCCTCAAATGTGACACCTTTCTCGTTCTAAGAGTTTCTCGAAACTACTAACGTTACCAGTTTCAGATTTGTAATGTCAGTTGAATTAAACTGACCTGAACTGAAGTGGAGACAACACGAACCTTCTGAACTAAAATCAACTGAAAAGAAGTTGAAAAAAACATGATCAAGATCTTACTAATGTTACCAGTTTCAGATTTGTAACGTAAGCTGAACTGAACTAAAGTGGAGACAAAATGAACCTACCGAGGTTGAAATGAACTGAAAAGAAGTTGAAAAGAACAGGATCTGGATCTTACTGCACGTTTGATTCAAACAAAACATGTCACCACGGCTTTAAAGCAACTGTAAATGTCTTGACATAGAGGGTTTAGGTTAGGAGTATGCAAAATCTGGTCCGGTCCAGACCGGAATCTACTGGACCGGGACCAGGATAAAAAATTCCGATCTGCTCCCCGGTCCATCAATTTGGGAGATTCCAGGTTCTGTTCCGATCCGGTCTTAACCCAATTTTTTCCGATCCGGACCGGAATTATATTTATTTGATAAAAATTCCGGTCTAACCGGTCCAACATACCAGAATTTTGGAACGGAATTAAAAAATAAAAATAAAAATTTGATTTCGGTTCAACCGGTCCGGTCCCGATCCATATTTTCTAGATTTCGGTCCGGTTTTTTTTTTTCAAGATTCTGGTCCGGTCCAAGACCGCTACATAGCTCTAGTTTAGGCTCTGTTTTCACTTCAACTCACTCCAACCCAGTTTAGTTCCACTTAGATCTTGTTCTTTTGAACTTATATTCAGTGAGTTTCAGTTTCAGTTCAGCTCCAGGAGACATGTTTTGTCTCTATATTTCAGTCAATTTCAGTTAAATAAGTTCAGTTAGGTTAAGTTCAGCCAGTTTCAGTTAAATAAGTTCAGTTAGGTTAAGTTCAGCCAGTTTCAGTCCAAAAGAACAGGACCTTAATTCAGCATACTTTAGTCCAAAAGAACGGGAAACTCAGTGCACACAAAAGGCGAAAATACAACTCCTGCTCTTCTGTTGATACATAAAATTCAATGAGAAAGTCCAATAAACAGAAAGATGAAAAAAAAAATTATGTATAAAGAGAGAGACCCACTTAAGAAGAAATCCTACAACAAGTTCAAATATAGAAAGAAATCGGCCCGAATCAAAGGACAAACCAACAACGAAGAAGAACGAAAGAAAGAAAGAAAGAAAGAAGCGAGAACTAGAAGAAATCGAATTCCAAATAATTATCGGAGGTTTTCTGGTCAGGTGTACTGGGAATCATGCTGGCCTTCTCACTCGACGAAGCAGGCAGAGGAGCAGGAATGCGCTCGAATTCCACAGGTCTCGGGATCTCAGGTGGGCTAGCACATCGTATCAGTGCCCAGTTCACACCTTCGAAGAAAGGATGTTGCTTTATCTCTGTTGCTCCTCGCTTGTATGCCAGTCTATGCTGAGGCTCCTTCACTAGCAGTCCTCTGATCAGATCCCGAGCTTGAAAGCTCACGGCTGGCGCTTCAGGGAATCTCAATGGCTGCCCGACCACGTTGAAGAGTGTTGCCCTGTTGCCTGACCCTTTGAACGGGGTCTTCCCGAACAGGAGTTCGTACATGAATATCCCGAATGTCCACCAGTCGACTGCGCTGCCGTGACCCTCTCCCTTTATAATCTCGGGGGCTAGGTACTCGTGGGTCCCGACGAATGACATGGACCGGGCGTTCGTTGGCTCGGCCATGAGCTCGGGTAGTGGGATGACCTGGTTCTTGACGTCGTTTTTGGGCTTGGACTTTTTGTCTTTCTTGGATTTGGCTGAAAAGAGACGAGGGGTGAAACAACTTGTAGGGGCGATACATGAGGGTTGAATGCATGAGGGCTCGATACAGGCTGGCTGAACGCAGTACCCAGAATTCTTCTTTAACCCGTCAGCATCTACAGAAGCGGACTTAACGAGGGTTGGACTGGTAGTACACCTGAGTGAGAGATCAAAATCGGATAACATGATATGACCGTCTTCTCTAACGAGAACATTTTCTGGCTTTAGGTCACGGTAAATAATCCCTAGCATATGTAGATATTCCATGGCCAGTAGGATTTCCGCTACATAAAACCTGCATAGATGTATCGAAGAAGGATTTTCACATTAAATAACCTTCAGACAACGCTACATTCGCATGGCGTAAGATAGAAAACATGTATAAGCATGTTTTGACAACACAGTGTAAGAATATTTGGAAATATGAACATTACCAACTCTGAGGCTACATCCTCTGTAAACCCCAAAATAACTTTACTTTACTTTGGTCGTTAAAATATTTTAATTAACGGTTTTTCTAACGTGTGCCCAGTGGGAAAATGCACTTCCTAGGCATTGAAAGTTCCTGTAGCGAACCAAGCGACAGCTAAGTGCCTCACTGCACGGCCTAGCACCAAAAGTTAGAATTGCTGTAACATAACATACGGACTACATAAAGAACACCTTGGAGCAATCAAACATCAACAGATATAGCTACGCAAAACAAAGCTCAGCAGAAAATGTGTAAGAAAAGGCATAAAGACATCTAAGAATTCAGTATGAGCAGCCCGGTTGCATAGATTCAGAGGAAGAAAATAGATTACGGGTCTTACTTTACAGCTTGCTCAGTGAAATACTTCCCCGGTTGTCGCTGTCTGAGGGTATGCAAGTCACCTCCCGAGCAAAACTCCATCACCACGCAAGAGAATTTCTCCGTCTCAAAATGAGTGTAGAGAGTTGGAAGGAAGGGATGGTCAAGAGACTGCAAAATCTCTCGTTCAGTCTGTGCTCTGAGCAGCTTCTTCCGACTTGCCAGAGATGCCTTGTCCATAACCTTCATTGCAAAGTAACATTTTGTACCAGTAAGCTCTGAAAGGTACACACTTCCGATATCCCCACAACCCAACCTCTTCAAAAGCCTGAAATGGTTTAATCCCAGTAACCCATCTCGTGTTCTCACCGCTTGGATGGCTTCCCACCTCATGTCCTGAGATTTGTGCGGTTTGTTGACGCTGCTACTTAAGCTACTACAAGTGCTTTCATCACTCACGTCGCTGCTCGTGCTGCCCCTACAAATGCTACTCTTCCCACTGTCGACAAAATCATGTCCGCTAGTCTTGGCACTCCCGCTAGTCTTCGCAAGACTTCCACCCCCGTCACTCACTTTAGCAGAAGATGTACCGATTCCTTGATCTGATGTTTTCCTTTCGTCCTTCGCCCCATTTGAAACATGTCTGTCATCAGCTAAAGACAAACTAGAGCCGAGCTTATCAGCTAAACCAATCATCAAACCTTGAGACGATGCTGATGCTGATGCTGGTCTCTGTGTAGTCCCCTCACCAACTTGACCACCTGAAACCTTCCTCGGCCTCTCTGGAGAAGTTCTCACACTCGATTTCGAAGCCATTTGAGATGAACACAGGCTAACTCACACTCACCCAACCCAACCAAACAAAGATCCGATATGTAGAACTCTCACTTCCATCAAACCTTAGGTCAATCATAAGGGTCACAGGTTATCAAACCTGAAAATTTACGGGTTTTTCGTGAGCTAAACCAATCCGAAACCAAAAGCAATAGAATGAATCAATCAAGCTACTAATCCACCTCAAAAGAGGCATAAATCTTGACTAAAAGTACACACTTAACTCAACAAACAAATACAACAAGGTGTGCAGTGCATGTAAAGCTAGATCAATATTCCTAACACAACACAAAAACACACCTAATTGCAAATAAAAAGGACAATAATTCCAAAAAAAATAAAAAATAAAATAATACCAACTATGAAAGAGTGGTGCATATGCATTTGTGTATCAATCAATTAAAACATAAATCATGAAATGTAGCCCATTGATCATGAAAGGAGGGGGACAATTAACAAAGAGATAAGCACAAGTTGGTTAAAGTAGGGAGAGTATAGTATCCATCAAGAGTAGGTCTACTAAAAGACGGTCTATTATCAATTAACTTATGGAAAAACCGTCTCTCCCTCGACTTTGTATGCATCAAATAGAGAGGAAACCACCAAAAAAAGGGTCAATTAAACAAAAAAAAAAGTATGTGTAGATCACATCAATAATAAAGACAACCCACTAAAAAAATTGAATTAAAAAACACTAGATTAACAAAAAGACAGTAGATCCAAGGAACATAAGCTTGATACACAAAACCCAGAAGCTAAAATCCAAAAAAGCAAACTACCCAGATGATAAAAAGGTGAAACAAAGAAAACCCAGAAGAGGAAAAGCTCACCTTGGTAGAAAAGATTGAAACTTTAGGGTTTTTGATGGTATGGTGAAAAGGGGGGTGTTTGACAGTTTGAGTGATTAGAATGTGTGGAAGGTGGAGAAGAAGAAGAGGAAGAAGAAGAAGTGAGATTGAGAAGATGGGGGAAAGTAAGTGTGTTGTGTTGTGTTGTGTTGTGTTGTGGGGTATAGCATCAACACAGACAAGAAAGAAGAGAGAAGAAGAGGAGACAGTGGAGATGAGGGGTCAAAGGTCCAAGTAAAAGCCTCTTTTTCAGTTTCATTTCATTATTAAGTATGGATGGATGGATGGATGTGTGATGTGTCTACTCTTCGATTCCGTGAACACTTAGATCAATTGAATGGAGATGTCGAGTCTGAACCTTTGAGAATTGGAATGTAGGATACGGAGTATATATGGTAGCGTTGAAACTCGAGATTGATTAGGGAGAGTTTTATGATCTTTGTGGTCAGCTGAAATCTGGAGTAAATCAGATGGTCAAAAGAAAACAAAGACTCTAAGATGTGATGTGTCCACTCAATTAATCCCGTGAACACTTGGATCAATTGAATGGAGATGTTGAGTCTGAACCTTTGAGAATTGGAATGTAGGATACGGAGTATATATGGTAGTGTTGAAACTCGGGATTGATTAGGGAGAGTTTTATGATCTTTGTGGTCAACTGAAATATGGAGTAAATCAGATGATTCAAAAGAAAACGAAGACTCTAAGATGTGATGTGTCCACTCAATTAATCCCGTGAACACTTAGATCAATTGAATGGAGATGTTGAGTTTGAACCTTTGAGAATTGGAATGTAGGATACGGAGTATATATGGTAGTGTTGAAACTCGGGATTGATTAGGGAGAGTTTTATGATCTTTGTGGTCAACTGAAATCTGGAGTAAATCAGATGGTTCAAAAGAAAACGAAGACTCTAAGATGATGTGTCCACTCAATTAATCCCGTGAACACTTGGATCAATTGAATGGAGATGTTGAATTTGAACCTTTGAGAATTGGAATGTAGGATACGGAGTATATATGGTAGTGTTGAAACTCGGGATTGATTAGGGAGAGTTTTATGATTCTTTGTGGTCAACTGAAATATGGAGTAAATCAGATGATTCAAAAGAAAACGAAGACTCTAAGATGTGATGTGTCCACTCAATTAATCACGTGAACACTTAGATCAATTGAATGGAGATGTTAGTTTGAACCTTTGAGAATTGGAATGTAGGATACGGAGTATATATGGTAGTGTTGAAACTCGAGATTGATTAGGGAGAGTTTTATGATCTTTGTGGTCAACTGAAATCTGGAGTAAATCAGATGATTTAAAAGAAAACGAAGACTCTATGATGTGTTGTGTCCATTCAATTAATCCCGTGAACACTTGGATCAAGAGATGTTGAGTTTGAACCTTTGAGAATTGGAATGTAGGATATGGAGTATATATAGTACTTTTGAAACGTGTGAGTGATTAGGGAGAGTTTTATGATCTTTGAAGTCAACTCAAATCTGAACTAAATATAGACTAGTGTATACCCCGTGCATGTATGCACGATATTTATAGAATTTTCATATTTTAAGTTAATTATTTATACAAAGTAGATTTTAATTTAGCAACCTGATAATTTTTCACGATTCTATCATTGTATTTGGATAATAATAAAATAACTTGAAATGGCAACCTCGACTAATATCATGAAATATGTAGTACAAAAAAATTATTATCTTAATTGTTGTTAGAAATTTAAGCGACTATATTTCTACAATTTATTTGTATCGATACACCCGTTGTTAAGTTTTAAATATTTAACCCGTAAGAATTTTTATATGATAATTGAGTGTGATTCTTCCTCATTTGTTCTATTGAATTTGTCCAAATTTAGAGTTTAAAATTTAGGCGAGAAAAGTTTTGAGATTTTTTTTCTCTTAGTTAGTAGAGATTGATAGCTTAAAATTTTGGTGCAAAAAGTTTTGAGAATTTTTATTTTCTTACTTAATAGACGATTACAATATTTAATTACAATCAAATATCGGTCATGATTATTACAAAAATAAAACGTATTTTCGTTGGTATATATACCGTCTGTATTTAGTATACACTGGTGCAAATAACAGAGATTGTAAAATATATTGTTAACAAAATTTCAGTATTACATAACCAAAGCAGTTAAGGCCCAAATATGAGTCCAATATGAATAGGCGAAAAAATTATAGGGGTGTTTAATCTCTTAGTAGCAAGGAGATTTTATGGTATATAAAATATAAAATTAGATGATACTGTCAATTAATCAATCAATTAATTAGTATGATGATATATAAAAAAAAATTATACTATTTTATGGTATAACAAAAATGGTAGCATCTACTCAATTAATTATATTATTATACTATTTTATGGTATATAAAATATAAAATTAGATGGTACTGTCAATTAATCAATCAATTAATTAGTATGATATATAGAAAAAGATTTATACTATTTTATGGTATAACAAAATGATAGCATCTACTCTATTAATTATATTATTATACTATTTTATGATAGTATCTTTTAAACATATAGCTATTGATCGCAGTTAGCATGCATGGGTAATTTAGATATAAGCTCAACCAATATATATTAAATAATTCAAAGTAAGCCCATATGGTAGGCCCGTATGTGATTAGGCGGGAAAATTTGGAGATTTGTAATCTGGTTAGTGGAAAATGAGAATTTTCCTTAATAAAATTATTGGAGTCTATAGCTTTAGGATTAATTTGGTGATAATTGAAACAATGAGATATTGTGGTGTAGTGGTAGAGAATAAGTACTACATATCTAAGGTCAAGGGTTCGATTCTCATATATAACTCATTTCACTTGCTTATAGAAAAATTTGACAAAAATAGAATAGATAGTAAATGAGTTATACACTTGATCTTGAAAGAAAATAGATAACCATTTATTGGAACGAAGAGAGTACCCTGTTTTAGAGTATAACAAAAAAAAACATTGATTGCTCGGAAATCGGAATTCACGGTGACAAGTTTCGAAAGCGGTTCAAGTTGATTGCCTTTACGATAGGTTTGATTTGGAAAAAAAAGATCAATTTCTGAAGCCAAAGCTAAGAATTATGTTTGGTCAAAAATTGTCTCAAGAAAATGAATGATTTATAGGAGAAAATCAAATACTTTGTAATAAAAAAAGTGCAAGGATCCATACATATATATTTTTTTAGTAATGTTTGTATAAGCTATTTATTAAGAACTCTTATTTGGTATATACTCGTATACAAAAACACGTATGTTTCTTATATTTTCTACACCTAAAATGTAACGATAGATGTTCAATTACAATCACTCTAAAGTAAAAATCACATTCTTGATCATTGTACCAGTATACCAGAGTTAGTCACGGGAGGACTCAACGCAAACCTTGATTTGATAGAGAGGAGGGGTTTGAAAATACTCGAGTTTGATCAAGTTCGAACCCTAATTTTTCCTATGAATTTGAAGATGTATATATAGATGGAATGAACATACATGTTCATTGTTTGTTTTGTCTCCTCACTAAAAATCAAATAAACCCATCTTCAATGTTGAATGTTTTTGTTTTGTCATCCATGTTATATGTAAAGGGATAAAGAGAAAGTGATCATGGTTTGTATAATAGAGAAAATTAGGTTTAAGTGATGAACAAACATGCCAACCCAATAACCCATCACCCTTCCCTTTCCACTTGCACGTGTGTTATCTTTGATACCGTATTCATCAACACTTAGATCAACTGGTAAACGTTGTTCTAATTAACTTGACAAACTGGATTAAGAGTTCGAACCTTGAAAATGCAATCATGTTTATCGCTCTATATGTTGTACTCATGAACACTTAGATCAACTGATAATAAGCTAGCGTTAGTTGTTCTAATTTAACAAAATGGGTATAGATCATATATCAGTTCGAACCTTGAGAATGCAGCCGTGTTTATTATTATCGCTCTACATATGATCTTAAATTGTTAACACTTAAGATCGATCAAGTGACAAAGGTTGTTCTAACTTGACAAAATCATGACTTTAGAATCCGAATCTTGATACAGTCGTGTTTATCGCTCTATATATGATCCTACTTGGCTCGAATCACAAACTAAATCCAAACTACTATATAATTGATATAAGATGGCATCAATTTTTATCGTATAGGTTTGGTAAACAATAAGAATCCAATGTTTACATAGTTTTTTTTGATTATACATACGATCGAGTTGGTGCCACATGCCAATATGCCATGCATGTGCATGCTAGTTTTTACAAATCTCTAACAAATTACAAATAAATTGTTTGAAATAAATTAAATTAAAGCTCTGACCAACCTACATATATACTCCAAATTATACTTACTTAATTATGAAATTACCAATTGTGATTAAGTAATAATTATCAACTTCGATTTTAAATGATTGTACCGTTTCAATATAATAATTCTTGTAATATATTCAACAAACGGGACAATCATATATCAGATATATGTATGTATATTAGGTTAAGATTTCAGTAGTCATGGATCTAAGATTGACTTCTACTTTGTAATTAGTGAGTATTATTAAGCATCTTATAAATAAAATTATTTTATATAAATATATAGGCCTAGCCGTAGCCGTAGCCGTCTATGTTTATACTTTTTGTCTCGTTTTGATTAGAACGATTCTCATAAAATATACTGTATATTAGTAAAAATTTGCTTTTAAAGTAGATTTTTTTAAAATACGGAGTAAATTGTAATGATTTAAATAATGGGTCGGTTCAAGTTGCATGAATTGAATCTAGCTCGAACCTTTTTCCAAGCTGATTTCGAGTTTCAGAGAATTCGTCTCGATTCCATCCCAAACTCAAATTAAACCGATTAAACCTTACCTATGCTGTTAGATAATAAAGACAATTCTCTGATTTTTCTTTGAATGATATCTGAAAGACTGAGTATAATTTACGATGATGTATGTATCCATTGAGATTTAATATATATATATATATTTTTTTTGTCTAAAAAAAGAGCGCACTACGTCACAAGTGAGAGTCAAACCTCCAACCTCATCGAAATAAGAAACTCTTATCATTTGAGCTTAACCCTCCCTTTCCTGTGGTAGATTGAGGGCTCGTTTGGTTCACCATGGGAAAATGAAGTTACCGGGAACTTTAAATTCACGTGAATTTGTATTTCATGGGAATTAAAAAATATTGTTTGGTTGCCATGTGGGAAATGGCTGCATGCGGGAAGTTCTACACACCAGGGGACTTGGTGAGTAACTTCCCCCATTGTGGAGGAAGTGACAATTCCCGGGAAGTGGGCAACCAAACAACTCCATAAAAATGCACTTCCTGGGAACTTGCACTTCCCGGTAATTGGATGAGTAACCAAACGACCCCTGAGATTTAGTGAAAGGTTGAAAAATAATTGGAATTTTGGATTGTATGGTTGGTGTTGGTGTTGGATGATTGGATGAGGGCGGTAAGATGATATGATGTGGGGTTAAAAAGTAGAGTAAAAAAAAAGATTGACTAGTAGACTGTGCATTATTCATGAAACACCGAGCTATACACATTAGAAGACGACAAATGAAGTTCCCCATAACCCACACCAAACCCAGTATGGAGGAGTTTTACAACTACGACTCTACGAGTATTATTCCCCCATATGTATGAATCTTACTACGGTATATCCGTATAAAAAATAAATTAACGGGTCAAATATTATTCATATTGATAGATGAAATAGATCAAAATACTTAAGAAGAACACATATATATATATATGTAGATATATAGATATTTGACTCATAACAGATTAAAATCGGGATTTGTTTACTATAGTATGGCCAACAAATGGGTGAATTATTTGTACTTCGTTTTCACATTATTTGGAGCCTCGCTTTAAGTTTTTTTTTTTTTTTTTTTTTTTGATGAACGAGGGAAGGTAAACCGCCTGTGGGCGACAGGCTCGAAGTCTAGAGGCATAGTCTCAAGCCATACAACTCCCACAAGTTCGCGCTTGCAGGGGCTGAGACCCTTGGGCCGATGACCACAAGTTTTAACCACTAGGCAACACCTTCGATTACTTATTCGATAATTTTCACTACACAAATTTTGTAAGTATTTTTCTGGGACTTTATATTAGTACGAGTAGCATATTGGGGAATTCCTTTGAAAAATCTGATGTAATTAAGGCCTCTTCATAGGACATATGTTGGCCCAACAAATATGACCCTAAAATCTTGGGTTAACAAGGTACAAATTACAAAACTCAGTGAGGGAGACAAATCTATACAAGCACAAAAAGGCCTCTAAAGCAAGTTTCTGGTTTATAAAAGCACGGCCAGCTCGAAACCTTCCATCAGTGACGATGATCAGCAATAGGATTGCTCTCGATAAGTAACAAGGCAGTGAATGATGATCCGTCTCAGGGATTTCAGATGAGCGATAAATATCATGATATTTCACTGATAACACGAGTACACTTTTCTTCCAAGATTTTCACAGCTTCAGTAAAGAGAACCTCGGGAGGTAAAGATCCGGTAGATTCAATAGTGACTGCAGATGAATAAACGCGTTAGTTGTAAAACGCTGGGTGCAATTTCGATTAAACATACTGTAATAATTAAACCCAGTGTATCTAACTTACAGATGAAATGATCTTTCTTGCGACGTAAAGCAACGTATTTATCCCATCCTTCCTCTTGAATACATTCCCTGCAAAGTGTGCAGGCTCTTGGTCTTGCGGCTGTTGCTTTTCTCCCTGTTCACGTGAAATTTTTCATCAGGGTAAGACACGGGCATCCGAGGGAATAATAAGAGTGGGACTGTGGGACTGACATAGATTCTAACTACCAGACGAGTTGAGTTGGAGACAGCTTTGATTTGAATGAACAAGACAAATGGGAGAAATGGCTGTATTTAGTGGGAACGGTTGTGGGTCGGTGTGGTGATCTGGGACCATCATGCAAGAATGCATCAAGAGTGGAGATCAGACACTGTTTCTAGTACTTTTCCGATGATAAAAACAATCAGTTTTTACTCGATGAGTTGTAAACCATTGTAAATTGTGAGAAAATATCAGTCAGTCATAGTCGACATGGGTTACCACTTACCACCACAGTCAAACGGGAACCATATAAAAAAAATGGAGTAGCAGACAGAAAAATCAACGATCAGGACAACATAAAAAGTAGGGAGTACCAAGTACACAAATATACCTGTTGGAGTATCCTCTATGTCAAATACATTAGCTGGACATTTCTTGATTAGGGTTTCGGCTTTCTCATCATTAACATCTTGCAAAAGAACTACCTATAATAATAAAGAAAAAAAGAGAGTAGAAATCAAGGTATGAGAACCCTTTTCTCTGTACACAGAAGAACTAATAAGTGGGCTGGCTGTCAAAACAGTACTCCTAATGAAGGCCATTTTACCTCAGGAAGCATTCGGTACCAAGCAGTGGCTACTGGGGACCATTTTGCGTGTTCTTTGCCAATACCTTTAATGGCATGCGCTTCAAGTTCGATTTCCTGGAGAAACATCAAGGTTGCATTCAAAGAATAAACAGGAAATCTTGCTGGAATCGCCAAGTTGCCAACGTGCATTAACAATGCAGATAAAGTTGATGGCTAATTCATGGGGATGTATTTATTAACCATTCTAGATTATACGGAGTATTTCATTTCATAAGAAATACGACGGAGTTCTGTACACAGAAGGGAATACGGTTAAAAATGAAGTAAGCCTTCATGGTTGAACCATAGGTCATAAAGAAATTCACTAAGGATTCTCAAGAATAAGTGGCTTTTCAACAACACTCCTCGCGATTCACGGGAGTATGACCTCACATTCAATGAAAATGGTCAACATATACTTGCAGAATATACAATCCCATCAATCTGATCGTAAAATATATTACCTGGCGAGGGCCGAGCCTTGCTAGAGTGATATCAGGATATTTTGGGCGTATGGGTTCGCTAGAAAACTCAGCCTGTGAATCCTGGCTAGATTTGAAATTTGTGTAAGTCTTGGGTTTTGAAGATGAATTCGATGCCTTGTTATCTAACTCCAATGGAAACAAACTACCACTTGGTTGCCACTTTAGTTCTTCTGATTTCACTGCAATGTGTCCACCGTGTATAGTAGTAATTAGTACCGAAGAAATAAACCAATGAGCCAAAAAAAACATCATCATTATTCAATTCCAAAGAAAGTAAGAAACCATGATGTTTAAATCATACGTAGTAGACAATACAAAGGGCACAAAAATATACCAGTAAGACGTTGTCCACCGCGTTCACAGCGAGCATGAAGTCCGAAGACAATTGTATTTTTCTCATTTGGCTCATCCTTTTCTTCAGAGCGAAAATATTAGCCAGTTAGTCTACAGTAATGTCTAATATTCGGTGATTAGGTCCAAAATTTCAACCAATGACCATTTATAGATACCTGACTTGTAAGAAAATAGTCGGGGATCAACTCTCAAGGGAACGAGCCCCAACCTGTGCGCAAGAACTTCATCTTGAACAACTGATGTGTTATTTGCTATAAGAACCTTTTCAATGGCTATTGTGGGGACCTGCATATTTACGGGAAGTTAACGGCCAACCTCTAATACTGATTCAAAACCATTACAGATCTCCGCGCAAATAACACAAACCATATTCGACATATTCGATTGCAGAGATTATATTGCAGAAACAACATGAAAAATTGATGAAGAAAACAATTATATAACCAGCCATAGATTTGAATAAAGACAAAGGGTTGTGGAAACTGACAACAATATATACTACAGAGAATTGCAAGATTAATAGGTACGACGAAAACACATTCATAAGCGAGAGTCTTCTCATCCACATTTTCAATCATAATCACAGTAGAATACTAGAATCTAACTAGTCAGGCACCTCAAGTCACATAATCACTTCTCTAAGACAACATTACTCCACCGTTATAACGTCTGGAATTGCATAAAGTGTGTATCTGAATATAGCGATTTGGAGAAAATGTAGAGGGATTAGAACGAGAGGTGAATTCCCGTTGTTTGGTTAGCAAAAACGGAGGTGGAGAGATTTGGAAGGGAGGAATATGAATCCCTCTAATCTCTTCTCCCCTCCAACAACGGAAATATTTGGACCCGGAAAATCATCTACTCCATTTTCCTTCCTCTTCCCTTCCCCTCATCTCCCTCCCTCCCTCCTTCCACCTCCTCTCCTTTACTCTCCACAGTTGGTATCCAAACAATCACTACGAGGTTAATACGCCATTCTGATTTATTCCATCATACTTAATCCAATCCAAAACTGTAAAAATTACGATTCTTTTACCACCATTATCAATCAAAAACTAAGCATTTACTCCTACTTTATACAACAACAAAAATCGAAACCAGCACAAATTCATAGCCAATTTCGGAGCTAAAACCGCACCTCAGAAATAGCGCAATTCTGATTTATTCAATCACAATCCAATCCAAATCGTAAAAATTACTATTCTTTTACCACCATTATCAAACAAAAACTAAGCATTTACTACTCTACACAACAAAAAATCGAAACCAGCACAAATTTCAGAGCCAATTTCGGAGCGAAAACCGAACCTCGGAAATGAGAATACGGCGAAAAGCATTGGCTAATGCGGCATCAATACCAATCATATCAAACTCAATATCATCCTCACTGAGTCGATTAACGACGATATTGAAGTCCTTGAAGAAACTCTGGAGGCTCGAATTATCCACACCTAGCGAAGCGTAAGCTCCCGAGTATAAAATCGGTTCCGTCTGTGCAAATCAATTGAATAAAATAATCAAAAAAAAAATACTGAAAATCAAAAGAAGAAGAAGAAGAAGAAAGGAGAAGAAAGTTACATCAATTGGAGCATCGGCATTGCAGGTAACACGAGTACGCTTGAGTTCCAAGTGCTCTGGTAGTTTCGCCATTGTTGAAGATGAAGGTGATGGCAGCGGAGGGTGATTTGGGGGTTTAGGGTTTTAAACCTCGCAAAATGCTACTCCTAAAATACGTATTCAGCGACACTATACTGTATTAATCATTGTTGGGTCGGGTTGGACCTGACAAAACGGATCAACGGGTCGGATTCGGGTCAGATCACTTTTTGATTATTAAAATTGGTTGATTACGGGTCGGGTCGGGTCATTTTCGTGTTTGCTATTTTCAACTTTTTTAGGGATATCGACTCGTTTTCTATAATAATATTTTGGTCAAACCGAGTCAATTCATTTCAGATTACTAGTCAAACTCGGGTCTTCTGTTTGGGTGTCGGGTCGGATTCGAGTTGACTTATTCGGGTTGAGTGATCGGGCCGGGTCAGTTTTGACGGTTCTAAGCAAGAGATCACGAGTAATTTTTTTTACTAATTCGCGAATGAGACGGTATCATTACTTCTCGTATTATTTTTCGTTCAGTTTAATTAAGTTCAAGGTATTAATATAGATGAGTTAAGTATAATCTCGATAATCTCGGTTTAGTTTAGTTAGCTTAGGTTAAGCCTCGGTCAATTAAATTCAATTGGGTTATTTTCTTAGAGATTTTTGTAAAACACTACCTACCATGCATTTATAGGTCATTGTGGGTGAGGAACTACTTAAAAGTTTTTTACGAGTATTTTTTTGTCCAATACTGCCTAAAATTTAGACATTTTTTTGTTAAACACTACCAAAATCACTATGCATGAAAATAAATGAATAAAGATAACTGATTTGAACTTACCGAAATCATAGTTGTAAAGTTTATTTTGCTAAAATAGTAGTACTCGGCAAGTTAAAATATACTACTCCTTCCCCCACTATGATTTTTCCACTTTCCTAATTAGGAAACACCACTATGATTTTCTCACTTCAAAAGTTTCCTTATTCATCCAGTTTACTCTCTTTCTATTTGTTACGAGTATTTTTTGTGATTTGACTTCTTGGACCCCACCAAACAATTTACACCATTCATTATCGATTTCTTAATCTATGTGCCATATTGAAGTGGGAACATCAATGTGGGTGAGGGAGTATTGTTTAACCTGTTACTCCCTCCATCCCACCATGATGTTCCCATTTACTTTTTGGGGGGCAAAGTTTGTAAACTTTGACCATGAATTCCGTAAAAAGTATACAATTCTATAATACGATTTTCACATAATTACATTTGATATCAAAAGATCTTTGTAAAATTATAACTTCAACAGAAAATAATGACGTATAGCGATGATAAAACACGGTCAAAGTACCGTCTCGAAGACCGTGAAAAAGTAAATGGGAACATCTCTTTGGGATGGAGGGAGTATTTATTTTAGTTAGTCTCCCGAATGAAGGTACGAGTAATGATGAGTGACGAAGGTCAGTGATAATCAGAGTAATTTAGTGGAAAATAGCATGAAATTTACCAACTTCGGTTAAGACTTAAGCATTAATATATCGGTTTTTCACAAAATAAACTTCATGACTCTGTCTTCGGCAAGTTAAAATCGGTTATATATATATATATATATAAAATTTTCACGTTTTCCTATGTAAATGGTGATTTTGGTATCATCGAAATCTCTTCACCCTCATTTAACTATATTCCCTTCTTTTTATTCATTTGTTTGTTTTTTAAATTTATTGTGAGAAATATTTTATCAAAAGTAAATAAATGAACGAGACGGAGAAAATATGTTTCTGGTTCAAAGGAGTTCACCATCAAACTCTTCTTCTTCTCCCTTTCACTATCAAATGTGACCAATTTTTCAATAGAGGGTAGACCCCCAAGGCCCCCCAAACTCACTCACTTTTCCTTAATCTAGTGGCTTCATTGACAAAGTAGAATTCTTGGTGTCCATATCATTTATTTGCATATTTTATTTTAACGTGTCTTAGTCATTTGTTTGCGTTTCTATTTCAGGAATATCTTTTATGAGTAATTTGATTTGATCATTCACGTACACTTGGTTCCACATGTCACTCAACAATTGGACGTACCCTTCTCCCTCCTCGATCTTTGTGCCAAAAATTAAAGGCAAGCAAACGATCAGAACAGAGGGAGTACTACTTTATCTAGAGGAGAACATGATAAACAACTTCATATTCACCACGTAATACTTAAATAAGCCCCAACAAGTAGGTAACGAACATGAGATCTATCGTTTAGAGTACCTGGTGAGTAATCTCAGCCAACTTAGAGTCAAAAGTAGTCAATTCCAGCTATTAATTACCTTAGTCACAAAACAAGGTATAGTTGGTATCGAAGTTCAATTCTTGACGATACACATAATACTTAAATAAGCCCCAACATGTAGATAACGATGGACCAAAGTTTGAAAGCAAATTTGATTAACCCCCACCTCCACCTCCACCTAAGAAAAAGAGTTGAAGGGTAAGTGTGTAGTGCATATTGACCCATCTACCTTGACTACCGTTTCGTGATTGTATATATGGTCCCGGGGTTAGGAATCTTAGGATCATCTCTGTTATGAAACCGATTCAACCAAAATTCGAATGTCCATCGAGCTTGAAGAGTGGTTAGTGTGCACATGCATGGGTTCCCCTGTATCATGTGCTAAGTTTCCACTTGAGAGTTCGACATATTGAGGGCTGCCAGAGTTTGAACTCATGACCTCTGGCTCTAGAGCTGGCAAACCGACCGTGCGGGGCCGTGCTTCGTGCCCGTCCAGCCCCTATATCTCGAACTCTCAAGTGGAAACTCAGCACATGATATAGGGGAAACCCATGTGCACACTAACCACTCTTCAAGCTCGATGGACATTCGAGTTTTGGTTGAATCGGTTCCATAACAGAGATGATCCTAAAAACATGCGCCGAGGCACGGTTCCTAGCCCGGGCCCGGTCGTGCCCGACCAAATTTTCAGGATTTTTCATTTTTTGGGATTAGAGTCGTGCCGGCCCAACCGTGACTAAGCACAGACTTTTCTTCAAATTGGCGTTGCGGGGCCCGACTTGGGACCGGTCGTGTCGTGTCCGTGCTTTTCGCCACGTCTTCACCGTGTCGGGCTGGTTCGTGCTTACTTTCATGCCGGACTGGGTCACCGAGATGAGCCCAACCCACTTTGCCAGCTATATCTCTGGCTCTGATTCTACCAAAACCTTAAGGCTATAATCCGTGCTTTTCGCCACGTCTTCACCATGCCGGGCCGAGTCGTGCTTATTTTCATGCCGGACTGGGCCACCGAGATGGGCCCAACCCAGTTTGCCAGCTATATACGACTCTAACTCTACCAAAAACCTTAAGGCGATGATTGAAGCTAATTTATACTTATTCTATTTATCTACCGTACATTACATACTTTCTCTCAATTATCTCTCACAATCCATTATATATAATATCATTTCTCGTCATCTTTCATCATCTCATAGCAATGATATAAGAACCGTTGTATCGTTCTAAAATAACATTCGGTTCATTGATGATTACCAGATAATGGAGATGATCTCGTATATTCATATTCGATGGTCCCGATTGTGCGGTCATCAATCATTATCGATTCAGTGAGTCAGTATAATTGCATGATGAACATGAAAGGTTAGATGGTACGACTAACAAGTTTCCATACGTACATACATACGTTCCTCAATTTGGTCCCAAACACCTCCTATTTTCATACATTGCGTTGTCATCCGGCAACATTATTATATAATATAATATAATATAATATAATATTCCACGTCTCTATCTTCTCACGATAATCAGGAATAATAAGACCGTCATACTCCTTCCTCCGTCCCAAAAATATTGTCCCCTGACTTTCACTTTTAAATACAGGGACAAATCTAAAACTAAAATTTTAAATTAACGAGTTTTTCTCGATAATTTCAAATTTTTAACCCTTTTTTTTACAAGTTTTGGATAACGAATATTACCCTTTACTGTTAACTAAATTCCCGATATACCTCACTTTGAAAATTCTTATACCCATGTGATTTTTTTGAACATAGAAATCAAATCACATTTTAGTTCCTCCATGCAACTAACCCTTCTCATATATATATATAAACTAGGGCCAACCCCATTTCATAACACACAAAATTATTACACAAAATGGAGATAATTAATAATAATAATAATAATAATAATAATAATAACAATAATAATAATAATAATAATAATGTTGCAATTTGTTTGGTGATAATTTTGATAGTAGGATGGTTATGGAAAACAATGAATTGGGTATGGTTTAGGCCAAAGAAACTTGAAGGGTACCTTAAGAAACAAGGGTTTAAAGGACACCCTTATAGGTTTTTATATGGGGATACCAAAGATATCTCTTCTATGGCTAAAGGCACTACCTCAAAGCCAATGGAACACTTCTCCAATGATTATATCCCAAGAATATACCCTTTTTACTACCAGACCATTCAGAATTACGGTACGTAAATTAATTTAAACGTCGTTATTGTACTGTATTGTTCTTCGCTGTATATATTTTAATTTTATTTATTACTCGATAATGTGTAGGTGAAAGTTCGTTTTATTGGGACGGACCACTTCCAACGATAATCATAACAAAACCCGAGTTGATACGTGAAATATTGAATAAGGTATACGATTTTCATAAAACGTTACCGAATCCACTTGCTAAGGAGCTAAGTAACGGGTTAGCTAGGCTCGAGGGTCACAAATGGGCTCAAGATCGGAAATTAATCAATCCCGCTTTCCATATGGAAAAACTCAAGGTTATTCGATAATATAATTTTTTTTTTCATTTCAGTCGTTTATATTATTTGTGAGAAATATTTTAATTTTTTTTTTTGGAACAAGTCGCGCATATGGTACCAGCATTTTAATAATATGGAAAAACCTAAGGTTCGATTTAATAATAATAATAATAATAATAATAATAATAATAATAATAATAATAAACGACTGAAATGAATTATATGCTGCAGTTCACATTTTCACTAGAATTAGTTTTGCTATTGCTAAGGAAGTGGGGACCCAGATAGTATCTAGGCTCCCCTCTAACTTCTTGTAATTTGTTCTGGTGTTTAATGCAAGATTCGTTTTCATAAAAAAAATAAAAAAAAAAATAATAATAATTCCCTTTTTTTGGAAGAATAAAGAGCTAATTCTTGCAATAATAATAATAATAATAATAATAATAAAACTGCGTTTTTATTTTTTGGAACAAGCCGCATATGGTACCAGCATTTTAATAATATGGAAAAACTTAAGGTTCGATTTAATAATAATAATAATAATAATAATAATAATAATTCCTTTTTTGGGAAGAATAAAGAGCTAATTTTTGCAATAATAATAATAATAATAATAATAAACTGCGTTTTTATTTTTGGAACAAGCCGCATATGGTACCAGCATTTTAATAATATGGAAAAACTTAAGGTTCGATTTAATAATAATAATAATAATAATAATAATAATAATAATAATAATAATAATAATTCCCTTTTTTGAAGCAATAAAGAGCTAATTCTTGCAAAAAAATAATAATAATAATAAACTGTGTTTTGATTCATTAATAAATTCTCCCATTTAAAATATACAATAATAATAATAAAAATAATATAACGATTAAAATAATTTTAAGTAATTTTAATTATTTGTGAGTAATATATTAATTAATTTTTTTTTTTTTTTTTTGGGAAAAAGCAGCATATGGTACCAGCATTTTACGAGAGTTGCAACGATATGATGAAGGAATGGGAGAATAAAATACGTGAAACGGGTTCACATGAGTTGGAAATGTGGTCGTACTTACATAACATGTCGGCCGATGCTATCTCTCGTGCTGCATTTGGTAGTAGTTTTCGTGAAGGTCGAAGAGTTTTCGAACTTTTACGAGAACATATTGTCATCACCGTTACTGCCCTACGATCTGTTTATATTCCTGGATGGAGGTACATACACACTTTTTTTAACTGATCACATCATACTGGTATGGTCAGGGTCAGAATAAAACTCAAAAATACTTCAAATACATACCCTCAATCTGGGCCCCAAAATGTGTCAACAAGAGGATTCGAACCCGAGTCTCTTGTATGAAATGTTATCAATGTAACTAACTTCACCACCTTATTATTATTATTATTATTAAAATTATTATTATTTATTTTATTATAAAGAGAATTTTATTATTATTATTATTATAATCCTTAATTATAATGTTTGCGGAGTATATATTTTTTTAAAAAAATTAAAATTAAAATTATTTTAATGATTATATTATTATTGTTATTAAATGAGTAAAAAAATTGTACTATTGAATTGAATATTTGTTTATACTCGTAATTTAAAATATTAAAATAATTAATTTTTAATCATAAGTATAAATATAACTATTTTATTAATTTTGATAAATTATCGTTGTCCCAACAGATTAATTAGCGGGTCATTTTAGGACACTAAGATATTGTTTTTTATTTTTATTTTTTCAGGTATATTCCTACAGAGACAAACAAAAGGGCTACAAAAATAATAAAGGAAATAGAAACTTTATTAAAAGACATGATTTTAAGGCGAGAAAAGTCAATGAAAGTCGGAGAAATATGTAAGGATGACTTATTAGGTCATTTACTAAAATCGAGTATTATTATTGACAATAAAAATAACAATAATAATCGAAAACAAGTAAAAATAAAGTTGAGTTTAAAAGAAGTGATCGAAGAATGCAAATTATTTTATATTGCGGGTCAAGACACAATTTCATCGCTTTTGGTATGGACTCTTATTTTATTGAGTAAACATCGAGACTGGCAAGAACAAGCTCGAGACGAAGTCCTAGCCACATTCGGTCATAATACACCCGACTTCGACGGCCTGACCCGTCTCAAAAAGGTACGTAAATAAATTATCTGATTTAGTCTGGATTATTACAGTCTGAATTACGCTAATTTCTTTCATTGTCTCTCGTTTAGCCATGTTCCTAGGTACTGTAATATCATTGTTTTTACCGCTGACAAAAAAAATAAAAAATAATAATTGGCCCCTGTTTGGTAAATAGCATAGTACAGAGTAGATTGTATTTTCATGTATATTTTTATTGAAAATATAATTGTCTGTGTAATAAAAGTAAAATATTCTTAAATATATACGAGTAATTACTTGTTAACATGTTGCAATTTTTTTTGTTTAAACCATTCGACAAAAACATTTTTAAAATTTATTTTTCGTATTTAAATCCACATTTAGATTGTATTTCCGTGTATATATAATTTTATTGAAAATATAATTGTCTGTGTAATAAAAGTAAAAAAATTCTTAAATATATACAAGGTAATTAATATTATAAATGTACGTAAATTTAATTTGTGAAAATATTGATTTTTTTTTTTGTTTTAACCGCTGGACTGAGACATTTTTAATATTTAATTTTTATTTTATTTAACTTGTTATCGAATTTATAATTGTCTGTGTAATAAAAGTAAAAAATTCTTAAATATATACGAGGTAATTAATATTATAAATGTACGTAAATTTAATTTGTGAAAATATTGATTTTTTTTTTGTTTTAACTGCTGGACTGAGACATTTTTAAATATTTACTAATTTTTATTTTATTTAACTTGTTATCGAATTTATAATTGTCCGTGTAATACATAAAAGTAAAAAATTCTTAAATATATATGAGGTAATTAATATTGTAAATGTACCTAAATTTAATTTGTTAAAATGTTGATTTTTTTTAAGATCACTGGACTGAGACATTTTTAATATTTAATTTTAATTTAATTTTTGTTTAATTTTTAGGTGAACATGATACTGCACGAAGTATTGAGATTATATCCGCCATCACCGTCGTTCGTTCGACAAGTGAGCCATGACATCACAATCGGCGAAAAACTAGTATTATTACCGGCCGGTGTACAACTCCAACTACCGGCCTTATTCGTCCACCACGACGAGTCATTCTGGGGTCCCGATGCCAAAGAATTTAATCCAGAGAGATTTTCTCGAGGGATTCTGAGAGCTGCTGGAGGTAACATGTGTTTTTTCTCCTTTGGGTGGGGCCCACGAAATTGTGTGGGGTCCAATTTCGCGATGATGGAGGCTAAAATTGGATTGTCGATGATATTACAACGCTTTCGTTTGGATCTCTCACCGTCTTATGTTCACGCTCCTACTCTTGCTCGTGGAACGCTTCGTCCCCAATTTGGAGCGGATTTAGTACTGAATCCTTTGTGACAGATATATACCAAGTACGCAGTATATAATAATAATATTATTATTATATTATTATCTGATTAGAATAATTTAAGTTAAGATAAATTAATGTTATGTATATATAGTCAATCAGTCGATAATTGACAATTATATTACTCGTACTTATTAATTAGCGTGATGGCTCGTGAAAGGCCAAATAATCGACTCAAAAAAATTACACTTTCGAAGAACATCAATTATAGCTTGAAAATACTCGCTATGACGGTATGACCCTTTCTGTGTCGATTTAGATAATAAATAAAATAATTATTTTCAAATATGATCTTGAGACGACACATAAACTAATTTTTTATTATTTTAATAGTCAGGTGAATTTTAGGGAATTATTTCGGAGAAAAAAACCATTTTTATTAATTACTTTCAAATACGACCCCGAGGTGACGCATAAACTAATTTTATTATTTTAAATTTTTAATAGTCAGGTGAATTTTAGGGAATTATTTTGAGAAAAAAAAAATCATTTTAATTTAGAGTATAAAACTGTAGTAAATTTACGGTCGTAGATAGGATATGAGGAAGTCCAAAATCTACGAAGTTAGCTAAATTTTAAAAATTATTACCTCGGTATTCAAAAAAAAAAAAATTATTACCCCCGGTCAAATTTAATGGTTATAATATGCTTATAGTAAAACTATGTACGGGATTTAGAAAACGATAAACTTTATAGAGACGGTCTCTCAATAACATTAATTAATTAATTAATTTAGTGGGAGACGATCCCTCATAAGACATAGGTCTTGTTCTTTTGGACTGAAACTGACTGAACTTAATAACTGAACTTAATTTAACTGAAACTGACTGAAATATAGAGACAAAATATGTCTCCTGAAGCTGAACTGAAACTGACTGAATATAAGTCCAAAAGAACAGGGTCTTAATCGACAGAAAAACAGAAGAGAACAATTCCTGCAATCAAACTAACAGTAGACTGTCTAGTTCTCCTTCTCCATGCCATTTGCTGAAGAAATAAGCTCAGCCTTGACATGCATCTGCAGTAGCAGTCTGCAGATCTGGCTGAACGGAACGAGCGACAGCAGCAGCAGCAGCAGCAGCAGATGATGAACGTCGAATAATTTCAACTCTAATCAAACCATTGTCGGCCTGAACCAACTCGAAAACACAGATATCACCAACTCGTAAATCATTGTCCAACACATACTTTTTCCATCCAATGGAGAACTTCCTCCACTTCGACCCTTTCCCGATGCATTCTACAGGCCACCTGCAACCACTGCGATCCTCAAGCGTGTAGCATCGCTGTATGTTACTGCTACCTGTGCTCGCTGTGCCAAATGTTAATGGTATATTCTGCGCAACATCAGAGCCTTAGTCTGTCATCCAAGACAATATATACACAGACAGATCAGAGTTCTTGGTTCTGAGTTTCTTACCATGCAAAAAAGAAACTCGACATAAGACGGACTCATCACGACTGTAAAAGACGGAACTTCAAAGAGATGGGAATTAATCTTCTTGATGTGGTTACGATTAAGAGTACCTAACACCCTTATGTACTGTCTCACCAAAGTACCTATCTTTATCCCTTTTCCTGCAACATAGACAAAAGTACAAAACAATAGCATTACACATTTACATGCATTTTCCGACAGATGTTCAACAGTTGAGTAATTTGGCAAAGGAAACGGACCTAGTCGTGAAGAAATGGGTGGAGAATCACGGGATTGTTGAGGATACTGAATCTCGCAGGCTGTGTTGTCGAAAACAGACACATTGAACATAGACTGTCCTTGATAAGTGAACATGAGGAAATGACCAGGGTGAATTGAACAGGATTTCGAGAATTCATGCCAGTCATCTTTGAACCAAGTCCGATCATTTTCCTTCAATAATCCGACTTTAAATGTTTTACCATTTGGAATTCTGAGGGTTACCATATCTGATAAATCGGTCCCATGATCCGTCATGAACTTATTCGGAATTACCTGATATAAAATACCGAGTTTTCATCAACAAAACATCAAAAATTTTAACCCCTTTTCTTACTGTCTATGCACCAGCATTCACCACAGTAAATTAAAGATCCAAAATTTAACTAAAAAATCGATCATTTAAGAAGTCTTCCTTGTGACGGGTGTCATCATAAAATTTCTCGGAATTACCTGATATAAAAGACCGAATTTTCATCAACAAAACATCGAAATTTAACCCCTTTTACTGTCTATGCACCAACATTCACCCCAGTAAATTAAAGATCCAAAATTCAACCAAAAAATTGACCAATTAAACTACGAGTAAGTAGGTCTTCCAGTGACGGGTATATCATCATAAACTTGTGACGTTTATATATATCATAAACTTTTTCGGAATTATCTGATACAGTATAAATCACCAAGTTGACCCCTTTCTTACTGTCTATGCACCACCATTCACCCTAGTAAATTAAAGATCCAAAATTTAACCTAAAAAATCGACTATTTACACTACGAGTAAGTAAGTTTCCCTGTGACGGGTATATCATCATAAACTTTCTCGGAATTACCTGATATAAATACCGAGTTTTCATCAACAAAACATTGAAATTTAACCCCTTCCTTACTGTCGATGCACCAGCATTCACCACAGTAAATTAAAAATCCAAAATCCAACTAAAAAAAATCGACCATTTAAACTACCAGTAGGTCTTTTCCTCGTATCCAGGTGATTAGCTAATAGTTCGGATTTTTATTTGACCAGTCACAAAAAAAAAACCGTTTCAGAATTACTCTCTTTGTCTCGATCATTGATTAAAACAAGAAATTAACAGGGGTCGTCGAATAAATTTGAAAACGTATTTAATTAAAAGTAATAGGAAGACGTACCAATTTCTGAAGGTCACGTTGAGGCTCAAGAATTATTCTGAAGAAACTTGGAAAACTACAAGAATTATTATGAACTAAATCCATGAAATTATGGAGAATTGGAGATGCACTCACCCCTTTAATTTGTTTTGAGAAATTGACCAATGTAGATCTCCCGTCCCATTTTGTGTCCCACCACACCATACATTGAATATGACACATCAACAAGTGTATGATATTTGTTACTTATTTTATTTGTCGAGTAGGCGAGGTGTCATCCAGTGTATGGTGTGACACACAGATTGAGACACGAAAATGGGACGGGAGATCTGCTCTGGAAATTGACACTTGAATTAATTATTTACTCCGCCCCAACTTTACTCTTTACCTATATCTCAGTATTTACTCTTGGTCAAAACCAGGTTAAATTACGGGAATACGAGCTCGTCTCCTTTAGAATTGTCCTATAATAAGTAGGACTATTGATCGAGTCCAAATAAAGAGAAACTCGTTATAATTCACGAGTTTTTAGATGAAATTATTCAATTTTTAAGGTTTCGGTTATTAAGATGTGGTCAATGGGCAAGACTCACGAGTCAAAACACTATTTTAGTCACGTTTTAGGTCACTTTTTTTTGGGTTGAAATTATTATTTTATGATAAATCTGAATATATTAAATGTTACACCGATGTTAAAAAATTTCAAGTCGGATCAATGTAGCTCGGATTATGAGTTAATAAGCTCGGTTCTTCAACTGGAGTGTAGGGTACGTAGTGTGAGGAAAGGCGATCCCTTCACAAAATTGGACGAGAAAGTTGAAATGTTGACTTCCTTGCCTTGAAAAGAGGAAAAAATATTGAAGGAAACGTCGAAACCACCTTAATTAGCTAAACAATCGTCGTTGGATAAATTAGTTTCTCGATTGATATATATGTTTCGACCGAATTCCTTAATGAATGATATGTATGTATGCTCTTCTTTCATCCTTAACCATCATCATTCGTTTACACTTGATTATGGAGTATAATATTATTCTGATCTTCAAAAAAACTAAAAACGAGACAATAAATGAATTACTCGAACTTTCTGTAAATTACAAAAATAAAAAAAATTAAACATGCAAATATTAAAAAAAAAAAACCTTTTGTACGTCACAAGAAATAATACGCAGATTCTTAGTTGATACGATTTCAGATATGATTATCATGACTTGTACGTGAGACCTTTTACATAGGAGAAAATTACTCCATACTATGTACAAAATTAATAACCTTTTATTTAAAAGTTATTGTAATATAATAATCGTATTATAAGATCGTATATTACGTACATAAAATCTCCTCGAAATAATAATTTTAGGGTTACAAAATGGTAATTAATCTAATAAATATATACAAGTAATTCATCATCAATCTAACCCTTGTTTACATAAAGGGCAACATGATATCATCCCAAGCCATTGATCCACACAATTTTTGTGGAAAATATGACAACATGGTAATTGTCTTATCTCTTCCTTTTCTTTGTATTTGTTTAGACATATACAACAAACCTGCCCACACAAAAACTCATAAAAGACGGTTTATTATAATTAAAGGGCAATTTATTTATTTAATTACCTTTTAAACGAAATTAATTAATTAATTAACGTACCGGATTGTCATTAGAAAAGGAGGAGGAATTTCCGAACTTCCAACAAATTAGGTTCGAGATTTGATCACGTGACGCGCCTTTCTCGGCCGAGCCTAAGCTCATATTGTACCCGATCAACCCGCTCATTAAGGGCACGAAAATGCAAAGGAGTAGAAAGAGTAGAAAAGGGAATGAATATGTGATTGCATTCCATGATAATATTAAGATGCATAATATGTACAATTTCGGAGCTCCGTTGAACGACCCAAATCGAGTGTCAAATACCCATATGTTTCCCATCACGAACCACATTGCGAAGAATAGGTCTAGCGACGCCTTGCATTTGTTCACCAACTCCATCTGCCTGCTCGAAATTAAAAAAAAATAACGTCACCTGATCGTACTTGTGCAAATAATGCATGCAGAATGCTGCTACAACATGCAGCATTCTGCATGCATATAATATAATTATGCAGAAATTCTGCATGCATGTTGCATTCTGCATGCATATAATATAATTATGCAGAAATTCTGCATGCATACAAATGTATGCATGCTGCATGTTGCATTCTGCATGCATATAATATAATTACGAGAAATGATTATAATTTTGAATAATTACGTACCTTGAATCTTCAGTCGAGCATTGTTGTTGTTCGAGGTCATTTTGGTGGATAATATGGTAATGCCCGTATCGCCAATAAAGAATGAAAAGGTTCATAACGCAACCCAAATCATACCCGATAACCCATATCCGCATAGGCCAAACGGGTTTTTCGGCCTTGGATATGGAAAGAACGATCAAACTCAAGCAAATTTGCGACACGAGTGCTAAAAACTCGGTCATCATCCACGTGCTAGAGTTAAACGGGTTGGGTCCAAGAGAAGAATTCGACCCGTTTTGGTAGTGGAAGACTCTTCTTAGAAAAGTAAACCATTTTGCCCTAGACACCCTCATTGCCATTCTCACCAACATTGAACCTTGATCACCATTATTCGATGTCATCAAAACCCGTCTTTCTTCTTCTTCTTCTTCTTCTCCTTCATCTTCTTGGAAATGCCTTTGTGTCGAGAATGATACATCACTCGACAGACACAAAGTCATAATCAGATCAGATATTATTATTAACGCAGTATGAACAGACAGAGTTAGAAATGAAAATTTTATCGAGTTTTAAAATGTAAGTTGAAGGGTGGAATTGGTGATGTTTTGAGGGAGAAGATAGGAGGAAGGTGAAGTTGAGTTATAGATGGTGACCAACAACCCAACACATACACATACACAACACCCTTTTAATTTGCTTTGACATCAAGCCAATTTTTGAAGTAATGTTCTACCACTAAGAGGATGAGGAATTGGTAAAGATTTCATGACAAAATAATACATGATAATTAATTAAATATATAAATTGTTGGCCTGACCAATATTAATATTAATATTAATATTAATAATGTTTATTTATTTAAAAAATTAATTAAGAGTAGAAATTAAATAAAGCTATTGGTTTTGTTCTTCTAACAACTACACAACAAAAGTGTAATATAAGTATGTGAAATTATATTGAGGTTAAAAAAGTGGTTAGAATCTGGTTTTTGATTTGGTTGAGTGGAGCAATCATCCTATTATGTTCTAGAAATGGTTCAATATCGACCAATACAACAGATATTATGGATACAATATATCAAAAGGGGACAACTTTGTACAACACGGTGCTCAGGGGTCGTCTAGAGAGGCTCAGACTTGTCATTCGACCCGTTTTTAGCAGTATCAACTTGACCCGCTTCATCACTAGCGATTTGCTGAGGCTGCGAATGCTGCTGCTGCTGCTGCTGTTGAGGCTGCATCATCTGCTGTTGCAAAATATGAAGTTGTTGTTGTTGCATCATTTGCTGTTGTTGTTCCTGCAGTTGCTGAAACTGATGTTGTTGCAGTTCAGGCCAGGGTTGTATTGTTGCTGCTGTTGCTGCAACTGTTGATAGATGGGTACTCGCGGAGCTATACCCTGGTCGATATGAAAAAGAACACACGATTTCAGCCCGCTACAGACTACATATATTCTCAGCTGTAACGAAGAGCAAAGTGACATTTACTGTTATGACGAGCAAAATACGTTAAGTTACCTCCCAAATCTTGACATATTTGGATTCTGATCCTTGTTTAGGCACTGGCATATTTGACTGCGGTTGAATACTTACTGCGTTGTAAATGGCTCTAAGCTTTGGTAGCTGTTTGGGACAGATGACTGACAAAGACACGGAACACTGCAAGCAACGTATGTAAGTATGTAACCCAAACTGAAACAAATACGGATTCAGCGTAAATAAATGCAGAATTAATCAATGCAACTATGCAAATACCTGTCCAAACCACGTGGACACGGTCTCAACGTCATACCGAACATGTTCCTGCTCCATTCTTTCAATAGTCGGTCTGTACACGGACGTTGGGAAGGGATACGGGTTGCTAGCAGAAACAAGAATACAATGCTGTTCGAAACCAGCAATCTGTTGAGCCTGATGTCCGTTTTCAGGTATGGCAAACATCTGACATGTAAGTAGAACGACGACATAAATGTACATAACTAGAAAGACTACATAAGTTTCGGTTATCAGCAAGTAGAAACGAAACACAAACCATCAAAGCTTCAGCAAGAATGCTGATTGAAATACAGTAGAAAAAACTTAAATGCAGAAAACGAGAGCATAAACTGAGCGACTGCATCAAATTGAGACGCACCAGAATGAGGTCCATGCGCATTGAACACGACCAAGCCAAGCTCAAACGTTGAACCAAACGCTACTGATGAAGAAGCAAAGTTCTGCATATCGACATCCATGGAGGAGTCATTATTGAACATGATCATCTGAATTACCAGTCGACGATAAATTCTTGCCAGGAAATCAGAATGAAATCAGAATGCTACCTGGTCTACCATATCATCTGTACAAAAACACCTGTATGTAGAAATACTCAGCAAATTAGTCATCAATTCGCCGACTACTACTACCAGTAATGGCAAAACCAACCCGACCCAACATTCAAACTGAAAACCCGTGTTTGACCCGAATTGACCTCACCTGACCCGACCTAACCCAATCTGGCCCGAACCCATATCACTACAAAGTGGAGCCAAAATATTACATTGACCTAACCCAATCTGACCCGAATGTTTATTAAAGCATATATATGATCCAGCTCGACCGGATTCTTAAAGACCCGGAAAATGACCCAAACTCGAAGTCGGGTTGGTACCAAAAATTGATGGAAGTTCGATTCTTATCTGCGAAATATCATCGTAGAATGAATTTAATAAGAAGAAAAAAAAAAGATGGGTAACCTGAGGATTTGGTCAAGGTAATCAGAAACGATGGTGGTCCAGTGAGTACCCATGGCAGAGGTACCTTCGACCACAATTATCAGTTGCTTATTCCTCATTACTAATTGATTGATTGATTTTAATTCAATTAAGATGATGATGAAATTAGGGTTCTTCAAAAAATTCAATTTAACGCCAAAATTATCAACTCAATTCCAATTCCAATTCAATTAATCATCATCCTGCATGTGTTCTTTATTGTCAATTTTTAAAATCTTAGAATTGGTCGTGAGTCGTGACATACCTCGAGATTTTATGTGGACTACCCAAAATACCTCATATTAATAATAAAAAAAAAAAAAAAATGTCGATTTCATTATAAAAAAACATCGATTTCCCAAAAATATTGTACTCCATCGTCTAATTAATTGTTACAGTAAAAAATATCGATTCACTGGAAAAAAAACAAGATTCATACTCCGTATTAAAACAAAATTATTTATTCATAATAAAACTACTTATTTTCGAACGTGTCATCATTATTTCGTCTAATTTCGTCACTAATACAAGTTTAAATCCGATTAACATTATTCGTCATTTATGTAATGACGTTATTATATTATATATTTATATTTATATTTATATCTATATCCCCACCCGTAAATATACGGGTGGGTCGGATATGTTCGTTGTAACTGGTACAGGGTGCATTATAATATTATATTCCATAAACGAAGAACTGCAATTCGACCCGAGGCTGAGTCCTATTCGGGGCAACGGTATAATCAAAGTTACGAAGCAATTCATACCCACGGGCCAACCGAAACTTACCCGACCCGCCCACAATGGGTTCTTCCCGGACATCCGAATACAAATCCTCGTATCCCACCGTGGTCAACGTGCTCCCATTGTAGGGCCCACTTGTGAAAACATGGTTGACTATATTTACAAGCCCGAGTGTGGTCTGGCTCGCTGAAGCAGCCAGGCCCACAATTCGGGCCACCTTATTTGCGTTCGGCTCTACCCCATCGTATAATGGACCGTCGAATACAATTACTGACCCGGTTGTCCGGTTACTATTTTCTGGGACGTGAACCGGTGTGACGTCGTGATTTGGAACCGAGGTTAATGATTGGTGGTAGTATAGTGTGATTCGGGTCGGGTCTTGGGCTTGAGCCCAACTAGTAGTAGTAGTAGTACTAAATATTGGACTACTTAGACAAATTAGGATGCACAAAATAAAGCTAATGGTATTCATTTTTATTGCTTAATGTTTTTTTTTTTTTTACTTTTTTTTTGTTTTATGATTATAATTGATTTTTGAATATGATTTTGAAGATTTGTATGGCTTGTATTTATAGTTGTTGAGGATGAATCTTTTACCTAACTAAGATATTTTTTCAGTCACGACTCACGACGCGCGCACTTGGTCATATTATTCAGTCTTAATCACTGGACCAAGAAAAAACATTAAGCAATCAGACCGTCTTTTACTATATTAAATGAGAGATATAGGTACCATAATGCGAGAGAGATCTATCATTACGTTAAAGAGAGACCGATTCCTCTAAATTTTTAGGTCGCGCTTAATCATGGGTTCAGGCCGGACATGGGTCGGGCTAAGTGTGAAATTCTGACCCACGAACAAGTGGATTAGCGGGTTCGGGATGGGTTCACGGGCCGAACCTTTGTATATGTTTGAAAATATTGTGTCCAAGTCCGTTAAAAATTTGAAATTGACCAATCGAACGGTATGACCCATGATCAATTCTAGGTAAAGATGTGAGTATACATGAATTAGAGAGAGGCAAGATTGTGTTATGTATGGGTTAGCCTTTTAGGTCATAATATTTGTATAATTGTGTAATTTTGTTCCAATTTCTGAACTAAAATTTTGTCATTGTTCTAAGCAAATTCGTTAAATTTGTCTTTTTGTAGATTTCTTGTAAAAACCGTCTTTTTTTTTTCAACGAAGCGCACTTAGTCACATTACAATATACTACTAAATAGCTTGCGGTATTTTTAACTCAATAAAACCGTCACTATAAATGATGATTAAAGAATGTTTTTTAATTATTCCCTAAGAATTGAATCAATAATAATATACAGAGTAAAATTTTGAATACTTTTTTAGTTTTTTATACTCCGTATAAATTAGATTATATGTTAGCAGTGGTGGGACTATTAATTATGTGTCGGGTTTGTATCGTGTTTTCAGCTCGTGTGTCTTAGAGGAGGAAGGATCGAACCCAAGATAGGATACCGCAACCCCCGTCGGGAGTGGCGGCTTAATGAGCATAAAAAAATACGAAGTATTACTCTGTACTTTTCTCGTGATTTTTTTTACTTCATAGATCCGCCATTCCCAACCTGAACACGAGCCTCAATACAAACCTCCCAAAACCCAATTCTGATAATTAATTTTCATTTCAACTCGGAACGACGACAATTAATTAATTTATTTTTAAAAAAAACTTTAAATCGACCCCTAATGTCAGTCACATGTTTTTATCGTATATTAATTCCTTTTAAACTGTACATTTATTAAAATTAAATAATAAATATCCAGTAAAATCAGCATCATCAGCCCTTATAGCTCAGTGGTAGAGCGTCAGTCTTGTAAACTGAAGGTCCGTAGTTCGATCCTGCGTGAGGGCATTTTTTTTACTAAAAATTCTAATAATATTTTTTTCCTTTTTTTTTTTTTGAAGTTTTATAAACCTAGAGAAAATTCATAATGATTCGATGATACCGACAACAAACTTCTAAATATGATGACTCGAGTATTAATTTGAAGCAAACAGACTAAAAGAATAAAATGACGTTCACTGACGTGACATTTAAACTAATTTATGCTTAAAAAAAAGTCCCTAAAAGGTTAAAATCTTACCAACCAAATGTAGACAATTAGACATCAATTTTGGGAAAAATGGGTGATATATATAGAAATCGAGCACAAAATACATTTAAAATTTTTGCAAATGTGAGATTTCGAGTTACTAAACAAAACCCGAAAACTCTATTGAATTCTCTTATATCCTCTTTACACGGAAAAAAAAACATAAAAAAAAATACAATGATCGAGCGTCACAGAAGATCAAAAGCTACACTAATACCATCACACATTAGTACCTTGTATACATGATGGTAGTACTGAAACTCGGTATCATCCAGTGATCGTTAAAAAAAAAATTAGATTAAATATCGTAGTTAAGCTAAAATAAAACAATTAATTACTCTTAATTAAATCCCAATAATCTCATTTAATTAATTAAGAAAGTGCCCTAGAAGTTGTGCTTCAAGAACAAAGTTTCCTGAGGTGAAGCAGGCCCAATTTCTTCTTCCAAACTGATCAGCCCTTCAACTACACCATTCCTGCTACTCCCCAAATTCGGAGGAGTTGCAGTCGTGGTCGCAGTAGTCGTGGTAGTGGTAGTGGTAGTAATGGTGGTTCTGACATTTTCAACATCGGTTTCAGAAACAGATGATTTCCTGCGTTGCGAGGAGGTGACACTAGGGAATGTGATCCATGACGGTGCTCTGAACTCGAATCTCTGGTCTTCTGCTGAGCCAATGTCTGTGTCGGACGGGTTTGATGAGCGTTGAGACGGTTTTTTATGCATTCTGCTGCTACCTAAGACGACTTCAGTCGGTAGGATAGGCTGTTCACTGCAGGGTGTGCCCATCAGCAGGGCTAATGCTCTTTCCAATGCTGTGGTTACTTTGTCCATTGACGGTCTGTCTTTGCCTCTCATTCTGACACATTTACATGCCACGTTGGCGATTCTTCTTAGGGCTTCGGTGTCTGGTGGGGGTTTCAGAGACGGGTCTAGGATCGCTGTGATGTCACCTGATCGAATCAGTGGGACTGCCCACTCGACTATGTTCCCGTCTTCAAATTGCATGTCGATGGCTTTTCGCCCACTTAGGATTTCTAGCAGGAGGACGCCGAAGCTGTAGACGTCGGACTTTGTTGTTAGGTAGTGGAGACGGTAGTATTCGGGGTCTAGGTACCCGAGTGTGCCAGCTGGCAGTTCGGCTAGTGGGGCACTGCTGTCGGTGGGTCCCAGGAGGGAGAGTCCGAAATCAGCCACCCGGGCATTGTGTTCTTCGTCGATGAGGATGTTTGAGGATTTGATGTCGCGGTGTATCACAGGAGGGCACGCGTACCCGTGCAGGTACTCGATCCCTCGTGAGGCTTGGACCGCGATGGTCACCCTTCTGACCCAATCGAGTTGCTCCTTTGAGCCGTTGTCTTTGCCGTGGAGGTGCTGGTGGAGGGACCCGTGAGCCATGAACTCGTACACAAGTAGCCGTTCCTCAGCCTCTTCACAGTAGCCTAACAGGTTCAGAAGATGCGCGTGGTTCAGCCGGGAGAGTAGATCGAGTTCAGTGTGGAATTCCTTTGAGTTTTTCTTCTGATCGGAAGACATGACCGCCCTTTTCACAGCGACTGTGGTTCCGTCCTTGAGAACACCCTTGAATACACACGAGAAACTCCCTCTTCCAACTATCGACTCCTCGTTGAACCCTCCTGTCGCTTTCTGTAACTCCTCGTAAGTGAAGACTTTAGCCCTCGGTATCTTGATCTCGTCCATTTCAGGTCTGACCTTAGGGTTTGGGGCCGAACCAAGTACAGTGTTTTTCTTTGACTTCCATACCCTCACTGAGCATTGACAGTTTCTCAGTTTATATCTCACGTAGAGTACAGCGATCAGAGACACTACTATAACCATGAACACAGCGAAAACAACCTCTGCGACGATGACAGGAAGTTGAATCGACCAAAACTTTGCGTATTTCCTCTGCGCAGCATCATTCGACATGTTGTTTGAAGAACAGCTCGAGTTGCATTCAGGTGAGGTACAGCTAGAACAGTTGAATGCACACTGTCTGTCTGAATCCTCAGTACAGTCGACCTTCGAGTACATATCTTGAGGGCATGAGCTCTTACAAGGCAAACACCTATGATTCGGCGGTTTGCAAGTTTGACTCCCTTGTTTGAACTCGTAGTAACCGGTCGGACAACCCTTCAACCTGCAGAATCCAGGAGAGACGGCTAAAGGAAGAGAAGAAGGGAATCCGTATCCCCAACAGACAGGTGAGAGCGCCTTTTGTGCAAGTATTCCACAAGTGAAGTAGTCTCCGGCGCTGATAGTGTAGACTTGAACAGATTGTGGAGGTAACGTGCTTTTATCCATGACGAAACCCCAACAAATGACCCCTCTATCCGAACTCCTGATACCACAAGCATGAAACCTTCCTCCGACAACTGACAGCATTGGGATTTGAGGGGCTAAATCGACACTGTCCTTCCCCGTGAGGCTGATTGAAAATTTATCATCGTTGTTTAAGCTCCTACCCCAACAAAATGGGGTCGAATCCACGCCTTCTTCGATACCACAGACATGGTATCCACCAGCAGAGAGAACTTGGAACCGTTTATTTGCAGGAAGTAAGGTGAATACACGACTGCTAGTCTCGTCACCCCAACAGAATGCAGTCCTGTTTTCTGCAAACAACCCACAGTTAAAGCTAGAACCAGCTGAAATCGACTTGATTTGCCCGTCAAAGATGTTATTACCAGTCATGTTATAACCCCAACAATCGACTAATGAGGTTTCCCTAAGCTTTCCTGTCAACGGTTTCCTGAGACCACACAAATGATTATCACCAGCACTGATTTCGACATAGCGAGACTCCTGATTCATAGGTTGTGGAACACCCATCTTTACAAACTCATTACTCCCCCAACAATACGGCTGATACGAATCCATCAAAAGCCCACACATGAACCCGTCACCACCGGTTAAACCCGAGAAACTCAGGTATTTTGGGGTTGCATAGACAATGGCTGCATCAATCCCATAACAGTCTGCAAAATGTGACCCATCTGATTTCAACCCACAAAAAGCAGGACCCTTTTCACCATATGATACCCCTATTGAACTCATTGACCCTAACCCATTTACCATACCCCAACATTCTGATATCACTGCTATTGCTGTTATTATTACCACTGTCAATTTTACTTTACCACAGTAATAATAATTCTTCATTACCCATCTCAGTAAACACCCTATCAAACACTTAGTACTAACTTCCATTACACACAGTTACACTCAAACCAACTAAAAGGAGTAGCAGTAAAAACACTTACCAATTCCCATCATTTTTTAACTTTAATAGTAATTAATTACCTCAGTAACAAAAGAAACAAGTTTTTTTTACCTTCATAACACAATCTGAGCAAAACCCAGATTCAAAGTTGTCAACTTTCACCCAAAAATCACAACTTTTTTACTGGAATTACAGCAAACACTTCATCTGCATTCAGCATTCTGCATTCACTACCCTTACACTCATTTTTTCACCTTTTTGGATCAAAACTGAGGTAAAAAAGAAAAAAAGAAAAAAGAAGATTGAAACTTCTGCTTTTGCATATAAGTGAATGAACAAAGAACACATTACTCATACACACCTAACTTCTGTACTGTACTACAGAAAACTACTGCTATAAACAGTAACTATAATAATTCACTGCAGTAAAAAAAATGACAAATGATAAAAAATCACAAGAATAAAAGGGGTTTGTTTGATGATTATTACAGTAAATCAAAGACAGGAATGAATTTGCTGCCACAAACAGATGAGATTAAAAAAAAAAAGATTGAAACTTTTTAGTGATAGAAAGAGAAAAGACATTAAATGTGAATGGAATGCAGCTTCTCATAACAGGCAGAGGTGTAGGTGAATGCATTAAATGACTGATTTAATGCAAAAAAAAAAAAAAAAAATCAAAAAAAAATCGATTCTTTAAAATCGCTACATTTTTAAAGATTTGCGACGATTATTATAATCAAATGTTGCAAATTGTAATGGAAAAATTCTTGCCTTGATTCCTGCACACATGGGTTCTATGAATTAATTAATGTCTTGGAGATTTAACCATGAATGTCCAATTTTTTTTAAAAAAAATTTTTAGTTCAACGAAGTGCACGTGAAATCGTGAAATTCTGAAGGTATAAGTTGGATTGTTTGTGGAAGAATTATATATAGTATGAAAATTGAGTATGGAAGAGTAGGATGAAAGTGATCTATGTTCAAATTTGTGTGATTTTTTTGCATGTAAAACGTTTGGATACTATAAATAAATTGCTATAAAAATGGAAGCTTTAGATTTGGATCCTTCAAATAGTTTATGCCTTTTTTCCGGCACAAGATTTTAGAAGAGACGGTCTCTCAATAACTTATTGAGAGATCGCTCTTCAGTACCTCTCTATGTCATATTCGTATTCTTAAATGACAACTTTGTTTTGTACAGTACCTGTTTTTATAACAACCGTACCCTCTTTATATTTGTATACTCTTTTAGGTTAATCGTACTTACTTCTATTAGGTTTGGTGCACTGTTACTTCCATTTGTACTTAGTCTCTCAGTAAAGTTAATGAGAGACCGTCTTTCAGGAGACCTACTCTTTTTCCGGGTTCGTGTCGACTCAATAACTGTTTTGGTTTCATCAAACGGTTTTATGATATGATATGAGTTCACACAATGTCGATATTGTTATTGAGCAGTTCTTTTTCGGTCAAATCCAATTGAGACACGTTTTGGACGTGCCAAGAGCATGATCGTGTTGTCAACCCCGTTGGCTCACGTGCTAAATTTTGATCTTTATTCACGATTAAAGAGAATTTTCAATATTTTCGACAATCTATCAGAGAAAATATAGTCGGATCTTGTTTGATTCAACTCTGTGGAAAGATTAAAAATATCAAGTTTTTGATTCACAAAGAGCCTATTGTATTTGATTCAATTCTCTCTTTTGAAGAAGTTCAAGAATTATGTGCAAGATCATGGGAGCAATGAAATTTCTATGTAGGGTGATACAATTGATGTCAGATCTCGGTCTACTATTTTGAGAAAGTTCATCCTTTTGAAGACTATATCATCAGATTCATAGATTTCTTCGCGAAATCAACAACGATATATAGAAGGCTATGTAGAAGCGTATTATTCGAATAGCGATCTTGTGGACATGACATAGGTCCACCCCAACGCGGCCACGCGCGGGTTTTGGGGAGGCGAATGAATCTCCATGAGATGGTCAAATGGAAATTTAAATCGAAGTCGGAGTCGCCACCGAATTTTATGGTTATTCGGAACCGTTCGAGCCCACTCTATGTCGTAGTGGTCCGTGTACAAAATACGACCCATTTCCGATGTCAGAGTTTATTGGGCTCGTCCCTTTTGCATATCGATATAGATGCCGACTGGAGCGGTTAATCGTATATTGAATGACTCTCGTTGCCAATGGTTTCGGACATCCGGAAACCACGGTTCTGAGTAAGGGGTGAGGGTACGTGTTAGGAAGTTCACTAAGAACACCCAACCCCGCCCGCACATTAGCGGCCTCTACTAGGATATCGAATGACGTTTTAATGCGTGCGTTAGTAATACGATGAATGATATGCAAACATTGTTTTCCTAAGCATGTGAGGAATTGAACGGGTTGCCAAGTGGTTTAACGCATGAAAAATTAATTAACGTCAAAGTTGAATTTAGCATGTGAGATTCGTTTTAGTATAATAAAACAAACGAAATAAAAAATGATGAACTTGCTACAAAAGATGAACAAACGAGTTAGTATCGATTTGTAAATAATAATAGCAAGAAATAAATATGCGAAATCGAGAAAATAAATATTAATCGAAATCTAAAAAAATATTGTTAAAAAGAAGCGGTTTTGTATAAAAAAACGATGTTCGAAAAATAAAAAATAAAAACGAAAAGGGGCGTCGGGACAGCCGGCCGCGCGGCTCGCCCGGGATGCCGGCGGGTCGCGCGTCGGGCTGGTTTTGGACGCGGTTTTCTGAAAATTCGATTTATTAAATCACGTACGAATATTGCATGATTCGTACTCTAATTAATATTTTCGATATTCGCTATATTCGATAATTGACTATGAAATCAATATCAAATATTAGGAATAGTTTTGGAAAAGATGCAAGTTTTAGAAATCGTTTCGTAGAATAAATAATAAAACGACCGAAAAAGTAAAAAAACGGTCTGGATTGCGAGCCGTCCGGTTTTTTGTATTTTGTTCAAAATTGCTAAATTGATAAATCGCGTACAAAATATGAATTAATTTGTACTCGATTCATGTTTTCGATGTTCGTCATACCCGACATTCGATTATGAAATCGATATCGAATATTCGGAATAAAAAAGGGTTTTGTAAAATAATTTGTTTTGAACGAAAAGTAAAAGAAAAGAATTTTGAACGAAAAAAAGATGTAACGATTTTTAATATCGTCGAGATCTTAATATAATTCTTTTCGATACAATTCGATTATAGAAAAATCGATATTGTATTTTTCAGAATGTTTGTTATAAAAAATAGTTTTTCGTTAATAACGATATTAGAAAAAAAGAAAAACGACTCTTGACCCATAATAAAAAAACGGACGAAGAGAAGGAAGGAGAAGAAGTGAGAAATCGGGTTTGGTACACCCTCAACCTACATGCTTTTGTTGACTCGGATCGGGGCTCGTCGGAATGTGGCTAGGCACGGGAGCGTCGAGTGATGTTTGATTCGGCTAGGGGCTTCGGTTTGGACGAGACGGGTGAAGGGTGTCGGGTATAGGACCGGTTTCCTTCGGGTTTGTAATATCGGTTTCTTTGTTGCGTGGATAATATGTATGAAGAATTGTTAATAATTGGTGTTGATAATGCGTGTGTAATTAATTGTGTTTTTTATGTTGGATGCAAGGGGCTATTTATAGGGAATTCCCGACCTTGGTTTAGGAGAGTTTGACTACCGCTTAGGATAGGAAACGTAGGAATCTGAGGGAAATAAGAATTCCGCTTTCTTGTGAGAGAAGAAAAGAGGAAAACCGGCTGACTTGTGTATTACTCGGCCGAGTGTTTGCACTCGGTTGAGTGTCTGAGTCGGTTCTTGGATAGGATTCCTACTCGAGATCGAATTCTACCCTTAAATGAATTGTTTATTGCTTTGTGTAGCTGATTTTTGTAGAATTAGAGTCCGAATAGGACGTGTGAGACCTCACGGTCAGCCTACGAGTCTCGAGAAATATTTTTGACCGGGTTTTGACTCGGTCGCTAAAAGACGGTTTTACCCCTGGTGTCGGATTCGACCCAAATTAGTGTTATTTGACTCGAAACGACCCACTGGGCCTGATTTTGAGGTTGGTTTTGTGAGATTTGTACTCCTAAAAATGCCTAGGCCAAATGCCATGATTTCGAGCCCATTTCCGAGTACGTTAAAAGCACGTTTGCGTCCGATCATCATCGGGTGTTTGTCGGAAACTGCTATAGACACCTGGCGGTCAAAATGTGGGTGTCTACAGATCTTTGTCTCGAGGATGTTCTTTATTTACTTTTTACAAATATGTATTCAGTTCAATTTGATATCGTTCGTAGATGCCGTATGTTTTATTATTAATGAAATTGATCTTCACTTCAAAAAAAAATAGTGTCTATTGTATTTGAACGGGACGAGTATTGAAATTTTGGTAACAAAATCGTGTAGTTATTTTAGTAAATTGTTCGTGCTTTTGGTTTTTTGTTTTTGTTTTTGTTTTCCAAATTTATATTCTTTAACTAATGAAAGACGGTAAAAATTAGATATTCGCTCAAATCCAATCTAATGATTAACTCCGTATATTCGACTTTTGACAATATCCTAATCACAGATTTTTCTCCATTTATGCGATATTTTTTAAACTTCAAAAAATATTACTGTATTATGTGATACGGTTTTTTTTTTTTTTTTTTTCTATTTGCTTGATGTAATATTTTTCAGATATCTAAAAACCATCCTAAACTTTTTACAACGAAATATTTCGAACTTTCAAATATGGTAATATTTTATCCAGTTTTAATATCGATTAATTTCCTAAGATTTATACCACCTTTTAGACAGTAAAGCCCAAACATCGGAGCCCATTACACGGACACTACACGCAAATCGGATCAACTTTCGACTTCCTAAGCCCCTACTCATTTATGTTCTCTATATGTCTTGTTTTATCGTACAAGTTACAAGAAACTCCAACCCATACTATATTGGACACGGTTTCAACAGATATATCCGTCATAATATTAAAACGGGTCAAATATATTCAAGTGGAAAAAAAAAATGTCAAACATCTTTCGCTACAACCTAGGTAGGGGTGTTCAAAAAGTGACCCGGACCGGCAAACTCGACCGACCCGGACCGGCCGGTCCGGTCCGGTCTGGTCCGACTACATACCGGTCCGGTCCACGGGTCTCCAAAAACTTGGTTGCCGGTCCACGGTCTGGTCCGGTCCTGACTTTAAAAAATTAATCAAATATTTTGCCGGTCCGGTCCGATCTAGTCTGGGTTTCTTTGTTGACCGGTCCGGTCCGTGGGTTTGGATTTTTTGGGTTGTCGGTCTGGTCCGGGTTTGGACCGGTGAACACCCCTAAACCTAGGCACATAAAGACGGATATATATACCAATTTTAAACAAGAATTTGTCTATTGAACAATGCATGTATATTTGTTTAGTCAAATCATGAGGCCGAGAGTTTGAAACTTCGAATACTTAATTTGTGACGCTCGATAGTTATCTGCGAGTATTTGTCTTTCTGTGTGAGCTGCATTTCAAACATAGGTAACTGTTGAGAAAGATGGAGGATACTACAATTTTTTTTATTCATTTGTCGTCGTAGGGTAGCAGAAGACAAAATTGTCCTTTTTAAAGATGTAAACCGTTTAAAATGAATTAAAGTTTGAGTTACCTTCAGATTGGAGAATCAATTATGTTAATCAATATTAATATTGAGTCGCTATTAACATATTAAGCTTTGATCGTTTATCACAACAAGAGAGCGAAAGCGAGTATGATTTCCTTTTTTTTTTGGTTTGCTCCTATTTTTTTGTAGGAGATCATATTTTGAATTTGTATTGAATTTTTTTTCATCGTTTATAATGAAAAAAATACGAGTATTTACTTTCTATAAATTAAAATTGAATAAGATAATAATACACTAAATTTTGATCCAATAATATAATTTCTTTTACATACTATACATCCTTTCAAATCACCCATCAAACAACAAATTCATCATACAAAACCACAAATTAAAGTAAAAAAAAAACTATATATATCCACACACTCTTTAATTTCATTCTCAACAAAACTAAAGAAAAATAACTTAAACAAATTTATTAATTACTCCCTCTATTTCATTTATTCATTTATTTATTTTAAATCAAAATAAACAAACAAATGAAATAGACCCATCAACTAATTAATTATGCTAGTACTTAATTAAATAATCGTTTTTTCTAACATGTGTTTAATGGACACACATTAATATTCTAATCAGAGCAAAATTCACAAGCATATTATCTAATTAATTAAGCCAGATAAATATGAGCTAATATATCAATTTCCCAGTATATATAATAATAATATTCTTATAATCTTGCTCTAATTAAAAATGTTAATGTATACCCACCAAAGTCTGGACACACGTTAGAAAAAACGTTAAATAATTAATTAATTATTAATTAAATTAATTAAAGGAAGCAAAGCCACCATTATTATCTTTCATCATTTTCTTAAACTCATTAAAACAAACCCTACCATCACCATCTCCATCAACTTTCATAATCATACCTTCAAAATCCTCCATTTTCCTACCTTGACCTAACCCAAGTGCCTCAAGAACACACCCAAGCTCATCACCACTAATAAACCCATCTCCATTTTTATCAAACACATTAAAAACTTCCATAATTATCTCATCATTCTCCTCCTTCTCTTCTTCTCTTTCACCTTCCTCTTCCCTCTCCATGATAAGCTTATACAAGGATTCGAACTCATGACCATCGACACACCCGTCTCCATCCACATCAATGTGGCTAATTATCTGAGCTAATTCTGAATCGGGTATCGATATTCCCATACTATGTAATGAGTTAGTAAGTTCGAGTGTGGTTATTCGGCCGTCACCATTCTGGTCAAACATGTTGAAAACCCGTCTTAACTCCGCCACGTCCATCGTGTAAAACGATCCACGTGGCGGAGGGGAGGGGGAAGGGGTTGGTTTGGGGTCGGGGTTGGGGTTAGGGTTGGAGGAGGAGGGGGAGGAGAAGTAGGAGGAGATTGAGGTGTTGAGAAGGGAGAAGAGTGAGAGGGGTAGGGTTGGCATTGGATGTTGTATGTGTTTATGTTTAGGGTGGGTTGATTTGGAAAAATTTGTGGGTGAGTAGGGTGCTTAAATATAGGGTTGGACAAGGTTAGGAGAATCTTATTTATAAAATTTGGTTATTAATTAGTGTAGTTTTGCTTTCAAATAAGAGTAGGCTGATCTTGTGAGAGACCGTCTTATGATAAGTTAGTGTGAGAGTATAGTAGTACTAAAAAAGAAAATAGAACTAAAAGTTATCTCTAATATTATCGAGAGATCAGATCGTCTTTTTAAAGTTTTTGTGCTTAATGAAGTGTAATCTAATTAACTAAAGGAAAATTGAACTAAAAATTGTCTCTAATATGTGAGAGGTTTTTGTTAACATTATCGAGATATCGTCTCTTTAAACGTTTAATGCTTAATTAATTGTAGTCGGACATTTGTTAATGAAGTTTGGTTATGAGTGAAACATGTGATCTCCACTAAATATTGTGGAAAAGTTGATATGTTTTGACATATAAAGACGATATTCTAACATGAACTCAAAGTTAATGTGATTATATGATCACGAATTCAAATATTAAGTTATTAACTTACGAGAGAACGTCTGCGTTGCATCTACCCTTCATGCATTCCAAAACCGGTAATGGGATGAAACGAAGGGACAATAAATTTGGGATTGACAAACAAGAAAACGAGGACAATCGATTTATTATAAGTAAATTAAATTAATAGGACTAAATGTAGGTAATTTGCAGAGAAAGAGCAGTGACAATGACAGTATGAGTAATTAAGTATTGAGTAAGTTGATGATTCATATTGGGGGCGTCTCAATGAATTGTTTGTCTTTCTATTTTAGGAATGTTTTTTATATGCAATTTGATAATTCTCATGAGTTTTGCACTACATGTCACTCCCTCATTGGTTCCCTTAACCTTGGTGCCAAAAGGAAAGACAAACAATTCATTGGAACGGAGGGAATAATAATAATAATAAGAGTTAATGACTGGAAAAGGAAGACGCGTTGTTATAATTAGCAACAGCTAGCTACGTACTTAGAAGAAGAAGAAAAATTGGAGTGCTTTTGAAGGGTTGTTAGGCTCAAAAAATTGGATGCATGTAGGGGCTAAAGATAGCTAAGCAGTGGGGATCACTAATTAATTAAGATTATGACTCAAATTATTGGGTAAAACGGTCTCACGTTGATACTGTCGAGTTCTTCTATCTTCTTATATAAATTACTGTTTGTTTGACGGTGTCAAACCGTCTCAAATTCGTTATAGGTAATACCTACTGTTCCAGAGCACCTAGTCTTAATCACTAGGCTAACCCATTTTCGATTGACTGAATTGATGAAAATATGGGGTTTAAGGAGTTGATGGGAGACAGAAGGAAAGTTTAACGGAAGGATAATTAGATTAGAATTAGATTATGACCGTTAATAACGGATCGAGTATGTAAAATTGGAGACGTGACGTTGGAGAATGGAGTGTGTGTGCCAAAATACAAGTGGAAACTACTTGTATTTTTCAAATGACAGTTGGGATTCAAGTGGACCAGATCACGGTTCGGACCGTCTGATTGGTCCATCTCGTTCCGTCTGGACCAAATTTTTAACGGGCTTGGGCACGACCCAAACCCACTAACTCGCTTGTTCGTGGATCAAATTTTCACACTTAACACGGTCCATGTCCGACCCAAACTCAAGGGTTTTTGTATCCTTGGAGTCTAACTAACCACTTTTGCCGACTCATTTGAGGGATAATGTTCATCTAGAGCGGATCAAATGGTCTGATCTGGTTTGATCCGATTCTTTTGAGGACTTGGACCTTGATATCGGCCCAAAAAAACTCATGGCCGAATCCAAACTAAGCCCAACATAAATCTAGGTCCGAGTATAGGCTAACTTTAAGGCTTAAGTTAAACCTATTTCGACCCTAATGACTTCTTCGACATCATATTGTCTCGTAATATTAAGATGGCAATATCATATCCGATATCTTTCCATGAACTTTCACAGTTGTACCTCTTTAGACGAACATATCCATTTTAAGAATAAAACACGTCAAATAGACTCTTAATGATACAAACAAAATATTTCCTAATACTGACGGGATTCGAACCCAGATTATCAATAGTATATTTTCCTCTCATAACTTTACCGACTAAACTAATTACATCTCGACATACATCAGATTCATAGTTCATACTGTAATATATACTACTCTGTCAGATTTTTACGATTCACAACATTTGATTATAATGATACTCACAAATCTTAAAAAATGTAGCAATCTTATAGAATCAGAGAGAATACTGTATAAACGGAATATATCGATCTGACATGAGAGTTTGTGTTGGTCAAAAATCAAACACAACAATTTCAACATACATTACATGCCCACGTATGAATCAAGCCCAATTGATCCCTAAATAAAACCTAGATTGAATTTGAAGCCATAAATACCCAAAAAAAACCCAGAAAAATGATGGTGTCCACATCATATCCGCCATTAAAATTCCCTCTTTCACGTCATTCAAATTTCTCTCCAAAACCCAATAATCTCCGTTCCAAATCATACCAATTCAAACAATTCATCTCTGTCTCCTCCACACAATGTCGACGCCGCCATTATTGCTCTTGTACTCGAGAATCAGCCCAATACGACGCCGTTTCGGATACTTACGGTGATGATCAGGTTAATGGTGGTGGGGTTGCGATTAAGATATTGAAAATAGGGAAGCGGTGTCGGAGAATTGAATCTAGGGTTTTGATTGATGCTGGGTTTCAAATTGTTTGGGGGATTTTGACTGATTATGAGAGATTAGCTGATTTTATTCCTGGTCTTGTTGTTAGTCGTTTGATTGATAAAGGGGATAATTATGCTCGATTATTTCAGGTACTTTCCGATTTTGTTTTCCGTTGATTTCAATTTTCTTCCCCCAATTTGCATCCCATTTGAATCTAGGGTTTTGATTGAGAAACGAAATCGAAATAGAAATCGCCCACGATATGGTACAAATCGATATATGGACATCGCGTTCCTAGGTCACATAGGTAAACGGGTCACAAATCTCTCAACCCAAACCCGACCCATTTACATAAATGGGTCATTAAGCATCAACGCAAACCCATTAATTTCGTGTCATTTCAATATTTTGAAACTATTAACATGATTATTTCAAAAATGATTAAAAAAATTGGACTAATTTAATAACCAAGTTATTTGCGTTGGGTTCGTGTTTCAAGACCTGAAGCCAAACCCAACCCAATTAAATCTGGTGCCGTGTTTGTGTTGACCCACTTACCTAAATGGGTCATCAAACCTCAACCCAAACCCGTTAATTTGGGTTCGTATTGTGTTTTCAGGTCGTTTTGTTTTTTTGCCGGCTGTAGCATAAGCTATGATATAGATCGAATTAATTACCTCCAGCCATTGCTTTTGATCAAGGAAACCCGAATATAATACTAGCTTCGGTCACCCCATTTCATGAATAATGAAATGATGTACTCCCTCCCCCACATTAATGTTCCTGCTTTGACTTGGCACATGGATTAAGAAATGGATAATGAAAGGTGGTAAATTGTTTGGTGGGGTTCAAGATGTCAAATCATAAAAAGTAACCAATAGGAAGAGAGTATAATTGATGAATAAGGAAAGTTTTGAAGTGGGAAAATCTTAGTGGAGTTTCCTTTTAAGGAAAGTGGTAAGATCTTACTGGGGGAGGAAGTAAAAAAATTAGTGAATGGAGGGAGTAATGCCCAATTTGCTGAAAAAACCGTCTTCCGTTTCTGATCACCCTTTCTGATCTAAAGTTCATGATTATATGTTAGGAACTGTAACCTAAAATTTACGTTTCTTGGTAACTTCCAATATTGGTAGAGGCCTGACCGCTTGAAGCATAGGACCCCTGCTACAGTACAGCCTAGAAGGGAACCTTAAGGAGAGGAATGTTGGAAAATGTTTAATGAATTTTGTTTCTGTGATTTGTTGACTTGTATAATGAATGATTAAATGGTGTTAACAGATAGGACAGCAAAACTTGCCTTTGGGCATCAAATTCAATGCTAAAGCGGTGCTAGATTGTTACGAGAAGGATCTCAAAATTCTCTCATTTGGTCTGAGACAACGAGATATTGATTTCAAGATGGTTGAAGGGGACTTCGAGATCTTTGATGGAACGTGGTCTATACAGGAGGTACCATCTGCTATTTGTTCCTGTTTTTGGTCAGATTGCACTGTTCTTATTCACGGAGATTTTTCTCTGCCATTGTTTCTCCCTCTTTTCTGAAGAGTTTAGAAAGTCATAAGTCATAACATGTTTCTTCCATTGGAAATCTGATTTGAAGTATCGGATACGATAAGCGAACTGTAAGGAGTGTCATGCACTGCTATTTTGCCAAAAAAACCATGTCTGTGGTCAAATTGACGTGATGTAGTGTCGAGTTGTGTCAGAATGTCGAAGTATTTTAGCATGCATGATGAGTGATTTCTGATACTTGAATCACTTGGGTAGTGCAGTATAATGCAGAAAAGTCAGACGACAGCCAAGTTATCGGTCAGTTGGAAGGCAAAAAACACAGGACGATACTGTCATATTCCGTTGAAGTGAAGCCAAAGCCGTGGTTACCAGTTGGCCTGATTGAAGACCGGCTTTCCAAAGAGATAACGACAAACCTCTGTTGCGTGAGGGACGAAGCTCACCTGCAGCTCACTGCTACATCATGCTCATAGTAGTCCTCAACTGCTCAGTGCATCTCTCAATTTCTCTACTGTAAATCAAGTATATATATACACAGCAACACCCCTCCAGTGATGTTGCCCAGTTTCTGTAAATCAAGTATCATTGTTACTCATTTACGATTAGGGAAATGAGATAGTGCTACCGGGTGGTATCTCTCTACACTTCAAAAAGTGTCGAGTTTGGGAAAATGGGTTCATGGAGCGGAGAGTATGCAGATTTCGACACCTCATTTTGTTACTTTATGAGTTCGGGAAAATGTGTTTTATCTTTTTTTTTTTTTTTTTTTAGTAAATTAAAAATTACTTCCTTTTAAAATATCAATTTTAAAATTTACTTTCTTTTGAAATTTTTGTTAAAAATAACTCCAAAAATCTATCAAAAGTTCAAAAATTACTCCAAAACATAATTTTTGGATGAAACTGCCCCATGTCATATTACTTCGCCTCACCCTCTAGCCAAGGGTATTTTCGTCCTAAAAATAAATTGGGGAGCAATTTTATAACTTTTGATAGATTTTGTGAGTTATTTTTAACAAAAATTTCAAAAGAGAGTAAATTTTAAAATTAATATTTTAAAAGAGAGTAATTTTTAATTTTTTATTTATATTTTTATTCACATGATCGAGATTAATCTACTCATACAGATGAATCAAACAATATCTCATGTTACTTTATTTTTTTCTTATAAATTATCGAGAATATTAACGATTTTCTTAAGTTGTGAACCACTCGTCAGTACAGTTTTATTTTTTATTTGTACATATTTTGTGATTAAATGTATTTCTAAATTATCATTTCGTTTGTACCATTTTTTATAAATTGTATTTCTAAATTGTACCCAAAAGAATATGAACCCTAGAAAATCGTAATCGAGCAAAAACGCCCAAAAAAATTGAAATCGAAAAGTGGTGGAACACCATGATCGAGGAGAAAGAAGCGTTCATGGTTCCACCATCGACAGTCCCTAACGATCCAATCCCTAAATTGAAAACATCCCATTTCCTAAATCCCAGTAACTCAAATCAACCACTCCCAAAACCCCAATCAAATCCTCTTCCAATCGATCCCAAACTCATCAAACAAGTCTCAAAATCAATCAATTTCAAAGGCAGAAAAGTCCCAAATGATTCATGGAAGACATGGGTTAATGATCTACAAAATACCCATCAATCAATTTGGGAAAAATCTGGGATCTTTGATTCAATCAAAGCTTCAACCTTTATTATCAAAAGAGACGATGAATTAATCATAAAATTAGCTCATTTCTGGAACCCTAAAACCAACACATTCCTCTTTCCATGGGGTGAATGCACAATTACCCTTGAAGATATCGTAATTCTTGGTGGTTTTCCGGTTCTGGGTGATTCCGTTCTTAACCCTTCGAAATGCAGTAACTTTGCTGAAATCCATGGTGAATTGGTTAATTCTTGTTTAGAAATCAAAAGAAAGAATAATTACCATTTACCCTTTTATGAATGGATTAAATTCTTCAAAGGTAAAAGTGGTGAATTAGAGCATGTAGGTTTTCTTGTTCAATGGTTATCTAGGTATGTGTTTTGTGTTGATCAATTCGATGTCGATGTCAATTGCTTTGAATTCGCTATTAGTCTTTCTAACGGTACCAAAATCGCTCTAGCTCCTGCTGTTTTAGCCTCGATTTACCGGGATTTAAGCTTGTTGAAATCCAAGATTGATGCTTTCAATGGAGGAAATAATGATGCTAAATCAAAGCTTGTTCTTTGGTCACCAATGCAGTTAGTTCAGGTTTGGGCATGGGAGAGATTTCCCATGTCAAGTCCGAACCCAAACCCGTTACTTCCTGGTGATCCAAGGCTTTCGCGTTGGCATGATGTGTATAAGCTGAAACCCGATGGACTGAGTACAAGTATGGAGGTTAATGGAGTAGGGTTTTTATGGAGACCATATGCGAAGAATTTACTGAACTGGGAATTTCCTAGGTTTTACTGTGATGAAGGTATGACAGTGGAGATAGACGAGGAGGTTGACGATGAATGGGTGTCGTTTGGTAGATGTTTAGGTGTATCGGAACTGGTTGGTATGGATTGTGTAGAGCAATACCTTCCTCATAGAGTCGGAATGCAGTTTGGGTTCGATCAAGATGTTGTTGCAGGTTTCATTCCGAGGTTGTATGGTGATTTGAACATCGCTTGGAGTAGCTATAACAAATCCCTTGATGGTGTCAGTCTGTATGTACCACCTCGTTTGCACGAGGGAGAGGTTACAGAAGATTATTCTAAGTTGTGGGTGCGAGTCTTGGCTCCTCAGGAGGGTGATGCAACTGAAGAGCCTGTGAAAAAGAGGAAGTGGAAGAGAAAGAGGGTGATCGAATCACAACCAGAACCTTGTTGTTTTGTGGTTTCCTCATCTGAATCTGAAAACTTGATTGATAGAGTTGGTTCAACGATGGAAACACAATCTGAGAGATCGACTTCAGAGCTAGGTGAAGGCTTTCATGGGAATGACGGAGTTAATGAGTTCAGTTGGTGTGATGACTATGGAACCGACAGTTGATTAACGCGTTTATTATGTCGTTGTTGTGTATGTATCATTGTATGCTTTTGTTGATATTGGTGTTGGATTAAAGGTTAGAAGACTAGAAGGGTAAAGGGTTAGCCTCTTAACTGTGGTAGTGTCCTTAAAACTAAGGGAACAATGGAAACTGGAGGAGTAGTATTGGTAACAATGAGTTTTCTTTGAGGTTGAAAACATTGCATAATTCATAGCTTAAAATCCTTAGATTTTGATTCTACTCACATTCTTTGGGCTAGTTTGACCTAAGGAATGTACATTAGTATGATCGATTTTTTGTAACTTTTTTTTTTTTCGGTAACTTTTATTCCGGGGTCTCAGATCACTGAAAAGAGTGTCTAATACATTACAATAATACATTACAATTTCAGCATACTTGATTGAAATTCTCTGACACAATATAAAATGAAGAATATAACTGATTTCGACATGTTTCAAAACATAATTTTATACCTTTTAAAAGTGTCAATTGAACTCCAAATGAGTCTCACATTTCACTGGGGCATTGTACTTGGTATGGACATTGTTCAGCGTGAATACTGTCTCATTTTATTCCGGGTCTAAAAATGGTGAAAAAACGTGGATAATAACCTTCAAAATCGATTGTTTTTGGCTAATTTTCAGAAGCGGTGAAAGTTGGAAAAAAGCGCGAATGTTTTTTGACGAAAACTTTTCGATAGAAATAGAATGACTAATAATGATTATTAAAACTCTCTAACGCGATATAAAATGTAGTTTTGAACTTGTTTCGACTGATTCCGACACGTTTCAAAACGCAATCATATGACTTTTAAAAGTGTCCATTGAACTACGAATGAGTCTCATATTTCACTGGAGCATTGTACTTGGTATGGACATTGTTCAGCGCGAATACGAACTCATTTTATTACGGGACAAAAAATGGCGAAAAAACGTGGATAATAACCTTCAAAATCGATCGTTTTTGGCTATTTTTCGGAAGCGGTGAAAGTTGTTCGAAAGCGCAATGTTTTTTGACGAAAACTTGTCGACAGAAATAGAATGACTAATAATGATTATTAAAATCCTCTGACGCGATATAAAATGTAGTTTTGAACTTGTTTCAATTGATTCCGACACGTTTCAAAACGCAATCATAAGCCTTTTAAAAGTGTTTTATTGAACTCCAAATGAGTCTCATATTTCACTGGGAAATTGTACTTGGTATGAACATTGTTCAGTGCAAATACAGAATCATCTTATTCCGGGACCAAAAATGGCAAAAAAAACGTGGATAATAACCTTCAAAATCGATCATTTTTTGCTATTTTTCGGAAGCGGTGAAACTTGTTCGAAAGCGCGAATATTTTTTGACAAAAACTTGTACGTAGAAATAGAATGACTATTAATGATTATTAGAACTCTCTGATACAATATAAAATGTACTCCGTACTATTGAACATATTTCGACTGATTCCGACACGTTTCAAAACGCAACCTACGCCTTTTGAAAGTGTCCATTGAACTCACAATGAGTCTCATATTTCACTGGGGCATTGTAATTGGTATGGACATTGTTCAGCGCGAATACAGACTCATTTTATTCCGGGACCAAAAATGGCGAAATATCGTTGATAATAATCCACGTTTTTTGATCCGATTAGGTCCCGAAATTAAATGTCTTGAAATCGCACCATAATTACTCCATAATATATACATCATTCCCGTGTTAATAAAATGGGAAAATAGTTTAATATAATGACATTTAGAGGCATTATAAGTCCTTTTCGAGTTGTATAGAAATTTGACGAAACAAGCTATATACTCGATTTTAAGTCGTCTTCGATCATTTGCTAACTGTTAATAGTCATTTCAACGCATATCAGTTGTTTCGAAATGGTTAAAACAACCAGGATATAAAACTCATAAAAATCATCGGAAATTGTCGATTTTGAAGGTTATTATCCACGTTTCTTGGTCCGATTAGGTCCCGTAATTGAATGTCTTCAAATTCGCACCATAATAACTCGAAATTGGTTTAAAATAATGACATTTAGAGGCCTTATAAGTCCTTTTCAAGTCATGCAAAAATTTGAGGAAACAAGCTATGTACTCGATTTTAAGTCGTCTTCGATCATTTGCTAACTGTTAATAGTCATTTCAACGGATATCGGTTGTTTAGAAATGGTTAAAACAAGCAGGATATAAAACTCATAAAAATCGTCAAAAATTGTCAATTTTGAAAGTTATTATCCACGTTTTTTTGGCCGATTAGGTCCCGAAATTTAATGTCTTGAAATTCGCACCATAATTATTCCATAATATATACATCGGTCCCGTGTTAATAAAATGGGAAAATGGTTTAATATAATGACATTAAGAGGCCTTAAAAGTCCTCTTTGAGTCGTATAGAAATTTGACGAAACAAGCTATATACTCGATTTTAAGTTGCTTTCGAATCATTTGCTATCTGTTAATAGTCATTTCAATGCATATCGGTTGTTTCGAAATGGTTAAAACAAGCAATATAAAACTCATAAAAAGTGTCGATTTTGAAGGTTACGATCCACTTTTTTGGTCCGATTAGGTCCCGAAATTAAATGTCTTGAAATTCGCATCATAATTACTCCATAATATATACATTTTTCCCGTGTTAATAAAATGGGAAAATGGTCTAATATAATGACATTTAGAGGCCTTAAAATTCCTTTTCGAGTCGTGCAAAAATTTGACGAAACAAGCTATATACTCCATTTTAAGTCGTCTTCGATCATTTGATAACTGTTAATAGTCATTTCAACGCATATTGGTTGTTTTGAAATGGTTAAAATAAGCAGGATATAAAACTCATAAAAATCGTCGAAAATTGTCGATTTTGAAGATTATTATCCACGTTTTTTTGGTCCGATTAGGACCCGAAATTAAATGTCTTGAAATTTACACCATAATTATTTCATAATATATACATCATTCGCGTGTTAATAAAATTGGAAAATGATTTAAAATAATGATTTAGAGGCCTTATAAGTCTTTTTCGAGTCGTGCAGAAATTTGACAAAACAAGCTAAATACTCGATTTTAAGTCGTCTTCGATCATTTGCTAATGGTTAATTGTCATTTCAACGCATATCGGTTGTTTCGAAATGCTTAAAACAAGCAGGATATAAAACTCATAAAAATCATCGAAAATTGTCAATATTGAAGTTTATTATCCACGTTTTTTTGGTCCGATTAGGTTCCGAAATTAAATGTCTTTAAATTTGCACCATAATTACTCCTTAATATATACATCATTCACGTGTTAATAAAATGAGAAAATATTTTAATATAATGACATTTTTACGAAACAAGCCATATACTGTTTTTAAGTCGTCTTCGATCATTTGCTAACTGTCATTAGTCATTTCAACGCATATCGGTTGTTTCTAAATGGTTAATACAAACATTATATAAAACTCATAAAAATCGTCGAAAATTGTCGATTTTGAAGATTATTATCCACATTTTTTGGCCAATTAGGTCACAAAATTGAATGTCTTGAAATTCGCACCATAATAACTCCATAATATATACATCATTCCCGTGTTAATAAAACGGGAAATTGGTTTAAAATAATTACATTTAGAGGCCTTATAAGTCCTTTTCGAGTCGTGCAGAAATTTGACGAAACATGCTATATACTCGATTTTAAGTCATCTTCGATCATTTGCTAACTGTTAATACTCATTTCAACGCATATCAGTTGTTTCGAAATGGTTAAAACAAGCAGGATATAAAATTCATAAAAATCGTCGAAAATTGTCGATTTTGAAGGTTATCCACGTTTTTCGGTCCGATTAGGACCCGAAATTAAATGTCTTGAAATTTACACCATAATTATTTCATAATATATACATCATTTGCGTGTTAATAAAATTGGAAAATGATTTAAAATAATGATATTTGGAGGCCTTATAAATCTTTTTCGAGTCGTGCAGAAATTTGACAAAACAAGCTATATACTCGATTTTAAGTCGTCTTCTATCATTTGCTAATTGTTAATTGTCATTTTAACGCATATCGGTTGTTTCGAAACGCTTAAAACAAGCAGGATATAAAACTCATAAAAATCATCAAAAATTGTCGATTTTGAAGGTTATTATCCACGTTTTTTGGCCCGATTAGGTCCCGAAATTAAATGTCTTTAACTTTGCACCGTAATAACTCCATAATATATACATAATTCGCGTGTTAATAAAATTGGAAAATGATTTAAAATAATGATATTTAGAGGCCTGATAAGTCTTTTTCAAGTCGCGCAAAAATTTGACGAAACAAGCTACATACTCGATTTTAAGTCCTCTTCGATCATTTGCTAATTGTTAATAGTCATTTCAACGCATATCAGTTGTTTCGAAATGGTTAAAACAAGCAGGATATAAAACTCATAAAAATCGTCGAAAATTGTCGATTTTGAAGGTTATTATTCACATTTTTTGGCCAATTAGGTCCCGAAATTAAATGTCTTGAAATCCGCACCATAATTATTCCATAATATATACATCGTTCCCGTGTTAATAAAATGGGAAAATGGTTTAATATAATGACATTAAGAGGCCTTAAAAGTCCTCTTCGAGTCGTATAGAAATTTGACGAAACAAGCTATATACTCGATTTTAAGTCGTTTTCGAATCATTTGCTAACTGTTAATAGTCATTTCAATTCATATCGGTTGTTTCGAAATGGTTAAAACAAGCAGGATATAAAACTCATAAAAATTGTCGATTTTGAAGGTTACTATCCATTTTTTTGGTCCGATTAGGTCCCGAAATTAAATGTCTTGAAATTCGCACCATAATTACTCCATAATATATACATCATTCCCGTGTTAATAAAACGGGAAATTGGTTTAAAATAATCACATTTAGAGGCCTTATAAGTCCTTTTCGAGTCGTGCAGAAATTTGACGAAACAAGCTATATACTTGATTTTAAGTCGTCTTCGATCATTTGCTAACTGTTAATAGTCATTTCAACGCATATCGGTTGTTTCGAAATGGTTAAAACAAGCGGGATATAAAACTCATAAAAATCGTCGAAAATTGTTGATTTTGAAGGTTATTATCCACGTTTTTTGGGCAATTAGGTCACGAAATTGAATGTCTTGAAATTCGCACCATAATAACTTCATAATATATACATCATTCCCGTGTTAATAAAACGGGAAATTGGTTTAAAATAATTACATTTAGAGGCCTTATAAGTCCTTTTCGAGTCGTGCAGAAATTTGACAAAACAAGCTATATACTTGATTTTATGTCGTTTTCGATCATTTACTAATCGTTATCAGTCATTTCAACGCATATCGGAAGCAGTGCTGAGACCTTTATGTTTTCCAACATTTCAGAGAAAACCCAACAATTGATCGGCCTAAATTCTCATACCCACTTTGCAATTATATCTTCATCTGATCAGGTTAGAACTTTTATCATGATAACTTTGATTAAAAAATTATACAGTTCATTGAATTAGGACTTTTTAATGTTGTTTAATTGTTTATTTTATTGGGTTTTCAGTATTTTTCTTTTTCTTACACTAGCAATCAATACTCACAAAATTCATATGAATTAGGGCATTTTAATTTTGTTTAATTATATTTATTTTATTGGGTTTTCATTAGTTTCTTTGATCAAGTTCTTTTTTCTTGTAAATTTATTGTGCAAATTTGCAATTTTTTCATCAGTAATTAGCTGAGAAATAGTGGAATCAATTGAAATAGTGGAATAAATTGAAATATTGAATGATGGAAATGGTGGGCAAATCCAAAATCTGTATTACCTGACAAAAGTTTTGATCTTGAAGAAAATCCCCTTTTGCTCAAAAGGGTTTAGCATAAACTCCTTTCGTGTGTCGAAAACCAAAGAAATCGAGCTCTAAGCCAATGTCATGACCCCATGAGTGAGTTAAAATCGAGCTCGGGAATATTTGTATATGTTGAATCATCAATCAATGTTGGATGAAGTACAATTTTACAGAAGATTGGAAAATTTGATTGGAAACTCGTTCATCAAAAGTCGTAGTTAGAATGAATTAGGCATCCTTCAATCAGACCGTACGACTTTTTGAGATGCTGAAACTGGTATAAAGATGAACATAATAATATGAACTTCTCTGATGACGAAGTTATGTTGATGTAGTGTCTTATGTTGGTTGATTTGTAGCAGTAGATGCTGATTCGACATGGAATGAGCACCTGGTTCACACGTCTGGATATAGCAAACAATCGTGTGTCGACATTGTCAGCTGTTTTGAGAAGGCAACAGTTCCTTGTAAGGTCTTTGGGCGGTAACCCTATTCAAAATTGTCGAGCGAGAATGAATGCTGCAGAGGCTGACTCACTGAGCATAATCAGGAAGATTACTCCTAAACTTGATTTATCAAGACATAAGGGACAAGCCGGTGAGTCATCAGCTCGTTTGATCAACACATATGTCTGTTTTCAGTGTTTTTATGCAATTGAATTTAGCATCAATTATTTCTTACAGGGAAAATTGCGGTTATTGGGGGTTGTCGGGAGTACACGGGTGCTCCTTATTTTGCAGCAATTTCAGCTTTGAAAATTGTCAGTCTCTTGATACTTTTGTACCCTGCGACTCTGCGAGTGTAGTTCGACATCTTTTACCATTGATAATGTTGTTTTCATGCTCAGGGGGCAGATTTATCGCATGTTTTTTGCACAAAGGATGCTGCTCCAATTATTAAAAGTTACAGTCCGGAGTTGATTGTGCACCCGATCTTAGAAGAGTCGTATAGTGTGAGGTTACAAATCTTCAAACCTAAAACAGCCAGCGAAAAGAACGAGATTCTTTTTCCATACTTTGGTATTAGGAGATGAAACTAATGACTGGAATGTCAACACCAGGGACGAGGACAAATCTACGGCTGACAAGATCCTTGCTGAAGTTAATAGGTGGATGGAAAGATTCGACTGTCTTGTCATCGGCCCTGGCCTTGGGAGGGATCCGTTTCTTCTGGTGTGTTCTTATTCCTTTCGCGTCGATAATCTATGATGTTATGAGCTTATGAGTGCTTCAAAATGTGTAAATGTGGAACTTTTTCAGCTGGGATATCCTCAATTCAAGCTTACATCTTCATTATATAATACCGGGCAGTATTTTTGCCGACTTGTTCCAAATTTTCGCCTGAAAATACTGTTTTGTTTGGCCGTGCAGGGTTGTGTTAGCGAAATAATCAGAAGCGCACGCAGTTTGAAGATCCCACTTGTTATTGACGGGGTATGTTTTCCACGTGGAACTCTGTTCGTTACAGTTAATTCATTGCCAGGAACTTAATCGGTGCAACAATTCGATCATTTTTAACAGGATGGATTGTTTCTGGTTACCAACAGTCTCGAACTGGTTAGTGGGTATCCGTTGGCCGTGCTTACACCTAATGTCAACGAATACAAACGTCTTGTTCAGAGAGTTTTGAATTGTGAAGTAAATAACCAAGAACCTTCAGCAGAGCTACTATCTCTTGTCAAAGGGTTAGTTAAGCCGCTCTTCTTCTTCTTCTTCTTCTTAGGATGTTTGATGAAGGTTTAGGATGTTGATTGATTACCCGTGTTCTTTAGGATCGGAGGTATAACAGTGCTGAGGAAGGGAGAATCTGATCTCATTTCTGACGGCACTGAAGGTACTGAATTCCCTATTGTCATAGTAACTTGGTTTTCGTTTAATCTGAACTGCTCCAATCTGTTTTTCATTGATGGATTCTGCAATGAGCTGCAGTCTGTTCAGTGGGCATCTTCGGTTCACCAAGGCGCTGTGGTGGGCAGGGTGATATACTTTCTGGCAGGCAAGTTATAAATATTGAATCTTTGGCTATTCAATAAAGTGGAAAGTATCGGCTGATGCTATTTAACGGTCTTTGATTTCAGTGTTGCTGTATTCATAACATGGGCTCGCCAATGCATAACCCATGGCGAAGATATGGGCACAAGGTCTGTCATTGTCTTGTGATTTTTACAGTTACATTATATTTAGACATTTAGTCAGTCTGACCATCTTTCCTGGACAGTCCGATGAACCCTACTGTGTTAGGATGTGTAGCCGGGTCAACTTTACTGAGGAAAGCCGCGTCAGCTGCTTTTGAGAGCAGAAAAAGGTCGACTCTCACAACTGATATTATCGAGTATTTGGGGAACAGGTAAACTCTGAAAGAAGTCAAGTTTTTCACCTTCTTGAATGAATGCTTAAGCTGAAAACGCTTCTTTGTTACCGCAGTTTGGAAGAGATTTCTCCTTCAGTATGATTTAGCAAGAGATTCGTAAACCAAATGTGTTCAAACTGAGATAGAAATCAAATGTGTCATCTTGCCGACTCCATCAACCGGATATTTGCTGCCTGCTTGCATCAGGACATCAGGTCTGTCAAGAGACGATCAGACGATGAGTGTATTGGTCGATGATGTAGTTTATGTAGTTTATGTTATGATGCTTTTAAATATTCCGCTTTGTTGAAGAATGTAAGACCTAAAATTAGAGGTAATGTACCTGAGATTATAAGGCAATGGCTTGTGGATAACATTCAGCAACCTCCATCTGCAAGGACCGCCACACTTGTTTGCATCGTTCCTGTTTTGCTTGCACCTGACACCAGAAAGTTTCTGCCCATGCCTCGTTTCGACCATTCATGCTCAAATCATAAGGCACCGAAAAGCTGTAAACTTGTTTGTATTAGCTATCGAAATCCCAACAGTAACAACATTACTATACAGGATCAGACCTGTCACGTGTCAATACAGCGATAAAGCGCAACAGTTAGGTCCGCCTGCTCGATACACATACAACTGCTGGTTTCATGTAAGATTTTAAGGGCAGTTGTAAACGAACGACAGACAGACAGACAGATATGTTCTATGTAGGCAGTAGGCTTACCTCATTAGCTCCTCCAGCGGCGATGGATTGGTATGTGAGGAATGTCTGCAAAAAAAAAATGCAGGATATGAACCTTCGTCATTACTCATTACGCAGCAAATCCAATATACACACAAAAAAAGTTAGGCCATCAAACCATCTAATGCAGTCTGTCGAGAGTCACGACCTAATCATCCAACCATTTCACAGTCGAATTGCATCAACTTTTCACTCATATTAATGTGCATCAGGCAGCAGGGTGAACCGTGAACGGTCTCACCATTGCAGGAAAAAAAGAAGAACATCGCAACATCATGTAGATCAAATAAGACTGTCAACAGCAATGTACAAAGGCAAGAAAAAGACCTGCAAAACAGAACTCTGAAAAGATGAAGAGGCTTGGTTGACAAATTGTAGATAGCATCTGATATATGGTCTTTACCAAACAAGTATATCACCGGATATCCAAGAAGCCATCTGAAACCAAGCAAGAAAACGACCCATATTTGTAAATGATCAGAAAATGCTCAGAAGTCAGAACTAATTTGAGGTTGGGAACACAGACTCGTAATTTTTACTTGTCGTATTATGAGACTGAAGATCAGTTACCCGTTTAAGGTTGGAATCGTGATGGGATAATCTTGGAGACAGCTGCTGAGATCAAGAGCCTCAGAGAATTCAGAAATTTTGTCATGTGAAGAAGACTCGGCGTATTCTAGATGGTCTTCACTCTGTCCTTGGAGAGCATTATTGTTCACTCCATCTGGAGTAAATACTGAAGAAAACAAATGACAAACGGAGACCAACCCTTTAACTGCCGAGGTTTGATCATCTGTCTGTATCATCTGAAATAGGAACGGTAGCATTAAATCAGAACAAACGACAACAGAAAATCAAGCTGATTTTCTTTTTGCAGCGTTAAATGTATGTACCTTTGGAGGATCATGTTCGAGATCCACAAAGAACTGTTTAGTATCCGAGCTTAAACTCCATGCAACATATTCAGCAAATTCTTGGATATTCACTACATATATCATATCGTCAATAACCATCACTCTCAACTGCTTAAAAATTGTAGATTCCTGCAAAAGTACATTCAAAGAATCAACTCGGGGTTCATGTCCTGAATATAATTTGAAAGCAAATGGAGCAAGAACCTTGTGTAGAAGCTGAATAAGGGAACACAAACGATCTTGCAATTCCGGCATCTTGCCACCATAGTCTACCATCACAACAGGCCTCATCCTCGAGCATAATGCCAAAATATCTGAAAGAACAATCAGAATTCATCAAACTCAATAACATTCTTCATCGACAATTATTTCCCTTATGTTTCTCTATGCTTACCACGAACTGTTCGACATTCACCAAAGGATGATAAAAGAGAAGTAAAAGAAACCATAGAAGTACAATGATATACAGAAGATAAACATGAGCTCCGATACCATGTGAAATTGGGTCAACGATCAAAATAAGCTTCGCCTCAAAACCAATTGATAATGGCCAAAAGTGATCAACTTTTACATATTTTATCAGCATGGGACACACAATGTGACTCCTAATTCATCACTAGCAGATGAAAAGAGCTCTGATACCATGTGAAATCGGGTCAACGATCAAAATAATTTCGCCTCAAAACTAATTGACAATGGCCAAAGTTATCAACTTTCATATCTTTTATCAACTTGACACACTCAAATACTCAATGTGAAACTTCATTCATCAGTAACACAAACATGAGCTCCGATACCATGTGAAATAAGTCAGGTCATCGATCAAAATAAGCTTCACCTCAAAACCAATGGACAATGACCAAAGTTATCAACTTTCAAATTTTTATCAACTACGACACACAATGTGACATCCGGGCTCTAATACCATGTGAAATATCGGGTTAACGGTTAAAATAAATTTCACCTCGAAATCAATTGACAATGGCCAAAGTTATCAACTTCCAAATTTTTATCAACTTGGGACACACAATGTGACATCCGGGCTCTAATACCATGTGAAATATAGGGTTATCGGTTAAAATAAATTTCACCTCGAAATCAATTGACAATGGCCAAAGTTATCAACTTCCAAATTTTTATCAACTTGGGACACACAATGTGACACCTAATTTATACAGTAACTCAAAAGTAAAACCCGAGAACCAAAGTTCTGATACCATGTGAAATATCGGGTTAACGGTCAAAATAAATTTCATCTCGAAATCAATTGACTATGGCCAAAGTTATCAGCTTTCACATTTTTACCAACTTGGGACACACAATGTGACCATCCGGGCTCTAATACAATGTGAAATATCGGGTCAACGGTAAAAATAAATTTCACCTCGAAATCAATTGACAATGGCCAAAGTTACCAACTTTCACATTTTTACCAACTTGGGACACAAAATGTGACACCTAATTTAAAGTAATTCACAAGTAAAACCCAAGAACCGAAGCTCTGATACCATGGTAAAATATTGTGTCTAACGGTCAAAATAAATTTCACCTCGAAATCAATTGATAATGGCGAAGTTATCAGCTTTCACATCGATTATTAATTAGTGAACAATTACCCAGAAAAAAAAAACCTAAAAAAAGGGGAAATCGAAATTTGAAAGGAACCCAGATGAATAAACGATGGAATTGAAGCATAATCGTGGAATTAGGTAATACCCAATTGGGGAAAAACACGAACCTATTTCAAGGCGACGCTTTGATGAGTGTTTAAGACGCCATTTGATTTGAGAAATTGCGGAATTTAACGAAATTAAAACTTGTTCTGCCTCAGTGTTCTCCATATGATCTTGCCGATTCAATTATCTTTCGGCTTAAACCCAATTTAATTGATCCCATAACGGTTTTTTTTTTTCGTGGGTCGCGGATAAGAATCGAATTCCCAAATTCATTGTCGGTGTAAGAGAGCTTTACTCTTTAGCAAAGTCGAGTGAGTTTCTTTAAAGTCGATTATGGACTTAGACCTGGCCAACGGGTCAACCGGGTGGATTTGGTCGAGTCAGCTTCGGTCAAGTCAGCTTCGGTCGAGTCACTTTTGTGTCAAAAAAACCGGCTGACTTCAGGACTCAAGTAAGAATCGAATCCCCAAACTCACGGTCAGTGTAAGAAAGCTTTACTCTTTAGCAAAGTCGAGTCTAGTTGTTAAAACACGGTTGGAGACCTTGTTTTTTCGGACCGAGTTTCTTTAAAGTCAATTACGGACTTAGACCTGGCCAACGGGTCAACCGGGTGGATAAGGTCAGGTTAGCTTCGGTCGAGTCACTTTAGGGTCAGACTGGGTCATTTTCGGTTTTTTTTTTGCTGTTTTCAACCTTTTTTTAGGGATATGAACTCGTTTGTTATTATAACATTCGGTTTAGTCACTCAGATCTTCAATTGGGTGTCGAGTGTCATTATAGTTGATCAGTTTAGGTTGAGAGTTGGTTCATCTAGTATCAGAACCAGAATTCACGAGTTCGAACCCTGACAGCTCCCAATATCTGGTAACAGGAGGATCGAGTGGATAGACAACTAACTCAATAATGATTAAATTCCACAAAATCTAGTGATTAGGGCTCAAAAATCTTGGTTGTTGAATGGAAACATGCCAAGGGGAATAGACTTACTCCATATATTTGTATGAATCAAAAGTTGATGCTTTTACCTCCAACTCCTCCAACTAAGAGAAGACTCATAAGTCATAATCCTTTTGTGGGTCACATAAATAACACTAGTTGATAAAATTGGCAATGTAATCATGATGTAGGGCAATAATTTGCGATGAGTAGATATATTTGTCATAAACTTATAACGGGCCAAGTATCAGTTACATGGCTAGACAAGACAAAAGCCGAATGCATCGAAAATAGCAAATGTTTTGTCTTTATCTATTCATGTGGATGTCATACCGTTATAATGGGTCAACCCCACTTACATGCCTAGATAAGACAAAAACAGAACGTATAGGAATTCTTGAAATTCTTAACAAGTTTACGATGGATATGCTCGTCACAGAATTTGTCTCCAGAAGAAAAGGCTTGGGACTTAGGGAGTTTACTTCCTTTGGAAGAAGACAAACAAAGCACAAAGCTTGATGCTTTATTATTGCAATTCACCAACCAAAAGAAAAAAAATACCCATTATTTTTGCCACCTCCTCACATTGCATTTCCATTACCATAAGTTACCGACCTAACCCCTTCGGCGGTTCGTCTTGCTTGCAACAAAATATCCATCATAATGTTAAAACGAGTCAAATATACCTAATTAAAAAAAAAAGTGTCAAAAATCTTCTGCTACAATCTAGATAGTTGGATTTGTCTATATATACTCGTCTCAAACAAGATTCTGCCGTGACCTAAATGGACCGTTAGTCTTTTTTGTAACGGATTAAGGGATGTGGCCTAAAATGTAGGATAAATCACCACTAAGTAAGTACAATTACTTAAATCACCCTTTAAAGTTAAACTAACCCATGATTAGTGGCAATGTTAAGAGTATAAACTTTTGACTGATTTGTCCTAGCCAAACATGCACCACCATTTTCAACTTATAACTTTGATGATACGACGAGACGACTTTGACCCGTGAAGTCTACCTTATGATAGATATATCTGTTTAAATTAGTGACAGATCAGATAATAATAATAATAATACCACTTGGCTGGAAAAAGTAAACCTAGAAAGTAGCATATGGATTGAGTAAACTGGGTTGTCTTTATCTACTCAATTGAATAAACTTGTTTCGACATATTGCAATTTATACCTTTTAAAAGACTCCATTGAGATCTAAATGAACCTCATATTACACCTGGACATTGTATTTGGTGCGAAGTTTGTTTAACGCGATTATGAAACAATTTTCTTCCGGGACCCAAAAGGCTGAAAAAACGTGGATAATAACCTTCAGAATCGGTCATTTTTCGCTATTTTTGATAGCAGTAAAAGTTGTTCTAAAACGCAAATATTTTTTGACGAAAACTTGTCGATAAGCATAAGAATGCCAATTAACGATTGTTAGAACCCTCAGACACGATATAAAACGAAATATAAAAACTTTTCAACATATTTCAACACGTCTCAGAAGACAATTTGATCTGTTGTCAGAAGTTTGTGACGGATATTCTCGTCACAAACTGGAATTCAACCCATTGATGAAGGTATGACGATTGCCTTACATACAATCATAGTCATCATGAATTAACCACTATAAAACCCATGTACACTCCACTCAAAATTTTCATCACTTCAAAACCCAAACAAACAAACAAACAAACAAACAAACAAACGAGACAGACAGACGATGTCTTCTTCGAGCAATGCTCTCTTTGCATTGCTAATAATAGTAACCTTGTCATCCATTTCCTCTGCGTTCGCAAACCCGAACCCAAACCAAGTAAACTTCTTCCTACAATGTCTATCATCAAAAACCGTAGTCACCCCTCTAAACCCACTTCCAGCATCATCGTCGTGTTACTCTCCTAGCAACATTTCATTCGAAACAATCCTGAACTCGACTGCAAACAACCTACGGTACACGCTCCCCACAGTCGAAAAGCCACAGTTAATCTACATGCCCTTGGGCGAATCCGACGTGCAGGCAGCAGTGGTCTGTGCCAAAACACTTGGGATTCAACTCAGGGTTAGGAGTGGTGGACACGACTATGAAGGGGTCTCCTATGCTTCTGCTGCACAGACAGCAGCAGGAGGATCAGCAGGAGACCCCTTCATAGTCCTCGACCTGGGGAAACTGCGCACTGTTATGGTGACTATTGACGATAACAGTGCGTGGGTCGATGCTGGTGCCACCATCGGTGAACTATACTACAGAATCTCGCAACTAAGTAGGACCCACGGGTTCCCTGCAGGGTTGTGTAATAGTATAGGCATCGGCGGGCATATAACTGGGGGTGCGTACGGGTCTATGATGAGAAAATACGGTCTAGGGGCCGATAATGTGGTTGATGTACGTGTCGTTGATGCGAATGGTAAGATTCTCAATAGGGAAGCCATGGGAGAGGACTTGTTTTGGGCACTTAGAGGTGGTGGGGGTGGTAGTTTCGGGGTAATTCTGTCATGGAAGGTGAAACTAGTCCCTGTGCCTCAGACTGTCACGACATTTACCGCGGTAAAAACAAAGGAACAAGGGTTAACTAACTTAATCTATAAATGGCAACAAATTGCTGATAAACTAGACGATAATCTCTTCATTAGAGTCGAGTTTATGCCAGGAACGATCCCTAACACGACCCAAACGACAGTCCAAGCATTGTTCAACGCGCTGTACTTAGGTACCGCGACAGAGTTGATGCAAGTGATGAAAAACAGTTTTCCTGAACTAGGATTGCAGCAAACAGACTGCAACGAAATGAGTTGGATCGACTCTGTCCTCTACATTGCAGGCTATCCAACAGGAACTGACCCGAGAGTCCTACTCCAAGGGAAACCAACATTCCGGAACTACTTCAAGGCGAAGTCAGACTTCGTGAGGGAACCCATCGACCACACCGGGTTAGAGGGTTTGTGGGCCAAGCTGTTAGCGGCCGAAAGCTACATAATGATATGGAACCCGTATGGTGGGATGATGAGTAGAATACCCGAGTCTGCAACCCCGTTCCCACATCGACAAGGGGTGATCTATAAGATACAGTATGTGGCCTCGTGGCAAGACGGTCAGGCCGGTGTGTGTAAGAACATGGCTTGGATTCGGGACTTGTATGCCTACATGGAGCCTTATGTGTCGAAGAACCCGAGGGAGGCTTATGTTAACTATAGGGATCTTGATTTGGGCATCAACAACAACAACAACAACAATGCTACTTTTGGTAGAAACTACTTTAAGGGTAACTACGAGAGGTTGGTCGAAATTAAAACCAAAGTCGATCCTGAGAACTTTTTCAGGCACGAACAAAGTATCCCGCCTCTCGTTTCATCAGTCAAGAAGACGGCGAAGTTTCACTACCATAAGTCCGGTGGAAAACCGCACCATAAGAAGAAACACGGGCATTAATCTACTACTACTCATACTACATATAATACGTAACTATACATGGTTTTTCTAAGTAGAGGTGATCACGGGCGAGAGGGAGAGACCCACCCACCCGGGTTTGTCGGGTTTTGATGCCGAAATTAGTACTATAATGTTTTTTTTTTTTTTCGAAAAGTGTGATATGTACCGATAATAAGGATAAAACAGATGATTTGATGTTTAATTTCGAGTTAGGCTAGTGCCTAGTACGTGTGTTTTTCTCCCGCAAATTTTGGTGTAATATGTAATGTGTTTACCTAATTAATGAAGGCAGTTAATTATGTGTCTTGTCTTGTGACTCTTGTCTGATCTCTATTATTGCAAATTCAGATCACCTACCCAAGAAAAAAAGGGCCATTGTCCCTTGCAACGAAGGTATCGTCACTTTATTATAATGAGTCAAATACTAGTCATTTGTATAAAAAAGATAGCCAATTATTTTTGTAATATCTTATATTTTTCTATGCAGACGGATCGTACCTGTATCTGACCACTTATAAACAAGAATTTTGGAAAAAAAAATTGTTAACTTGTCACATTCCATTTCCATAGGAAGGCCAACACTTTATTTAATATGTTTAGGGTAAATTGTTTTTTTTTTACTATATTAGGTACTCTAGTAATTTGTTTTTTTAACTATGTAGGTAGTACTTTGCTATTTGGGCTATAAGAAATTATTATTTACGAGTATTACATAACGTTACTCCCTCTGTCTCGTTCATTTGTTTGTCTTTGATTAAAATATTCCTCACAATGAATATAAAAGGCAAACAAATGAACGGAACAGAGAGAGTAAAACACAAAAGGTGAAGTTGGGAAGTAGGACGGGGAGTACTATAGAAGTGTCCTTTGACGATCTTGTGACTTGCGATTTTACAGCATGAAATGATTTCGGAACAAGTATTATATGCATTCCGGTGATTCTTCAAAGGTAATCAACCTCAACCTGAATGAACTTGGAGGATAGAAATCACAAATTCTTGTTTGCGACGGGCATATCCGTCATTTTAAAGTGACGGGTCAAATAATGTTCATTTAGAAGGAAGAAGACAAAAGTAAAGCACATGGGTGGTACCCATGCTTTGTCCTTATTTGTCTAAACGGTCATTATTTGACCCGTTATACCAATGTGACGGATAGTTCCGTCACAAGCAAGACTTACTAGATAGAAATACACATGTTCATGTATCCTTTGTACCGATTCCCACAAAATGAAAACGAATAAGCAACATAATACGAGTATCATTTTTCCACCAAAGACGGTGCATATTCTCCGTGGTCTTCATATGTGATATGACACCTTAAAATCCGTCATATCAGGTACGAGGTGAACATAGAATGGCTACTCCCTCCGTTCCAATGAATTGTTTGTCTTTAGTTTTGGCACCAAGGTTAAGGGCTCCAATGAGAAAGTGACACGTGGAGCAAAACTCATGAGAAGGGTCAAATTACCTATAAAAAAAACATTCCTAAAATAGAAAGGCAAACCATTCATTGAGACGCCCCAATATGGAATAGGCAAACCATTCATTGGAACGGAGGGAGTATATCATATCATGAAAATAACCGAATCATACTGAATATTACTTCCTCGATTTCACCAAGACCGAGTTCTACAGTTACTAAATTGGTAAGGGCGCCAACTTTTACATATCATGGAGGACGAGCGAGCTATACCTAGTGGGGGTGGGGGGTGTCAAAACAAACCCGGGGCTAAGAACAGGGACCGTAAAATTTCCCAAAATAGTTAGCCTGGAGGACATAACCTAGGTCAGCTGCCAACCCATTCATTCATTCTACCCTAAAACCGAGGGGCATATTACGAGCAACAAGTCAGTCATTATGTACACAGCAGAAAATTAGGAGAACAAATTGATTTAGATTGGGGTTTTGGTGAAAAAGAACCTAGAGCACGCGGAGTTGAGCTAGAAACGCAGCACAAAGCTCAAGAAACAGCATTTGAGGTCCCTGAACCCATTGTAGATCGAGTAGATATTTCTCTTCACGGGTCTTGTACAACTGTTAAGGCAAGGCAGATGCGTAACGCGTTAATTAATTATTTTGCTTATTCACTCACTCGATTAAGTAGACCGGGCAAAACTGACCCGGCCCAAATAACCTAACCCGAATCCGGCCCGGCACCCGAACTGAAGACCTGAATTTGACCCGTACCCCGAATTGACCCGTTTAACCCAAAACTGACCCGAACATTATTATAGAAAACGAGTCGATATCCCTAAAAAAAGTTGAAAATAGCAAACCCGAAGTTGACCCGACCCGAACCCGACCCATCGACCCGTTTTGCCAGGTCTATGACGATAAGCAGGTAGGTTAGAATCGATTTATTATGATATACGGAGTATAAAGAATTAACAAAGGATTGTGAACAAACCTGGATCTCAAATTTTACGTGGGGTGACCTAAACACTCCATTTTTTTCGTGTATGCTTGATTCATCGGGAAAATAATGATCGTTATTGGCCATCCCTTCATGTTGCCCAAGAGTACCAGGAATCCATCGGCACTTCATATTATAATGTCCAATCTTTTTCCAGCAGACGTTCAACTCTTGCAGTGCTTTCAAAACTTCAGTCATTATCTCACGAGGATGGGCTCGCGACTGTAGACAGATAAAAAAAAGAGAGAGAATATCTTCAGCATAAACGGTTGAAACACGCATGAGTCACAGCAGGTATTCATAAACTTGTCGGGGATCAAAACTCCGATCTATAAACTCGAGGAGTGAGTAGTTAAAGCCAATTAACAATCAAAACAACAAAGACTATGCCAGGTTAAGGGGAAGTATGACTAAAACCTGTAGTCCAAGGGTCCATTTTCTCTCAATAGGTAACTCCTGGCGAACGCCAATTCCTTGATAATCAGCATGTCCCAGGTAGCGGTTACCAGATGCCGGAGAAAGAATATCATTTGAATGCATATGGTTATTATCCTTCAAAAAAATAAAAGACATGCAAAAACAATATCAGATGTTGAATCACTCGTTCGCTAAAGATTCAATGCATGAAATTTTCATGGTCTATCAATCACGTGAACACAAGCCGCAATGTGTCCGCCAATAGACAGACATGCAACCCTAACCATCTAGAAGTGAGTGACCAAGATACTAAATTTAAAAGGAGTGCTGAATAAAAATCATGCACCGTTAATTCTTGGAACTCAGCTCCAAGATAGCCAGCTGAGGCTCGAAAACGGTTGTCAAAGAGCAAATAGTACGCAACAGTTCCCTGTAATAAAGTAAAGTGGTAAACTTAGATAACAATACCTGGTTATGCATAAATATAATACCCAAAAAGTTACGACATTAATAACCTCATTCTGGATTCGGTTGTGAAGAGATTCAATCAACTCATTCCTATCAAATCCCATCCTAACAACCTCTAGCAGTATATCTTCATCAATCTGCAAGCAAACGTAGAGGTCATATTAAAGCACAACAATGCAATTAATTCAAAGACGAGATTCAGCATGTTATTAATTCGCTTGCTAAATATAAAACAAACCTACCTTCTTCGCTTGTTGCATAGTATCTGGTGGAGGCACAGCTAAATAACGCGGTAGATGTGCTTGGAACCAAGAGTGCTGGCGAATCATTGGGATTGTAATTCGTTTCATGGGATCAACCACAAGCATCCTGGGAATCAGGTCTCGGGCCCCAGGTGATAAATGACTTGGAAGAGTATATATACCACCCTATACAATGATAATAACAACGATACAAGGAATGAGTACCACATATAGTAATGCGGTATGTGGGTCCTAAGGGGTAATTATGTCGCTGAAATGAAGTACAAGTGGGGTATTGAAAGGTAATTCAGAAACACCCAAATAGTGAAAAGTGGAAAGTAATTGTGGAGACAGAGGGAAAATGTGTTATTGAATGCACAATTGGGTTTGTCGTTGTTTCCACAAACAACTTCGACACAAGAGAAAGACCACCAGCAACAGAAGACTATTCCGACATTCAAACCACAAAAGAAAAAGATCGTACCTTTATTTTCTTGAAAAGATTGGGGATGTTTTCATCATCGAACGGGAGAGTACCACAGAGAAGGGCATATAGGATAACGCCACAACTCCATACATCAACTTCAGGTCCGGCATACAGTTTGCCAGAAATGACCTATACACAAAAGCATGGTAGTAAGTTCAGTAGCACACAAATAACAGTTACGTTACCATAAGTCAACTTCCTGGCAAATAATAATTGTTCATTATAAGTCGGTCATTAATTAGACAAGCACTATGATCAGAATCTTCGTACCTCTGGAGCCGCATAGTTAGGGCTTCCACAACTTGTCTTTAAAAAATGCCCATCTCGCATAATGTTGCTCAAACCAAAGTCTGCTATCTTAACATTATGATTGGAATCTAACAGAAGGTTTTCGGGTTTCAGATCCCGATGCACAACCATATTCCGGTGACAGTATTCTACTCCGGATATGATCTAGTTCAGGGAACAGAAAAAAAACACTAGTTATGAGTAAAAATGCCAGAATAGTTGGACGAGTCACTAGCAAGAAACTTAAAGGAGTAATTTGAAAGTATAATTGTTATTAAAAAAAGACTACAATTTTACCTTGGGTACACCGTACACGTAGGGGGAAAATGAAAATATAAGAAGTTACCTGCTGGAAAAAATTCCGTGCTTCATCTTCTTGCAGTCTCCCCTTTTCAACAATGTAATCAAATAGTTCTCCAGATTTCACATACTCCATCACAAGATAGATGTCTGATGGCGTCTCGATAACTTCATAAAGGCGGATGATGTGAGGGTGCATGAACAACCTCAATATTTTAATTTCCCTTCTCACTACGAAGGAAACATAAAAGAAGATAGTGTCAAATTGATCCTAGTTTAGCCACAACAACAGAAACTCACCAAGGAACTCTTAAAAGCAAATCTTAAACAGTCGAGAGCTAAACATTTTACAGCTTGTGTCGAAATGCAAACACATTAAATATAGAAAATAAGATTCGTGATCATTATTGGTCAATTGATATATTAGAATCAATCAGATTCCTGCTAGTCTTTCCATCCTGCCTAGATTTGAAAAAAACAATTAATATTTCGACTTTTACTATATCAATGTGTTCCATCACTTAAAACCAGTATCAAATATGGCTTTATAAGATTCCAACGTTGTAACAGAAAGTGGTGCAAAGAACCTCAACTTATTATACCATATTCGAAGCGGAGATCAAAGTGACACAAATCAATGCTAACAGAGAATTAAGAAAAGTATGTACCTTTCTCTTCCATGTCCATATTTTTGATTTTCCGACGGTTCAATATTTTGATGGCAACTTTATGGCCAGTCAGTTTGTGTTCTGCAATTTTCACCTTACCAAACGAACCAATGCCAAGAGTTTTACCGAGGTTGTAGTTATGCAAGTAAACATCTACAGCACCAGCTCGGCTGGTTTGACCGTCCATTTTCCTGCACCAAGATGAAATTTACCCCCAATGAGCATAATAATTGAACTACAATCAATCTAATTACAACCAGGGTTACCTAATTCAGTCTATCACCCTACGAATCGCGAATAGATTCAATCGAATTCCGAATCCGTCGTACAGCGAATTATGATGTTTGGTTACAATTATACCGAATTATACTCTATTTTTATCGAATCGCGAATTCGAATCGAGCGAATCGCGTATCCGGTAACCCTAATTACAACACCATTAATGCTAGATTCTGCACTAATCTCGATATCATGTACATCATTCATTATTCCAAACATCATCCAAGATCAGCTACCGTGAACTGAGCCGTATTCTCAACTACATTCAATTAGTCACACAAGATAACCCTAATCCCTAACTACTTGTATAAGTCTCCATAAAAATTCATATTAACTACATTGGACTCGATTACTCACTATCTAACAACAGACTAGCTGTTATCATATCAACTACATTCGACTCGATTACTCGCTCAACATCACCCTAATCCCGAACTACTCGCACAATTCTCATAAAATCCACGAAAATCAATCATTTACACAAAGAAACAAAAAAATCCAACAGTCAATCTAATTCCAACACCTATAATGCTAAATCCTGCAGTAATCTCGATATCATGTACATCATTCCAAACATCATCCAAGCCGTGTTATCAACTACATTCGATCAGTCAAGCAAGATAACCTTAACCCCTCACTACATGTACAAGTTTCCATAAAAAATCATATCAACTACATTCGACTCCATTACTAGCTGTGATCAAATCAACTCATTCGGCTCGATTACTCGCTCAACAAAACCCTAATTCCCCTAATCCCTAACTACTGGCATAATTCTTCACAAAAATCAATCAATTACACAAAGAAACGCAAAAATCAACAATCAATCTAATCACAACACCTATAGTGCTAAATCCTGCACAAAATCTAAATATCATGCTCATCAATCTATCATTCCAGACATCATCCGAGGCGTATTATACTATTATCAACTACATTCGATTAGTCAAGCGAGAAAACCTTAATCCCTCACTACATGTACAAATTTCCATAAAAATCACATCAACTACATTCGACTCCATTACTACCTCCATTCCAGCTGTAACCAAATCAACTACATTCGACTCGATTACTCGCTCAACAAAACCCTAATTCCCCTGATCCCTAACTACTCCCATAATTCTCCACAAAATCCACGAAAATCAATCAATTACACAACGAAACACAAAAAATCGACAGTCAATCTAATTCCAACGCCTGTAATGCTAAATCCTGCACAAAAATCTTAATATCATGCAAATCAATTCATCATTCCAAACATCATCTGAGCCGTATTATCAACTACGTTTGATTAGTCAAGCGAGATAACCTTAATCCCTCACTACATGTACAGATTTCCATAAAAATCACATCAACTACATTCGACTTCATTTCCACCTCCATTACTAGCTGTAATCAAATCAACTACATTCGACTCGATTACTCGCTCAACATAACCCTAATCCCCCTAATCCCTAACTACTCGCATAATTCTCCACAAATTCCACGAAAATCAATCAATTACACAAAGAACCGCAAAAATCGACAGTCAATCTAATTCCAACACCTGTACTGCTAAATCCTGCAGTAATCTCAATACATCATTTCCAAACATCGTCCGAGCCGTATCATCAATTACATTCCACTAGTCAAGCGAGATAACCTTAATCCCTCCCTACACGTACAAGTTTCCATAAAAATTCATATCAACTGCATTCGACTCCATGACTACCTCCATTACGAACTGTAATCAAATCAACTACATTCAACTCGATTACTCGCTCAACATAACCCTAATTCCCCTAATCCCTAACTACTCCCATAACTCTCCACAAAATCCACGAAAATCAATCAATTACACAAAAATCAACAATCAATCAAATCACAACACCTAAAATCCTAAATCCTGCAATAATCTCAATATCATGTATACATCAAATCATGAATCGAGCCGTATAATCATCAATTATCAATGTTAATCACAAAAAAAAATCATAAAAATCGCGAAATTAAGATTCGATACCCGGAAACGTAGAGATCGTTGATGATGATGAGAGATTTGATGGAATTAGTACTGGAATTTGAAAAAGATGAAGGTTTTAGCTATGGCGGTCGATGATGAGAGAGATGAGTTGCGCCGGATTTGGAGAAAAACCGAATATTAATTTTTATTTTATTTTATTTTATTTTATTTTTACTCCGTATTTATTTTCGTGTAAAACAAATTTGTTTACTCGTATTGTATCTTTTTTTCGCAAATACAGACGATCTCACTGAAGATGTTTTAGTCTAATGGTTAGGACTAGTGTTCTGGAACAGTATGTCTCAGGTTCGAATCCTCCTTTTCCTATATTGTAATGCGACTAAGTGCGCTCTTCGTTGAATCAAAAAAAATACAGACGATCTCACGATAAATTTATGATAAGATACGTGTTATTTTTATTATTATTTTAATTTCATTAGTATGTCTCACGATAAGTTATCATGACTCATGAGATAGTCTCACAGAATAATTAATTATTGATATTTTTTTGGGAAGAATAATTGATAAATTCTCGTTTGTGATGAGAATATCTGTTATAAGTGTATGACGGGTCAAGTAATTCATTGCAGATCTCCCGTCCCATTTTCGTGTCTCAGTCTGTGTGTCACACCATACACGGGATGACACCTCGCCTATTGCCTAAATAAAATATGCAGCAAATATTATAACTGATTGATGTGTCACTCCGTGTATGTTGTGGCACACGGATGAGACACAAAAGTGGGACATGAGATCCGCACTGCAAGTAATTGGGATAAAGACAATAATAAAAAGCTCAGAGATAAATTTAAAACGGATAATGATGACTCGTCTTAAGGGAGACATACTCGAATAATAAAGTTGACGGTGGTGGTGTTCCCATAAAGTAATTTTTTTTTAATAAAAACCGTTTTTTTGTTTTTTTAATCAGATGTTCAGAACTCGGGATGCTTGATTAACAGTAAATAAAAAAGACAGAAGCTTTTGCAGAAGTTGATAAGTCCCTTGATCACGATATTTTACCAGTTAGTTTAGGAAAGTCCTGAGATGAGTTTTTCTTTTTGGTTCAACGAAGAGCGCATTAGTCGCATTACAATATAAGGATAGGAGGATTCGAACCTGAGACCTACTGTTCCAGAACACCTAATCCTAACCACTAGGTTAGGCTAAGACATCTTCAGTAGGAAAGTCATGAGTTAAAGCACGAGCAAAAACAATTGTTTTACATGACTGGTAGTTGTATGAGTCCAACAAACACTGTGAAAGGCGTCTACCGGTCATTACCTCACAACTCGTAAGCCATTTAGACAGAAGCTTTTGCAGAAGTTATAGTAACCGTATTTTTTTCAGAAAAATGAAGGTTGCTAACAAGTTTTTTTTTTATCGGGAAAAAACACTTAATTATTACTGTAATTAATACTCCGTGAAATATAAAGGTCGTTTTACTCATTAAATAATTCCGATCAAACTCTATCGATGTGAATAACCAGATTATGATCTCATAATATTTTCTAGTAATCGAACATATATTGACATAGTGATTTAAGACTAGGTACCGTAGACTATATATAGATCCCAGATTCGGAACACCTTATTCTCCAATACACAAATTCTTTAGAGAGACGGTCTCTCAATAACTTATTGAGAGACCACCCTTCAGTACCACTCTATGTCATATTCGTACTTTTAAATGACAACTTTGTTTTGTACCTGTTTTTATAAGATTCGTACTCTCTTTATATTTGTATACTATTTTATGTTAATCGTACCTACCACTATCAGGGTTGGTACCACTGTTACTTTCATTTGTACTTAGTCTCTAAAAAAAAGTTAATGAGAGACCGTCTCTCAGGAGACCTACCCTCTCCAATATTATAATACAACTAAATACACCCCTCATTGAACCAAAAAAGATAATATTTTATTGTAAAACCGTCCCACGGTGTCTTTTGTGTTCATCTTGAATCTTGATCAAATCCATTTCCGATTTCTCCACGTAACTTCCCACTCATCGTTCTTACAGAGTTAATCTCATGATCATTGTTATTACTCGCATCACTCTACAATCCCAATTGAAAATCAATCAAATCAATTCACCCCCAAATCATCACTCAAATCCTCACTCAACACCATGCTCAAATCCCCATTTTTCAGAAAAAGATTCAACCTTTTCAAATCATCATACTTCATACACCCTACAAACTCCTCAAAATCCCACATTTCATCACCTGGGTCATCTCCAAATCCACCATTTTCAGTAACCAACACAGTGACTAGCACTAACAATGGTGTTTTCTCATATGGGTACTTCTCAAAATGCTGGATTTCTGGTAGTTTATGTAAAAATGGTGGGGGTTTGATGAGTAGAGGAGGTATGGTGAGACAAAGAAGAGGCTTTTGCGGCGTTTCGGAACGCCGCGAAAAGATGGAATATGATGTGGTTATAGTAGGAGCAGGGCCTGCAGGGTTATCAGCAGCTATAAGATTGAAGCAGCTTTGTATTGAGAAGAATGTTGATTTTTCTGTTTGTGTTGTTGAGAAAGGTGCTGAAGTTGGTATGTTTCTGTTTCTGTTTTTGGTTTTATTAAGTTTTTCGTCATCGAATCTAGAACTAAAATTTTGGGTAGCGAGTTTATCTTATTTGCTTACTGTACATGAAAAGGTGTCATTTTTGAGCTCTAGGGTAGTGAAAGTTGATAATCTTGAGCAATGTTTAAAAGTTTGAGGTAGCGAGTTGATCATATTTGCTTACTGTACATGAAAAGGGCACATTTCTACGAGCTTTGGGTAGTGAAAGTCGATAATCTTGACCCAAAAGTTTGAGGTAGCGAGTTGATCATATTTGCTGCTTACTGTAGATGAAAAGGTCTCATTTTTACGAGTTTTGGGTAGTGAAAGTCGATAATGTTGACCAATGTTTTAAAAGTTTGAGGTAGCGAGTTGATCATAGTTGCTTACTGTAGATGAAAAGGTCTCATTTTTACGAGTTTTGGGTAGTGAAAGTCGATAATCTTGACCAATGTTGTAAGAGTTTGAGGTGTGCGAATTTATCAGAAAGTTGTGAACTTTCATGGATCATGGATACGATAACATTAACAATACTTGGATAGTTGGATTGAAAAACAGAAAATATAATACGAGTATGTAATGCTGCAATCCCTTTTAATAGTTAATGGGAGTACATTGTTGTGTAAGAAACCTTGGATATTCACGGTTTTTTAAAATTTTTGCAGGTCTTTTAATACATTTTTACATTATTAATTTATTTTCGTTTCGTTTTGTTTATTTTGCCCTGCATTTACTGACTAGCTTTAGGGCATGAAAATATATTCACGCTACTATAATTTTTGGCCGTCTAGGCGCACATATACTCTCAGGAAATGTCTTTGAGCCACGAGCATTGGATGAACTCTTTCCCGATTGGAAGCAGGAACAGGTGCTTTTCAGTTCACTTGTTTCCTGCTGCGGTTCATTTAAGTTTCGGGGTATTGTCTTTGAGTGTTAAGCGATGGAATGCAATTTCTTGGTGTACTCACGGGAGTATGTTTTGTCTCACGCCATTTAAGCTAATGAAATTTCTTGTTGTACTATCAAATTCCGATGTTATGGTCTATTGGTCTCCGTTATGCTGATCCCAGGTTTGGTTTGTTCGGGACATGATGTGCAGGCACCTATTGACACTCCTGTTACGTGTGATAAGTTTTGGATCCTGACTAAGGATCGTGCGTTATCACTTCCAAGTCCATTTGATAACAAAGGAAACTATGTGATAAGGTAGATCTTTAGCAGTGAATACTCTGAATCTGAATGCCTGATTGCATGGGTAACGATCCTTGAAAAGCGCTACACATTTCAATACCTCATGTTTCAAGCCACGATGTTTTTATTTTTTATTTTTAACATATATTTGGAGACATTAATGACCAACATTGAAATCCGTTAACTATTAGGGAGGATCTTGTTGCTTGTTGTATGTGATGTCTCATGTCTGTAATATGAATTTGCATTATCTGATTAATGTGAGATTCAATTTGTTGCAGTTTGAGCCAGCTTGTACGTTGGTTAGGAACGAAAGCTGAGGAGCTAGGTGTCGAGATATATCCTGGTTTTGCTGCTAGTGAGGTATTTTGTGCTTAGCAGAACTTAGATCGTTCAAGTATTTCGCTTCATCACTTCATGTTAATTACTTCTTTAAACGATAGGTTTTGTATAATGCAAATCATGAAGTCGTTGGCATTGCAACCAATGATATGGGAATCGCCAAGGACGGATCAAAGAAAGATACTTTTCAGCGTGGTGTCGAGTTGAAAGGCATGTACAATCAATAAGCCCTTTTCTGACACTGCACAGTATTGTTTTCTGTATAATTTTACAGCCCAACTATTTTCCTGAAATGTGTTATGTCAAAAAATTTCAGGCCGGGTTACCCTTCTTGCAGAAGGTTGTCGAGGATCATTATCCGAGGTCTGTAGCAGCTTTAATTGACTGCAGTCACACGCTTAAATATTGATTAAGATAGAAGTCGTTGCATTACCATTTTTTTCAACAGAAAATTATTAAAGATTACAACTTGAGAGAAAAGGGAAAGGCACAGCACCAGACTTATGCATTGGGGATCAAAGAGGTGATTCGCAAACTCCTTTGGCACGATTCCAGCATTTCATTCACAACTCCTTTATCTCATTGCTATTAAGCTGGACGTCTCTCAACTGCTTCCCTTTGTAATAAAAATAGAAAGTTTCTTATATAACGCAGGTGTGGGAAATTGATGCTGAAAAACATCAACCTGGCTTTGTGCTCCATACGTTGGGTTGGCCGTTGGATTATAACACGTATGGAGGTTCCTTTCTTTACCACATGAAAGATAACTTGGTGTCCATTGGCCTTGTCGTGGCATTAGACTATCAGAATCCGTTTTTGAACCCTTACGAGGAATTTCAGGTATTTGAGCATCACTCTTTTCGTAGTTACACCGCTTTCCTTCTGGACTGTTAGATTTCTCTTCTTTACCTCCGCGTGAGTAATGTGCATTTGTGTTTTGGTATAGAAACTGAAACAACATCCTGCAATCAAATCAATGCTTGAAGGTGGCAGTGTCATCCAATATGGTGCTCGTACTTTGAATGAAGGTGGTTTTCAGGTATGAGCTGCGTTCCTATTTGGCCGTTCACAATTCTCATACTAGACAGTCTCACACAGTACTTTTTGTTTGACCATTCCATTTATGCACACCTGACAAAACTGACCCAACCCTACCCGACATGACACCTGATTTGAAGACCCGAGTTTCACCAGTAACCCAAATTGACCCGGTCTAACGCAGAAGTGATCCGAATGTTATTATTACAAACAAGTTGATATCAGCCCGACCCGAAGTCAAGCCAAATTTTCTGACCCAAAAGTGACCCGACCCGGTTGACCCGTTGGCCATGTCTACGTAATATCCATTGGAATGAAAAATCTTTCGCATGTCTTATGTTTCAAGCATTCCTTCTTCCATTTGGTACACTCGATTTTCTAGTATGATGATTGTCAATTTTCAGTCTATTCCATATCCAGTTTTTCCTGGAGGAGCGATAGTCGGATGCTCTGCTGGCTTTTTGAACGTACCCAAAATCAAAGGAACTCATACAGCTATGAAATCTGGTAGGGTGTTGTTTTTTCTCATAAGAATCAATCGTTTCACTAAAGACATATCAGCATACCATCTCGACCAACCTAATTGGTCTTCTGATTTTTGTATTCTTAGGGATGTTAGCAGCAGAATCTACCTTTGGTCTTCTGCATCAAGGCCTGTTGATGGAAAGCTACTGGGACAATTTAAAGAAGTCTTGGATATGGGAAGAACTCTATAAAGCAAGAAATTTCCGACCTGTCAGTAATCACAAACTCTTATCTTAGTTCGTCTTGTCATTTGCCTTTGCATTTTTAGAAGTAACTTGACAGGCACGTCGCTTTTGCAGGCATTTGAATACGGACTTATTCCTGGTTTGACCTTAAGTGCTCTCGAACAGTAATCATCTCCTCGTCTTTTTTTCTTTCTGATCTGCATCTTTTAATCGCTGAATTCTCTGTAACATTTTGAATGCATCTCGTTGACAGCTACATAATGATGGGAAGGTCACCATGGACTCTGAAGCATGGCAAACCCGATCACTTATCCACAAATGTATGTAATGTTCCACTTTTACACGGAACTGTCAGCATCCTAGACTCAGTTTGATGGTATCTCTGCTGAATGCAACGACATGTGACCGAGTTTCTTGCCTCTTGTGTTACGTAGGTAGCAAAAAAACATTCCCCTATTCAGTATCCAAAACCCGATGGAGTCATTTCGTTTGATGTGCCAACTTCACTATACAGGTAATCACACCTTTTACCCGTGTTCTAACATTTCAAATTTTTGCTCCGTTTTCCAAAAGACTCACCTTTTGTTGGTTATAAATTACTCTGTATGATGGAATGAAGCAAGATGCCCTCGCAGGAGCTCGACCTACTGTTTTTTCCCATTCATTCAGTGTAATTCTCGATGCAATTTGAATTATGTGTTCTACTACTTCAATGACAGGAGCAACACGAATCATGACCATGACCAGCCCTCACATCTTCGACTGAAAAATCCGCTGATTCCTAATCAGGTGAATTTGCCTGAATATGCGGGCCCTGAGTCTCGATACTGCCCTGCACGTGTATATGAGTGAGTTCTCGTAGTTTTTTTGTTTCCTTTTGCCTTGCTCCTTCACGGGTTCACTTGAGCTGTTACGGTATTGTTGGTAGTTTGTAAATGATCATCGACTCTCTGCATGAATTTTAGGTACCTTCCTGATGACAACGGCGTGATGAAATTGCAGATCAATGCCCAAAACTGTCTTCACTGCAAGGTATAAATGTATAATGCACTTGGATTCCGAAACCTGAAAAAAAAAAAATCACGATGGGCTTCACTTTGTTTTGCAGGCATGCGATATAAAAGACCCGAAGCAAAACATCGAATGGAGCGTCCCAGAGGGCGGGGGTGGCCCGGGGTATACTGTCATGTAGATCTCGAGGCTGATGGTTGAAACGGGTTACATGCATTTGAACACGATACTGTAAATATTGAATAGGAAATAAGCATTCAGGATCACAGTTTTTAGCTTTTGAAGCTCTGTTGAACGATTGTATAAAATAAACATTTGTCCAATCATTAGTCGGACACAGAGCCGGTATCTGACCTAATAGAATCCGAACATATAGCAACTCGAGTACTTGACCCATCTATGAGCGAATCTGATATGACCCGACAAAAGTCACTGAACTGACCTGATTACGGTCTGCATTCACTGAATCGGTTCAGTTCAGATCCAGGTTTGTATAGGTTCGGCTCCATTTAACAAGGGCGGTATGCTTGTTTGGATGATTCTAATTTACAGTAGAACAAATATTAATGACTGTTTAGGATATAAGTCAAGGTATGTATACCCTTTGATTACAACAAGGCAGAATTCACAAAACTAAAACCATATAGATAAACCTCCTACAATATTTCAAAAAAAAACACAGCATCAATGTTTTTGAACTCCCTTATTTGTTTCAGAAAATATACTCGGGCTTGAACAGTTCAAAACGCGCTACTTCAGCCTTAAATGGATCACCTTTCGGAGCAGCTAGCCTACACACAATCATACATCGAGAAAACTTTAGCATTTGAAGCAAATAGCATCAACAGAAGCACTTTTGTCACGAAATAATGAAGATTTTATCACGAAACTTAGTCGCTACTACTACATTTTAGGCCAGACATACCTGCCAGGGACAAATGTAAAAGAACCTTCGATGGAGCCGTGAACATTCTGCTGAGAAGTGCAACTCTGATAAACAAACTCATTCCCACCACGACGGAGCAACGGGTACTGCATCAACACAAGATTTACAGATTTTTGTCTTACAACGACTAGGGTTTGACATAAACAGAAGAGAAAGGTATAGGACTCTTACCTGTCCTATGACAGCTTCTGCGTCGACATTACCCTTGATAACTTCATTTTCACGGATGATCCAGTGCCTTCTTTGCAACTGACAAGAATCAAAGTTCATTCCGTAGACAGTGCAACCTTCGGGTAAAAGGGACATGCGGACTGAGTATGCGTACAAGTACCCTGACCTTTGTAGCTCACTCTGCTCAGGAACAAAGATAGCCGATGTACGTACCTGATGTTTGTACACAGATAAGATTAAAAAAAAAAAAAAAAACTCAGGGAAAACTGCATTCAATCAACGCTTTCTGTGCAACTGAAGCAACAAACTTCCAGTCTCAGGTAGGTAAGGTAGAAGGTTACCTGCACACCATTTGTTACAGCAGTGGTGCAGAGCGGTGGTTTCTCAGGAAACTGGCAGATGCTTTTCTGATCACCTTCCACGCGAATTGTAATCATACCAGTTTCTAAACGACGCACATGTTCCTCAAGCCATAACAAGAACCCATCGGACTGTTGATTATAGTCACTGCTCTTCGGTAATGCTTCAGGAACACAAGGAATCATTTCACCGTCCTCTCTCAAGTGTGCGGTTCCAACGTACAGCAGATTGGTAGAACAGTTGAGAGAAAAAACTTTGACGGTTCCTATCAATGAGGCAGCCACGGAAACATAATTGTTGTGTGACAAACCAATGTCATGTGTCAAGTGTTTTGTCACAGAGACAACCTGCTTTAAGGGTAATAAGCGAACATTTACCACGTGATCATACATAGTATAACCTCCGATGAGACCCAAAAAATCCCTCGAGAACTCTTGACCATCATGTAAACGATATAATAATCTTGTCGGAAGAGGCAACTTAACTTTCAAGCTTTTCTCGACCTCGTTTAACTCCTCTTCAGATGCACCCGTACGCAAAGTGGGCAGTGCCTCGGGAAAACTGATATCGAGCCAAGTTTTGAGAGCATCCCAACACTTTTTTACTCGAACTACGAGAGGCCATGGATACATGCTGAAAGCTTCCCTCCAAAGTTGATAAGCCACCTGTTAGAACAATGACGACTGAATCAAGATCATCTCCAATTGAACCGAAATCAATTAACCTTGATCCTTGTGCACAAGGTAAATGTAGCATTTTCTAAGAATCAAAGCGAGTACTAAATTCTAGGATTGATCTCTAATCAGGATTGAGGTTCGGGGATGGTAATGTAGCAATTCAGTTGAATATGCCAAAATAGTCCAATGTAGCAATTTCTAAGAATCGAAGCGGGTACTAAATTCGAGAATTGACATCTAATCACTTACAAAAAATCAAACTTTACCTATTAGACATTCATGGGAGAAAACCCATCAACCAAAAGCATTTAAATTTGCATATACACTATCAAAAATCAAAGTTTCGACCCTCCAATTAAACTTCTATCAACACACAAATCCTTGTGCATAATGTAAAAGTAGCATTTTCTAAGAAATCGGAGAGAGTACTAAATTCTAGAATTGACCTCTAATCACTTGTAAGAATCAAACTCTACCTATTAGACATTCATGGGAGAAAACTCCTCAACCAAAAGCATTAAAATTTGCTTATACACTATCAAAAATCAAACTTTACCCCATCAAAACGAATTTCTAAGAATCGAAATTTCTAAATGAATACTAAATGCTAAGAATCGAAACTTTACCCTCTAAGAATCGAAACGAATACTAAATGCTAAGAAATTTCTAAGAATCGAAGCATTAAAAATTTGCATATACCAAATTTCATGCAGCTATTTTTAAGGGTCGAAGCGAATACTAAATTCTAAAATTTATCTCTAATCAATCACTTATAAAAATCAAACTTTACCTATTAGGCATTCATGGGGGAGAAAATCCATGAACCAAAAGCATTAAAATTTGCATATAAACTACTTTTTCCGTCGTTGTCCTCTGATAAAAATACTCCTTACAAATAATATCAAAAGAATGACCGAGACAGAGGGAGTATCAAAAATCAAACTTTACCCCCCATCAAACTCCAATTAAACTTCAATCAATACACACAAAACCCACCAATTAAAATCTTGAATTTCCCTCTAATCACTCAAAAAAATCAAACTTTAACTATTGGGCATTCATGGGAGAGAAAACCCATGAACCAAAAGCATTAAAATTTGCATATAAACTATTTTTTCCATCTCAATCATTTGTTATCCTTCGATTAAAATACACATCACAAATAATATAAAACGACAACAAATAACCGATGGATGGAGTATCAAAAATTAAACTTTACTCCCATTAAACTCCAATTAAACTTCAATCAATATACACAAAACCCCCCAATTATATAACCTTGAAATGAACCAAAATCCATTAAAAAAAATGAAAGTGTACTACTCCCTCCGTTCCAATCAATTCTATACATTTCTTTTTCTCTATATCTATAGTTATGATGCACTCCAATTTAAACAATATTTTATCGTATATATTAAAAGTTATATCGACGATTCTTCAAAACTATAATGCACAACAACCAAATGTATGGAATTGATACCTTAAAAGAGGGAAGAGTATTGCCAAAAGGGTCAATGGGTGAAGAAAGATTGAGATCATTGGAAGAATGAAGAGCCCAGAAAGAATCATCAGAAGCCCAATCTCTGAATTTCTTGTTAACACAACAAAGTGTAGCACTATCATTTGGGTCTAATTTTGAGAGGATTATGTGCAAACCCAGATTCTCTAAACCCTCAATTCCAATCATTTTCAGATTATTTGATTTGATTCTCTCAATTCTCAATTTTTGACCAAGTTTTGCAGTTACTACAGTATATTTTTGTGTGTTTTAGGTTTCGGCAAAATCACAAAATACGAGAAGTGAATTGCTGAAGTCCATGTGTGTCGATTGACGTATGTCGATTAATAATTGGTTGGTAGAAAGCTCAATTAATCAAATCCCCTTCATTTGTACACAAATTCTTGTCTGTGACGGGAAAAACTCGTCACAACCTTGTAACGGGCCAAGTGGTTTAGAAAGATAAAAAGTATGGTGGTATGTGAATAACAAATACTTTGTTATTATTCATCAAGTGAGCAATACTTACCCGTTATAGCGTGACGATCATATCCGTCATATTAATGTGACGGATGAAATACGGAGTAATGTTTATTTATATAGGAAAAGACAAGCAAATCACTTGAATCGCACTAATGTTTTATCATTTTCTATATAAATGGTCATTATTCCACCAGTTATAATGGATATGACGAATAGTTCTATTACAAGCATGACTACAACAATATTTAGAATTCAGTGTGTTCTAGACTCACTTGCAAGGCAAATTCTAACTCGTGTCATTTTTTTTGGTTAAATGAAGAGTGCACTTAGTCGCATTACAATATAAGGGGGGATTCGAGCCTGAGACCTATTGTCCCAGAACACCTAGCCTTAACCACTAAACTAAGACATCTTCGGTTAAACTTGTGTCATTGTACAAGCATGACTACAACAATATTTAGAATTCATAGACTCACTTGCAAGGCAAATTCTAACTCGTGTCACTGTGTGACATGGTATATCCCTCATAAATTTGTGACAGATTAAATGATTTACTAGTGCTCAAACTCGATATCACCCAAAATGTAGGTAGATTTTTCATTCCAAACATGACAGGTACTCAACCCCGATCATTTTAATACTCTTGATACATTTTTTCCTTTAAATCAAGAACTACTCCCCCGATAACTTACCAAACAATCTGTCAAAAAAAACTTACTCAGATGTCAGAGACGCCGACTGCTGACAGCCGACAAACCGAGGCGTCCCACCCTTGCATATTTTGTTACGTACATGTGAAACTAACAGTACAAACTACCGTGTCCAAAAACAGAACAAACGCTCTTCTGTGAATCTGTGATCGATCAAATACATCTAGCCACAAATATACTAAACTCGGTACACAATTGAGCATCAGCAAAAAAACTTGTAGAATCTAAACCTTCAGATTTGCCGTTACAACTTACAATGACTGTATACCAAATTATGTATATATATATATATATATATATATCGCCTAACGGGGGGTGAAAGTATCTGTACCATGAGTCAGGCGTCAGGTTCTCTTTTTGGACAGAACACCGAGAAATTTGCAATCTCAGATGATCATATAGAAAACCGAGAAATTTGATTTGGAGTTACTCGAGTTTGGGGTGGGCTAGTTTGTCATCAAACTCATCATCATCGGAAAAGAAGGAGGTAAAAGGTGGAGGAAGACTTCTTAGTAAGAAAGTGAGGGAACTCTTGGCAACAATGGTGATTACCCAAATAAAATTATCGACTTCTTGCTCGTATTGCTCGTATGTAAAGAATGATGTGAAGGCGCATATCAACACTGGATAAGGATTCATGAACATATTATTAATGTCAGAGAGAGAGAGAGAGAACGGGGAGGGAGTAATAAGGAAGAGAGATGAAGGCGGGGAGGGGAATGTTGGGTTTACCTGCTCCGACAAGCATGGTAAATGAATGAGAGATGATCACCTTGAGAATGTATAGAGGAATCGCTACCTGCAATATTGTCCATTAATCATTAATAATACTATTAATTATTATTATTACTATTATTTATATTAATTATTATTATTACTAATTATTATTATTATTATTATTACTATTATTACGGCGTATTATTATTATTATTATTATTTATTACTCCGTATTAATTATTTCTATTACTCATTAGTTATTTCTACTCCATATTATTTATTACTTTTATTAATTATTATTATTATTATTATTATTATTATTATTATTTATCATTAATAATGCTAATATTTAGTATTATTATATTAATAATAACAATTATTGTTAATTATTATTATTATTTTTTTTTTAACGGAACTTTCATTAACACCAGACTAAATTACAAGAAATTAGAGGGAAGCCGAGATACTATTTGGGCCCCACTCCCTTAGTGATCGCAAAACAATTAATATTATTATTTTATTATTATTAATATTATTATTTATTTTATTTTTTTTCAGTTGAGTTCGGTTAGGTTAAGTTCAGTTCAGACTCATACAATTCAATCCAGTCAATTTCAGTCCAAAAGAACAGGCCTAAGTCTCAACAAGTCCACCTAAGATTCAGAAAAAAACAATGGCGGAATACGGATCCATATAACCATGGTTACCGGATTCGCTATGAATACGCTTTTAACTTCGTTGACTCGTTTCTTGAGGATATGTGTCATGTGTATTTTTGGTAAGCAACATGATAGAATTTGTTTTTAACGATAGGTATGCGGAAACCATGCATATAATTTAATGTGAATGAGCAAAGATGAGATCTCGTGCGTGCGTGCGTGCGTACCTTAAAGAATAAACTCCAATCCTCTCCTAGTGCCAGTGTCTGAGCAAGTCGGGCCGCTTCACTCCAGATATATACGACATTGTCAAGCATATTCCTCACGGTTCCCTCTGAAATCTCAAAGATGGGCAAAGGAAATTTCTGGAAGCTGAAGCCAGATCAGTTGTAAAGACGTTTAGTCAATGTCCTTAAAAAACAAGCTTTGATACATACAAGATTACAACTACACAACAACCATGAGGGTATTCAGAATTGATTTGAATATCAAGAATTCAATTTCTATATTTGAATTTCTAGAATTCAAATCTAAAGCCAAATCCAAAATGGTGTTTGGGAACCCTTGGATTTGGATTTCGGGCGAGTGGAGTCGGGTCAAGGTCACCCATTTTTATTTTTTAAAATTTTTCATTAGAAAAATGTAAATGTTCAATTACGAAACAAAAAAATAAAGAAAAACAAATACTACGACAAGATTATGCAAAAAGACAAAAAAAACGACAAGTGACGGAATTGAAATGACTACCCATATGCTAGGAATTTGAGAAAAACCAAATTTGAACTAGGTTGGATTTGGTCAAAATTTCAAATCCAAATCCCAAGGTTTCCAAACGCTCGAAATATTTGAAATCCGGAATTCAAATCCAAATTCAAGTTCCCAAACAAGCCATAAAGAGATTTTGAAAGAGAAATTTTTGAAGTAAAAGAACAGTCTGAAGATCAAATAGAATGATACGGAGTATATCTTTCATCGAGAGCTTACAGGAAGGTGAAAATCACGGGATTAATAATTGTGAAAATGCTTACATGTTAACTGGAAGAATGCTAGCCACAATAAGAAACAATGTGGCCAGTAGCAGAAGTCCGACAGTCGATGAGATAAATGTCCGTCCACTTAGAAAAAACCAGTAAAATATTGCACAAGTGACGAGGAAAAATGAAAAAGATTCCATCTCGTCTCTCCAGAGCAGTATATCAGCAACTGCAACATGTATGACAACAATTAAACGATCAGAGAGACATCAGCATTTAGCAGTGCCTGAGGAAGTGTTCCACGGACAAAAAGGAGGGCTCTTTAAAGCAAAACACGTGATATAATCCAACTACAAATCAAGCAAGTTTCAGAGGTGACGGAGGTCATGAAGGTGCCAAAAGAGAGAAACAGTATGACATAACTATTAAACATCGTAAATAAATGCAATTGGAGATTTTTGATGAATTGAAGACAAATTCCTAAGAGTAAAGAACATAAACCTTTTCCATATCCTAACATTTCTTCTGCTTTTGAGAAGTCGTTGATTTGAGATTCTCGAGAGGGTAAGGAGCCTTTTACCAAATGAGGATATGACTTGGCTGTCAAAGCTATACCTTCCTGTAGATCAATAAGTGCAAAAAAAAAAAACTGTAAACATCAACCATAAGCGAACGAGGAAAATTTGCAAGCTCAGTTCTCAATTAGGAGTTACGTATTTAACAACCACCCTGATATATAAAAGTTACTGCATCTAAATCACCTTTAGGCTTAAATTTAGCGAAATTTGAGCCACATTTGATCGATATGTTGCCTTTAAGTGACACCATATTGATATCTAGGCTTCGATTTATTGAAAACTGATCCAAAGGCAGCTATTCGGCCGAAACCAGCTTCCTAAAGTTGCACTTGTTTCTAAAAGCAGTATGTATTGGAAAAGAACTTTGGAATAAATGGCGGGCTAATCACAGAAACAACTACAGAGTACGGAGCATTATTGAAAGGCAAAACTTACTTCCATAGGAACAACAGCCTTGTAATTGATGAGTTTCTTAGCTGCTGAACAATTAACAATTCTAGTGTACACTGACGATTCAATGACAAATTGTGCTGGCTTTAATATTTCACCAAGTTCAGTTTCGGATCCCAACTTGTACCGTGCCCACCTCACCAATGGAAGCATTGACTCGACGAGCTTGGAAGGAATTTTAATACTTGGCCTGCATTTAGAGACAAGTAAAAAACTTTGAAAATCAGACTTAAGAAATGGAATCATAAGAAATAAAAAAAATGCGAGTAAAACTATAACAAATATACGTGGCACTGTGACAGTAAAGCAGATCGAATTTCCCAACTTGACACCATGGAGACTGACAAGAAAGGATTTGACATAAAAGTAGACTAAAAACAGTTGGTTGTCCACCATACTGTGTTTGTCTTCTCAGACTAAACTTTCATCGAATAAGAGCTCCTTAAAATCATGTCACTGGTCTATCCCAACACGAAGAAGCAAGGAGCATAAGTAACCATTTTTAGCTGAAAAGGGACGCATGTCCTAGTCATTTGCCAGACTGAAACTCAGCTGCTACAAATTTAGACTCAAACAGAAGCCCAAACCCAGCTAGTTCTTCAAGAGAACGTTAGTGAAACATCAATCTTGGAGCATATCAAATCATATGGATCATAGAACACGCTAAATGGCTATACAGAAGCTTAATGCCCTCAACTAAAGTATTTTAAAATGGTAAGCTCATGGTGTATCAAGATGTAGAAAGCAAGTTGAATACGGAGTACTACCTAATGGTAACATCTGACAACTGGGAGGAAGGGAAAAAAAACATTTTTGTCACCTCTGATCTGAAGAATTGGTGCAGAAGTTGAAGACTGAAGATTCAATTAATTTTCTCAGACAAATAATCAGTCCCCAAAAATCTAAGTTGTTCAGCTGAGGCATGATTATGAATGAGTGTTTGACACCATTCTTCAATAAAGCACAAAGTAAGGTGGAAGATCAGGGATGCCATGATAATTGGAGGGCTAAAAAAAACTATGGCTCATTTAGAAGAATAACACAGTATCTAATTATATATGTAACACCTTTTAAATAATATTGCAATGATGCTAGGCACTCTAGAAAACCAAAACAATACTAAATGACAGGCTCGACATGACAGCTTAATCTCCGTCCCTCCTTTTGTTCATGGACGAAACCTCTTTCTATGTCTGCCATAACTAATACAGTTCTTCAAAGCTTAACTAGAAAAAAACATTGAAAGATGCAAAGCTCAATAAAGCTCTTCTTTCAATTCAAAAAAATTAAGGCTCTTCTTTAACACACCTTTGATACCCCAAGCCTTCGCGAAATCGTTCGACAAAGTCCCAGTAGTTCCATGGGTCAAGATTTGTTATAAAAAATGCCTACAACAGAGCATTAGCCTTTTTATAAAGTGTAACGATAAAATATAACAAAAAATATTGAATAAAGCCAAAATAAATAGGTGAGCAACACACTGAACACATTATATTACCTTTCCAGCCACAGCAATAGGTTGAGAAACAATTGCTTCTGCAGCACATATATGAGCGTGGGCAACATTCTCAACATAGGTGAAGTCAGATAGAGTTTCCTTGTTCCCTAAAATGAACTGTGAGTAGAAGATCAAACAGAGAGAATTTAAAGACAGCAAACGGTTTAGAAAAGAAGGGATAAGAATGGGGATTACAAACAAAGATTAAAAGTTTGGACGTTTCAATATGATCAAACGTTAATGGAAAAAGCGGAGGGAAAACCAATCTTCAAAGGAAATTAGAAACGTAAAAAACACAGACAGGGGAACAGCTGTTCCGATAGTGCAAGAAAGGTAAACTTGGTACAGTAATATAAAAAGAATGGACATTCATTTCTATGCCAGTCTTTAAACTCTTCTAGACAAGGCTATTGACGACAATAACACCCGCACAGGAAGTTCCAGTCCTTGTCTATTAAAAATCATCACATTTACCCTTATACCTAACCAACAGCACAAACCGTGCAAGGATTTTTCAAAAGAAGAGCTTGAGATTTGGAAACATAGAGCTAGTGTGCACACTCAAGCAACGTGTGGATACAGGAAACAACAAGATCGATCATCAAAACTTTCTCATCACAGCCGAGTACTTAAGAGATAAGTGAAAGCGTGTTTCATGTGAGTCTCCCCATATGCAGGAATAACATAATAAGTGTTTTGCTTCCACTAGACTTTTCACGGCTTCCCGAAACATTAATTGCACACTTGATAATTCTCTTATTCGACATTTCTACACAGTAAAAGTCTCCATTACAAAGAATCTATCCAATAATATGAGCATTTCAATTAAAAGTTGTTACTCCTATATAGTGGTTTACAATTGCCCTACTTGCAGATACCAATCTGCCATAATCATGATCACCACTTCGCAAGGAAACCCCCATCGCAAAAGAAAAGCGAGAAAAAAAATGCAAAATGAGTGAAAAGGATGGAGAAAAGATAGGACGTAAAAAAATTACCAGACCTTTGCCCAAACAGAATTTGCATGATTCAGCATAAATTTCACAATCTGTGTATCTGATGGTCCAAAGACATTACTTGGTCGTATTACACACGTCAGTAGCCCATCATAATCGTTAGCAAGCAACACTAACGTTTCTGCTTGAGCTTTCAACTCTGTTAACTTGTCTACAAACTGCATCAGAGAAGGAAGTTATTGTGTACCCAAAACACGTAAACGGGAAGTCATAACAAGGAAGCTTTCTAATAAAGTGACAAACACATACATGCCAGGGGTAACGCCAAGTTTCATTGATATTTACTAGATGAATAGAATTGTCAAAAACAACATCTGTCGAACTGTTGTAAACTAATCTTCTAACTTTACAATCCCGGCAAGCATTCACGACATTTTTTGCACCTGATTAACAACACAGAATTTAAAGCAACGGTATAACCATGACTCATGAATAACATAACTAGAGATGGTATTACGCTTCAGGTAAAAAGACAAATACCTTGAACGATGGATTTATAGCTTTCGTATAAATCACTTGTGGATGCATCAGTTGTTTCCACAAAGAACACTACAGAAGAACCATCAACGGCTGCAATATGGAACAACACACAGTATGTTTATTCACCAAGAGGTTCTTCCGAGATCACATTACAAAAGAAAAATCGGCGTGACATATTCAAGCTTCTACAAGTCACCAAACTTCACACAATTCCAGAAATTATACGACTAAACTAAGACAATATAGCATAATCGTACGTGAATGAGCTCAGAAAAATTGCGAAAAGGCAACAAACATCGAAATCAACTTAGCAGTCACAAATCGAAAAACTGTCGCACAGAATATAGCAAAACATTGCGGTTAAATAGTAATGATACAACAAAACAAGGACAAAATTGCATAATCGTACATGAATGTGCCAGAAAAAACTAATGAAGTAGCTACGAACATCAAAATCAAGCTTCGCAGGACCGCAAATCGAAAAATTATCAAAATCGCACATAATTTAGCAAAATATTAACGTCAAAATAGTAATGCATCAAGATTAGCGACTTTTTTTAAAACTTAAAACATGATCAATACTGCGTGATGAATTCAAGCTTCTACAAGTCACCAAAATTCACACAATTCCAGAAATTGTACGACAAGAATTGGACAATGTATCAGCACAATCGTACATCAATGAGCTGAGAACAACGAATAAATAAGCTACGAACATCGAAATCAAGCATTACAACACAGCAAATCGAAAAACTATCAAAATCACACAAAACGTAGCAAAACAATGGAGTGAAATTGTAATGATACGACAAACATTGGACAAAATACCACAATCGTACACGAATGAGCTCAGAACAACTAATGAACTAGCTACGAACATCGAAATCAAGCTTCGTAGCACAGCAAAACGAAAAACTATCTAAATCGCGCAAAATGTAGCAAAAAATTAACGTCAAAATAGTAATGCATCAAGATTAGCGACTTTTTTTAAAACTTAAAACATGATCAATACTGCGTGATGAATTCAAGCTTCTAAAAGTCACCAAAATTCACACAATTCCAGAAATCATACCACCAAAATTGGACAATATAGCACAATCAAGTTTCACAACACGGAAAACCGAAAAACTATCAAAATCGCACAAAATGTAGCAAAAAAGTACAATGCATCAACCTAATCGATTTTTCATGATCAATACCTCGTCGAAGCTGAAAATTATCGCGATGAATTCAAGCTTCTAAAAGTCACCAAAATTCACACAATTCCAGAAATCATACGACGAAAATTGGACAATCGTACATGAATGATCTCAGAACAACTAACGAACATCGAAATCAAGCTTCGCAACACAGCAAATCGAAAAAAACTATCAAAATCGCACAAAATGTAGCAAAAAATAACGCGAAAAAGTACAATGCATCAACATAAAAAAAAAAACTAAAACATGATGAATACCTCGTCGAAGCTGAGAATTATCGCGAACATTGACGGAGTAGTAAGAGGAGCGTTGATGAGAGAGAATAGGATCAAGACTCGGAGAAGAATCGGCGACACGAACGATCCAATTACCGAGTTGCAACAATCTCAACACCAGACATTTACCGATGAATCCGTTTCCGCCGATCACAACGCACGTCTCCGTCGCCTTCTCCTTCTCCTCCGCCGTCGTCGCTGTGGCGGTGGCGGCGTCGGCGTCGGCGGCGGCGGGGAGTGGCGGAGGGGATTCCATGGCGATGAGAGAGATAGATAGAGGGAGAAATTGGTGGCGATTTGATTTTTAGTGAGAGGAGAGAGAAAGTGGAGTGAGTGGAATCGTGGTTAGTTGGGGATTAGGACGGAAACCGGCACCATCATCAAATCTTAACGTAACGCTTTTATTTGTCGTGGCATCCCGTACAATCATTGGAGTAGGTCTCCTGATAGACAGTCTCTCATTAATTTTATTGAGAGATTGAGTACAAATGAAAGTAACAATGGTACTAAATTTAATAGAAGTAGGTACAATTAACATAAAAAAAAGTATACAAATATAAAGAGGGTACACTTCTTATAAAAACAGGTACAAAACAAAGTTGTCATTTAAAGGTACGAATATGACATAGAGTGGTACTGAAGATTGTCTCACAATAAGTTATTGAGAGACCGTCTCTCCCAAAAATTTGTGTAACCATTGTACCCTCTAACAGATCTTAAAATTAGAAATTTACGATGAAAAAATTATCGCTTTAGGATATTTAGGGGGCGTTTGGTTAAAACATGGCAAAAGGAAAGGGAATAAAAATGGAAAATGAGGAGCCGTTTGGTTCGCACAGGGGAAAGGAAATGAAATTAGGAAAAAGAAAGAAGAGAAAAGGAAAGAGATTATCCTCGATTCCCTTTGTGTTTGTTTGGTTAGCAAACTAGAAATCACTTTCATTTTTTTAACATGTTGTCTTTATTATGAGTATTTGTTAATCTTGTTTTTTCATTATTATTTTCAAATAATTATTTTTCACATGTATTATCAAATTTATTTTTTATTTTAAATGACACTGTGTACAGTGATGGCCAGTGTCGGTGTCGGATTTCGAGGTGAGCGACGATTTTGAACTTGAATGCTGGATTTAATATTTTTTTTGTCAAGCAATAATATGATGAAGGGAGGTGAAGGGATGGGTAAATGGTAATGGGAGGTAAAAGGAAGGGTAAACCTTGGGGTAGGGATGGCAGTGGGTCTAAGACCCAACCCAGACCCGGCGGGTCGGACCCGAATGGGTCGGGTCTGGGTCTAAATTTTCCAGACCCGATGGACATGGGTCGGGTCTGGGTCTCCCCAAAAAATTCGGGTACGGGTACGGGTCTGAATTTTGGGACCCGGAGCCGACCCGTGGGCCCGTTAAAAAAAAAATTAATTTAATTCATTAAACATACCGAGCAGTGAGTCATATATCACTTAATATGTTTTTTAATGAATTACTTTGTGACAAATGTTTTTAATACGACATTTGTGTTATATTTTGTGAGACGTTCCGGTTGTATTGTGAGACTTGTAGACAATTTTTTTTTTTTTTATCATTTCTATGCGTGACTTGTAAACACTTTTTTAATATCTTACATAGTTTTTTTCGGGAATTAAGTTAGTGTTTTTCTACGAAATTTTCATCGAAACAATGAAAAAATACAACAACGTAATAAATAAGGCGGACCTGCGGGTAGACCCGACCCGGTTCAGATCCGACCGGTTCGGGTATGGGTCTGACAATTTTGGACTCGTTCAGGTCCAGGTCGGGTCTGGGTTCAGGGTTGAAACTTCGGGTCCGGGTCCGGGTGGACCCGACCCAGACCCGATCCGACCCGTTGCCATCCCTACTTGGGGGCCGGGTGGGGTTTTCATTGTAGAGAGATTTGAGGGTTTTTTAATAGGGTAAATAGGGAAAGGGAATAATTAATTAGCCCAAACAAACCTCCACAAAAGGAATCGGTTTGCTTGTTTCCCTTACCCTTTCCTGACACCCCCAACCAAACAGCCCCTAAGGGTAAAGAAAATGAAATCAAAGAGATTACCTTAGATTTTACTTGTTGTTTGTTAAGAAATTATATGGAATAGAAATGATGAGGTGGTGACTGATGCGTGCGATTTATATATGATTATTCCGTCTTTTACGCACGATCGAGTAGAATTGTCTACTATTTTCTCCCAAATTTGATACTTTGTTGTCATGTTTCATCTTATGTAAGGAATGGACCCGTGGACGCATAAACAAGGCAAAAAATCGTGCTTAAAAATGAAATCTTATGCGAAATAAGAAAAGAGAATGAACGTTTCCAAACGGGTCAAATCAAAACGGGAATATCTTGAGTTACAACTTTAATTGAGCTGATTCCAATTGCGTTGGAAAGCTTTTTCTCTTAGCTTTCCAACGGTATATTACAAGCCTGATTTGAAGAAGTAACGAAAAAATGGCAAGCGTTTGAAGTTGAACGCGCGGTGCTGAGAACGAAAACAGGTCACAAATAGTCGACCGACTATTCTCGAGACCGAACGAAGACCGAGACTTTCCTAATTTGATGTTTAATCTTAATAAGACTTGGGCTATTAGACTAAAATTTATATACTTCTTCCTTATGCTTTTAATTGCTTCCCTCTAGACTACTCTTTAAATTTCTCTCTACGGCAAGTGATAGACACACACTCATTGTATGAGAGCTTTTGTACACCACCAATGCAAGCATGACACTTGTCCACTCCAAAGAATCTACCTTTTCCAAGATTCCTTATTAATTCACTTTTCCAACCAACTCTCACCTACTTTTCTCACTTAATTACTTTTATTTCTTCTTTTTTGTTTGTTATTTTATTAACTTCAAATTTAATACTTCTTATTTTTATACATGTATTTTTTGACCCCAATATGTTTTGTTACGTATTATTACTTTGTATTTTATATGTATGTTATGTATTTATACCGTCTTAGTATATTAATTTATTTATACCTTTTGTGTATGTATACCCGAATACATATTTGTAGTTTATTTATACATTTTTATTTTTGCTCTATTACGTTTTGTAAACTTTGTTTGCACTTTATTATTATTTAAAAAATTTTATAGAAAAAAAAAATTTAAGATGTTTTACATATAATATTTTCGGAAGGTATTTTTTTACTAGTGTACGTAACTATCAGGGCCGGTCCTGAACATCTCAAGGCCCTAGGCAAAATCGTAAAATGGGGTCCTTTACAGCGAGTTGTAGAATTATTGGTGTTATTTTTCCCCATGATTTTTTCGCTTAGACAAAGGGATTCGAACCCAGGTGGCCAGCCACATTGAAATACTATAACCAATGCCTTGACCATAAATCCAATACCATATCACTTTGAAATATCGTATAAACTTTGAAATACTATACCAATACCACATTGAAATATCGTATAACAAATGAACAATTACACCAAACATATCGTATTATTATAATATGTTATTAATATCGTATAACTAATCCTTAAAAAATTACGCCAAATATATAACATCAAGGCGTACAAACTACAAAATTATACAAAAATACGTATGAAAAATATACAAAGCGTACAAATATTAGCCTAAAAATATACAAGGCGTAAATTTTTTAATTTTTTTTTACTAATGTCATTTAAATTGTTTTTTAATGAATTCCGGGGAGATTGTATATCGTCAGTAAATTTACACGACTACACAATTTGTAGTACGTACGTAATATTTATTCACATAGTTATATAACATGACTACATATTTTATTATTTTCTCCGTAAAAAAAAATTGCCTCGCACGATTGACCCGTTCACAGTAAATCAACAAAAATATAGTCTACCGTAACATACAAACTAAAACGTAGAAACAAATTCATATAAAAAATTACACAAAGGAAATATTCCGCAACACAACATTTTAAAACATTAAATATCAAATACGTAAACATTTAAATTGCTCTTGTTTCTACATTTTATTTCTGTTTTGTTGGTTCGAAGCCCCTAATTACGTTTGAAATTGTTGGAACGGTCTCACGAGAAATTTTTAAAAATTTGCTTAACTAATGACATTTAAATTGCTTTTATATGAATTTCGGGGAGATCGTATATCGTCAGTAAATTTACACGACTACACAATTTGTAATACGTACGTAATATTTATTCACATAGTTATATAACCTGATTACATATTTTATTATTTTCTCCGTAAAAAAATTTGTCTCACACGATTGACCCGTTCACAGTAAATCAACAAAAAAATTGTCTACCGTAACATACAAACTAAAACATAGAAACAAATTCATATAAAAAACACACAAAAGAAATATTCCACAACACAACATTTTAAAACATACAAATATAAAATACGTAAACATAAGGTACAGGTATAAAGCATACATGTACAGCGAATACAAATACAAAAATTAGAAATATATGAGCAGAGTATACGTACATACACGGTAAAAGTAAAAAATACGAAATACTAAAAAAACTGAAAAGAAAAAAAAAAGTTAATAATTACTAAACATAATTTATACAATAAATCAATGCATTTAATAAGGTGTATTTAATGAGGGAATCTACAAAAATTAAATACAAAAAAGAGATTCTAAAATGGACACGTGTCAACTTATAACTGGTGGTGTACAAACCCCTCATACACCCATTGTATGTCTAACCTTTTTGTCTCTCTACCCTCAACTTTTAAATCTAGATTTCTGAATTCTTTTATACACTTCCTTTGCCCTAGGTAATCTAATTATTTATTTGTTTTTCCTTAGACCATGTATATTAGAGAGGACATTTTTATCCTCTTATTTCTTCTCTCCCCCCTCTATTTTTTTGACACTTCATACCTTCTTTTCTCTATTACATTTTCTACTATCTACATCCTCTTCCTCTTCTCTTATTTAATTTTTCTCCCACAATGGAGATGATCCTCTTACATTTTTTTTATTATTATTTTAATTATTGCATAGTTAATATTGACTTACTTTATATTGTTTTCATATTTTGCAAATTACTAAAGCTAATTTTTTTTTTAAAAAAAGTGTTAATTAAATTAAATCTAGTAACCTAAAAATCATAATAAAATACATTGAATGAAAATATATGAAACATAATAGACAATTTTTTATACATATTTTTAATTTATGTTCGAGCCTTGGAACATAATCTACATATGCTCGATCAAATCGTTCTTTAAATACATGTGTATTTGTTTGTCACGTAGTCCGCAACATTAATTCTCTTGACAAAATAAATGAACTATGAAACAACATGATATAATAATAGATAAAAATGAAAATGAAAACATATAAAATGAAAGCAAATAGAAATACCACTTGCCAAAAAAATGAAATCAAATAAAATTATTTCTAATATTTATAAAAGAAAAAAAAGTTAAACATGATATAGTAAAAATATGTATTTTTTGCACAAGGGTCTAGGACCATTTTCCTCTAAAATTAGAGGAAAACAACATAATCCTCTTAGTAATGTCTTAAATTTCTTTATGAGTGGTTAATTTCTCTGGCTAGGATTTAGGGGATCCATGAATTGAATACGATTGCTAATTAGTTTATAGATCTATCAACGGTATTGCGTCTGAGTTGTTAATTGTAGCATTTAATTGAGATTAATTGATTAAGTCGACGTAACCAATTAATTGAATTGGTAAACTCAAACCTAAGATCGGAAGCCTGATAAGAGTTATACCTGCTACAACACTTTGCCCCAATTAATTATCCATATGCCAGAATAATCTTTGCTTACCTTCTTGGCGTCTAAGTTTAATACGGAGTATTGTTTTTTCTTTTTGTTTTGAAGTTGACAATGAACCTGCGACGAAACTTGGACGTTTGGTTTATTTAAAGTTTTGGTCAACGGAGAGAATGAAGAGAGGAAGAATATTACGGTATAACATTGTGTTATACAATACACAGAGAGATAAGAGGAGGAGAGAATACAAAAAAGAGAGAAGAAGAGGCGGAGATGAGAAATCGAAGAGAGAGTATAGAAAAGCCTAAGCGTCCTAAATTAGCCGCTCAAGTTGATCAGCAGTACGACATTGACCCGTCACACCATGTTTATTCTAACAGGTTCAGATTCTGTTGCAGTAATACACTATCATCCCAAAAACAACTTTATCCTAAAAGTATTAAAAGAACTGTAACAATATAATTGTGACAAATAATTGTGGGTCATATTATCACAACTATTTATCACAATTAAATTTCAATAAACAAATGTGACAGTTATTTTGAAATATATCCGTGATTAAAACTATTTCATAGTAGACATTCATTTAAGTAATGGGTATCATGTTAAGGGGATGGCTAGTTAGGTTTAAGCCAAATAGACCCGTCATCCTAGATTGATTCAAAACAGGCCGATATACCCATCCCTCGGTGAATATGCCGTGAGAACTTAAATCCAGTGGTATAACCTTTATCCACTCTCTAGTGGTATAACCTTTATCCACTCTCTACTATCACGGAGTATTCCTAGAGAACCTGCCATGACATTACCCTTCACATAGTTCCCTTCCATAAACAAAATACACCTAAACTCTTGTAAAAACACAAGATCCCCTCACACAGTCTAACCTACTATCCTACTATTCAAAGAGTATTCGAAAAAGAAATCGGGATATGTAACTACGATAATAAAGGTTTTCCTAGAAAACCCAAATCCCCTCACGTTACTCTCCCATACTCCCCTCCATTAATTTCCACGGAGGTTTTCGTTAAGGATTCCATAAAAAAAACTCACCTAGACCTTGTAAAAGCATATAATCCTCTCACACAGTCTTGTACGGTCCACCCATTCGATTATAAATCATCTAGTAATGACATTGGTACCATAGTTTTGTCGTCATATATCATAATTCCCTTATATTTTCCTTCATCGTCCATTATACAGAATGAGAGATTATTTAACTTCTTTGTGCGGGGATATCGATCAAAGAAATCGCTGGAGGAGAATAAATTTTTTATAGATTTGGAGACAAGTTTAAATCTTGCAATTGATTTGGCATTGAGCCTTGAAAAAATCTTGTTCCCTGCAATGTCTTCTGACAATTTTTCTATAAAGAAAATATTTTCTGTTTTTTTGGGAAAATGAAAGAATTGAACAGAGGAGAAGTAAAGAAAATAATTTCTGAATTTTTTTTGTAAGTTGAAGAATTGAAGGGAGGAAGAAAAACAAGTAACCTATTTTTTTAAAATAGGGGTGGAGTAAGGATAGGGGAAGAAAAAAAAAAAAAGAGTAAGAAGAAAGAAAATATTTGTTTTTAGTTTTTTTTCTTGAAGAAAATATGGTGTACAACGAAGTTTTCTGGATAGTGAACAAATGAGAGAGATTTTGTTTTACGAGTGTGTCCACTCATTTTCGTAAAATATAATTTTATCCCAAAAATATTAAAAGAACTATAACAATTTAATTGTGACAATATTGTCACAATTATTTGTCACAATTAAATTTCAATAAATAAATGTGAAAGTTATTTTGAAATATTTTTGTGGTTTTCATCGGTAAAAAAACTGGTAGACATTCATTGTAGTAATGACTTTGGTCACTTCGAAAAAATACTCCATGATTTAGGTTTTAGGAATAATGATTTAGGTTTTAGGAACGACGAGTATGAACAACTAAGACAAATCGGCCCTGGTACAATTCAATCTTGGCTTCGTCCCTAGATAGATAGACGGAGAAAATGGTGATTGGATTTCAGTGAAACGAGGAGAGACAAAGTGGAGTGAGACGGGTGAGTGAATGGAGAATGGTGGAATGTCGTTAATTTGTCGTCGCATTTGAACTCGAGATTTTCACACGATAATGATACTTTTTTTGTTTTATTTAAAAATTTACGTGCTATCCATCATTGTTTATTTTTTTATCGATACAAATTATTACGGAAAGTTATAAAAAAATTATATTCATGTACTTGTTGAATCATTTAGTGTAGTGGGTAAGATAAGGTAACATGGATAGTAGATACCAGATTTAAATTTGTTCCTCTATAATGTAATGTGATTAATAGCGTGCTTCGCTATACCAGAAAAATAAATGTACTCCAAATAAATTACGAAATCTCCATCAACAACACAGTGTCAATCACGTTACACGAATTTTATAATTACATACGGATATAAATCCTTTTTCTATTAGCGTTTCTATCCAAAATGACATTTTTTTCTCACTTAGTGGTTACTACTAGGGAATATGTAACTATATTGATAAAGTTTTTCTTTAAAAACTCGTGTATGTACTCCGTATATAGGTCAATTGTATACTTCGTATTTATGTGAGGCAATCTCATACTCTCTCCAATCCTGTGGTTATTTGATTTTTGTCATAGTCGTATACCAGTATCAATATGCTACTCGTACCTTAATTGGTTTTAAAAGAAAAATCTGAAGGTAATTTATCACCCGCTAATTTCTGACCACTTAATAATTCTTATTACGAATTTATTTTGTATGATTCTAGAAATTTAATTCCGTATGAGATGATAGTTAATGAATTTAATTTATAAAATATCTACTCCCTCCATCCAAATTTAAACTTTATGGGGGAGTAGGCACAAAAATTAAGGGTGAGGTGTAGTGTGTGTGGTGGAAAATGAAAGTTGAGAGAAAATGTGGGGTCAGAAATGATATGGACCACAAAAATCAACCAAAAGAGGAAATATTGTAAGTAGGAAGTTTAAAGATGAACAATCCAAAAAGGAAAGTAAGAAGATTAAAAATGGATAGAGGAAGTATCTATTTATGTTGAAATTGTATTTTAAAGATGATTTTACTTTTATTTTATTTCGAGTTCATAACCCTAATTCGTATCGGCTACTATTTAAATTGTTCGTTTTTATTCCAATCGAGATGTTTGTGCGATAAAATGTGCTTCTAAAATTATTTTATTTAAAAAATGTTTTTTTTTTTTGGATTTATCATATTTTTATTTTTATTTATTTTAATTGGTTTAGTAAATATTTGTTTAAACGACGTTTTAGTGTATTTTATCAAATGGATAGTTAATCATAATTGGAGAATTTATATTTTGAGTTCTTTTGTAAGAGCGGTCTTTGTATTGACTGACCGTTCTTTTTGTAAAATATAGAACTGTGTATATTAATCCCAAATCTACGGTGTTTCCGTCACTGTATTGCGTTAGAATTTATAGGGGATTACAGTTGGTATCAGAACATCGTTCCTCTCGATGCTCACACCTGATTTTAGAAAAAATATCGGTAAATAATTTGAACATTAATAAAATATTAGTGAGGGAGGGTACAAATTAAGGTCTTAACTGTTAGGTTTCCATGTTTTTGTAACTCAATGATTAACATTGAATATTTTTTTATATGCCCAAGGAGGAGATCAGATGAGTGAACAAGATATTGACGTGATGCTGAACCAGATAAGGACAAGACCTACTCAGCATTTAGACCAACTGTTACAATAAAGATATGATGACTTTCAAATCTAGATTCAGTTTGCTCAAGCTACAGGCCAGATGAACAAGAATAGATTCCAATTCCATTGATGGTGCAGTAGACTCAGATGTTATTTCACTTTGGACCCAGATAATGCGACTTCTTTTCAGTTTGGATTCAGATGGAGCGATCCGAGACTAGTGTGTCGTTACTCTACAAAGAGATGAAGAGATTCAACGAGTTCCCTTGTGAACTCTGAAGACACGGAGGTTCTTCTTTGGTTCAAGACCTTATTAGTCTAGGATTCGTGCTCCTTTTTTTCCCGCCTCGATCTCTTCCAATTCTTCTCTTATATATTTGCATTTCATTCTCGTGGAGAATCCTTGTTTCCCATTTTACCCTGGCCTCTATTTTCTTGAATTTTTTTTGGTTAGACTCATGTCTTAGTGAACCTTGAAAAGTTGATACTTGAGGTTTCGTAAACACCTTGTTACTTATGATTCGAGGATTTTGAAAAGTTTAATACTCCGTACATTTTTGGATAGTGAGACTATATCATATTTTGTGGATACCTAGTTCCTGACCTAAGACCAAGCTAAGTAAGCTAGTCATAATTTTTGCTACTGTAATATATTACAAAAGATATTAACGACACAAAATGTGCGTTATAAGTCAACTCGAACCCTACCCGACGCCCGAACTGAAGACCCAAGCTTGACCCGTACCTTGAAGTGACCCGGCCTAACCCAAACCAACCCAGATGTTATCATAGAAAACAAGTTAATATCCATAAAAAAACGTTGAAAATAGCAAAATCGAAAATGACTCGAACCCATAATGATCCGCCCCCATCCCCCCCGATCCGAACTCAATCAAATTCCAACAGATGTGTCCCGACCCGAAGATGACCCGATCGAAACCCGATCCAGTTGACTCGTTTGACACTAAGACAGACCACGTACGAGTATTTAAAAGTTCACAAAATCTTGGGAGAGACGGTCGCTCAATAACTTATTGATAGACCACTATTCAGTACCACTCTATGTCATATTCGTACCCTTAAATGACAACTTTGTTTTGTACCTGTTTTTATAACAACCGTACCCTCTTTATATTTGTATACTCTCTTTTAGGTTAATCGTAACTACTTCTATTAGGTTTGGTACCACTGTTACTTCCATTTGTACTTAGTCTCTCAGTAAAGTTAATGAGATACCGTCTCTCAGTAAAGTTAATGAGATACCGTCTCTCAGGAGACCTACTCTTAAAAGTTCAAAACCGATTGGACCCATACCCGAACCGGGTCAGGCAAAGAAATAGTCGGTCCTACGAATGAGCAAAAAGACGTGCGGTGACAGTAATCAGTACTCCCACCGTAATAAATAAAAAAAGAAAAATTCTCCTTTTTTTTTTCTTCTTCTCAAATTAATAAACCGCGTTCATCTTCTTCTTCATCTTCATCTTCATCTTCATCTTCTTCTACCTACCTTTTACACATTCTTCTTCCTCACTTTGGGGGGGAGCAGATGATCTCAAAGCTCCCTTCTGCCATGGCTTCCCTTCCTTCTTCTGGGGTTCGTTTCTTCCTTTTTTTTTTTTTTTATAGTTCTCTACTAATGTTTCAAACACTTGAAATGATGCTGTTTTGATCTGATTTTTTCAATCGTATCGATTTTTGTTCAGGGAAAATGGACCATTTGGTTTGTATTTAGGTTAGTTTTTCTGGGTTAGTGTTCAATTTTGATGATGGAGTAGTTTACTAATCTTTGAAACACTTCAAAATGATGCTGTTTTGATCTGATTTTTTCAATCGTATCGATTTTTGTTCAGGGAAAATGGACTATTTGGTTTGTAATTTAGGTTAGTTTTTCTGGGTTGTGTATAATTTTGATTATACGACCTTGTAAGTTGGATTTTTGGGTGAGCTTTTGATTTATTTTTTTTAAAAAAAAAATCCCGAGTTTTGGGATTTGTTTGTACAGTATTTATTTAGGTTAGATTTTCTGGGTTGTGTTCAATTATGATGATTGAATTTTGTGTCAGATTTTGATTTGTTCGGAAATAATTTACCCTTCTGCAATTAATTCTGAGGTTGGTTAATATGGTATAGAATTCAGATATGGTACAGTTGAAATGGGACTTGGAATATTCTGAAAATTTCAATTCATGTTAATGAGACTGATATGATACAGTTGTGTTGGAGACGACACCCCGTAGAAGAGTCCGACAAAGGTTGAAAATCCTAAGATACAGTTCTGTTATGTGATCTCGCTGTTTATCCTGTAGTAGATCTCGGAAAATGACAGCCATAGTATGACATGAAACTGTGGAATTTACTGCAGTTAACTGAATTTACTGCAGTTCTACCTTCACCCTGTCTGTCCATTCAGGTTGAGATAATCTTGGAATCCTTGATTTCCATGCAAATTTAGTTAGTGAACCGCCTTTTGTCCAGAAGTTCACGGCTTTATAGAAATTTACTGTGTTACATGCGAAGAGCATAGCATCGGTATTCTCAACTTATGTACTTTTGTGGTTGAAGACTTGTGGTATAACGAATATTACAAATCCTATGTTACTTGAACTATCACGGGTCTTCCTACAGATCCTCATGTATCGCACTTGGCACTTAATTTAAGCCAAAACGTGCAGATTTTCCATAATATAGCCAAGAATGACGCTCGGACAGTCAACTGTGCCACATACTTCAGAAAACGTCCGAGCAACATAGGTCAAAAGTCTCAAAACAACGGTTTTTTGGTATAGTTTGCGTGGTACTTTTTCAGGCAATGCTGTTGTATCTGTATTATTGTTGAAGCTGACCCCTAATGGATGTCTTATAGGTGAGAGACGGGGTTAGCCTATGGCCTGGAGTGAGACAACTTTGCATCAGGAAAGGTCTCTTATACGGATTCATGCGCTACTTGACCATCCCATTTAAGACGTTACATGGAGCTGGTCAATCCTTTAAGGTCACACGGCTTTTATGCAATGTTTCTTGTATTTCCAGTGCACTGCAGATTGAAACGGTGAGAATTCCTCTGTAAAGTTGACATGTTTAATGGCGGCGTTTTGTCACAGTTGATTTAAATTGTTGTGAATTTCGGGTTGATGTTCTTTGTATGCATTCATTAGGTGCCATGTCTTAGGGACAACTATGCTTACCTCATTCACGATGAGAACACCGGTACTGTTGGGGTTGTTGATCCTTCCGAGGCTTTGCCTATTATTGATGTGCTGAACAAGAAAAATATAAACTTGAATTACATACTGAATACTCATCATCACTATGATCACACTGGTGGTAACCTTGAGCTCAAAGAAAGGTACGGTGCAAAGGTATGATATATAGTACTCCGTACTTTTTTTTTGATTTTTTTTTTCTTATCGTTGAAGTGGTTCTTTGGTTATTTATTATGGTGGAATAAAGCAAAATGTCTCGCTGAAGTGAACATGCTTCTTTTTACTGTTTAGTATCCGTCATTCAATGCAATTGTCTGCGCTACTTCCATTACACGAGAACAATATTGCGTTCATTCAACTCCCTTTTGCTGAGCCCTTGATTGACTAAAAAAGTAGTACCTAATATTTATAAGCGGATTGACGGATTTTGAGATTTAGATGTTAGATTAAGACTAACGATGTTCTATATAATCTCAATTCATCATATAAATCATGCAGATTTCTGTTGTACTACTTGTAGGTAATCGGCTCAGCAAAAGACAGGGACAGAATTCCCGGGATTGATATCTCTTTGAACGATGGTGATAAGTGGTACTTTGCAGGCCATGAAGTTGACGTATTTGAAACTCCTGGCCATACAAGAGGTAAATTCATAGTTACTAGCTTCCACCGATCCTTTTCTTTTCTCCTTATTGCCAAAATTTCTTACAGGAGGTAAATTCATAGCTGCACACGGCTATTTCTTACAGTCTCACTACAGTGAAAACAGATGATGACCGTCTTCTACTCTTCTGTTGGCTATTGTTCGGACTGCATCTGCTGTAATACGTGTCTTGCATTTTCTCTGCAGGACACATCAGCTTTTATTTTCCTGAATCTGGATCCATTTTCACTGGTGACACGCTTTTCAGTCTATCTTGTGGGAAGCTCTTTGAAGGAACAGCTAAAGAGGTGATATTCTGCCGTCATTCTGACATTTGAGAATATCGGTCCGGACTGAATATCTTCAGATTATTACACTATTTGTATAATGCTCTGATACTTAACTCGTGTCTGAACTGCAGATGCTAGCTTCTCTGGAAAAGATCATGTCACTACCAGATGACACGAGTGTTTACTGTGGGCATGAATATACCATGGTAAGTTACATCACCCTCGTCGTTGACTTGCTGATTCTTCATGTGTACAGCAGTAGAGTAGTTCTAACTCATAAATATAACGATTTTCATCTTGCAGAGTAATTCGAAGTTTGCACTGTCAATTGACCCGAACAATGAAGCCCTCAAGTCATATGCATCCCGTGTAGCGCAGCTTCGTAACAAAGGTTTGCCAACGGTAATACTCTTCTAAACTTCTTCACTTAAGTGGTACTATTACTAGAATTCCATCAATTATCGAGATTATCACGTAGACTGTAGACATTTGATAATTCTGTTGTGATGCGATTTTGTGATGTTGGTTTGGGCAGACACCAACGACACTGAAGTTAGAGAAGCTGTGCAACCCGTTTCTTCGAGTCTCAAGTAGAGAAATCAGAGAATCATTAGACATACCAGCCGTGGCTGATGATGCTGAAGCCTTGCGCATCATCCGCCAAGCCAAGGATAATTTTTAGGATATCGGTGTATAGAAAAAAAGATAGATAAAATTCCGTGTTTTCACTTTTCGAAACTCTCTAGGATTTTGCTGTCTTTGTTTGCAACAAACAGTTCTTACAAACTGCATTAGGCAATTGTATAAGTACTAAGTAGCCCTTGTAATCCTCCTTGAAATTCTGCTGTAATATGCAACTTTTACTCAAGTGAAATATTTTTCTTTATTTTTGTCACCAAAAAAAAAAAAAAAAAAAACCGAAAAAATCATTTCTTTCATCAGAGTGAAATGTTTCGAATCCTGGTCTCTGCGATTCTATAATACCACATTTATTCTTGATCAAAAAAACTAGAAAATTAGTTTGCGTTCCATTTTATTTTTTTCTCTGTTTATTTCATTTTTTTGGGTGATAACTTGACGATTTCATATAATGATTCATGTTAGTCGATCCCAAAATCTGATTTGTTAAAAAAACTACAAAAATAGGATGTCAAAGTTCAAATTTTTGTGCTGGAATCAAGTTTTTCAAGATTCACACTTATTAATCAAATGAGCTAATCATGTTTAGATTAAACCAAGCCTGTTTGAACCCTAGTCAATCAAAAGCTACTAGACTGCGAACAGACCGACACACACAGCCCTCTCTACCGAGATTCATTTGCCAATTCTGCAGAAGACGAGCACACATCGATACAGCAGTCTCTTAACATCGTCGCTGGGCTGGTTTTTTCAGAGTTCATCCTGCAATTGCAAATTATAATTTACATTTATCAGCAAACTGAGGCTACTGACGATAGAGCTTTTATTTCAGAATTACGTGAAGAAAGTGAAGAAAATCGAGATACATAATGAGAGTCTACTTACGTGATAATCATCCATGTAATCACGAGGATCATGCTGCATTCACGAAAACAGATTATCAGTTTGTGTTTACAAGTAACATAACAAACAAAAAATATCGACTTTTTTACATGCAGAAGTTTTTTCATAAGTGTTGAGGAGCATTGTGTAGTTTACCCTTCTATGAGGTCTTCTACCACCACCACGACGGTGATCTCTGTCTCGTCGCCTCCTCTCACCTTCTTCCCTTGCTCTTTGAGCTTCCTGCACAACAAAATTTCAGCTTGCAGAGAAATTCACCATCACTATTCGAAAATTTCATTTGGATTCACCGAATTTCCATTGTTGATTTATACTGTTCACGACTTCACGCTAGCAATTTTCTTAAAGTTTATGCATATTGAACTGTTATCAATCTACTACGAGTATTTGATAAAAAAAGAAACATGTTCATGTTCATGTTCAAGTTCATGTTCATCACCTCTTCTTCCATCGCTTTTCTGTGCTTCTCAGCTTCTTCAAACGCCTCCTTTTCACCCTGGCATAATTTCATAATAACAGTCACGACTCACGAGTCAGCCCATATATAATAGTTCGACCTCAACCATCACCCTAAGTTTTTTCTTTTAAAAAAAAAATTTAAATTTTATGAAATCAACATGATCAAAGGACGCGTGTTATTGATCAAGAGTTACTCACCTCCTTGTTATTGATCATATAGTCCTCGACGATCTGCTTTGCATATTGAGGGTCATCACACAGTAAGATGTTGTCATATACCGAACCAGCCTTGACCTGATCAGATTACACAATAAGATGTCACCTCAAAGCGCAAAACCAGTCGTGAAAATTATGCATAGAGAACGAAGAAAACGATTCTTACCTGCCAAACTTCAATCCCTACATATTTTATCGGCCTCAACACATACAGATCCGGGTCATCCTCAAACTCTTTAACCGACAAAAATGAGATCAGTAATTCAGTATCAGTGAATATAATCATAAGTTCGTAACAGAAGAGTTGACTGCAAAAAAAAAAGATTGTTACCCGGGTTGTCGATCCATGGAGTTCTCCACTTCCCTTTATAGTTCGGGTTCTTGATTTTCTGTTTGTCGATGTTTTTTTTTCAAAGTTAGAATCGTGAGTCATAAGTCATAACCAAGATTTAAGATCAAGTTAAGATGACCTTTGGCTTCCATGGCCCTTTGTAAGCGGGATTAGGGATCTTTGGTGCTCGCCAAATTCCGTCTTCATCTTCGTCCCAACTGTCAGGCTAAAAACATAGATCAAAAGAGTAAAATCAGTTCACCCTTTCAAATGACGAGCTAGAAATTCAGTCGATATTACTAGTTTACTACTCCCTTCATTTCAATGAATTGTTTGCCTATTCCATATTGGGGCGTCTCAATGAATTGTTTGCCTTTCTATTTTAGGAATGCTTTTAGGTGTAATTTGACCAATCTCATGAGTTTTGCTCCACATGGCACTCCCTCATTGGCTCCCTTACCCTTGGTGCCAAAATCAAAGGCAAACAATTCATTGGAACGGAGGGAGTACTAGCTAAGCTACATCTACAAAGTACAAACCTCTTTCGCTTTAGGATCAGGAATTTCAGTCGGAATAGAGTCATATCCCTGAAACAAGATCAACAGCAAAATTAAGAAACTTCAGATTATTACAGTCTCGATGACTACATGCATGTATCCATCACATCTCAGGAGAATGAATGAATACCTTGGGTTTTGTATGATTAGGATCATCGATGAACTCTCTATCTTCCCAGTCTGCAGGCTGGCCACGTCATATCATACAGGCAGGCGAATCAACAGTTACTCAGAATAAAACTACCGACAATATATTTTGAAAAAAAATGATTTTTTTTTCACAAGTTCTAACCTTTTTGGCTTTAACATCCTTAATTTTTCTCGGAGGGAGTATATCCCAATCTGTGTACAAGCTTCCTGATTCCCTTTCACGATTGTCGACCAGCACACTGTATGTTGCATCAGGACGAATTATGAACGTGTAGAAGTGTGTCAGTTTGTCTGTTTCACATTCGAGTTCCTTCCTGATTGGGTAGTTCTGACCCTGGTACGACACTATCACGTGAAGCTTCTTTGTCTGCGAACCACATAGATCTGGACCGAACATCAAACTGCACCCAAAAAAACCAAAAAAAATCGAAAATTAGGTCAATAAATTCATATAAAACTAGAAATCGGAGGGTAAAAAAACGAATTTAAACCTGTAAGGGGTATCACCGCCGAATTTCTTCTGATTAACATAACCAGAAAGAAGCTTAAGGTATCCTCCACCACACTCGATATCCTGTTCAAATTTCACCGAATACTGAATGACAAGAGTTCTGTTCTTGTTGCTGAGTTCCGGTATTTTGGCAGATATAGCAAAGTGCTTTGCATCGTTGTGGGTCTGGATACCTGCACGGGTTGAGATGAACATCTATCATGGTTTCAAGCCAGCGTGATCAAAGTCAACAGTTAGCATAAGATTATCATCACCTTTATCATCAGGATCACCAGACCATTTACCAGCGGAATGCTTGAAACGTCCAGCTTTTCCCTCGCTCCTTTTCCAATCTGATATAACCCATCGATCCCTCCAACCATCTTCGCTCCCACCACCAACAATAACACCGCAACTAACTAATTAGTCTATGCTCATAATCAACAAAATACGCTGGAAAAAACCCGTGTTCATAACACCACAACCAATTAGTCTACACAACTAAACAACAAGATAGGAAAAAAACCCGTGTTCATAACACCACAACGAATTAGTCTATACTGATAAACAACAAAATACGCTGAAAAAACCCGTGTTCATACCACCACAACTAACTAATTAGTCTATACTGATAAAGAACAAAATACATTGGAAAAAACCCGTGTTCATAACACCACAACGAATTAGTCTATACTGATAAACAACAAAATACGCTGAAAAAACCCGTGTTCATACCACCACAACTAACTAATTAGTCTATACTGATAAAGAACAAAATACACCGGAAAAAACCCGTGTTCATAACACCACAACTAACTAATTAGTCTATACTGATAAACAACAAAATAGGAAAAAAAACCGTGTTCATAACACCACAACTAACTAATTAGTCTATACTGATAAACAACAAAATAGGAAAAAAACCCGTGTTCATAACACCACAACTAACTAATTAGTCTATACTGATAAACAACGAAATACACTGGAAAAAACCCGTGTTCATAACACCACAACTAATTAGGGGTCGTTTGGTTGCCCATGAATTGATAAATTGTGATGTTGTTTGGTTGCCCACTCCTCGGGAATTGTCACTTCCTCCAAAATGGAGAAGTTACTCAACAAGTCCCATTGGTGTGTAGAACTTCCCGCATGAAGTTATTTCCACATGGCAACCAAACAATATTTTTGCAATTCCCATGAAATACAAATTCACGTGAATTCAAGTTCCCGGTAACTCCATCTTCCCATAGTGAACCAAACGAGCCCTTAGTCTATACGGATAAACAACAAAATACACAAAATACGCCGGAAAAAACCCGTGTTCAATTTTTTTTTTCTATTCGAAACAAATGATTTGGACAGAGTGAACGATGTAACAATAATTTATGTCAATTTTACCAAAAATAAAAATAAAAAATTGAATCTTTCACTGAACAAAAATAGAAAAATGAATCAAATCAGCATTCAGCAACTACCCTTTTTAGATTACAACCAAATAAATCTCAATCAAGCACTTCAATTACTAAAATCACAAATTCTTGTCGATAACGACTCATAAACTTAGTGACGGGTCAAATAAATACTTACGGTGACTTTACCTTTACTCGTCATTAAAATACTCGTCACATATGAATAAATAAAAAGGTAGAAACTTTCCGAGATTCGGAGTGAATTCAATCAAATTACTCCAAATGGGTAATACCAAAATCAACTAAAGTTTCAATTTTTTTACTTTTTTTTTTAACAAAAAACAAAAGAAAAACATGAAATTATATGAAAATTGATAGATAGATATATATAGATACCATCAAATCTCTCTTCAAAGAAGATTTCAGCTAGGATTGAAGATGGCAGCAAGAAAGTATGGAAGCATAGGAATAACAGGAAGAACAGCTGAAGTTCCACCATTTTTGACTTTTTTTGTTTTTGCTGAGAGAGAGAGAGGAAGAAGAAGAATGGAGTTAACAGTGACTGTCTTGAGTCTTGACTCTTGACTGTGCTTTCATAGGAGGTGTACTGTGTATACAAGATCTTAATTAAATTAATGGTTTTTGAGGTAGTACTTTAATCGAGTTTTGTCAGATCTCTACGTAATTATTTTATATGTCGGAAATATAATGTGATACTCGTTAAAGATTTTAGGATTTAGAGTCTAATTAACGTGAAAATTTCATAGAGACGGTATCTTGATAATGTTCTTTTTTTTTTTAACATTATGTCATTATGATATACATAAAGCGATACAAATTTATACTGAATATATGAGTTGATTATATATATATATATATATATATATATATATATATATATATATACATATATATATACATATACAGATATACTTTTATACGAAGTATTATACTCCGTATTTGATTTATTATTATTATTATTATTATTATTATTATAAAACGGAACTTTCATTGATCACCAGAACAAATTACAAGAAGTTAGAGGGAAGCCGAGATACTATCTGGGCTCCCACTCCCGAGATACTTTCGGGTTACCCCATTATTATTATTATTATTACTATTTTTCCGGTTATTATTATTATTATTATTACATGTATCTTACATTTGTTGAGAAATATTCGCTTCATTTCAATCAATTCCACACAGATTAAAATATATTGTACTCCGTAGTCCGTAACTCATATTCCACAAATGTATAAAAATGACTGAAATGAAGGAAGCAGTAACCAGAGCGCGCGTCGGTTTTTTATGGTTGAAATCTTAATCGGCACATAAAGTAAATCGAACGACCGTCTTAGGGAGATGACTAAAACCGGCAACAACCGTTGCTGTAAATGGGAGATTATTGACATTGATAGTAGCATTGGCATCGATCTTTGAAGGTAGATCAGAGGCGACACCAAAGTGAGAGCTATTTTCCAATAACATGCGAATTTGGTCATCGGGCATAATATCAATAAAACTTTTCGGGCCACAAGCCACAAACACCTGCAAATTAAAAAAAAAAAAATCATTTTACATCAGCAAAAAAAAAAAAAAAGTTATTTCATGGGAATAATACCAACTATACGTGTGCTTCTTAAATTAATACAAACTATACGTAATCTCATTTTAATACGAACTAGGCCTTCATTAATCTCGTTTTGTTATGGGTGACCGGCTACCTGTTGAACCTCCATTATTTAACTCTTTCTCTGACTCTTCTTCTTCTGATTCACATTTCGTGTTCATTTTCGGTCATTGAAAAAAATAATTAAATTTTCCAAAAATTCATCTTTCATTTCTTTTTCAATTAGTCTTATAGAAGCTATGGAAAAAAAATGTTTTTATTATTATTTTGGCTTTCACAATGACTGCAACGGACCTAATAAAACCCTAGAAAGTTACAACAAGTCACTATGACCTGTAATAGCAAGTCATAATTTCATACCTAACAAAGAGAGATTAATAAATGCGTAGTTCATATTAAAATGAGATTACGTATAGTTTGTATTAATTTAAGAAGCACGCGCATAGTTGGTATTATTCCCATGAAATAACCCAATATTAAAAACAAATCAAACCAGATTTGACTATATTTTCTCTTATAGATTATCGAGAAAATTGAATATTCTCATTTGAACAGATCGAGGGAGTAATTAATCTGATACCTTGTTGGGTGATTGCGTGGTATAATAAGCAGGTGCGTCCCAAGCCAAAACCCATGAACAAGGTTGCATCAGCAAATTCGAACCAGAATACACAACCGCTGCCTTTGACCCAAAATTGACATTGCCTAGATGAGTAAACAATCCGGGATAATCGGGTTGAATACAGGCAGGATAACCAGGACTGGCGGGACTCCCAGACCACTCAACAGATTTCACGAACTTCATCACTGATGAGGTATTATTCATCAATGTAACTTGCGTGCCAGTCTGTGGTCGCATCAAATTTTTCTCTGTGATTTTCGAGTTTTGAACTTGATTGGAAGCCATCTCTGGCTTCTTACTTTGTGTTATTGTGATTTAGTTATAAGTTAAGTACATTGTCATGACAAATTCTTATCGTATACACTACGAGTAGTTTTTATCAAAAAAAAAATCTGACTTGGTCTTTATATACTTCCTCCGTCCCTGAATGATTGTCCAATTTCTCTATTATTTGTGAGGAGTATTTTAATGAAATGTGACAATCTTAGTGAAACGGAGGTAGTAGTACTGTTGCATACTTGCATGCATGACCTCACTGGATGCATGCAAAAGTTACAACAGAAGAAAAAATGATCAGTTTTTTTTTTTTTTTTTTTTCATTTTGGTGTTAATAGTAGAAATAAGGGTTATTTCATGAAAATAATCTAAACTATGCGCACGAATGTTTCTTAAAATAATTCAAACTAAATGTAATCTCATTTTAATATGAACTACGCATTCATTATTCTCGCTTTGTTATGTATGAAATTATGACTTGCTATTACCGGTCATAATGACTTGTTGTAACTTTCGTTCTAAGGTTTTATTAGGTTCGTTGCAGTCATCGTAAAAGCCAAAATTACAATAAAAACATTTTTTTTCATAGCTTCTATAACACAATTGAAAAAGAAATGGAAGATGAATTTTCAGTTTTTTTTATTATTAATGGCCGAAAATGAACACAAAGAAGAAGAGTTAGAGAAAGGGTTGAATAAGGAAGGTTCAACAGGTAGTCGGTCACCATAACAAAACGAGGCTAATGAAATAACCCTAGAAATAATTATTCTCATGAAATAACTCTAGAATTAATTATTTTTTGAGTCGCCGATAAAATTTGAAAGAGTAAAGCCTAAATTTGAGGATCATTAAAAAGCCCTAATATGTTGAATTTTAGAATCTCAAAACTCACAAGTAGGTTTATATATTTATACGATATAGTTATAAGCCATCATTTATCGACTTGTGTGCAGAAACGAGCGTTATATGTTGAAAAAGTATGATCAAATTGTTGACATTATAAATCAAAGAAATAACTCATCCGATTAAAGTTGACTAATAATGCTTTCTCGTTCTTTTCTGCGTCACATTTAATTAATTAGCCTCATATTTTGTTACGAAATGATTATTTTTTCCTCTGTCGTAACTTATTTTTGCATCTAAGTCGCTGTGCATGCATGCAAGAGTTCTATATAAAGACCGAGCGAGGGGTTCTCTGATACTCACAACTCACAACCTTCGAAGCATTTGAACCAAGCAAGACACATACACCGATAGTAGTCAAGGTATAAATTTCGATCTTATGCATTTTTTGTCGTTTATATTTGTCATTATATTAGTAAAAATTATAGAAGTTTAATCGATTTAATAATGTATTTACTCCTAAAGATGAATAAATAATCCCTTATGGATATATTAATTACTGAATATATTTTATAAATTAACGAGAATATTGAATATTTTGTTAATTGTGAATAGTGTGTCGGTCAAAAATGAAAATGAATCAATGGAAACGACTGGAGCTAGAAACTGTTATACGAATTTGTTATGATGTTGTACTTAAACGGTAACTCAATTTGAGTTAGGCAAAGGTAATGTTTGACAAATGACAGTAGCAAATTCATAATAACGGATAACATTAACACAATACGACGGTTGTCAGATTGCAGTATCAAGCCAAGTTTTCCTATCAAAATAAATTAGCATATATAATTAACATGTTGTAGCAATATGCTCAGTATATGTTGTTCACCTAATAGATTGACAGTCAATAATCTCCTCCGTACCATTTAGGCACAAATCTACTACTCCTTCCGTCCCAATGAATTGTTTGCCTATTCCATATTGAAACGTCTCAATGAATTGTTTGTCTTTCTATTTTAGGAATGTTTTTTATATGCAATTTGACCATTCTCATGAGTTTTGCTCCACATGTCACTTCTTCATTTAATCTCTTCCCCTTGGTGCCAAAGGCAGGGGCGAATCCAGGAATTGAAGTGTGGGGTAGCGAATTTTTTTCGTCGTCGTCTAAAAATTTTTAAATCATGATTCAAAGAAGCATATCTTAAATTCAAAATTATCAATAAAGGGGAGCATAATTAAAATCACAATATTATTTTATCTTTTCATTATAATTATAATTACAATAAATTCATTTAAATAAATTTACAAAAGTAAGAAGATAAGGAAGGTACTTGTTCCGTCTAATTGCAGGATGGGGTAATAGAAGCAAATGAACAAAACAAAATAGTCATATACAAGAATCGAACCCTGGTCAATAGGGTGATGGTCATACAATTTTACCAATACACCACCATAGTTTTATGTCCATTTTGAGTATTAAATGTTATTTATTACAGCTTTTATAGTATTATTTGGGGTAGCAAGAATGGATCATTCTAACTACAATTATTGGGCTTGGGGTAGCATGGGCTACCCCTTGCTACCACATAGATTCGCCTCTGGCCAAAGGAAAAGACAAACAATTCATTGGAACTGATGGAGTACTAATATTTCTGCGATATGTTGTTTACCAAACAGAATCAAAGCAGCAAGCAAGCTAAGAGATGGCGACCAAAAATGAAGTCGAAAAGACGGAAACCTTGGCGAAAGACGTGAAGCAAGCGCAAAATGGCACACAAGTTACGATGGTGAATAGTACGTCATCATTGATGACGTACGTGAAATCGTTTGAGTGGTCCGGGAGTCCCGCTTCTCCCCATTATCCTGCAGCTATTCAGCCCGATTATCCCGCAATTTTTACTCATCTGGCCAATGCCAATTTCGGGTCCAAGGCAATGGTGATTTACACCGGTTCAAATTCGAAAATGCAGCCTTGTTCATGGGTTTTGGCTTGGCATGCACCTGCTGATAGCACCCAATCTCCCAACAAGGTATGAACTGAACTCGGAGGGAGTATTAATTAATTACTCCCTCCGTTCCAATGAATTGTTTGCCTTTGCTTTTGACACCAAGGGCAAGAGATCCAATTAGAAGGTGACATGTGGAGCCAAGAGTCAAATTACACATAAAAAAACATTCCTAAAATAGAAAGACAAACAATTCATTGAGACGCTCCAATATGGAATAGGCAAACAATTCATTGGAACGGAGGGAGTACCTTTTTCGTAAATAAATAATACTTCCTCTGTCCCAATGAATTGTTTGCCTATTCCATATTGTGACGTCGCAATGAATTGTACGTTTGCCTTTCTATTTTAGGAATGCTTTTTATATGTGATTTGACTCTTCTCATGAGTTTTGTTCCACATGTCACTTCCTTATTGGATCCCTTGTCCTTGATGCCAAAAGCAAAGACAAACAATTCATTGGAACAGAGGGTGTAACCCTTTTTTTCTATGCAGGTGTATGTTACTTGTGGCGCTAAGAGTCTTATTGAAAATATGCCCGAAGACCAAATTCGCATGCTCCTGGACAATGGCACAAATGTTGGTAACGCGAGTGACCAAACTTTGATGATCGGCGCCAATGCACGTATCAATGACTCAGTCCCACTTATGGCAACGATTGGAGCCACTTTTAGTGTTCAGTCCTAATAAGCCTACAACAACGGTTGAGCCCGACCCTAAGCCTATCAATAAATAATGCTACAACTATAATATACTAAATAAAATGAAATCACCTATATATGTGTGATGAAACTCGTGTGATAAAATAAACTCGTGTGATGAAACTCGTCTTGTACTGTATATTGTTTGATTTATCAATAATAATAATGTTTTAAGGTGACTACGAGATTTCGTTGGCTTTAATTTAGTTATAAGCCATGACTTATTGACATGCAGAAACGAGCGTTATATATTGAAAAAGTATGATCGAATTGTTGACATTATAAATAAAAAAAGAGTTATTTAATAGCAATAATACTGACTATTGAGCGTATTCCAATAATAATACCAATTACAGTTAATCTCAGAATAATACATCGAATTGGAGTATTCTAATGATAATGGTAGAGTTGCATATGTTACCTGCAACAGCAGGTAACCTTTCTGAAAAATAACCTGCTACTTCAATCTATTCAATAATCAATACATACCCACTTACCCAATTTTTCATCTCCATCCTACTTAAATTCTTGTTTTCAATGACAACTCTGCAAAAAATTTAAAAAAGTTTTGATTTCCATTACTCTCCTCTCATTCAATCTAATAATGGGCTCTCCGTCAAGACATAAACATAAACTTCACTAATTTAAAAAAAAAAAAAAAAAACATACGGAGCATTATCCAATGTGATAATCAATCAAATCATCAAAATTAATTATCGCCCCATCTCTGATTCTCTGTCTCCTTCAACTCCCAGGTACTCTCTTTTCGATTTTAAACATTGTTAATTTGTTTTATTTTGTACAAATTTGGGGTTTTGGTTTCAATTAGGTTTTTTTTCTGGGTTCGTATTTATTCGATTACCGTTTCGATTATGATTTATGGGTCCTATTTGGGACTAGATTCGCTTCTAATTTCCAATTTTAGCACAATTCACTTGGTCAATCAAATACTATTTTATCTTTCTGCAAATTTCGACAATTTAGGGTTTTGTTTTGATTAGGTTTCTTTTCTGGGTTTATAGTTATTCGATTAGTGTTTCGATTATGGTTTCTAGGTCCAATTCGGGAGTTTATGTTTATGTTTTAATAAACTGTCCACTAAGTTTTGCAAAATCTGTTTTGTCATTCACAATTGTTGTACCAGATTTCTTCCTCTTACCAGGTCTAGATTCATTCTCAAGGGAGAGTGAGAAGTAAATGGAGAGTGAAGTAAATGGTAATGGTGATAGTAGGAATTAAATGAGGCGCTTAAGGGGAGGTGGTAACCGGTCCACTGTACCATTATCATTAGAATACTTCAATTGAATGTATTATTCTTGGATTAACTGTAATTGGTATTATTATTGGAATACGTCCAATAGTCAGTATTATTGATATTAAATAACCCTAAAAAAATAACTCATCCGATTGAAGTTGACTAATGTTTTCTCTTTTCTGTGTCACATTTAATTAGCCACATGTTTTGTTAGAAAATGAGTACTTTTTCTTCATTTAATTAGACACATGTTTTGTTAGGAAATGAGTACTTTTTCCTCATTTAATTAATTAGCCATATATTTTGGGAAAATAGATTATACATCTGGTTGTAAAATAGTACTCCATCCGTATCTATATGTTCGTCCACTTTCAATATAATACTCCACCCATATAATAAAAATAGTGGACAAACATATAGATACGGAGGGAGTATTGTACTTTAGTATTTTATTAGCCACATATTTTGTACAATAGTATTGTACAACCAAGGCAAATATGTTGAACTTTTGTATATATTTGCTGAGTTTAATACAAGTTTTTGAGTGAGTTCTAAGTTTTTGAGTTTAAACTTTTATGTGATTTAGCTCGACAACTTTACACCAAAGCTCAAAAAGTTAAACTCAAAACATTTGTGATAAAACTCAAAATCATAAAATCAGTTGTACATAAAGCTATCTACAACTTGTTGTATAATCTTCTCATTGCATGTTTTGTTAGGAAATGAGTACTTTTCCCTCGGTTAACTTATTTTTGCGTCTAAGAGTAATCACAATGGATGGTTCTTACCCTTGAGTTTGTCAAAAGAACTTTATTTGATAAAATTTGGGCAAAAGTTTGTGCTTGGATTACCTTTGCCTAAGGCTCGAAGTCTAGAAGACATAATCATACAACTCCCACAAGATCGCTCTTGAACCTAAGACTCATGGGATGATGATCACATATTTTAACTACTAGGTTTCATCTTCAATTGTTAGTAAAAATTTTAAATACAGTGAGTTTGTCAAAAAATTACATGGCAATGACAAAACTTAATTTTGAGTTTGTCCTGGTTGCTCTAAGTTGTGCATGCATGCAAGAGTTCTATATAAAGACCAAGCAAAGGGTTCTCTGATACTCACAACTCACGACCTTCGGAACATTTGAACAAAGATACATACACCGATAGTAGTCAAGGTACGTATAAATTAAATTTCGATCTTATGCATTTTGTGTCGTTTATATCTGTCATTATTTATTACTCGTAGTAAGGATTATAGAAGTTTGATTTAATAATAATGTACTCTTAATTAAAAACAAATAAATAAACCCTTGTGGATATGTTAATTATATTTTATAAATTATCGAGAATATTGCAGATTTTGTTAAATTATTGCAAATAGTGTCGATCAAAAATGAAAATGAATCAATGGAAATGAATGGAGGCAGTAACTATTATACGAATTTGTTATGATGACGTACTTAAACGGTAACTCAATTTGAGCTAGGCAAAGGTCTTGTTTGACAAATGACAGTAGCAGATTCGTAATAACAGATAACATTAACAGAATACAGTTGCTAGATTGCAGTAGCAGGCCAGGTTTTCCTATCAAGATACATTACTACTCCCTCCGTTTTTTAATATAAGTCATTCTCACTTTTCGAGACAACCCCTTCTTTCTTCAATATCTCTCACAACATAAGAAAAAATATCATGAAATGTATACTCATTTGAAAGCTCTTTTCGTAAGAGATTTTATGGTGCAATTTTTAAAATTTTTGGAATAATATATTTACATAAAAATTAAAGTCAAAGCCTCACCTCAAAAAAGTCAAACGTCATATAAAAAAATACGGAGGGAGTAGCATATTATACTTAACATGTTGTAGCAATAATAGATTGCAGTTAATAATAATCTACTACAGTAGCTATTTAGGCACGAATCTGCTAATTTTTTTTCCCCGATATGTTGTTTACCAAACAGGATCAAAGCAGCAAGCTAAGAGATGGCGGCCATTAATGAAGTCGAACAGACGGAAACCTTGGAGAAAGATTTGAAGCAAACGCAAAATGGCACGCAAGTTAGTGAAATCGATTGACGTTAGTGAAATCGATTGACTGGTGTGGGCGTCCCGCTTCTCCTCGTTATCCTGACATTATTCAGCCCGGTCATCCCGCAGTGTTTACTCATCTAGCCAGTGCCAATTCCGGGTCCAAGGCAGCGGTCATTTATACCGGTTCAAATTCGCAAATGCAGCTGTGTTCATGGGTTTTGGCTTGGCATGCACCTATTGATAGCACCCAATCCCCCAACAAGGTACACATAGGACCTGACTGAACTTAACTTAACTGAACTTAATTTAACTGAAACTGACTGAAATATAGAGACAAAATAATAAAATATGTCTCATGGAACTGAGCTGAACTGAACTGAAACTGACTGAATATGAGTCCAAAAGAACAGAGCCATAATATATATTTAATGTCTCTTGATTTGTTAATTTCCGCATCCCCTCTATTGAATTCCTGGCACTGTCACTTAGAGGTGTTCACCGATCCAAACCCGAACCAAACCAGACCGTTTGGACCGGATCAGAATCTACCAAAAAATCCGGACCGGAAAAATTCTGGTCCAAGACCGGACCGGACCGTTTGGACGGGAGTTTTCAATTTTTTTTTTTTGAAATTCCGGTCTAAAATTTTGGACCGGAATTTTTATCAAATAAAAATAATTCCGGTCTTTCCGGTCGAAACCGGTCCGGACCAGAAAAAACCGTGTCAGGACCGGACCAGACCGAAACCCAGAATCGCCCTAAATGATGAACCTGAGACCGGACAAGAATTTTTTATTCCAGGTCCGGTCCGGTCCACCCTACCTAATGTGTCTTGATTTGTTAATTTCCGCACCCCTCTACTGAATTCCTGGCACGTACCGCCACGGTCTTCATTTTTTCTTTCTTATGATGAACTCGGAGGCATTATTACCATTTTCTGTAAATAATTAATTAATACGGAGTAATAATAATAATAATCATCTCATTCAGTTATTGAACCCTTTTTTTTTCTACATGCAGGTGTTTGTTGCTTGTGGACCTAAGACTATGATTGAAAATATGCCCGATGAACAAATTCGCATATTCCTGGACAATGGGTCACAGATTAATAACGCGACTGACTGGTCGACAATGACTAGCGCCACTGCACGTATCAATGACTCGGCCCCACTTATGGCAACGGTTGGAGCCACTTTTAGTCTTCAGCCCTAACGGTTCGACCCAGTCGGTTTTACTCTTCAGCCCGGCCCTAAGCCTATCAATAAATAACATGTGATGAAACTCGTCTTGTACTGTATGTTGTTCGATATATCAATAATAATACTGTAATTCTTTAAGTTGACTACGAGATCAGATTGATTTCGTTGGCTTTAAGAGAATCATCATTGTATGACGATGACTGGTGTTTTGTGTCGCTTACTCGCTTGTAAGAGTAAGAGTTTATTTAGTGCCTCCATCTCTTCAAGTGACCGTCTTCCATGTACGGTTCCAGAAACCCGATGAACTGTACACAACAGCATATGTAGCTTGAGCGAGCAGTCATATATATATATGGTAATGTTACAGCAACACTTGACTGAACTTCGGGAACAAAAGTTTATACCTTGGTGCCATCTCTGGACCAGCGAGCACCATAGCCTTCGAGAACACGTATTTCAAAGACAGTACCATGTGGGCGGACGATGTACACGTTCAACCATTTACAATGATCCATAATGTGGGTTATCACCTTCATTGCATGCTGGTTTTTACTCGAATCTGAGGGTCAGTCACGCGAGTACCACTACTGTCAGCAATCAGCATCGGAATAACTTAAAAAAGTGTAAATTTTTGAGGATGAACAAGTATACAGTGCGGAAAGTAGTGCATGCTGATGCTGACCGTTTCCTGCGAGTTTACCCCAGTACTGACTGTTGCATCTAATGACATGCTTACTCAGTGCCCTGGCACCATCAGTCAACGAGCAACCTTTAACCTCAAACAATATATACAGAAAATAGTAATTAGCCTGCACGATGCTGTGACAGTCAGAAAAGTACGTGACAGTAGCCAAACAAGGTCGGTTTTACTGATCAGATTACAAATTTATGAACGAACATCTAATGTTACAGTATTATATTCAAGCATACTTCATATATAGTTCATACATCGGGATTTTGGGGTGACGTGAATGATGACAGCAGAGTTGATCTTGGTGGCGGAAGTGCATCTGGTATCGTTCCAATAGTATGCTTAAGGCCTAAAAGGGTCTGGATCCCTCGATAACCTAATCCCTGAAGCCACCAAAAATAATACTCATTCCGTAAGAAATAAATAGCATTTGCTGCATCATTAGAAAAATGTCGTTCTCTTCCACTTACTGTAATAATATCAGAGAGCACGCTGTACGGTTGAGAAGCGGGTTTGCTGACACAAATTGCAAGGACACCGTTCAACTGTTCTTTTTCCTCAGAGTAGAACTTCCTGTAAACTTGTTCGCCTGAAAACGACATACTACTTAGTCATCATACACAAATCCGAAGCATTACCTTACTGAGTACAGAGTATATATAAAGCATTCGATTCAGTACCTTCTTCAATGGTCAGCACACCTGGAAGAACTTTCTCCAAGCTTTCAGCTTCCAACATTTTAGAGAAGGATGCATGTCGTCTGACATCCTAGATGAAATCGTTTTCACGAACAATGTTTTCATACGTCCATGCACGTGTGTATATATATTTGAACAAATTCGTCACGAGAACATTATTACCTGGACCTCAAGCATCAAGCATTTGTTGACGAAAATCAAATCCCCTGATCCCATTCTGAAACGATAAGCCCATGAATCATTATCCAAAATCCTCAAGTCGTCTCCACAAAAACTGAAGCTCATGTTACATGAAATCAAATCATATTATAGAAAAGACGAGATACGGATGTATATACTGGTTATAGTTCCCGACAGCACATCTTCCTTCGACTGTTTTCAGACCATCTACATATAATAACATGTCACAAGACCATTTACAAGTCATACTCATACATACAGCGGAAGTAAAAAAAGAAAATCATGCTGTCAAACCTTTCAACAGCGTGAAATACGGCTCTTGAACATGAATCTCGAACTTTATACTGCTCAATAGCTAAAAAAAAAGTCGAACATTCAAGTAAGGTTAAACAAGGTAAAAAAAAACAGGAAAATGTGGAGTCAGCTTACTTACATTCAGTAATTCAAACCCTTTTGCTGAGACTAACTCGACCCATTTCGCTTTCAATTCTTCTGATGAATCGTCTTCAGTCATAGGCAGCACCGTCTCAGAAACAGAAACGAATGATCCAGTAGAACCAGAAGTAATCCACTGGTGCAAAGCAGAAGCCAAACTCTTGTACAGTGGATACAATGGCACCCCTACATATATATAAACGCCTCAAAACATCATATATATACTCGATCAATCTGCAAATTTCGATGATACTCATAACCTAGGTTCAATCCAAATCCCGCTTAGCATCAAAAACCCGGTTTGTAACCCCAATGTGGTAAACCAGCAATCTACTAAACCCATGCTAATCACAACATTTTACAAAAAAAGTTAACATCTTTCTAATCCTAACTTCTAACTTATGTTACTCCGATTCTTCTAATTACCTCATGTAACCGTGTCCAACACTTGACAGTCGGACTCTTCGTTTTAAGCCAAAATATGCAGATTTTTCATAAAATTAGTCGTGTTGAACACTTGAACAGACACTTCTAAACGAATTGAGCTAAATGGGTGATCACAGAAACAATCAAAATTCAAACTTTCCCCAAAAAAAACCAGCAATATAAAAAAAACCCTAAATTAATCACATTAAAAAATAAAAAATAAATAAAAAGTTGGCATCTTTGATCTTTCTGATTCCAATTTCTAACTGGGTAATCATAGAATTAATTAATCAAACACTAAAATCAACAAAAGATTAATCTGAGAAACAAGAACCCTAACATTGAAATCAATAATCAGAAAACATTAAAAAAAAAAATTACCAGAAGATGAAGATGAAGGGGTTTGAGATTGAAATTGAAGATCATGATCATGATCATGGTTGAGAAGGGAATGACAGAAGTGATTAGATAAACCAAGGTCTAAACCACCAAGTGTGCCATTGATGAAAGACTGAAGAACAAACTGAAGAAGTTGTTGAATACAGTCATTGAGTTTGACTGCTGCCATCCCTGGTGATCCTTCTTTTTCCATCTCGAGTCAAACTTCGTTAGGAAAAAGAATCATTTCGTTCTCCTTTCCCCTTTTTATATATCGCAAATTCTCATTTTAAGTCGGATATATTCTAATCGTAACAGGTCAACTATGTCACGTGTTTTAATTTCATACATGATTCCCCGTTTTTTAGAATCAGTTAAAATTATTGGAAGAAAACATGATGGTCTTATGGAACAACTCGAAGTAATTAAGGAAAACGGTATTTGAAACCGACTTGTTGTAGTGGAGACGTTAACTGATCGATGCAACTTTCATGAGCTGTGTTCTTACTGTTTTGAATCGACTGATTATAAGACGTTATTGATCTAATTATGTCTGTAATCGCTTGTTAAAAACTGTAACATCGAATTCAGAATATTGCAGTTAAAAATCAGTAATGTCGGATTAGTTTTACTGTGTCGAACGACCCTGTACAGTGTCCTTTATAGTTAAGGCTTGAATCTGACTGCAACCGTCTGCAAAATGGTGGTTATAATCGTGAAGAAGAATGGTGCTTGCCCATGTCGAGACCAAGAGCATCAGCATTATCGACAGTAACAGAATCCCGACACATGTTGTCTTAAGGTACCGTTTCATTGGCTTGCAGTGATTCAGTAAGATATCTGAGAATGTTTGTTTCACGAGATGACAGTTTACGAGGTTTTCCATCACAGGGTATGCGTCCAGCAAGTCCTGTAGCGATGTTGTGTAAGTTTCTATTACATTGTACTCGCTACCGCTTATAAACATCTTCAGTACCTGCAAAATCAATCATTTCATTCATGATTTCATTCAATGTTTTTATTTTTCGGCATTCAATGTTTATTTGCGTACTAAACGAGGTATACCTGTGGAATGTCTCCGATGTGAATTGAATTAGCAGGACAGTCTTTTGGCTGATACAGGAAATCAGGAGGTCCGGAGAATGGGTTGCATACATAGTTTAGACTCGGAACTGAGTTCGCCTTCAGAATGGAGATGTTCACATTTACCTGGTTAAGAACCTCAAAGAGGCCGATGCTAACATCGGACATGACAGCTCTGGCTGAATGAAGTTCAGCACAGGGAAGGATAGTATTCAGACTGCTGTTTTCTTGATTTTTTTGAAATCTATGGAGTTCTGTGCATGTATCACCCGTGAATCTGAGACAAAGTTCATCAAAATTCATCGGTTATACCTAGAATTTGACTGACAGGAGAATGAGCTCGGTAAGGTACTGAGATGCTTACTTTTCGAGGAAAGAATATGTGCCGAATAATAGCCAGCAGAGAACTGTCAAAAACCAAGACAGTATGACTAGCCTGCGAAAAACGACAGTACAGCTTCTTTTAGCATTACATATCTACTTCACATTCAGCTTATAGCATCATTTGCTCACTGTACATGAATACTTACATGTGCACCATTCGCTGAAACCTCAAGATTCCGAAAGCTGCATATACAAATATGTCAAAACAGTATTAATTATTTAATTACAGGGTTTACAGGTTGCATTCACTGATGAGACCGTCTCAAATAAGTTTTCGAGGTACCTGATAAGGCGACTGAAGCAGCGAGGTTCAGGCAAATAGTGGCAGAAGTGAGAATGTACCTGCAACACAGTTTGAACTTTATGACAACGAGATTATAAGTCACAGAAGCATGATTTACAGGGGGAAAGAATGATATAAAATCGTTTACATTATCGTCAGAACGTGTAGAGATAAGCTTCTGTTTCTTTGAGCATGCTCTTCTAAACCAGTAGCTTCATAATCGAGTTTATCAGATGTCGAAGCTAAGAATCTAGCAGCTTTATCACCGTCAAAGGCACCACTTTCTTCCAAATTTATACTCATCTTTCTCAATGCTCCTGTTGCATTATACATTGCATTCGATGCTTCATCTGCCGTGTTGGTTATGACTGTCATGATCATTTTTGCTCTGGAATAAAACCTTGCATTTCCTCCTAGAGCAACGCCTGACGCAATTCTTTTTCACCCAAAAAAAAAAATATTACTGTCAATTTTTTTTCCGATGCAATAGGGGCCTGCGAATGTTAATGTCGCTGCAAAACTGCTTACATAGCAAAGACGGTAAAAACTGTTGTTAATACAAGAGGCAAGAGATGACATTGCTTTCGACAGGGAATTCTCCGTCTCAGCTTTCTTTTCTTGTCCTCCTCCAAGCAGGAACCGATTGCTAGAAGGTAAATGAAGTATACAGCGCCAGCGACGAGCCATAACAGTCCAGTAGCATATCCATATACACCAGTGAAAATGGTTGACTGCAGTAAATGTAACTTTTTCTGAAAACAGGTAACTAAAATTTAGTATGAGGTAAAAAAAAAATTAGGACAAGAGGTACTTACACTCCAGTAATGTTTGTTTGTGATGTTATACTGTCCTCTGTATTTCCTGAAATGATGATCTAAAGGATCTGTTCTTTCGATATCATTCTTAGTTTTCGGTATTTGTAGCATCCCTCTCCTCCCTGTCAAAATAAGGCAATGACAGCGCGTGATTTTGAGTCGGAAACACAGTCATGTTAGCATGAAGAAATGATGCACAAGTTCCTGTAATATTACCTGGTTTAGTAACAGTGCTGTTTGACAGGCTTGTTGCACATTCTGAAGCGACCAAATTCAACGCGACTGTCACTAAAACTACTACCAGCACAACCCGATTTCTCCATTTCTTCGAACCCATCTCCACCATATCAATTACTGATTATCGATTATTCATGAAACTATCAAAGTTGTAAGTGTAGACTGTAGACTGACAAAGAAGTAGATGAGTTTGGAAAATGCAGTGTATAAGAAAGGAATATATATATATATAGAGAGAGAGAGAGGTAATTCTTGTCTCTTATGCATCGATTCTCTGATGAGACAGTTTCACAGTAACTTTATCGCGAAACATGACTAGTCACTTAATATGAAACCGTCTTGGAGGAAACTTTGTTCTTTTTGTATGGGATTTGTGAAAAAAAGGTGTTGCTTAGCTTAGTTCACTTGCCACTTTGTTCACAAAATGGGAAGCTTTTTAAAAAGTATGTAGGAATTCTCAACAAGTAAAGCACAATAGCCAATAGCCATACTTCTATTTGCCCTCTTCCAATAAAATGGGGGAATGTGTAAAAGAAAAGCTAAAAAAATAGAGATTTAAAACCGTTTCTTACGTGAGATCATCTTACACTGATCAACTACTCTTCTTTGTGACAGAGATATCCATTATTTTGTTATAACAGGTCAAATACTTCTCATTTATCTGCAAAAGACAACCCATGTGTTTTTTTGTGCTATTTTGTCTTTTCTATGTAAACGGGTCATATTTAAACCCATCACAAAAATTTCTCATGGAGCAAAAGAAGTTTGAATATGAACTTTCATAGTTGTATGATATGGGCCAATCTGACCCACCAAATCATTTGGGCCATATCCTCGTCGGCCCATGAACCCGTTAGTGGATCTCATTGAGTACCCATTTTATCGTAGAATGTAACCATTTTTACTACGAGTAGTAAATAATTTCATGTTATGCGTACCGTACCCATTTATTACCTTCGGAAGGTAAATTCGAGTCTTGAAAGCATAACAAAATCAAAACTTGCTAATGTTTTGTACTCGAATAACTACTTGGCCCGAATCAGTTTGCCCGGGACAAAAAAAGAGGAGAAAAATAATTACAGTACAGTAAACTGAGCCTACAAATTTCTGTAAGTTGGTAAAAACACGAAAACCATTAAACTTTTGACATTATGTAAGACGAGAGGAGACAACTAATCGACTGTAAAACCCGAAAGCGATTTACTACTATTATGATTGCTACTGGTGGGTGGTGGTGGGACGAGGGAGGATGGTGCTGGCTAGCTCTTCGTTCAGCTTCACTGGCAACGGTGGCATTTGCTTCATTATTTCTGGTGTATCACTCATGCTACACAAACAACATCAACAATTCGGGTCAAAAAATGAAGATATTTTCATGATCCGATGAACTTAAACGATGAGTGAATGAATGACAGTAGCGAATTTCTTGACCACTTGATTATGTACCGGAATGACTGAAGATGGATGGATGGATGGATGACTAACTCCAAACACTTGAAAATATCTAACATGTAATGTACCTCTTCTACCTACCTCTAAGGCTTAAGGCTCTGCTTTCAAAGTAGGGTACCCCAGAAACAAACTTGTCTGACTACATTTTCATGGTTTTGGACCACTGCATTAACTATCAAAAGCCGTCGAATTTGATTGTTAGTGCAACAGTACGGTGATTATGCCAAATTAATGGGTGTCGTATGCATGCACTCTTACTAAACCAGGCAAACGGGTCAACTGGATCATTGAGGGGTGGAACTCAAGGGCCAAAGTGAGGGTTTAAATCCCGTCAGCAAAAAAATACCGTCATTCTAGCTCTATTGACCAAAATATTCTAAATTTCTAAGGTAAGAAACAGGCGATATAGGTTGTCGAAAAAATATGGTGCATTGGAAATGTACCTGTTCATTATCTTTGTTAAATTGTCACGAGCCTGGCAAAGCAGGTTGATGTTATCTTGTATCTGAAAAACACGAGCCAAATCAGAATTTAATTGTAAACAGAACATGGTATAAATCCAACAGAAATAGATTGAAACACAGTTCATGGAAAAGTCGATGCAATCAGGAATCGCTGTAGGATGCATGCAATAACGATGAATAAAATGCTACATGCTGCATGCATCTCGATATATTTCTCCCGTTACTGTGAACTTTAATCATTAACCTCTCAAAATACATATCAAGGTACAAAAAATACATCAAATTTCTCACGTTTACACATTCGTTTAGTAGCCATAAAATACTGACCTGAAAAGAAGAGAAGTTTGCAGAAATCTGTTGGAATAACTGTTGATTTTGCTTAAGCATCTCCCCGGTTGGACCGCCAATTGCTGTAAATAATTAAGAGTAAAAACATGTAAATACGTTACCAACCTGAGTAAGCAAACGGGTCACTAGTGATACACAGATATATAGAATCAATTATTATGATTTTGGGCAGAATTTTCATTTTTTGGCCTAAATTGAAGTAAGATCTAGATGCTTCATTAACTGCTACAATCTTCTGATGCTATAAAGACGCTGTATCAGGAATACATGCATAACTCAGATGATAAGACGATATATGCAGTCGTCAAGACTCAAGAGAATAAGCTTGATAACTTACCTTCAAAAGAGATACCATCTTCATTGTCCACAGGAACGGCGGGCATTGAATGAGGATGGCCAGTAGGACGTGATGCCATGTGCGGTGGTTTTGATGTATTTTCAGTCACTTTTTCCTGAAAATAAAATCGTTATCGTTTTTTTAGTGTCTAGTATAGGCTCGTTCCTCAACATCATAATAAAAAGCCTGACTTTAAAGGGGGACGAGAGAAACCAACATGCTTCACGTGTTTTGGCATTCACGAGTTTCACAATTTTGCAGCGGTTTCAGAAGGAAAAAGATAGCATTTTTTTTATGCCAAATGCATGAAAAATGCATCTTCAAAGGGTAACGGCTAAAGAGGATATCAATTATAAATTTATAACCATACACGGAAAATATTACTCCCTATATTCAAATTCAAAGTGCACATTTTACCTCATCAATATCTTTCATTTTGCATCAGTAAAAATTACTCATATAATTTTTTTTTGTTATTCTTTAATGTACTCAAAGGACGAATCAAACAAGATTCACATGACTGCATTTTCTCTTATAGATTGTCGAGATTATTAAAGATTCTTTTTAGTCGTGAATAACATCCGAAAAGCATATGTGGACTTTGGATTTGAACGAAGGGAGTAAAGTCGGTGTTGCATGACAATATGACATACCCTTTTATCTTTGCTTTTCCTTGTATGATCTTCCTTTCGCCTCTTGCTGACCTCCTTTTTCTGAACCAAGGCAATGTAAAATGACAACCAGCTTATTTTATCACCGTTGAATCAATTTTCTCGAAAATAATCAGATAAATTACGTTGATGAATGAAGCCTATACAACACCAAGGTGAAACATAAAGTTATACGGGTTTAATTTGACTTATAACAGCAGCTTCCTACGGTAAGTCTTCACTCTTCACATCCTTGGTCCCCTCACAAAAAAAGCCGTGATTTTTTTACATTTTTACATATTATTAAGACATTGACATTTTTCATTCTAAGCATAAATGCAGCACTTCGCATCTTGAAACGGAAAAGAACCAAAAGAAGAAGATTACCAAATACAGTAGTAGTATAAATGATTATATTTGGACATAGCTTCATTAAATTACTTGAATTTTCCCTTTCGAATTGCCATTGAGACGGGAAACAAAATGTCTTACTAATTAAAGCTTCTATGTTAAAAGTTAAAACCAAACAAAATGTCTGAAAGCTTACGTTGAGCCATCTGCAGCGCAGTGCAATGTCGCGTACTGTCTTACTAGGCAAACTCAAAGCAATCTTGGCATAACGGACTACATTTGTTTCCGAAGCATATCTGCATCGTTCACAGACTAAGTCAGCTTATTCTAAAAAAGAGATGCACGAACTAGCGAGAAACAAAAAAAAAATCCACAGTTTTGTGTGTCCATATGCGAACATCTCAATATATATCAACACCGTCTCATGCAAATCTTTGTGTTTATGTGACGACCTATGTTGCTCCGATACTTCAATGTTGATGTCGTATTGTATATCAGATACGCATCGTGACGTGTCAGACACGACACTTCATTTCAAACCAAAAAAATCGATAATTTTGCAAAAGAAATCTTATACTTTGACACCCTATCGAGTCAGAGAAACATAGAGTAATTGATAACTAAAACATGAGAACCTGCAATTTTACAGAGAAAAAGAAGCATTGCAATTATTGAACTTGCCATTAAACAAACTCGAAAACTAACAGAAACTCAGTTGGCTGGCTAACTCTTTGTTTAATACTTCAACCAAAAAACTTTAAATAATCAAATGACAAACAAAATCATATAGGCCGTAAAGTATAACAGGCCAAATATCACTCACGTGTGCATGCATAAAGACAACCAGTAATGGATATTCTCGTCAAAATCGAGACTTTGTCATAATATTCTCATCATTTCATCAATCCAAAATCACCTAGAACCTACCCTAGAACTAGATAACATTACCTACATCACGAACCTGTAAAGGCCGTAAAGTATAACAGGTCAAATATCACTCACATGTGTGCATGCATAAAGACAAACAGAATGCCTAGTAAGTACAGTACCAAATGACCACACCCGTCAGAAGTTTGTAACAGATATGCTCGTCAAAAACGAGGATTTTGCAATGATACTTTCCAGTTTCCATCAATCCGAAATCACCAAGAAGACAAGAACTATTACGATGGATATACTCGTCACAAACAATCCAAAATCACCAAGAACTACACAAGAATTCGTGATAGTAATACATTGCATCAATCAAAAATCACCAAGAACTAGAATTTCAATCAAAAATCACAAAGAACTAGAATTTCAATCAAAAATCAGATCAAATTCAAACCAAAAAAAAAATAAAAAATAAAAAATTAAGATGAACAAAAGAAAAGATACTAACTTTACAAGGCCATCATCCAATATAGCTTGTTCTTCAGCACTCCAATCAGTAGAAATACCTGGATTATGCTTGATTCCAGATAAAACCCCTTGATTATCATGGTTTACACCTGAACTACCATTATTTTGATTATTATTATTATTATTATTATTACTATTATTATTATTACAATTTGAAGCTCCAGTATTCAATGAACTTTGATTTTGCTGTTGTTCTTGATTCCCAGATGGATTTGCACTGGCTGCCATATTCAATAATTAATTCAATTTCAAAAGAATTTAGAACAAACCCAGAATTGTTGATGAGATACCCAGTTGATTAAACCTCAGAAAGATGGATTTCCCGCCATTAAAAGGGGAAATTAAAGGGTACCCAGATGAGAGAAAGATGAAAAGGTGGTAACTTTTGTGAGAAAAAGGTGGGTTTTTGATGAATTATGAGGTGTAATTGAATCAAAAGTTTGGGAGTTATGAAATTGAAGGTAGTTTCAGGGAATTGAGAGGGGTGTGGCCTGTGGGGAAGAACACGGAAACTAATATGAGACGGTTTTACAATAACGTTACTGTGATTAGACCTGGAAAAAACTGACCCGACCTGAATAACTCAATCTGAATCCGACCCGATACCTGAACATAGATCCGAATTTGACCTGGTAACCTGCCTTGGCCTGAAACTAACCTGGACATTATTATAGAAAACAAGTCGATATCTCTAAAAGGGTTGAAAATAGCAAACCCGAAATGAACCCGACTTGAAACTGACCCGACCCGTTGACCCGTTTTGCCAGGTCTAATATTTGTGAGACCTCTCGCACAAGGGATTGTACGGAAGAAGAAAGTATTGTAGTGATTAGTTGCTTTATTTAAACATCTTCTTCATTAGTCGAAAAGACGATATGAATTCGATACGAAATTAATGGATTTGGGTTGACGTTGGATGATTCGTTTATATGTAAGTGGATCGTGATTGGGTCGTGTTTGGGTTATGGTTGACCTCTCAAAACACAAACTCAATACGAATAACCCAAAACGTGACACAAAATTAATGGATTTGGGTCGAGGTTTAATGAATAGTACAGTTTATGTATGTGGGTCGACAGGAACACAACAAGATATCTCATATATTACAGTAACTGGGTTGATGAGTTTGGGTTTGTGACTCGTTTACATGTGACACGTGAGATAATCCGTGTCATTAACGGATTTGGGTTAACGCTTAATTATCTGTTTGCGTAAGGGCGAGGTTGACACGAAGACGACAGGATATTTAATTTGCATATTAGAATCTAGCTTAATTAATTAGTTTCCTAGCTAGTTGAACCGTGGTCGGTCTCCATATATGATATATGCCAACCTATTGATGAGTGTTTGCTTAATTACTATCCATCATATTTTGTCTCGGGGATCGTTTGACTGCCTTCTTAAGTCATGAGAAGTTCTACTTTTCATGAATTGATAAATTGGAATGTTGTTTGGTTATCCATTTCATGGGAATTGTCACTTCTTCCGTAATGGGGGAAGTCAGGCCCTGTTATTTTGGACTTATATTCAGTCAGTTTCAGTTCAGTTCAGCTCCAGAAGACATATTTTGTCTCTATATTTCAGTCATTTTCAGTTAAATTCAGTTAAGTTAAGTTAAGTTCAGTCAGTTTCAGTCCAAAAAAACATAACCTTACTCACCAAGCCTCACTTGGTGTGTAGCACTTCCCGCATGGAGTTATTTTCCACATAGTAACCAAACAATTGTAATTCCAGTAACTCCATATTTCCATGGTGAATCAAACGAGCCCTTATTGTGCGTGACTGTTATTTGACACGTCACATATATATGGGAGATTTACCGTTATGGGAATTATTGCTGAGTACAAGTGTTTTAACATAACTAGATATCTCGGATTCGAACCCTAAAAACGTAGTAACTGTGTTAAAACTTCTATGAGAAAGAACTTAACCATCTTCTCGATCGTGATCATCCAATATATCTACCCGACTTGAATCGATTTTGACCCGATTGTTTTTTTTTTTTAAAATAACCTTAGAGTTATTACTACTTGCTAATATAATGACTGAAGTCAAACCCTAAAGTCAACCTTTAATTAGGTGCAAGAGTGCAACCATAAGTAACCCACGCCCTAAAGGTAACTAATAACCTTATAGTAATCATACCGTCTCACAATAAATTTAATATCATTAAAAGATTGTCTTTTTAAAGTTTTTTTGTGTGTGTATAGTTTAACAAATTATTACTAATTATATCGTTAATTACATTGACTATAGTCAGTTTATTTATTTTTTTGGTTCAACGGAGCGCGCACTTAGTCGCATTACAATATGGAAAAAAGAGAATTTGAACCTGAATTTTACTGTTCTACGGTACCTAGTTAACCGTTAGGCTAAGATATCTTCGACGGTGACTATTGTGTTTATTTAGCTTGTAATAGTGATGATTGATGAAGTGTCAGAATATCAAGTTAAGGTTTGAAATTAATAATATAATTAATTAATTAGACATTACTATTAATTAATTAATTAATTAATCAAATAAAACAACATGAATTAAACAATAATATAGTATAACATTTTTTGTCGCTATATCAAAAAAATATGGATGGTCAAACTATTTTGCTAGCTGTTCAATTTTCAAGTCAAACGTTTTATTATATATAGTTTAATTAACTAGGAAGTAACGTTTTACTAATGACGATAATTACAGAATTATATATCGAATTAGGGCTATATATGTTTTTATTTGTCATTTAATAAAAATATGTATATATGCATATCAAAATTCTAATTTAATTGATTAAAGAGTTAAACTCGAGATTCGAGAATTCATGAAGTCTTAATAAGTGTAAATAATAATTTGAGCGAGAAATTTTTTAACGTATTTTTTTAGTGGTTTCTAATTTAGTATATATATAAAAAAAAAATCATATTGCATCGAGAATGATTTAGCTACATTGTACAATTTTTAATTAGATTGTAGAAGATTTTTTAACGTTTTTTGACATCATGAATTTTATATGACGACACTTTAATCATATTACAAGGTCAAGAATTGTTAATAATGTACACTTTTTAATTAGATTGTATGAAAGATTTAGTACCTTTTGACATTATGAAATCTATATGACGACACTTTAATCATGTTACAATTTAAACGATTTGTAGAAGATTTCATACATTTATTTTATCCTACAAATTGAACAAAATATATTGTTTTTCGATGTCTTAATATAATGTGGTTAAGTACGTACATTGTATAACAAGCAACTACGAGTAATTAATTAATTAATTAATTAATTAATTAAAATTAATTAATTAACTAACTAATTAACCATGCAAATTAAATTAAATTAAATTAAAAGGTAGTAAAATTTAATGTGGTTAATTAGTTAATTAATTAATTAACTAATTAACCATGCAAATTAAATTAAATTAAATTAAATTAAATTAAAACGTTGGAATTACATAATTTATAACTATTTCACATTACGTTGCATGTGAATTATGCTTTAGACTCACGTTTATACAATACTTAGCTTAAACCAACGTAATAATAATGCATGGAAATATTGTACGTATATATGCACGTACTAACACTTTGACGTTTATACGAATAATTATAATACCGTATACGTATGTATATATCTTTCTCGTGATTCTCTTTATATTACGAAAAAAAATTATGTATTAACATTTTGATGTTTATATATACGATTATATGAATAATACGGTATATTAGTATATGTATTTTTCTTGTGACTCTCTTTATATTAAAAAAAAAGTGACACGTTAGTACATACATACTATTATATTATAAGGATTGGACAATTTACGATTATATATTTATCATATTCGAAAAACTTCAAAGCATTATTATTTGAGCAATACGAGTTATTGTGTGATATGGTATCGTATTTTTTGAAGCAGTCATTTTGTAAAAAAAAAAAAGTATTTTTTTTACAGAAATGAATAGTTTTACGCGGATCTCCTGTCCCATTTTTGTGTCTCATCTGTGTGCCACACCATACACGGAGTGACACATCAACCAGTTATAATATTTGCTGCATATTTTATTTAGGCAATAGGCGAGGTGTCATCCCGTATTTGTGTTTGAGTAATTAATGCAATAATACTAAACTCACCCTTGATTTAAATTAAAGAAAACTAATTAATGTTAATAACAATTACAAGTTGGCAAATCTAGAGTAAAATTCAAGTAATTAAGCAACAAGTTCTCTATAAAATGGGTTGAAATCTAATGACAAATAATCCAAAAAAAACACAAGAAAATTAACATAAGAAAAAAAAAAACAAATTATTTATTAATTTTATTATATATTTATATATACATAAATATATATTTTTTTTCCTTTGTTTTTTTCGGGAATTAGAGATCGACATTATTATTATTATTATTATCAGAAAAAATGGAAGGAAAAATGCTAATAATAATAATAATAATGGCTACTCTTGCCCTAGTAGCAACAACAATGGTGGTTCATGTCGACGGAGCGAATTCGCTACCAAGAGAAGGATTACTACGTCAATATTACAAGAAAACTAATAGTTGTGAGAATGTTGAAGCATTTGTTAAGTATCAAATGAAGGAATTTTACAAAAAAGATAAATCAATTACTCCGAAACTTCTTCGTCTTCTTTACTCTGATTGCATGGTCACGGTACGTACTTTCCTTACTTATTCGTGTCAGGTAACAACATAACCTAACTGGTAAAGTTCTCAGACTGTAAAACGGTTGAAGTTTGACTAAAAAAAGTCAACGACAACAAACGTTTTTATATAAAAAAAAAGTTTTGTAATTGTGTCACTAGCTAGCTAGAGCTGGCCTAGCTAGCTAGCCAACCCTAGCTAGCCCGAGCGAGCCACATTCCTGGTCCAGCCTGGTCAAACCCGCTAAATGCTTATGTATAGCCCGGGCTAAGTCCGAGCCTTCATTCATTAGGGTTGTGCTCGGACCCAATGGCCACGACAACCCTCTTTATATATAAAAGTCGTTATTGTATCTTTATGGCCCTGTTCTTTCGGACTTATATTCAGTCAGTTTCAGTTCAGTTCAGCTCCGGGAGGCATATTTTGTCTCTATATTTCAGTCAGTTTCAGTTAAATTAAGTTCAGTCAGTTTCAGTCCAAAAGAACATGGCCTATGTCATGAGTTTATTACGACTCTATATATGATTAAGCTTTGTAAAACCCGTGAGTAGAGCTAGCTAACCCTAACCCTAACCCTAACCCTAGCTAGCTAGTGCAACCCAGGTTCCCAGTTCAGCCTGACCAGACCCGCCAGAGTTTCAATACGGACCAGGTCAGGTCAGGTCAGGTTAGATCAGTATACATACGTTGTTGTTTTGTATGTATGTATAATGTGGATGTGGTGCAGGGTTGTGACGGGTCGATCCTACTAGACGGTGTGGATTCGGAGAAGAAAGCAAGACAGAATGTTGGATTAGGAGGGTTTAGCATCATAGACAAGATCAAGACAGTTGTTGAACAAAGATGTCCAGGAGTTGTCTCTTGTTCTGATATCTTAATGCTTGCTACTAGAGATGCTGTTGCCTTGGTATATATACATATACTGATCATTCTTTCTGTCTCAGTCATTTATTTATCACAAATTATAGTATACAACCGTTGTACCGTACGACGGATCTAATTTATGGTAAAAAGTCATCACTTTATGTTATTCAGTGACCACTTTAAGTTAAATAGTGACCACATCTTAATATGAAAAAGTGGTAACTATTTATCTGAAAGTGGTAACTAACTAAACCTAAAATTGTCACTTTTTATCATAAGTTGCAAACTTTTACTACTGTCGCATGGTACAACGGTTCTACACAATAATTACTGTTTATTTGTTTACCTTTTATATTCAGTCACTTTTGTCCATGACAGTCTCCAAAAACTTCGACTTATGTAACTTTTGGATCGAGTTAGCCAGGTCGACTTACATTTTAATTGATATTTAATTACGAGAAAAGTGATAATATTCATGATCTGGGTTCAGGCAGGAGGTCCATCATACATTGTTTTTACAGGGAGGAAAGATGGGTTGACTTCAAAAGCATCAACCGTTGACTTACCTTCACCTGATATATCCATGGATGATGGGCTCAAGTACTTCCAAGCCAGGGGCCTTGGTGTCCAAGACTACACTACACTCTTAGGTATGCATTATGGGCTTCATTGACTTTTTTACTCGGGTTTGACTCTCGACATCTAAAATCGAAAAAAAAAAATCATACTTCATAATGACTACGTACTAGACATGACAAACAGGTCAACCGGGGCTGACTGGGTTAGGTAAGGTCAAACTCGAATCATATCATCACTACTAAGCCCAAGTTTCTCGTGTTTTAAATCGCTCGTAATTAGGGAATCATTGACTTTTTTTTACTCAGGTTTGACTCTCGACATCTAAAATCGAACAAATTTCATACCCCATAATGAGTTAATGACTACTAGACCTGACAAACAGGTCAACCGGGACAGGTTTGACTTGGTTAGGCAAGGTCAAACTCGAATCATCACTACTAAGCCCAAGTTTCTCGTGTTTTAAATCGCTCGTAATTAGGGAATTATTGACTTTTTTTTTTTACTCGGGTTTGACTCTCAACATCCAAAATCGAACAAATTTCATACCCCATAATGACTAGTAGACTAGACATAACAAACAGGTCAATCAGGACAGGTCTGATTGGGTTAGTTTCTCATGTTTAAGGTGCACATTCGATGGGAAAAGCGAGATGTCGGTACCTTAAAAACCGTCTATACAATTTCCAAGGCACCGGAAAGGCAGACCCGACAATCGCGAAATCAAAGCTAAAGGAACTAATGAAAGACTGCCCTAAAAAGAAAGGGGTACATGAAGGGCTAGTGTACCTTAACAGGGAGGACTCAGGTGACAAGTACAAGTTCACAAATTCATACTACAAGAACATTATGTCAAGCAAGGGTGTTCTTCGAGTCGATCAACAACTATTATATGGGAACGATTCGATCCAACTTACTCAAGAATTTGTCGATCCTAATTACGGGTTTAAGGAATTTAAGAAGGCGTTTGCTTTGTCGATGAATCGTATGGGGGGTTACAATGTCTTGATTGGTAAGCAAGGCCAGATCCGAAGAAATTGTCATCGCGTAAATTCTAATTAATTAATTAAGCACTAATAAAATTATATGTAACCCATAATTAATAAATGGGTTTTTTACCCTTTTTTTGTGCTTATAATTATTTATTTTAACAATAATAATAATAGTAGTAGTAATAATAATAATAAATAAAATCATGAATATATTTATTTTGTAAAAGTTGTATTTTTTTATTTATTTTTCTTACCGTTCTGCGTGATATATATATATATATATACACACACATATATATACTCGTGACATGATTAATAATAATAATAATAAATAAATAAAATCATGAATATATTTATTTTGTAAAAGTTGTATTTTTTTATTTTATTTTTTTCTTACCGCGTGATATATATATATACACACTCGTGACATGATTAATAAGTGGGTTTTTTACCCTTTTTTTGTGCTTATACTTATTTATTTTAACAATATAATAATAATAATAATAATAATAATTAATAAATAAATAAAATCATGAATATATTTATTTTGTAAAAGTTGTATTTTTTTATTTGTTTTTTCTTACCGTTCTGTGTGATATATATATACTCATGACATGATTTTACGACCTGTTAGAACGAATTTGTTCTTGAAAAAAGAACATAATATTGATTCCGAAAATGCATTCAATATTTCAGTTGCTGAAAAACCAACACAAAACTGTGGTGTACCATATATTTCAGTTAGCCGGTCTGATCTGAAACTCGAGTTAAAACTCTTCTCTTTGACAGTCACCAGTCACCTTGCCGATAGATAACTCTTCTTGTCACGCTCTAAACCCGTTAATCCATCAATCTGATAACACCAAAACCACGATATAATCAAAGATTCAAAGCCATATATATTGAGTTATGGTGATAGGAAATCGTGTACCTCGTCACAGTGTAAGGAAAAATTGTTGGAATGAACATTACAGGATGAACCAGCCAACAGTTCACGCGAAAATCCTCAATTCTGCAGCAAGAATTTCAGGGTGGTTGAAATGCGCATCCACTTGGGTTTAGACTGACTCGTTCTGAGGTGACGGATTGCTGGACTTCATTAACTGTTTCAAGTATAAATATCACAGGATTGTTAAGATCGAAGGCATAACTGAGACTGATCGAGGTAATGGAGCGCTGGAAAATCATGACTGATCGAGTATATATTTATATATATTATATACCTTGTAAAGATATTTTTTCCGGAGCTTGATTGCAGTTCGTATGCATCTTCCTACTTTAAACTTCAACATATTGTCGTTAAATATCTGCAAAACAACGTACGTGAACTGCATCAGTCTCTAAGATGTGAAAAGAAGATGTGAAAAGAGGATGGTGTCGAATATTTATTCAGTTTTATCAGATGAGAATAGAAACCTTTATCAGATCATCAAGTGAACGAGTATCTTTAATGATCTTCTGACGGTTCAAGACAAGAATTGACGCCACGCAAAAAACAGGCAATTCATCGTCTCTATTTCTTGAGACTGAGAACTCGGTGGTGGGTTCGTGCATGCGATCATTGCGAGACCATATAGCCTTTGTTAAACCACAAAATGAGTGATTGGATGTCAGCGCCTTCATCACAGCGTCGTCAGAGACGGTGTTGTGTTCAGTATTTTCATCTTTTGCCAGGGATCTGTCCTTTGAGTTTGAGTTACCTTCTTCTGTTTCCTTCCTTTCCTCTGCAACATCCGTGGCTTGATCATCGTCTGGAAGATGTAACACCAACGGTTCAAGACAGCTGTCTGCCAAATTCCAGGCTAAGGACTCCTCGAAATCAGCAGCCCACATCATCTGCATTCATCAACATTTAGAAAAGTCGAGAATATAAGTCGAAGATATACACTTCTTCCAGAAGTAACCTGACCCGACCCGACCCTGACGTGGTGTAGAAGTGAGTTAAGGGTCAACTAGGGTTAAAGAGAACGAACCTCCCACATACGAAGAGATTCACTAAATGATAATTCACGGCGGAAGAGGACCAGCAGCATGCGGAAGGCAAAGTGAAGACTTTCTGCGCCTATATGCGATAGATGTGAAAACATTTCTCTGTCGGTGAACTTCAAGATGCACCAAAGTGTTTGCAACTGCTTCATTACTCCGGTTTCTCCTTCCATTCGGAAATTCACTCGCTAAAATGACAGATAAATATAATGAGAAAAATGCTCGGAAATAAATAAATAAATAAATAAATGGATAAGCTAGAAAAAAAAAGTGTAAAGAGCAGAAGTCACACAGTTCGGCGAAGAAGCATCTCAAAGCACCAAAATGCATCAGCGTCGTTTTCAAAGAGCACAACAAATGGAGATAATAGGTCACTCATCCCTGAATCAAGTATTAGCAACAAGCACAACGAGATTAAAAAGAGCAAACTCGAGATTATGAATTATATAACCAAGTTAAATTATTATTATTAAGTTATTAACCTTGGCAGTATCCCGTTTCAGGATCGACCCATGCATAAACAGCAAGAATATCGGACATCCTGGCCAAATTCTTAGGGTCTTCATAGAACTCCAAATGACTGTCAGTTCTAACCACGTCAACCACTGCCAGGAAACAGGATCGCTTGCATTAGAAAAACACGCTCAAGCAACAAATCGGAAGCAAGATACGAAGTTAAACTTGTTTTTTGTTTCTTCCTGTTTTACCAATTCGATGCAGAGTCCAGAGCCACTCGGATACTTTATCTTCACTAGGCTCTCCTCTTGGTCCATTACTTGAATACAACTCCGCAGCTTCAGGAACTTCAGATATTCTCAGTCTATTTATCACTTTACGCTTGTACTTCTGTATATCCTGCTGCAATATTTGCTCGTGTGTTTCCTCGGATTGGGTGTTAGCCATCTCAATTTCAGAACTCGTGAAGTTTCGGATACTATCAGATGGTGAACTATCGTATTCAACCACCGGTCCTCCATTATCGCAAAATCGAACTCTCTGCATCTTTTTGTCATCAATTCTTGCTTTCTGTTGTGTACAATTTCCATCATCAGCATCACCATCATCATCATCGTCGCTCCTTTCAAATAAATCCGTGACGGGCAAGGGTGGAAAGACAAAATAATCATCTAATGGATATCCAGTTTCAGGGGGTCGCCCTCGCCCCCTACATTTTTCGGAGTTGAAGTCGAATTTGGTAGGGCTAGGAGTGAGAGAAGAAGAGTCGTAAGCAGCACTATCCATGTTTTCTCTCACGCTAACAATGTCGGAACCATTACTAGAGCTATCCCTTTGGGATGTGTATGTTGTATCTGTACAGTTGTTATTTCTATTGCAGTAATCATTAAGTGTGTTAGTATTGTCATCAGAAGCTTGTTTTTCTTCAGACTCGGTTTCTCTTTTCCTGTTGTCTTTAGAATAAGTCCGAACGTCCATAATTTTGGAACCAACGACATAAGCAAGTGATCCAGTTCCTATGCTTGAATGCATCTTTTGGCATTGCTTCAAGAGTTCCTCATATCGTTCCCTGCACGATTCTTTTTTTAATGCATGCAAATAGTAAGGCATATTTATCAAATAATAACCGATGCCATATAAGGAATTTCTCAAGCATTTTCACTTTTTAACTTGGAGGAAGTCATTTGGTGAAAAAGAATGGATCAAATCCATTATAACGTAACCAACCAAATACCCCCCTGAAATGAACGATGAGTACCTTCGGGCTGCTCTCAGCCGCTCACGGTACTCTCTGGTACTGCTCAATGCATAACATCCAAGAAGGAATTCCCAGACTTCTGGCCTTATAGATGGATCAACACCCTGCAATGGGAGGCAATGCACTAAGTTAGACTTTTCCAGTAGTTTCTGATAGACATCAACACAAGATTAGCCTTTTCAGATTCGCTGCTTCCATTAAAAAATTACATACAAAAGAAATAAATGACTAGTCGATAAATTTAAGTAAACTCTATGATTGGAATTTGGAACTCTCAACACAAATGTATTATGCTCGATGCTGTACAAGAATGTAACGCAACATGTCGCAACAAGCTTGAACCTTCACAACTCAAGGTAGAGAGAATCATAGAAGAAGAGAGTCGGAGTAAGACATTATACAAGTTCATGCGATGGTGCCAAAATAGGTCAAAGCATTAAATAGGTAAGGCTGGTACGTGTATCTATATCACGGTAGCATAATATAACGGAGACACATACAGGCCATGTATAAATTGTGTCCTCGGAGAATTAAAGCTAAAGAGCAGTGACACGCACCCCAAGGATAATCAGCTTTAGTGCCTTTTGGAAACCGAAAACCTTCCCGTCACTGTCAAATACTGCCTGCCACTTTTCTAGCTTAAGCATTTTGTTAACCTGCTATGCCATAAAACAGAAAGGTTAACATTGTCGTATTTAAAAGGGGTAAAAATCTCAGAAATCATATTAGAACGCAAGGAACTTGGTGTGCTTTTATCGATTATCCTGCTCAGTCTACTAGTTATGTTATGCTCATACTTTTTGTAGAGAAACAGTTTACACAAGGAAAACAACAACAACAACAACAAAAATACCATATCTAGTAGTACAAGGTAGAAAACAGATAATTAGATAGTGTGATAAATAAAAATTTATGAGTTATGATGTGATGTAAGAAAATTTTAACAAAAATAAATAAATTTTGAGTGATTACGAACGTATTTGCATCTTTTGTTTGTTACGGAATGTCACATTTATGAAAAGAACTTAGGGAAGAAGAATCCAGCTGATGAAAGACTCAGCCTGCCAGCTTCTTTACTTTTATTCCTTTTTGAGATATAGAATCATATTTAGTTGACGCTACTGCCATATATGCAAAAGCGAACAGGATATATCGTGCGTTTAATTGCTCTTAAGTCTTAACTACTCAAGACAAGAATGATCATGCCCTCATTTTCTTAAACATGCCTTTTTTCCTTGAGATAAAGAATACATAACCTTGAAGATTTCAGTACACGACGACTGTTCAATGTGCCACAAGAGCTCCAGTACAGAGGGTGATAAGATTATTTGGGAAAGCTTAAGTCTTTTTAACTACAGTTACCTACTTACCATTCAAGGTGAACACTAACCTATGGCTGCAACTGTCAGGTAAAACCGTAAAACATAGAAAATCAAACCACCATACTTGCTGCGACAAGTTCGTGCGCTACCAACTTTAAGATGCCAAAACTCTAAGTTAGGTACTAGAAAATGAATCGACTTTGAAAGAAAGTTAGTCCCCTTTAGACATTTTATGTCGGACTAAGAATATGGTAAGCCTGATTCTGATCCCAAAGTATACGCACTAGGTTGAAGTTGTGGTACAGTGAAAGGTTAGCAACGCTTGAAGTTCTTAGACGATTAATTTCACCCAAAAAAACATACGCAAAGGTTATCTTACAGCCACCATAACCTTTATAGGTGATGGATGAAGGCAAGAGTCCCCCATTTCGTAAACCATAGAACTCACTCTCTGTAGATTTTCACCTGGCGATCCACAACCCCATTGCTTGTCAACACAATCAACCGACATCAATAATTTTCACACATTCACCTTCTCTCCTCCTACAATGATAAGATTCAACAAATCCAATTCAATTACGACTTCCCACAAAAGCACTAACGCCAAAAGACGACATTACTAATTCCAACAATATCTTAGAACTAAAATACTTGATCATCATGGCAAAAAAATCTCATGAAACTTTGAGCCAAAGTACACAAACAGCGGCACAAGGGAGGTTGTAAGAGGTGGAAATGCGGGATTTCAAAACCCCAATCGCTTGTGAGTTTTACGATGTACTCCGTAAAATGCCATTTTGAGTTGTTTTTTTACCATTTTCGACATGAAAGTACCCACTTTAAGATCCATATCCTAAGAACAAGAGTCACAAGGTTGGAGATTCGATTGTGACCCGCGATATAATACCCTCATTTGAACCAAAAAAAAACCCATATCCCGATTTCCTAGCTCGCCACAGTACCGAGAACTCGAAATAAGAGTAGAATCAATAACTTAGAAGCTATTAAGAGTCTAGTGCAAGTCTTAACAGTTGATCAAAATCTCTCATTTAGCTACTTAACAACAAACTAACCTCATTCCCTCTAAAAAAACCCTAAATTCAACACAAAACTCTGCTCAAACAATCAAAAATCACACAATTCCAATCTTCAAACCAATCAATCAGCTCAAAAATCCCATTAAAATACCCAACAAATCAAATTCAACCCACTAATCACCAGCTAAAAAAGATCAAATCTTTGATTCATGGGCACTTACTAAATACAATTTTACATTGATCTGATGATCATGGCAATCAAATCAATCAAAATTGAACCAATAATACAACAGTAACATGTAAATAATACTACTAAAATGCAATAAAATTATCAAAAAAAAAAGAAGAGGGTATGGGAAACCTGTAAGCAAAAGAAGGAAATGAAGGTAGCAAAGAAAAATGGAGATCGATCGAGGAGCTTCTTCGCCATCTACACACACATTTACAGAGGTGTATGAGATTTTTTTTTTTAACAGTTTACCCTTTTTGTCATGAAAATCGAAGAAAATTAATAATGTCAATTTTTTTAATTATGAGCTCGGAGATCCAAGTGAGTAAAAGTGTGTGGGTGGGACTTTGGGGACACCCCACCTACTAAATGGTCAATCAGATCGGATTTGAGTCGGATCTTATTCAAGTTAGTCGAGTTTGTAAGAATCGGGTCAAGTTTGTACTAAACGGATCGATTGGATTGGGTTTGAGTCGGATCTTATTCGAGTTAGTAAGAATCGGGTCAAGTTTGTACTAAACGGGTCAATCAGATTGGGTTTGAGTCGAATCTTATTCGAGTTAGTCACGTTTGTACTGAACGGGTCAATCGGGTGGGTTTGAGCTAGATTTTATTTGAGTTAAGTAAGAATCAGGTCAAGTTTGTACTAAACGGGTCAATCAGTCGGATCTTATTCGAGTTAGTAAGAATCAGGTCAAGTTTGTACTAAACGGGTCAATCAGATTGAGTTTGAGTCGAATCTTATTCGAGTTAGTCAAGTTTGTACTAAACGGGTCAGTCTGATTGGGTTTGAGTCGGATATTATTCGAGTTAGTAAGAACTAAGGATCAGGTCGAGTTTGTACTAAACGGGTCAATCGGATTGAGTTTGAGTCATATCTTATTCGGGTTAGAGAGAATCAGATCAAGTTTGTACTAAACGGGTCAATCAGATTGTTTTTAGTCGAATCTTATTCGAGTTAGTAAGAATCAGGTCAAGTTTGTACTAAACGGGTCAATCGGATTGGATTTGAGTCGGATCTTATTCGAGTTAGTAAGATTCAAGTCAAGTTTGTACTAAACGGGTCAATCGGATTGGATTTGAGTCGGATCTTATTCGAGTTAATAAGATTCAAGTCAAGTTTGTACTAAACGGGGCAATCACATTGGGTTTGAGTCGGGTCTTATTCGAGTTAGTAAGATTCAAGTCAAGTTTGTACTAAACGGGTCAATGGATCGGGATTGAGTTGGATCTTATTCGAGTTAGTAAGAATCCGGTCAAGTTTGTACTAAATGAGTCAATCGGATTGGGTTTGAGTCGGATCTTATTCGAATTAGTAATGATCCGGCCCAAAACAATCCAATCTGAAATGACTTTAACACGAAACAACTTGATCTGATCCGCCCAACCCAACCCGAAATACATGACAAGCTCAAAACGACCGATCCGACCCAAATACACTTGTTCATGCAAAAGTTGTGTCCTTTTTATACTTGTGATATGATATGACAAATGACTATATATATTATGAGTTGTATGTTAAGAAAGCCCAAAAAAATTGTTCATGCATTAGGTATGGACTAACTTGTGGGTGAACCACCTCAAATGCATGTCTATCCGAACCTAATTTATACCGTAACCATCGTCACGTTCAACTGTTCAAAAACGACAAACATATCCTTCATAAATCGACTTCAAACATAAAATCATCCATTTTTCCCACGTATGGCTTCGGTTTATCTTTCCATCATCATATCATTTCTGCTGGCATCGTCGTTGATTTCCACTGTCATATCCACTGACGATGACAGAACTCCAGTAACGAACCAAACAGCCCTGGATTTCGCAATTCAAGACATGCAAAAAGCTAACTACTTTGCATTTGTAATGTTGTTAAACCTGGTTCAGTCGTCGAGTTATAAAATCGCGACTAATATCACATTCTTGATGCCCAACGACCGGATCCTGGCAAAAGCAGTAATCCCTGAGAACAACGTCCTTGATTTCCTACTCAGACACTCGATCCCGACTCCTTTGAGGTTCGACCATTTGACCCATTTCCCAACCGGGTCAATAGTCCCGTCCTCAGAACCCGAGTTTATGCTCAAAATATCTAACAACGGACGAAGAAGCTTTTTTCTTAACGATGTTAGGGTTATTAGTCCCGATATCTGTGTTACCAACCCTCTAATTAAGTGTCACGGGATCGACAGAGTTTTGCTGGCTGACGCTGGCACTGATTCTCCTCCTCCTCCAATTACAACGATTGTCGCTCCTCCTCCGGCTTTTCCTCCACCGGCACCACTGGCGTCTGCGCCCGGCGGGGGTGTTTTCGAGCTGGCTCCTGCTGCGACCCCACAACCGGCCGCAGCAGGATCAACCCAAAGACGACCGAAGAAATCTGATTCTTCGTGTTTGATTGTTGGTGCGACATTGATTGTATGCTTGATGGGCGTGTTGTTGTTAGACGTTTTACGTATCATGTGAATCGACAAGAATTGTAAACCACTTAATTGTCGGTGCTAATGCTTCTTAAGATTATTCTTAACTAATTTTGTGTGTTTGTCCAATTTCTGGACACTCAATAGGCGATAGCCATGTAGTATTCAACTACAGATCTCCGAAGCGTCGTGAAATGATTTTTTTTTAATTAATTTTTTGTGTATTTGCCTAATTTTCATACTAATAAAATAAAATTTACTCCTATAATTTTTGTACCTACAATAGTATGCATCTTAAATTTTAATTTTAATCACGATCTTCGAAACAAAATTGTTTGATCCAATTAGAATATAAATTAGCTTCACAAATCCATCATGTTTACGCATTACTGAAAATTAATTATATTAATAAAAAAATCATTATTTATTATTTCTAAGTATTCATATAGTATTAACAATTTTTTTAAAAAGTCATCTATCTATCTATCTATCTATTTACATTTATTTATATGTTTGATACTCAATTATGAAAATGCACGAGATTTACGCTGATTTAAATTAAATGCATGATCCCCATCATGCTTCACAAACGTGTAGGGGTGTTCAAAAAGTGGTTTGGATCGGCAAACCGAACTGGACACATACCAGTCCGGTTTCCGAGTCTCCAAAAAATTGGTGACCGGTTTGCGGCCCGGGATCCACATTTTTTTCCCCTTCAAATCTTGTGTATTTTTCCGGTCTGGTCCGATCTTCAGAGGACCGATATGGTCCAGTCCGGTCCGGATTTCTTTGTTAATCGGTCTGATCTCCGAGTTTAGATTTTTGGGTTGTCGGTCAACAGGTCAATCCGATTCGATCTGGGTTTGGACAGTTGAACACGTCTACAAACGTAAAAGAATTTACGAAGTACTGTAATTATTTTAGTCGAGGTTGAGGTTCGATTCTTGACCGTGACGACGGACACTCTAGAAAGTAGAAATTTGAGTGAGTTAGTTTATCATCAATCATCATCATCGTTCATCAATTCTCAATCCCTAAAATCAATTCATCTGAGATTTACCTAAAAAAAATTAATTGGGCGCTGATGAGCTCAGGTGTCGAAGCTCACATGGCGGAGTAATTAATTCATATTTTCCGATCGAATTCCGATGATGAAACTGCATTGTGCGACTAATCCAATTTAATCGATTTCTCCTCTTTCTATTGTCTGAATTCAGATCTAATCGATTCAGATCATCCTCAATTTCGCCTGATTCGATTGATTGATTGATTGATCGATTAGGGTTTTGAAATTGGAACAACAATGGAGTCGCGACCTTCCGTCTCAGGAAGGATGACGAATCACGAGTTGCAGTCGTCGTCGAGTTTATCGAGAACAAGTAGCGTATCGTTCGAGCATAATCTTTCATCGATTCTGAACAATCCTCACTCATCCAGATCCGCTGAAGCTTCGTGGCTCGGGTGGTGGTCGTCTTCTACTTCGGTCGTATTGCCGGAATTCGCGCCGATCAACACCTCCCGACCCGAATTACAACCCGTCAGGTCCGATTTCCAACCCTATTTGTCTGCCATTAATGAGCACTACTCCAGGTTTGAAGATATTAGGAATCACAGCAGCAAGGAAAACGAAATCGAAACCGAAATCGAGAATGCGAATGCGAATGGACAAGGGGAGGCGTTGGTGGCGTGTTTGAGAGAAGTTCCGGCATTGTATTTCAAAGAGGATTTTCAGCTTGAAGATGGGGCTACATTTCGGGCAGCCTGCCCGTTTACTACTGTAGGGGACAATGTGGTTCTTCAAGAGAGGCTGTCACAGTATCTGGATGTGGTGGAGATGCATTTGGTTAAGGAGATTTCGATGCGGTCTAACTCGTTTTTTGAAGCGCAACAGCAGCTTGCTGATTTGAGTCTTAAGATTGTTCAAGGGTGTAAGGGAATTAGGGTTTTGAAGGAGACGGTCGGCGTATTGGATGCTGATGTTCTTGGTACTGCTAAGGAGATTCATCAGTTTAGTTCCATGAGAGCTAACTTGTTGGCGCTTCAGCATAAATTGCGGCTTATACTATATGTTAATCAAGCTCTTACTGCCCTCAAATTGGTACTTTTCTTATTACTCTTTCCGTCTCAGTTCCATAAATCGAAAATGTAGGACTTGGTTAGCGTAAATTTACAAACACTGAGGACCGCGTATGATGATGCGACTTAATTTGTGTAAATATAAGCAATGAGGACGAGATATAACGATGTAAGTACCAAAAATGTCGTAGACTAGTGGTTAAGATTATTGAAGGTTCAAATCCCCTTTCCTCTATTTTAATACAACGATCAAGTGTGCGCCTTAATGATGCAAGTGGGTCATGAGGGTAATTGTATGCAAGATGTCTTAGTGTAGTGCGTAAGATTGAAGGTTAGAATCCCCTTCCCGTTATTGTAATACGATGATTAAGTGCGCGTTTTAATGATGCAAGTGGGTCATGAGGGGTAATTGTATGCAAGATGTCTTCGTCTAGTGCTTAAGATTGAAGGTCCGAATCCCCTTCCCTTTATTGTGATACGACGACCAAGTGCACGCTCCAATGATGCAAATGGGTCTTGAGGGGTAATTGTACGCCTTTAATGAAATGCAAGTGAAATATTGAAGGTAATTACATCGTTCAGATTAGTGGTTAAGATTTTTGAAGATTCGAATCCCTTCTCCTCTATTGTAATACAACGATTAAGTGTGTGCTTTAATGATGCAAGTGGGTCATAAGGGGTAATTGTATGCAAGATGTCTCGGTCTAGTGCCTAGGATTGAAGGTTCGAATCCCCTTCCCTTTATTGTAATACGACGACTAAGTGCACGCTCCAATGATGCGAATGTCTTGAAGGGTAATTATATGCCTTTAGTGAAATGGAAGTGAGATATTGAAAAGTAATTTCAGAAACATGCAAATCGTGAAAAGTGGAAGATAATTACAATTGATTTCCACATTACCTCCAGGATTACGAAATTGGATTAGAACATTTTAATTTCTACATGGAATTATGAAAATGAAATCAATTCCGTATTTGCAAACGTCAATTTTAGTGAAAACAAAGCTTTTGCTCTTGGAAAGTGCTTGTGGACCTGTGTTTATGGTTGAATTAATAGTTGCAAACTACTCCAGGAATATGAACTTAGAGATATGTTTTTAGAATTGATTGATCTATATTTTCTGTAAGGATGACCTTTTTCATGCGTTGGTAGGAACGCGAACTAAATTGCTATTTCTGTAAACGAAGGTTACAGCAACAACCACGACATCACTAAATTATGGATTATGGCACATTGGCAGAGAGATGTTACGTCGTACTGATTGAAAAGTAGTAGAATACAAGTCATTTAATTTCCTTGAACAACCACTTTGGCACGTAAACCAGGTCTCCTAGCTTCTACCGGTGTTCAGAACTGATGTGAGAATGTTGTTATTCTGTACTTCTAGTAACCCTTAACAGGTTTAAAATCTGAGATGTTAGTCTCTTTTTCCTAGGATTGCTGACTGACTGCTTCTTATTACGGTTGATGCCATGATACAGTCTGTTAATTGTCATTGTTTTGTTTCTGATTCAGCTTGTTACATCTGCTGATTGTGCTGGAGCATTGGATGTTGCTGATGACTTGCAGCATTTGCTGGTAAAAACCAGACATTAAGTTTCCTCTTTCTGTTTCCCCCACTGTGATCATGAAACATTTTTGTTAATTACATTTTTGGAACATAGGATCTCTACAAATAATAATTTGCAAAATGTTTGAGAGAATAAGAACGACATTGGGATGGTGAAAGATAATAAGTAAGATAATTGATGTCTGAATTATGAGTTACATTAGGTGGTCGTTTCCTTTGTTGGTGTGGCTTCCAAGGTCGCAAAACAAACTGCGGCTTACAGTTTATATGTGGTTTTTGAAGTTCTTATTTTTCACTTCATCTTGTGACTTTTTTTTGTTACTTTTTAGAATGGCGATGAGTTGTCTGGTCTTCACTGCTTTCGCCATCTTCGTGACAATGTCGCTGCTTCATTGGAGTCCGTAAACAGGTTGGTGTAGTTAATATAGTATCAACATATTTGAGGTCACATTATATTGTGGGTTATGTTACTCTCTTGCCACTTCATAAGCAATGTTTGAAGTCTTCTTGTTTTCGTGGATATTATATTTTCTGTAACATTTAATTGCTGATAATTTGATAATGATCAATTTTCTTAATGCTTTTGGAGCTGCTATGGGCGTCCATTACTCCATATCTCTTTTCTATGCGATATTCTCCTGTATATCTGTAGATTAACTTAATTTTGCAAAGTTATTAGGCCACGTTAGCTCATGATTGACCTTAAATCTTGAATTGGGGCAGTGGTCTATCTTTGACTCATTGAATTCATTCTTGTAGCATTCTTTCAGCAGAATTTATGCATGCATCTTTGCATGATGCTGGGAATTTAGATGCTTTCATTATTTCAAGAGCTAAGGAGAGAGCTTCGACATCTAGTAACGGAAGACTTGATGATGTAAGTATGATGTCACTCTTCTTTCTTTTGTCACGAATACTCAATGTGTTGCTCTCAGGGCTCTAATTCAATTGTTCAAAACATCTTCTCTTGTTAATTTGCTTCTTTCGGTTCCACATCCTTTTCGTTACTTGATCTGGCAGAACTCAAGTGCACTAACAAGATGATTTTTTGTTGACTGTTTTGTTCTAACTGCCTTTCTTTCTCTGCCATTTTTTAGGTTCATTTGGACGAAGAAGACACCTCTTATTTCCGTGATCGTCTTCTGCCAGTAATAATTGGATTACTGAGAACTGTGAGTTACATCTCTCTCTTTGAACTTTATCATACTTCAGAAGAGCTGAATAATACAGGGAGTAGGGCTTCTATATTTTTTGCCTAGATACCGGTGGATGATGATTCATTTTACTGTTACTGTGGTGCTCTTTTATTGACAATTCAGTTTTCTAAATTACTTGCGCAAGGATAGTGAATTTCGTAAGCCATTTATTTTCTTGCATTATTATCTTTTTTGTTGCTGTAAATTTTTAAGCTGACCCTTTAAGAGAAAAATAGCTGAATAATCACAGGCTATGGAGACTTTAGAACACTGATCTATTCATGATGTCCTCGACATTTCCTCCTGGTTTTGAATGAAGAATTTCATCATTTCCACAAAATAGATTTCCGAGAATGGATATTTGATTTAGAAAGCGTACAGTTTTGATTACCCTGAGGTCCTGACCTAATAATAATACTTCAGACAACAGTTCTTTCCAGCTGGTGTTAACTTGCAGTGTTTGTGATCGAAGAATTGGTAGGGGACATATTAGCTTAGTGGCTCATATTTTGTACGTTCATTAATAATGATTAGAGGATTCGCTTACTAGTTACTACACGCCGCTAATTTTTCTCTCTAATTGAAGTGTTGTGTTGTCTGATGAAATACTATTTCCAGGCGAAACTACCATCTGTCTTGAGGATGTACCGTGACACCCTTACTGCTGATATGAAAACAGCTATTAAGACTTCAGTGGCTGAGCTGCTTCCTGTTCTTGTTGCTCGACTTCCTGAGTCAGATTTATCGACTGGAGAGAGAACCGGTGATGCAGATGGTACGATAAGCTACTCATATCAAATTTTGATTCACAGTTGTAGTGTTTTACAAGCTATACTGTAGTCGGTTTGAAAGGAGTCTCATGTTCTTTTTGTTTATAAGTCACTTTCTCAAACAAACAATTAAGTAAAAGAAGAAACCCTCTGACACTCATTGTATGATATAGGTGGAGGCTCATCTCTTGCAAGCAGGTTGAGGAGCCTATCAACCGAAAGCTTTATACAATTACTAAGTGCTATTTTCAAGATTGTCCTGGTAACATTGGCTAAGCTTCTACTCTCTACCCACGTATTTTCTTGTTTAAGTTGGGATTTGTTGCTAGAAGGTTGTTTGCGATTGTGGTTATCAAGTCCATTATCTCTCCATTTTCCTCTCATCAAGATTGTAATAGTCTTCTGTGAATCAAAACTATGCTGAATGCAATGTTTGATAAATACAGGCACATTTAAATCGGGCTGCTGAAGTGAAAAAATCCATAGAGTGGATCATGTCAAATCTGGATGGTCATTATGCAGCCGAGTCAGTTGCTGCTGCTATAGCACATGGTGCTGCTGCAACAGAATCTGCTCAAGATAGTGACAGTTCAGGATATAGTTTGGTTACATACTCTCCCCAAAGAAGTGCTACAAAGGCCAAATCAAATGATGTAACAAACCAGTCAAGCATGTCTAAAAATTTCCGGTAAGCTAATTCATTTTCTCCTGATGGTCCATAACTTATCATACTGGTTGACCTTGGGGTGTTCCTAGGGCTCCATGACTTTTTTTTGGCTTTGGAATATGATGGAATAAAGCAAAATATCTTACTAAACTGTGTTTTTATACAAGTGCATCTCTTTGTTAAGATTTTTTTAATGGATCAATTTAGCACTACCTCTCGGGTAAGGTTATGTATATGTGATTTCCTGAACATGCTTCATTATAAAGAACTCTGAAAGCCCGGGAGCAGTTTTTATTGTTGTTATATTACTGACCCGAGTCAACATGTCCCTGATTAAATCATTTTAGTCGGTTTGTATTCTCTTACTCACCTACTGAATCGCATATCGGTTCACATGATTTATGTTTTTGAATTACATCGAATTATGATGTTCAGTTATAATTAAACCTAATTATGCTCTATTTTGAGTGAGTCACATATTTGCATTACAAATTCAAATTGGTCGTATTACGAGCCTGGTAACCCTCAGTTCTGCCGATATTTATTTTAGCTCTGCCGAGAAATGTCGGACGAGACAATGTGTGTTTGAGTATTATTTTAGCTCTGTCACTCGCTCATATGCTTAATGTGATTCTACTATTGAATCAGTACTCTGTATGGAATAAACTATGAAGGTATCCTATTTCTTTTACAGAGCTGATGTGCTACGAGAAAATGCTGAGGGTGTCTTTGCAGCTTGTGATGCTGCCCATGGAAGGTGGGCAAAACTTCTTGGTGTGCGTGCTATACTTCACCCTAAGATTCGATTGCAGGAGTTTTTAAGCGTCTACAGCATTACTCAAGAATTTATAAATTCTACTGAAAAGGTATGGAAGAGAGATGAGTAGGGCAGGAAGTATGTTGATCCTGTTTTGAAGTTATTGTACATGCACCTCTGGTCTGATATGATTGTTTATCTGACATGTCCAGATCGGTGGAAGGTTGGGATATAGTATAAGAGGTACACTTCAGTCACAAGCAAAAGCATTTGTTGATTTTCAGCACGAGTCTCGAGTAAGATTTGCTGAATGCTTCAATGTGTTTTGACATTGGGCAGATAGTAATATCGTGTTTACCATGAATACCTTTTTCGCTTGCTGAATCAGGCTGCTAAAATCAAGGCAGTGTTAGATCAAGAGACATGGTCTGAGGTTGATGTCCCCGACGAGTTCCAGGGCATTGTTAATTCCATGCTGAGCTCTGATCCCTTGGTTACTGGCAATGATGTTGGTGATCAGGATGGTGAAGTCGCGTTGAGCAATGGTGACACAACCATGTCAGGGAGTACCAGCGAGTCTGTTGCCAACCATCCTCTGGAGCAAAAGCAATCTAGCAATGTTTCTAATGGTACTACAAACTCAGATGTGGCACAGCACACCAGTGAGGGGAATGACACAAATAGAACTGATGCCGCCACCACTTCGGTCCGCAGCAGAAACAACAACACTAAAACACTAACTTACAGAGGCGTTGAATATCACATGGTTAACTGGTTAGTTACTGTTTGCTTCGTGAGCCACTTAATTACCATTTCATTCTGTAGATCTTCCGTTGGCATTTGCTTTAAGTACGTGTAGTTGCTCAGAAGCTCAGCGTAGTTTATGCAACACATAAAGAAGTTATCAACTTGATATTTGATGCGGTTGCACCATTTTTTCAAGTAAAATCCTCCCCAAGAAATGAATTTAAGATTATTTACTCCATACCTATATTTTCCCCTTCTGCCGAAATGATATCAGCTAATTTTAGGTCCCTGAATTCTGTTCTCCAGTGGCTTGATATTGCTGAAGATGCTGTCAGAGTATATTGACATGAATGATAGTTTGCCAACGCTTTCGGCAGAAATAGTTCATCGTGTTGTAGAAGTTTTGAAATTTTTTAATACAAGGTCCTGCCAGCTGGTTCTTGGTGCTCACGCCATGCAGGTACGTCGTTATGTTGCTTGTATGTTTGTTGATACTTTCGTTGCTCTTTGCTCAGGATGTTACTGCTGTTCCATTTACTTTAGGAATTCTGTCTTTGGTGCAAATCTTCTTTTGAATCCTTTCTATGTAATGACATGAATACATGATGTTCCCATTTCCCTTTTTTGATTGTTATGCTTTGGTGTTCCCTTTTAATTCCATTCCAATATTATTATGTTTTTTGTATCAGAATTACCAAATTGTTCTCAGCAGTGGCAGCACCTTTTCACCATTTAATCATTTCATAATTGCGTAAATAGCTTTTATTAAACCTTAGTTTAAATGCCATAATTTTTTTTCACTAATCATTCATACCCAAATGTATGCGAATTCTCTATTAGGTTACTGTCTGTCGATTGTGAAACGGACCCAAATGCTTTCATTTACCAACAAAATTATGATTTTAATAGTTTAATTACCCTAGGAAGATGCTCTGTTTCACAATCATGGTCCCGGAAACGGCCTTAAGTGAAGTGTCGTCTCTTCCCTCCCCATCCTCCTGTCTAGGACCTCTCCACCCATGACCTCTCATACCATCCAATCTCTCCTTCCCCAGTCCCCACCCTCACGTGCTGCTGAATAGCCCCCCAAGCACCACCTTTTCCACCTCGATCTCTCTACTACTACCTTCCCCACTGTTGATCTCTCCTTCCGATAACCACAGGTCCGCGATCCTGTCTTCCAGTCACATAGCCTAACCTCGATCCCTCCTTCCAGTGTTGCGAGCCAACTACAACCTCCCCCCAGTATAAATCATGGTTGTTGGTTTTCTGTATGATTTATCTTCTGCTATCAATTTTTAAACATTTTTGTCTCGTTTTTTATTGCGATTTTGCAGGTCTCTGGATTGAAATCTATAACATCAAAACATTTGGCTTTGGCAAGTCAAGTCGTCAGTTTTGTTTATGCTATTATACCTGGTAAGTGATGATGCCGAACTTAATTCTTTTTGGATGAGAGCATTTTCTTTGAGGGATAGGTTGGCAAATGGCAACCTGGCATGAAACTGTAGTTTCTGAGTGGTGAGATTTGATACGCTTATTGTAGAAAAAAACGTTGATTATTGTTGGAGGATTCTATAGCTCCGTGATGTTTAGATGTTGCCCTTTCCCAGTATATGAATTGATCTCTTTAATTAGTCTAATAATATTCTTGTATCTTTGTATTAAGACATCAGGCGAATCCTTTTTCTCAAAGTACCGGAAAATAGAAAGACAATGTTGGAGACTGCGATGGATCGGGTGGCACAGGTATATTTTTCTCTTGTTTTATGTCCTATCCTTCACAGTATTTTAGTTACCTAAGGTTTACAGTGAGCAAAATTGGTACTCGTATATAACAGACTTGCTGCAGCCTACTACGAGTACTATTCTTTTCACAACAATGCAGTCTTTACAGATATTATTAGTCTGTCAGAATATCATGTAGTACTGTAGTAGTGAGATGATCTGTGTCAAAATAGGTCATAGTGAGATTAGACTTTCTTTTCGTCCCCTAAAAATTTAGTAAATTGACTCACATTTAGTCCGAAGGATGGATTCTTGATTTTTTATGTGCTCTGGGATTTCGTGATGCATGCAACTTTTATTCCAAGTAAGCGAAAGAGGCATTGAACACTTCGATGACACCTACTATTATAGAATGCGTTCTTAAACAGGAGCAAATTTTTTGCTGTTATTTGTGTACATAATGACTTGAAAGTCTGGCTATTTATTTTTTACTTTATCGGTGCTCATTTTACTAGCTTAGTCCACGAAATGACTCTTCCAGAGTTTTTGGCTACAAACAAGTCATGATTTCCTTCATTGTAGGACTATAAGCATCACCAAGATGAGATACATAATAAGCTCGTCCAGATTATGAGTGAGAGGTTGTTGCATCATTTACGAGGTTTGCCTCAAATTGTTGAAACTTGGAACAAGCCTGATGATGGTGACACGCAACCAAGTCAGTTTGCGAAATCATTGACAAAGGTAAACCAACTCCTCTGGCCCCGCTAAGGCATGATAAAATTTCTTCATTCATTGTTTACTGGTTTACTGCAGTATTGTCACTTGCCCATTCATTTACCCTTTTGCTATTATGGCATTTCATACTCACTTCGGTTTGCAAATCTTGATTCCCGTTGGTGTGTGCTTTCACTGATCAGTGAAAATACTCGGTTTATCGTTTCTTATGAGTTTGACATTCTCTATTTCAAGTTTCTAGTTTCATTTTGTACCTTAAAAGTCATTGTTCTCCTCATTAATCTGGCATGCTTAGTGCTCTTTAGTATCTCTGTTAGCTGAAGTTGACGATGAAAGTATAAGAGAAGCTAATAATATCTTATAGCATGTATTGACTATTGGTTGTTGACAAAAGTATGTTTGATTTCTGATTTGACGCTGTTATTCTTATCTAGGAAGTTAATTATCTTCAACGTATCTTGTCTCGAATGCTTCATGAAGTGGATCTCAACAGGATTTTTGGGTAAGCATAAGGATTTTGAGCATTAATATTTGTTTCATATACCCGTATATTGTTCGGCTCAAAGCATTGTTCTGTCGTGGATTTATCTTGTTCTACATACGTACAAAAGACAGAATAAGACAACCTAGTCGAACCGTTAGAAGTTTTTAACATTTCCCTTGGTAGATGATGTTAAGTTTATTTCTGGCAGCAAAACCAAATATAAATGACAAACTACTTTACTGTTCATTTCCACGCTTAAACAGACACTTTTGGCTTCTTTTGACCGCTTACATCTTCAAATTGCCGTAGGCACCACTACCCTCTGGCATGTTACCATCATCTATCGTTATTATTTTCTTTTATGATGGTGGGAGTATCCTACTAGTATTTTTTTACTTACTAAATACGGAGTATATTTTTATTGAACTTGGAGTTTGTAACCCTTTAAAAACTTATTATCAACACTTTCAACTTAATTTTGCGTTTGCGTTTGAAACATATTGTTAACGTGGGTTTTTTTGGATGACGACTTCTCAACTTCAGATATTGATTCACGTTAGCCGATCCCAAATCTTTTTGGAACTAAGGCCCTGATGCTGATGTTGTTGTTGTTATATTGAGTATGTTGGACACAAACAGAAAACGTCTTCTATACATTTGATGCATTCTCTTTATCTGCAGGCAAGTGGTCCAGACATTCCATCCAAGAATTTCGGACGCGTACTCATCCTTGGAAATTAGTACTCCACAAGCAAAATCAAGGTGCTGTTACGATATTATACTCTCTTTTTTTTTTTTTTTTTTTTTTTTTTTTTTTTTTTGCCGTCTGATTGGTTGGTTACACACCTGTCTCTAAATACAAAACTTGAATCGCAGACTTCATAGGGACATCCAACAAATTCTGGGGTGCATTCGCTCCCTTCCTACTGGTGTAAATACTCATTCTGGTGTTGCAAACTGGGGACAGCTTGACGAATTTTTGGCTCAAAGATTTGGTGGCGAACCTGCTGCTGCTGAATCAACAACGTAAATATCTTGGCACGCCCAAAGGCAGTGCGGAACACAAAATCCTTGGTCAGCACATATGACGACGAGTCTAGGTTTAGAAAGGTCAGCCATCTGATGACTTCACTCGACGCACTTCCCCCGATTTTTTTCCTTCTGTTTTTGATCCATCACATTCTTCTCTACAGCATCTGACAAAAATTCTGTTTCCCTTTCGCTATAATTCCATATTACTCCCTCCATCCCATTTTCCGTAACCATTTCCTAAAAAGTGGGACGAAGCCGTAGGGGTGTTCACCGATCCAAACCCGGATCGGACCAGATTGACCCGCGGACCAGTAACCCCAAAAATCCAAACCCGCGGACTTGACCGGTTAACAAAGAAACCCGGACCGGACCGGAACGGACCGTAAAAATACACTAAATTTGATTTATTTTTTTAAGTGTGGACCAAACCGGATTAGACCGTGGACCGGTCACAAAGTTTTTGGCGACCTGGAGACCGGACCGGTATGTGCCCTGGTCCGGACCGACCCAGACCGTCAGTCCGGGCCACTTTTTGAACACCCCTAGACGAAGGAGAAGTGTATGATTTGTTTGATCGTGTGGCTATTGTTATCGTCTTATCGACAGTGGAGTGACTTGTGTCGTTGCATGACGAGATGGTTGTTGGATTGATAACAGGTAAAACGGTGGTTCACCAAGTAGATCGATCAAGAAGAGACGGGGCACTGGGCACTCCACTGCCCGAAAGTGTACTTTCTATACTCCACTCATATACTTGAAATGAGTCGGAGTAGCATCTTCGAGACTTTGGCCCTCGGAATGAAGCGGAAACCTTTTCCGATGCAGATAAAAAGAGAAGAAAATTTGAGAAAAAAGAGCTTCTGTATGTGCATCGCTCTTATTTCTCGACCCTTTTTTCCGTCCGTCATAAATTTTTATAAATTTTTTATCCGATCTCAGCTTGTTCATATACTTAAAATCGGTAGAGCTTCCTTCATATAGTTATGTGGTTTCTAATGTGTTTGACTAGGAAATGGGAGAAATAACTGTCCTATTCTTTTTGCCATGAAGATGTGATTTTTTTTATATATCATTTGTATAACTTTTATTTGTATTTGTCGTTGGAAAATCGATTAATCGAGTAAAAGCGACGTGTATTTGTTTGAACTGGAAACATGACAAGAAATTCAGGTTAGGTTAAATTTAGTTCTGGAGAACCTCTCGAGCAGCTCAAATTTCAATATAAACTACACAGTTTTAAGAGATTCAGTGTCGGAAACAAAAATTGTACTCCCTCTGTTCCAATGAATTGTTTGTCTTTTGCTTTTGACACCAAGGGAAAGAGAACCAATGAGGAAGTGACACGTGGAGTCAATGGTCAAATTACATATAAAAAACATTCCTAAAATAGAAAGACAAACAATTCATTGAGACGCCCCAATATGGAATGGGCAAACAATTCATTGGAATGGAGGGAGTAGGAAATTGCGTAGAAATTTTATTGGGCATGTTGAAATTATCACACAAACAAAGGAGTAACGAAGAACACGCGAATGTTTATTGGTGAAAACTTCTCGATAGGGATAGAATGCCTAATAGTAATGATTATTCGAACCCTCTAACACGATATAAATTGGAATATAACTCATGTTTCGACTGGTTCCGGCATCTCTCGAACGATAAAATTATGACTCTTAAAGGCCTCGATTTAAAATCATACGACTCTCATATTACACCGGGACATTTCACTTGGTGTGAGGTTTGTTTGGTGCGAATTTGGAACCATTTTATTTCGGGACCCAAAATGCCGAAAAAACGTGGATAATAACCTTCAAAATCGATCGTTTTTGGCTATTTTTTGTAACCGGAGAAAGTTGATCTAAACGCGAATGTGTTTTGGTAAAAACTTCTCGATAGGAATCCAAGGCACCCCATCAAATTACTACCTCCATCAAAGGCACTCCAAGTTTAATAAAATCCTCGACTCGTTGGGCCTTAGGCGGTTGTTTGACGGAGTAACGTATGTAGTAGAGTTTATTTTTTCAGATGACGAGGGAACCCACACCCGTTACCTTAAGTGCGCACCTGGTAAACCCCGTGACAGAAGAGACCCTTGGGAGTTTCGGGTTTGGCTTAGTTTTGAAGGGTGTACTGTATCAGTGTATGTCTAAATTGAAGTGAACAGGTGTGGAAGAGGTGCTGGAACTGAGGACATGGATAACGGAAGTAGAGTACGACGAGAGCTTGCTCCTATGGCACATCGCGACCGAGCTGTGCTACAACCTAGACCGAAGGTGGTACGACGAAGAGCGCAACATGAGCAAGGCACTGTCAGACTACATGGTGTACCTGCTGGTAATGAAGCCACTGATGATTTCAAATATTGCAGGAATAAGCGACCTGCGACTGAGGGACACAGAAGCAGAAGCATTAAGGTTCATAAGAGGAGCTGCAGCCCTAAATTCTGAGGACGATGATGCCAGCAGCAGCACCGTATTCCCAGCGCTAGACCTGTTGTGCCAGAGGATGATGAGCGTGTCGATGGGGACAGACGTGAGGCCGAAGGATGTGAAGGGAACACGGAGCAAGTCGGTTTTGTTCGAGGCGTGTAGACTGGCAAAGAGGTTGCTGAACATGCCAGAAGAGGTGAACAGGTGGGAGGTGATGAGTCGGGTGTGGGTTGAGTTGCTGTGCTATGCTGCTTCCCATTGCAGGCCTGCTAGCCATGTGCAGCAGTTGAGTAAAGGCGGCGAACTCATCTCCGTCGTCTGGCTGTTGATGACACATCTGGGTTTAGCTCAACAGTTCCACCTTGAAGATGGACCCACCAGGACTAAACTTGTCGTCGGAGACTGATGACACATCCCGTATTGCTCGTCTTTTTAGTTCAGATGAGGGCGCGATGTCGCAGGTAAGAATCTCATCTCATCTCATCTGAGTTAACTCTTGTTCTTATCTTAATGTCCGTTTGGGCCAGAAAATCGCGAAAAAAAAAAAAAAAAACTTTTCGGCCGGTCGAGGTAAAATTCAAGTGGTAGTAGTAGTAGTACCATTTCGACTTTTTGGCCGGCCGGGAAAAACGTGTATAATAATACACTTCAATTTCAGCTGTCCGGGAGGTCGTATCGGGACACTTTTCAATTTTGCTTGGAGTTTATACCATGTGATCGACTAGGGTCGGTTCAGGATGTACGTTGGTCCGATTTCATGTCCAAACGACCAAAAAGAGTAGTTACTTTGTGAATTTGAGACATTTAATTTTGGGACCAAATTGGCCCGAAAAACGTGGATAATAACCTTTAAATTCGTCCGTTTTAGATGATTTTTCGAAAAAATGATTGACGGTTGTCTAAAATAAGAACCGTATAACATAAAATGATTGGCGTTTGTCTAAAAAACTCTAAACTAGTTCAGTTTCGAGTATATATATATCGAAGATTTCGCCCTAATTCGATGTTAGTCGAAAAATAGTCGAATGTCTTTTATATGTGTTTATTTTAAACAATACGTACATTATTTTATACCGAGACATTTCTATGATGTATGGAGCAGTTACTCTGTGAATTTGGAGACATTTAATTTCGGGACCAAATCGGCTCGAAAAACGTGGACAATAACCTTCAAATCCGCCCGTTTTCGGTGATTTTTCGAAAAAATTGAGATATGTTACTGGTCGTTAAAATAGAAACCGTAAAACATAAAATGACTTGCGGTAGCTAAAAAAACTATAAAATAGTTCAGTTTCTAGTATGTTATCGAATATTTCTCCCTAATCCGACGTTACTAGAAAAATAGTCGAATGTTTTTTATATGTGTTTATTTTTAACCATACGAACATTATTTTACACCGAGACATTTCGATAAGGTTTGTAGTGGTTAGTTTGCAAATTTGGAGACATTTGATTTTGGGACCAAATCGGCCCGAAAAACGTGGATAATAACCTTCAAATTCTCCCATTTCAAGTGATTTTTCGAAAAAATTGAGATATGTTACTGGCCGTTTAAATAGAAACCATATAACATAAAATGACTAGCGTAGTTAAAAAAACACTAAAATAATTCAGTTTCTACTATATTATCGAAGATCTCTCTTTAATCGGACGTTACTCGAAAGATAGTCGAATGTCTTTTATATGTGTTTATTTTGAACCATACGAACATTATTTTACACCGAGACACTTCTATAATGTATAGAGCAGTTAGTTTGCGAATTTGAAGACAGTTAATTTCGGGATCAAATCGGCCCGAAAAACGTGAATAATAACCTTCAAATTCGCCAATTTCAAGTGATTTTTCGAAAAAATTGAAATATGTTACTGGTCGTCTAAATGGGAACCGTATAACACAAAATGACTTGCGGTATTTAAAAAACTCTAAAATACTTCAGTTTCTAGTATATATATATATATCGAATTTTTCTCAAAGTTACTCGAAACATAATCGAATGTCTTTTATATGGGTTTGTTTCAAACCATATGTACATTATTTTACACCGAGACATTTCTGGAATGTATGGAGCAGTTAGTTTGCGAATTTGGAGACAATTAATTTCGGGAACAAATCGGCCTGAAAAACGTAGATAATAACCTTCAAATTCGTCCGTTTCAGGTAATTTTTTGAAAAAAATTGAGATGTGTTGTTGGCCGTCTAAATAGAAATTGTATAACATAAAATGACTTGCGATAGTTAAAAAAAACTCTAAAATAGTCCAATTTCTACTATATTATCGAAGATTTCTCGCTAATCCGACGTTACTCGAAAGATATATAGTCGAATGCCTTTTATATGTGTTTATTTTGAACCATATGAACATTATTTTACACCGAGACATTTCTATAATGTATTCAGCAGTTAGTTTGCGAATTTTAAGACATTTAATTTCGGGATCAAATCGGCCCAAAAAACGTGGATAATAACCTTCAAATTCACCCGTTTTAGCTGATTTTTCGAAAAAATTGAGATATGTTACCGGCCGTCTAAATAGAAATCGTATAACATAAAATGACCTGCGATAGTTAAAAAAACTCTAAAATAGTTCAGTTTCTAGTATATTATCGAAGATTTTTCTAATTCGACGTTACTCGAAAGATAATGGAATGTCTTTCATATGTGTTTATTTTAAACCATACGCACATTATTTTCCACCGAGACATTTATGTAATGTATGGAGCAGTTAGTTTGCGAATTTGGAGACTATTAATTTCGGGACCACATCGGCCCAAAAAACGAGGATAATAAACTTCAAATTCGCCCATTTCTGGTGATTTTTTGAAAAAATTGAGAGATTTTACTGGTCGGCTAAATAGAAACCGTATAACGTAAAATGACTTGCGGTAGTTAAAACAACTCTAAAATAATTCAATTTCTAGTAATATATATCGAATATTTCTCCCTAATCAAACGTTGCTCAATAGATACTCTAAAAACGTACGGAGTAGACAATAGCCTTCTAATTCGCTCGTTTGAAGTGATTTTAAAAAAAAACGTGAATAATACAGTTCATTTCATAAAACTTTTATTTCATCTTTTTTTTACTATGAAATTAAAAGTTGTAAAGGTCTTAATAAGCTATAATAATACTCAAATTTCCAACTAGTAAAATACTTTGTATATATAAAGTGTGTTAATGGAGTTGATACCTACCCTATAGGTACTTAGTTGAAATTATTTTGGTGTTCTTTTAAGGTCTTGGTAATTATTATTATTATTATTATTATTATTATTATTATTATTATTATTATTATTATTATTATTATTATTATTATTATTATTATTATTACTCCGTGTCTATATGTTTGTCCACTATTTTTAATCACAAATTCTTATATGAGATGGTCTCACGATAAGTTTATCGTGAGACCTCTCACATGGAGGTTAGTTAGTTTTATTATTATTTTATTTCTGTGAGTAGGTCTCACGATAAGTTATCGTGAGACGGTCTCACATGAGAGTAACTGATTTTTAATATATGGGTGAAATATTATATTGAAAGTGGACAAACATATAGATATGGAGGGATTATTATTTAAAGGGATTTTGCATTTAACACCGTAACAAATTATACGAAGTTAAAAGTGGACTAGATACTATCTGGGCCCCAATTATTATTATTATTATTATTATTATTATTATTATTATAATATTTTTTTAAAAAAATGGGAGAATTTTATCGATGAATCAAAACGTAGTTTACAAAAAATTGGTGGGTAGCCGAGATACAATCTGGCCCCCACCCCCTAGCTATAGTAAAGCTAAGCCGAGTAAAAATAAAATGAGCGGCGCGTGCTCCGGCATCCTGCGCTATCGAGAATTTTATTATTATTATTATGAATCAAAACGTAGTTTTTTATTTTTATTATTATTATTATTATTATTATTATTATTATTATTAATTAATTAATTTATTTTAAGGGATCGATAATAATGTTTATAAGACCCCTTTACCACACAATAATTACCTATTTTTAGGCTGTAGCTAGTAAAGCTTGTGTGACATTGTCAATTTGTAAGCACCACAAATTTGTAGTCCAAAAATGGAGATCGAATAGCCTAAAAATAGCATATGTTGTTGAGAAAATGAAGGATGAAATGTGTGATGAAAAAACCTTCTATATTTAGTAAACCAATCCTATAAATAAAGTCGAGTTCCAACACATTTCTCATCACATCCAAAATAAAAAATAAAAATAAAAACAAGATCGAGCTTTGGTGAGGAAGAAGGAAGGACATCGATCTTCGCTTCTTCATCTCTTCATCGATCTTGTACTGTATCAATAAAATTAATAAATAGCTCGTCGCTCGCTATTAAAAAAAAATAAAAATAAAAATGGGGAGTAAGGTGGCGGTAGCAGCGATTTCAATGATAATGGTGGTCGCGGTTGTAGTTGGTGTTGTTGGTGTAGTTCACCATACTTCGAAGAAGGTTGGGGAGAACAAGACCGAGGAGTTGTCACCTTCAATGAAGACGGTGACTGCACTTTGTGAACCCACCACGTTCAAGGACGCTTGTGTCAAGTCATTGGGTTCGGTGGCTCAGAACGAGAGCACCACCCCACAGGACTATATCCGTGCTGGGGTCAAGTTGGCCCTCGATCATATCGTGAAGGCATCTAACCTGACTGACACCCTCGTGCCCAAGGTGAATGATACCAAGAACGTTGAGATGACACAGGGTGCGATCCAGAGCTGTAAGGGTTTGTTTGATTTGGCTGTTGATCGGTTGAATGATGCGATCAATCATGTTCATGATCCTAAGACTTATAAGGATGAGGAATTGGTGTGGAGCATTCGGTTGTGGTTGAGTGATGTTGTCACGTTTGCTACTAGCTGCGCTGACGAGTTTCAGGAGGCTGAGGCTCCTGACATGCACCAAATCATGAAAGACGGGATTGTCGATGCTACTGAGATTACAACCAGCATGCTTGACATTGTCACCAAGTTCAGTCACGCTCTTTCCAGTCTCGACTTTTCTCTTAACCCTGACAAGATTCTGGAGATTGCAGGAGCTAACAATCCCGACATTCAGAATTTCACTGCTGCTGCGACTGCTGCTGCTAAAAGCAGCAGCAGTCGTCGTCTGCTAGGAATGTCAGTCGATGCTGAAGGTTACCCAACATGGCTTTCAGCTGCGCAGAGGAAGCTGCTTGCAGGAGGGCCAGGGGTGGTTGGACTGAGACCCAATGCTGTGGTGGCGTTAGATGGCAGCGGACAGTACAGGAGTATCATGGCAGCATTGGCTGCACACCCAGGGAAGAACTTCCAGGGGCGGTACGTGATCTACGTGAAGGCAGGCGTGTACAGAGAGGAGGTTCTTGTAGGAAAACAGCACCCGAATGTGTACATGTACGGCGATGGACCAACCAGAACCGTCATAGTTGGGTTCAAGAGTAACAAACTGAAGTTCGGAACCTCACAGACGGCTCCATTCAACGTGGAGGGCAACGGGTTTTTCGGGAAGAACATGGGGTTCATTAACACAGCTGGACCCGAAGGTCACCAAGCTGTTGCAATGAGGGCAAACGGGTTACAGTCGGTGTTCCAAAACTGCTGGTTTGATGCTTTTCAAGATACCCTGTACCCGCAAGGTGGGTCCCAGTTTTTCAGAGACTGTCAGGTTTCGGGGACAGTAGACTTCATCTTTGGAAATGGGGCGACCCTGATCCAAAACTCGAGGCTGTTGGTTAGGATGCCCGGAGCGAATCAGAGGAACATGGTGACAGCTCAAGGAGGTTTGTCACCAAACGAAGCTACAGGACTAGTCATCCAAGGCTGTCGAATCCTTCCAGACAGATCGCTGTTTCCTCAACGACTACAGATCGAGAGCTACTTGGGACGTCCATGGAAACCTTATGCCAAGACCGTGATCATGGAAACAACCATTGGAGACTTCATTCGGCCCGAGGGGTACTACCCATGGGCTGGTACCGAAAATCTGGCTACATGTTTCTATGGGGAGTATGCCAACCGTGGGCCCGGTGCCAACACTGCTAGAAGGGTTAGATGGAGGAATGTAAGGGTTCTAAGTCGGGCCGAGGCCCAACGGTACACAGCAGGTGTCTTCCTAGGTGGTGCTCCTTGGGTTATGGCTACTGGTGTTCCAGTTAACCTTAACCTTGCATAGATCATAGACAGACACCCCATCTTACCCTTTGTAACTTTTTTTTTTTTTTGGTAGCATGAATTAGGGAATTTTTGTACCGGTACAATTGGATCGATATGTCTAATTTGGAATTGTTGTGTACCATGTGATACGACTTTTTTTTGGTCAATTTAGTTGACTCGTATTCATTCACCTTTATTTAAGTATCGATGTGGGAACAACTGAAATTGAAGTGTATAATACTGGAGTACATGTTTTTTCATAAAATTGGGGTCCGGAACGAAAATGAACATAAATTGTGCAGAGTTTTTATCGGGGTCAGTAGGAACAACCACACAAAATTTGAGGTGAAACGGAGAACATTTAAAGGGTTCTATTATGTTTAAGACCACCATCGACCAAAAATAGGTTAATCGTGCAAAAGCATTGTATAAAAGCAATGTATTCTTATCGTTTGGGCATAAAATCGGGCAGAGTACATCTCAAAGCGACCCTAGTCACGTTGTATAAAATTAAGCAAAATTGAAAGTTGTTCCGATACGACCTCCCGAACAACTGAAATTGAAGTGTATAATACACATATTTTTCTGAGATTCGAGACCCGGAACAAAAATGGTCAGAAATGGCACATTGCTTTCATCGGGTCACTGGAAACAACAACACAAAATATGAGGAGAAACGGAGAACATTGGAGTGTTCAACTATGTTGAAAGCTACCATCGGCCGAAAAATAGTGTTAAAGTGATGTATACTTGTCGTTTGGGCATGAAACCGGGTATGGTACATCCTGAAGCGACCCTAGTAACGTGGTATAAAATTCAGGCAAAATTAAAAATTGTCCTTGCACGACCTCTCGGGTAGCTGAAATTGAAGTGTATAATAATACACGTTTTTTAAGAAAATCGGGGTCTGGAACAAAAATGGCCAGAAATAGCATAGAGTTTTCATCGGGTCAGTGAGAACGACCACACAAAATATGAGGAGAAAAAGAGAACAGCTAAGGGTTCTGGTATGGGTTAAAGCATCATCGGCCGAAAATAGGTTAATAGTGTAAAAGTGTTAGGTAATCAATGTATACTTGTCATTTGGGCCTGAAATCGAGCAGGGTACGTCCTGAAACGACCCTAGTCACGTAGTATAAAATTCAAGCAAAATTGAAAATTGTTCCGGTACGACCTCCCGAACAGCTGAAATTAGAGTGTATAATACACGTTTTTTCAGATATTTTAGACCCGAAACAAAAATGGTCCGAAATTGCACAGAGTTTTCATCGGGTTAATGGAAACAACAACACAAAATATGAAGAGAAACATAAAACATTTGAGGGTTCAACTATGTTTAAAACATTGTCGGCCGAAAATAGTTTAAAAAGTGTCATGTAAAATCGATGTATACTTGTCGTTTGGGCATTAAATTGAGCATAAGCAACCCTAGTCACGTAATTTACTTCAGTTCAAATCTCCGATCCTACATACAAATTGGAAAACACAGAGTATCAGGCAAGCATTACTATTTCCAGCATGAAATCTCGAGTCTGAGGTTGGAACCAATACACGAGTCTGAGTCTGAGTCTGAGTCTGAGTCTGGTTAAACCGGGGATAGTGAGAATTACCAGCAAGAAAGAGTTGGAAGCGATATTATATTGGCTAACAATTGGATCCACACAGGTTCGGGTTTTGAAACTGGACTGGCATAGATAATGGCAGACTAAAATTTCTGAAAAATCTTCAAAACTTGGAATGCCTGCACAAACTAACATTAATTGGGCGGTTGAAAGAGGAGCATGACTTCACCTTTCGGGCCGAAACAGACGAATTTGAAGGTTATTATCCACGTTTTTCAGGCCGATTTGTTCCCGAAATTAATTGTCTCCAAATTCGCAAACTAACTGCTCCATACATTCCAGAAATGTCTCAGTGTAAAATAATGTACATATGGTTTGAAACAAACACATATAAAAGACATTCAATTATGTTTCGAGTAACTTTGTGAAAAATTCGATATATATACTAGAAACTGAAGTATTTTAGAGTTTTTTAAATACCGCAAGTCATTTTGTGTTATACGGTTCCTATTTAGACGATCAGTAACATATTTCAATTTTTTCGAAAAATCACTGGAAATTGGCGAATTTGAAGGTTATTATTCACGTTTTTCGGGCCGATTTGATCCCGAAATTAGGGTCATTTTCTTAAATGAGACTCAAACTTACCTTAATTACAAAAATGAGGTTGAAATCAAACTTATTACTAAAATGGGGTCCACGTATCACTTGTGAGTTTTGGTTTGTAGTCAGCAACCCCTCGCTGTCCGGGACAGTGAGGGGTCAGTTGGTAGAAGGGAGGTTCAACCCCTCGCTATCCCACACAGCGAGGGGTGGGATGAATGCCCCAGATCAAAATACCATGAAGTTACAACAAATGAGGATATGTATGTCCTTGAATGCTTTAATAAGCACAAGACAAGTGCATCTTATTGTTGGGTATAAAGAAGAAGAGCATATTCCAACTCCTCGAAGATACAACTTTCACAACTTTGAAAGGCGCATACAATATGCCGAACAAGATGAAACAGAAGAAGCAGAATCATCAGCAAGACCGCGCAAGAAGGGGAAGGATCGACGGGGACAATAGCATTGTCGATAAAATGTAGATGTAGTTTTTCCTTTGAACAGTATGATATATTTATGTGTTTTGATAAACAACTTCATTGTATTCTGATTAGGGGCACTCCACTCCTCGCTGTCTGGGATAGCGAGGGGTTGAACTTCCCTTCTACCAACTGACCCCTCGCTGTCCCGGATAGCGAGGGGTTACTGATTACTCCGTACAAACCAAAACTCACAAGTGATGACGTGTACCCTATTTTTGTAATAAGTTTGATTTCAACATCATTTTTGTAATTAAGGTAAGTTTGAGCCCCATTTAAGAAAATGGCCCCCGAAATTAACTGTCTTCAAATTCGCAAACTAACTGCTCTATACATTATAGAAGTGTCTCGGTGTAAAATAATGTTCGTATGGGTCAAAATAAACACATATAAAAGACATTCGACTATCTTTCGAGTAACGTCGAATTAGAGAGAAATCTTCGATAATACACTAGAAACTGAACTATTTTAGAGTTTTTTTAACTACCGCAAGTCATTTTATGTTATACGGTTTCTATTTTAACGGCCAGTAATAATATATCTCAATTTTTTCGAAAAATCAGCTAAAACGGTTGAATTTAAAGGTTATTATTCACTTTTTTCAAGTCGATTTGGTCCCCAAACTAATAGTCACAAAATTCGCAAACTAACTACTCCATGCATCACAGAATGATTCGGTGTAAAATAATGTACGTATGGTTTAAAATAACACATATAAAAGAAATTTGATTATTTTTCGAGTAACGTCGGATTACGTAGAAATATTCGATATATATATATATATATATATATATATATATATATATATTACTAGAAACTGAACTATTTAGAGTTTTTTTCATTACCGCATGTCATTTTATTTTATACAATTCCTATTTATAAGATCTGTAACATATTTCAATTTTTTCAAAAAATCACCTGAAATTGGCGAATTTTGAAGGTTATTATTCCCGTTTTTCGGGCCGATTTGGTCCCGAAATTAAATGTCTCTAAATTTGCAAACTAACTACTCCATACATTATAGAAATGTCTCGGTGTAAAATAATGCACGTATGGTTTAAAATAAACACATATAAAAGACATTCGACTATCTTTCGAGTAACGTCGGATTCGCAAGAAATCTTAGATAATATACTAGAAACTGAACTATTTTAAAGTTTTTTTAACTACCGCAAGTCATCTTATGTTATACGCTTCTTATATTGACGGCCAGCAACATATCTCAAATTTTTCGAAAAATCAACTGAAATAGGCGATCTGAAGGTTATTATCCACGTTTTTCGGGCCGATTTGGTCCCGAAATTAAATGTCTTCAAATTTGCAAACTAACTGCTCGATACATTATAGAAATGTCTCGGTGTAAAATAATGTTCATATGGTTCAAAATAAACACATATAAAAGGCATTCGACTATATATCTTTCGAGAAACGTCGGATTAGCGAGAAATCTTTGATAATATAGTAGAAGCTGGACTATTTTAGATTTTTTTTAACTATCACAAGTCATTTTATGTTATACAATTTCTATTTAGACGGCCATCAACATTTCTCAATTTTTTTCAAAAAATTACCTGAAACGGACGAATTTGAAGGTTATTATTCACGTTTTTCGGGCCAATTTGGTCCCAAAATCAAATGTCTTCAAATTTGCAAACTAACCACTACAAACCTTTACGAAATGTTTCGGTGTAAAATAATGTTCGTATGGTGAAAAATAAACACATACAAAAGACATTCGACTATTTTTCGAGTAACGTCGGATTAGGGAGAAATATTCGATAACATACTAGAAACTGAACTATTTTATAGTTTTTTTAGCTACCGCAAGTCATTTTATGTTATACGGTTTCTATTTTAACGGCCAGTAACATATCTCAATTTTTTCGAAAAATCACCGAAAACGGGCGAATTTGAAGGTTATTATCCACGTTTTTCGAGCCGATTTGGTCCCAAAATTAAATGTCTCCAAATTTGTAAACTAACTACTACATAAATTATAGAAATGTCTCGGTGTAAAATAATGTTCGTATGGGTCAAAATAAACACATATAAAAGACATTCGACTATCTTTCGAGTAACGTCGAATTAGAGAGAAATCTTCGATAATACACTAGAAACTGAACTATTTTAGAGTTTTTTTAACTACCGCAAGTCATTTTATGTTATACGGTTTCTATTTAGACGGCTAGTAACATATCTCAATATTTTTCGAAAAATCATCTGAAATAGGTGAATTTGAAGGTTATTATTCACGTTTTTCGGGCCGATTTGGTCTCGAAATTAATAGTCTCCAAATTCGCAAACTAACTACTCCATACATTATAGAAATGTCTAGGTGTAAAATAATGTACGTATGGTTTAAAATAAACACATATAAAATACATTCGACTAGTTTTCGAGTAACGTCGAATTAGAGAGAGATCTTCGATAATATAGTAGAAACTGAACTATTTTAGAGTTTTTTTTAACTACGCAAGTCATTTTAAGATATACGGTTTCTATTTAGACGGCCAGTAACATATCTCAATTTCTTTCGAAAAATCACTTGAAATGGGCGGAATCTGAAGGTTATTATTCACGTTTTCGGACCGATTTGGTCCCGAAATTAAATGTCTTCAAATTTGCAAACTAACTACTCCATACATTATAGAAATGTCTCGGTGTAAAATAATGTACGTATGATTTAAAATAAACACATATAAAAGACATTCGACTATCTTTCGAGTAACGTCGAATTAGAGAGAAATCTTCGATAATATACAAGAAACTGAACTATTTTATAGTTTTTTTAGCTACCGCAAGTCATTTTATGTTACACGGTTTCTATTTAAACGGCCAGTAACATATCTCAATTTTTTGGAAAAATCACTTGAAATGGGAGAATTCGAAGGTTATTATCCACGTTTTTCGGGCCGATTTGGTCCCAAAATCAAATATCTCCAAATTTGCAAACTAACCACTACAAACCTTATCGAAATGTCTCGGTGTAAAATAATGTTTGTATGGTTAAAAATAAACACATATAAAAGACATTCGATTATTTTTCGAGTAACGTCGGATTAGGGAGAAATATTCGATAACATACTAGAAACTGAACTATTTTATAGTTTTTTTAGCTACCGCAAGTCATTTTATGTTATACGGTTTTTATTTTAACGGCCAGTAACATATCTCAATTTTTTCGAAAAATCACCGAAAACGGACGAATTTGAAGGTTATTATCCACGTTTTTCGAGCCGATTTGGTCCCGAAATTAAATGTCCCCAAATTTGTAAACTAACTACTACATAAATTATAGAAATGTCTCGGTGTAAAATAATGTTCGTATGGGTCAAAATAAACACATATAAAAGACATTCAACTATCTTTCGAGTAACGTCGAATTAGAGAGAAATCTTCGATAATACACTAGAAACTGAACTATTTTAGAGTTTTTTTTAACTACCGCAAGTCATTTTATGTTATACGGTTTCTATTTAGACGGCTAGTAACATATCTCGATATTTTTCGAAAAATCATCTGAAATAGGCGAATTTGAAGGTTATTATTAACGTTTTTCGGGCCGATTTGGTCCTGAAATTAAATGTCTCCAAATTCGCAAACTAACTACTCCATACATTATAGAAATGTGTCGGTGAAAAATAATGTTCGTATGGTTCAAAATAAACATATATAAAAGACATTCGACTATCTTTCAAGTAACGTCGGATTATAGAGAGATCTTCGATAATATACTAGAAACTGAACTATTTTAGAGGTTTTTTAACTACCGTAAGTCATTTTATGTTATATGGTTCCTATTTAGAGGCCAGTAACATATCTCAATTTTTTCGAAAAATCACCTGAAACGGGCGAATTTGAAGATTCTTATCCACGTTTTTCGGACCGATTTGGTCCCGAAATTAATAGTCTCCAAATTTGCAAACTAACTACTCCATACATTACAGAAATTTCTCTATGTAAAATAATGTATGTATGGTTAAAAATAACACATATAAAAGACGTTAGATTACTTTTCGAGTAACGTCGGATTATGTAGAAATATTCGATATATACCAGAAACTGAACTATTTTAGAGTTTTTTTCATTACCGCATGTCATTTTATGTTATACAGTTCCTATTTATAAGATCAGTAATATATTTCAATGTTTTCGAAAAATCACATGAAATGGGCGAATTTGAAGGTTATTATCCACATTTTTCGGGCTGATTTGGTCCCGAAATTAATATTGTCCAAATTCGCAAACTAACTGCTCCATACATTATTCAAATGTCTCGGTGTAAAAAAATAAACATATACAAACGACATTCGACTATCTTTCGAATAACGTCGAATTAGAGAGAAATCTTCGATAATATACTAGAACCTGAACTATTTTAGAGGTTTTTTAACTACCGTAAGTCATTTTATGTTATACGGTTTCTATTTAGACGGCCAGTAATAATATATCTCATTATTTTTTTTGAAAAATCATCTGAAATAGGCGATATTGAAGGTTATTATTCACGTTTTTCGGGCCAATTTGGTCTTGAAATTAAACGTCTTTAAATTCGCAAACTAAATACTCCATACATCATAGAAATGTCTCGGAATAAAATAATGTTCGTATTGTTCAAAATAAACACATATAAAAGACATTCGACTATCTTTCGACTAACGTCGAATTAGAGAGAAATCTTCGATAATATATATACTAGAAACTGAACTATTTTATAGTTTTTTTAGCTACCGGCCGCAACATTTTATGTTATACGGTTTCTATTTAGACGGCAAGTAACATATCTCAATTTTTTCGAAAAATCATCAAAAACGGACGAATTTGAAGGTTATTATCGACGTTTTTCGGACCGATTTGATCCCGAAATTAAATGTCTCTAAATTCGCAAAGTAACTACTCCATACATTATAGAAATGTGTCGGTGTAAAATAATGTACGTATGGTTTAATATAAACACGTATAAAAGACAATCGAGTAACGTCGGATCAGGGAGAAATATTCGATATATATGCTAGAAACTGGACTATTTGAGTTTTTTTTAACTACCGCAAGTCATTTTATGTTATACTGTTCCTACTTAGACGGCCATTAACATATCTCAATTTTTTTTTTTTTTAAATCACCCCAAACGGACGAATTTGAAGGTTATTATCCACGTTTTTCGGACCGATTTGGCCGCGAAATCAAATGTCTCTAAATTCACAGAGTAACTGCTCCATACATCATAGAAATGTCTTGGTATAAAATAATGTATGTATGGTTTGACATTCGACTATTTTTCGAGTAACGTCGAATTAAGGCGAAATCTTCAATATATATACTCGAAACTGAACTAGTTTAGAGTTTTTTAGACAAACGCCAATCATTTTATGTTATACGGTTCTTATTTTAGACGGCCAATAACATATCTTAATTTTTTCGAAAAATCATCTGAAACGGACGAATTTAAAGGTTATTATCCACGTTTTTCGGGCCGATTTGGTCCCAAAATTAAATGTCTCCAAATTCACAAAGTAACTACTCTTTTTGGTCGTTTGGACATGAAATTGGACAACGTACATCCTGAAACGACCCTAGTCGATCACATGGTATAAACTCCAGGCAAAATTGAAAAGTGTCCCAGTACAACCTCCCGGACAGCTGAAATTGAAGTGTATTATACACGTTTTTCCCGGCCGACCAAAAAGTCGAAATGGTACTACTACTACTACTTGAATTTTACCTCAACCGGCCAAAAAGTTTTTTTTTTAAAATTTTTTTTTTAAATTTTTTTAAATTTTTTTTTTTATTTTTTTCGCAATTTTCTGGCCCAAACGGACATTAGGATAAGAACAAGAGTTAACTCAGATGAGATGAGATGAGATTCTTACCTGCGACATCGCGCCCTCATCTGAACTAAAAAGACGAGCAATACGGGATGTGTCATCAGTCTCCGACGACAAGTTTAGTCCTGGTGGGTCCATCTTCAAGGTGGAACTGTTGAGCTAAACCCAGATGTGTCATCAACAGCCAGACGACGGAGATGAGTTCGCCGCCTTTACTCAACTGCTGCACATGGCTAGCAGGCCTGCAATGGGAAGCAGCATAGCACAGCAACTCAACCCACACCCGACTCATCACCTCCCACCTGTTCACCTCTTCTGGCATGTTCAGCAACCTCTTTGCCAGTCTACACGCCTCGAACAAAACCGACTTGCTCCGTGTTCCCTTCACATCCTTCGGCCTCACGTCTGTCCCCATCGACACGCTCATCATCCTCTGGCACAACAGGTCTAGCGCTGGGAATACGGTGCTGCTGCTGGCATCATCGTCCTCAGAATTTAGGGCTGCAGCTCCTCTTATGAACCTTAATGCTTCTGCTTCTGTGTCCCTCAGTCGCAGGTCGCTTATTCCTGCAATATTTGAAATCATCAGTGGCTTCATTACCAGCAGGTACACCATGTAGTCTGACAGTGCCTTGCTCATGTTGCGCTCTTCGTCGTACCACCTTCGGTCTAGGTTGTAGCACAGCTCGGTCGCGATGTGCCATAGGAGCAAGCTCTCGTCGTACTCTACTTCCGTTATCCATGTCCTCAGTTCCAGCACCTCTTCCACACCTGTTCACTTCAATTTAGACATACACTGATACAGTACACCCTTCAAAACTAAGCCAAACCCGAAACTCCCAAGGGTCTCTGTCACGGGGTTTACCAGGTGCGCACTTAAGATAACGGGTGTGGGTTCCCTCGTCATCTGAAAAAATAAAATTTAACGAGGTGAAATATTTATAGAAAGGGGGGTGGATCGTGTTTTTACCATATGAATAGAGAACCCATTCTCCTCGAGCTGAGCAGAGGTTCTTGATCTTGTGTGGATCATCAGCAGCTTTCGACTTCAGTTTAAGCTCGCCCAGAATGAGTTTCCTCAAGTTTTGGTTAAGCATATATGTATCTACATACGTTACTCCGTCAAACAACAGCCTAAGGCCCAACGAGTCGAGGATTTTGTTAAACTTGGGGTGCCGTTGATGGAGATAGTAATTTAACAGGCTGATCCGACATATAGATTTGGACCATGGCCGGAACATGAACTGTGATGCCTCAGGAGCCTCTGGGAATGCAGACAACCATCGGGTCTTGAAAGCCAGCAGTTTTTCTGTCACCTTATTAGAAAAGGTGAGTTGTTTCGATTCATAATCTTTCACCAGAAAAGCAACAGACCATTTAGAAGAGAGAAGCATCAGAATTGAGATGGCATCGAGGGTAATGGCACCCAAAAGTAGAGCGTACGAGATGTTGATGTCACGAGATTTAATGTGCGCCTTGTTTGATCGACTGTTGTCCGCCTTATCCCAAGCATAAAAGACACCGAAGGAGATGAGAACCAAGATGAGGCAGAGGTAGCGAGTAAAATATCCCTTTCCATGATGCAATATAGCCGCCTTAGTATAGAATGTGTCGTAGATGAAGTTGAGCTCAGTTTCGACTACCCTGAAAGCATCATCTTCCTGCAAGCTGAAGACATGCAGATCTATGATTAATGATTTCGAGAAATTTCCATGGAAGTAGATAAAAATGCAAGGGAACAGATACAGACCTGAGAAAATATTGGATGCTCTTGTTACGATCACGGAATCCATACTCAAAGTCGACAATCAAGCCTTTGAATCTTTGATAGAAGCGGTACGCATCCTTCACCACCTGTTTACCCTGCAGTTGCCCTTTCTGATGGACTTCAAAGCTCTGAAGATCTTGCTCCAACTCAGGCTCCTCGATTATCTCGATTCTGGAAGGATACCCTTCTTCCACCATCTGTGCATACTGCTCCATGAACATAGCATAGTTTGGGCCGGGGTCTGGATCCCTGAGGATGGACCTACGAAACTTGTCCATGCAACCGCTGTATAAAGCCCAAACCCGCTCTCCGTACCTGATCAACCCACATACAAACACCAAGAATGTCGGCAGCCACAACCATTTATTTGGTGGAGGTTTATGGTAGATGATATTGCCTGTTGCAACAGTCTGTGCAATGAAGCGAAGCATGTGGCGGCGCCATAGCTCGTTGTCCTCCATTGAAAAAGCAGTGATGGTGTCAGGCCCACCCATGTGCAAAATAAGAAACGGTGCCCATAATGCATACAAGTTTCCAGCACCAGCACCGTTGTCATCGTTGCCTTGGTAGTGGATGAGCCCAATTGTGAAGGCGGCCGCCCAATCAGCCAGCAGATAAGCTAACCAGATCAATATCTGCAGTATTTGGCTGCTCACTCGCTTTCGCAGTGCAGCAAACCAAATCAGAAATAATTGAAGCGAGAGGCTGAATATAACAAACAGTTGAACATCCCAGTTCTTCCACAGTTCTCCCAGCAACAGAATTAACGGAGATCCCATGAGTATCGAGAATTAAGAAAAATTAATACGAAAAACAGAACTAATTAAGCAGGAATGAGCATCTCTAGTTACATTGTCCACCAAAACAAGTTACAGTTGATGCTTATAGGAAAGTAAAGCAGACAAGTCTCCTGAGATTCTTTCCTTCAAGTTTCCTAGATGAAAAAATGGAAACATGCATCATGTTTCGCCTCGTCTTATTACTATCATCATGAAGGCGAATAATAAACGTAATGAATTAACCTCATACTCAGTGAGTTTTGCAAATGGATTTGAAAGTGTTCTTCGGAAATGAGAAAATAATGTATTGAAAATGGAGGAAATAATATTGCATCAAAGATTAAAGATGCTGATAAAATGATCCTAGCTAGAGGAGTTCACCCCAGACTCCATCATCATTGCATGGGACGGAGGTGAGCCTCGGACATCTTACTAGTTCCAAATAACTAAGGCAAGGAAATAAGTTGCGAAATTCTATCCATGTCATCGATAGCAGGGGCAAATACTTCAAACGCAGGGTTTCTACTTGCCACAGCGGATATTGCGTCACACCCAAGTCTGAAAGAAGCTTACCTCCTTTGATGTAGAGTTTCCGTAAGTTTTGCAGCTTGTCCGAAGCCAACCACGCTGGAGCTGTGGCATAAGGGAAGTGTTGAAGGTCTAGTTTTTCCAACGCCCCTGGAAGTGATCTCGTGTTGTTGAGCTGCTCCCCGGATTCTTTTCTATATAGCCCTCTCCATGCAATTGTTAGCTTGCGAAGCTTCTCCATCTCCCCGAAGACCTTCAGATGTTCCTCTACAGGGAAGCTCCTGATACTCGTGGAGATTGTTAATTTCATCAGCTTCTTCAGTCTCGATAGATCTTGGAAAGAGCAAGTATCTCGGTCCTTTGGGTGAGCTTCTCGGACGAGGAACCCTTTTAGCACTTGAAGTTCGGACAAATATGCAATCCCCTTTGGCAAGCGAAGAAGAGAATAACAACCAGATAGATCCAGGTGTGTGAGCTTTTCGAGGGATTTCACAGCATCCGGAAGTTCTTCAATATCATTGCAATCTCTCAAGTCCAGAATTCTTAGATTCCTAGCCACAGCAATTGAATCCGGGAGTTTTACGATTTTGGATATTCCCTGAAGGCTAAGAAATCTCAGTTCCTTCATGTATGCCGTCCCAGCGAGGAACTTGGTGGACTTAACCTCGATGTGCTGGACAGCCTTTGAGTTGCACCTCCCTAGATAAAGGGCTTTGATACCTTTCATTTTCCAGAACCAGTGAAGCTTAATATCCAGGTAACACTTATTCACATTAAAAAGCGTGTGAATGCATTCAAGATCTGAGTCACGGCCCCTCCTAAGGTGTTGAAAACAAGAAGAAGAAGATGAAGCTGAATCGTCTTGTTGGGGCTTAACCAAACATACCCTGCGCATGCTTCCGTGACTCAGATTATCGTCGCTTTCTTCCAGGTAATCAAAGAACTCAGCTGCATTCGCAAGATACACTAACACAGCACGAATGAAAGGACGGACCCTGCAGCTACTTGTTACCCTATCTTTGAGTATAACATCTTCGATAAACCCGTGTTGAGCAAGAGTTTCAAGGACCCTGTGCCCAATCTCTTCACCACTTTCACCTTCAGAAGGGACTATCAGCTCCTCACCGATCCACCAATAGATTACCATTCTCTTCTTAATCTCTGCATCCTCTGGAAATGCCGAGAAGCACAGTAAACAAGTCTTATACAGAGGCTCAAGCAACTCATAACTTTGAGTGATCCTTCTAAAAGCAGCCGGACTTTGGAAGAACGGGTTCAAGCTCATCCGGGAGGTTTCTTTTTTCAATTTTGTGGGACTTTCATCGTCTCTAAGCTTGTGACTCGTGAAATCAGGTGAAATTCTGTAATTAGCAGGAGCCAGTTTGCAGTTCTTGAGCTTTGTAAGGACTCCATTGAGCTGCTTGTACCGGATCTTGTCAGTAAAAGCCGCCACTGTAAAAGGAACATTCAGGATTTGCCGTAAGAGCTCCTTGATAAGGTTGTCCGTGTACCAGTCCAAGACCGTTGCCTTCTCCAAGCAGTCCCTAATGTACTCAACATCCATCTTAAATTTTCCTAACCGCTGCAAAACCGCCTTGCTGCACTTGCACCTGTTGCTAACATCTTCAGGTATATTGAGCAATCTGGGTATAACCAAATCATTGAGTTCAAAGATTGTCAGGGGTCGATCTGCTTGAGCATGTTCAGACAGAACAGCAAGGAGTTGCTCAGTTGTCGATAATGACATCAACCTCAGTTTCCGAACAGCAGACTAAATTATTAAGGAAATAATAATAATAATAGTAGCAATATTTTTACCAAAATCAAAAAATACACCAGATATTTTATCAATCACAATGACAACACTACAGATTAAGAGAGTATAACTTCAATTGCTGTATACAAAATTAGTTGCCCAGAAGGCAAGTAATGTTGAGCCTTGAGGCGACGGGCAAGGGATTTCTTTGCCGTGTGATTTAGGGCGTTCATCCCTCGAATGAATATCATTTCAGATCGCTTGTATGAAAATACTTCCTTTAGTTTTCTATTCTAAGTCACATTACAGACATAAAATAGGCAAAGAATATAGCACATCGTAAAGCCAAAGCAAAGTATCGTACCTTTGCCTGTGCCTGGGGCGTAGAACAAAGCCACAACCACCAACCTTGCTACCAATTTTTTCAAAGTTAATGACACCTTTAAATAGATAAGGAGCTAGCTGTATCGGGCAAGGTTCTTGATTAAACGACAATAATTACTGTAAACATTGAGAGACATTACTCAAAAAAAAACAGTGAGAACTGAGGAGAGACAGAGAGTGCTCTTTAAATGTCGTCAAATGCCACAGTTATTGTGGTAGTTAGAAGGATTCGATCCTTGTTAAATGAACAAGCAGAGATATTGCAGCACGTCGAAGATCAAGTACGCTATTTGCTTTTACAAATTGAGGATCTTGCAAGCCATGTAGAACAGTTGGGCGAAGAGAAGGTTGAAGAGAGGCTGCAGATAGAAACTGATGACTACGAAACTGAGGATGAGATACCAAAGATCATCCTCAAAGACAGGTCAGAAGGCAGAGTCAGTCGAAAATCCTTAGAGAGGTACGGTATGCCTAGAACTTTAGCAAATTGTAATGTCATCCACCATAAGACATACGTATACACGGAGTATCTATTTTTACATCATCGAGAATGCTTCATATGTGCAGGTCTATTATCGATATTGCTTATGAGTTTGAAGATGCAATTGATACAGTCATCTACGGGAGCACGTATGGAGGAATAGGAAAGTGTAGCCTTCATAAAAGTAAGGTATGGAAGTCGTGTTTTCAAATGGGGTCCCAGGAAATGACAGGGCTAGACAGCATAGTTACAAGATTGAACAAAGCTCAAACGGAGATGAAGGCACTCTACTCGTTGACCACAACAACGGTAGGACAACACCAGAAACTCAGATCCTGGGATGAGAGACAAGGACTTTACCCAACTCCAAGCACACCCCACAAGCTAGTCGGTTTGAGAGAAGACGTTAATACTCTAGTAGAGAAGTTAACCAGAAAAGGAAACCATCCCCATGTTCTCTACATGGTTGGACGAGAGGGTTCTGGGAAAACCACCATGGCCTCTCTACTCTATAATCATCCAGCCATCAAGCAACACTTTACATCCCTAGTTTGGGTTGATGCATCGCAGCTGTGGGATGCTAAAGGGATCTTGCTTGAAATAATAAGGCAAACTCAGGGAAAGGAAATTCAGCATCGTAGTGAGAGCACAAAGGAGTTGGTGATAAAACTAAGCAATATAATAAAACAAAGGTCATACCTTATCGTTCTCGATGACGTTGTCAACCCTGAAGAACTTGCCACACAAATGTTACCCGTGATCCAGAACTCAGAAAACAGTAGCAAGATAATAATCACCACGCACATCACTCCTCGCCACACCTACAAGCATGAAGAGTACGTTGTAGGTTCCGATGAAAATGTTGATTCCCTTGCCGAAAAAATAGTCATGGGAAACACTCATGAAACAAGCATTTTCCACATGCCTAAAAGACAAACCACCATATTGCTTCTTGAAGAACTCTATATGAATGAGAGAATCCTTCAACACTTTGATTTCAGGAAGTGGATACATATAGAGGATGAATGGGATACAAAAACTATCTTGCTCAAGGTTTCGGAAGTAGTCAACAACAAGAGCTTAGAAAAAGAAAGCATAGAAACACGGATTGAGAAACTAGAGGCTAGTCTTCGATCAAAAAAGTACCTGATTGTCCTAGACCAAGTGGAAAAAGCACAACGACTAGTGGATGTTTTGCAACCCATACTCACAAATGCAGAGCACAAAAGCAAAGTAATATTGGTCACGAACAACCCACCAAGTCAACTGCAAAATAGTGATATAGTAGGTGAAGAGCTCCTAAATGTCAATCGCCTAGCGAGAAGATTAACGGGCGAAAGGGATCAACCAATCTTATTCTCCATCATAGACGTAGATCATTCAGGTCGTAAAACAACCCTTGCCAAAAAATTGTATGATCACCCAATAGTAAATCAGCATTTTGATGCCAAGGTCTGGGTCACTATAAGCAAAGATTGGGATGCTAAAGCTGCACTATGTCAAATAATAAGACAAATCACTGGAAATGAGCAACACATTGAACATTCAACCACGGAGCTGGCTAAATTGTTGCTCAACACCATGGCTCAACAAATGTATCTACTCGTTCTAGATGACATGGGTGATGCAGAAGACCTTGTGTTTGAGTTGTTGGCTGAGAGTGATCGCACAAGTCACCAGAGGAAAGATATTCATAAAAGTAGGGTAATAATTACAGTTGATAATCCTCGGACAATACAGCATTCCACTTCGAAAAGCTTCTTGTATTCAATGCGACCTCTAGCTGAAGATGAAAGTTGGGAGTTGCTCTGCAGCATAGCTGTCAATCATGCAGTGGATAGGTCAACCACACAGAAGATTATCGGCGAGTTTGATGCAGAATCAGAAGAAAATAGGTTCCAAAGACACGAAATTCTCACCAAATGCAAGGAAAGACCCTTGGCTATAGTTGCATTGGGCGGGCTTCTTAGCACAAAGGGAACTGTTGAAGAATGGATATCCGTTTTTACTTGCTTGAGAGCAGTAGAAACACCATTACATGAAGTATCAGATGACATACTGTTACTATGTTATCACGATCTTCCGATGGACATAATGTCCTGCTTCCTGTACTTCGGCCTTTTCCCCAAACACACTGAGATCCCAATAGGTGTGCTGGTGCGGGTTTGGATATCTGAGGGTTTGGTCACATTAGATCCTTCACTTATTACTCATCAGAATCTGGAAGCCGCTGCGACAAATTATCTAGAAGAGTTAGCTCGTAGGTGCTTGATACAAGTTGTCAGAAGAAATCACATTGGAAAAATGAAACATATCCGCTTACACGATCAGATTCATCAGCTTTCAATAAAATTATCCGCGGAGCTAGGCTTTCTACAGAAATATCCTTTCTCGGAAATGATAGAAAGGCCACTGCACCAGGCAAGCATCCGTTACAGGGAAAATTTACTTCAAGCCATGGAAAGGTTGTTGAGAAGAACCACAATTCATTATGGGTATGAGCCTATGAGGTTTTTCTTCGCCTTCTACGATAAAATATGCTAGCATTCTGATAGTTCACACGAGTCATCGTTCAAATTAGTTCGCTTCATTTATACAATGCGTAGTTACACAGAATTTTCAGATGAATCCCATCTGTGATCAGTCATTAATAGCCGAGAAGTGTATTTTTTGCAGGGAAGAAGATAAATACCCAACAAAAAGCACAAATCTCCGATCCTACATACAAATTGGAAAACACGGAGTATCAGGCAAGCATTATTATTTCCAGCATGAAATCTCGAGTCTGAGGTTGGAACCAATACATGAGCATTTCAAGCTTCTCAGAGTCTTGATCCTCTCTGGGATCAGAACAACGAGTAACACCCTTCCAAAAGGTATAGGCGATTTGATATTCCTCGCATATTTAGGGTTAAGGGCTACCAATATACAAGAACTTCCAGAGAGCATCAGCAATTTAAGAAACTTAATAACTCTAGACTACAGGGGGACACTGGAACCTAGTATTTGTGCAGCACTACCCAACATTTTATCGCAGATGACAAAACTTCGACATTTATTTCTACCAGAATGTGATATCTTGTGTACAAAACCATTGAACTTGAGCGATTTACGTGAGCTGCAGACCCTCTGGGGAGTAGCTGGAGGTGACTGGATATCAAAATATTTTGAAAGGTTGAGTCCGAGTCTGGTTAAACTGGGGATAGTGAGAATTACCAGCACGAAAGAGTTGGAAGCGATATTATATTGGCTAACAATTGGATCCAGACAGGTTCGGGTTTTGAAACTGGACTGGCATACAGCAGATAATGGCAGACTAAAATTTCCGAAAAATCTTCAAAACTTGGAATGCCTACACAAACTAACATTAATTGGGCGGTTGAAAGAGGAGCATGACTTCACACTCCTTCCGTCACTGGTTAAGCTAGAACTGTTCTTCTCCCACCTCGATAAGAACGATCTAACAACAAAATTGGGCGGACTTCCTCATTTGAAGATTCTGATTTTGTGGAACTCGTATAAAGGGAGTGAATGGGTTTGCAGTTCAAAATCATTTCCGGAACTGGAGGAGCTCCAGATGTCGCACTTGCCAAATTTGGAAGAGTGGGTAGTGGAAGAAGGTGGAATGCCAAAGTTAAAGCAGTTGTCGATATTTAATTGCAGGAAGTTGAAAAGATTTGCTGAAGGGTTGAGATCACTGAAACTGGTAGAGATTCTAGACATGCCGCAGACATTTTGCAGCAGACTGCAAGAAAGGGTAGAAAAGAATGCAGCAGAAAAGGAATTCCCCTACATCAAATTCGAGGCATCTCAGGAGTAAGTAGTACGCCGTAAGCACACCCTTAAGCATATCATCCTCTTCCTTTGCAGAAAAAAAAAAAAAAAAAAAAAAAAAAACTGGCATGTATATCACAGTAGCAAAACATCACAGGAGTAAAGCGAAAGAGCAGTGAAACGAACCACAAGGATGATCAGCTTGAGTGCCTTTTGGAAACCGAAGACTCACCCGTCACGCTGTCTGCCACTTTTCTAGCTTAAGCATTTTGTTAACCTGCTATGCCAAAAAATCAGAAAGGTTAATATTACAGTAACAAATTTCGAATGGAAAAAATCACATCAGACAGCGAGGAACTTGATGTGGTTTCATCGTTTGTCTTCTGTCATTTGACATTCTTTTGTAAAGAACCAGTTTACATGAGGAAAACAACAAGAACCGACTTCCCTCCACATTTCATCAAATGGTCGAAAAAATACCTTCTCTAATTATATATAGTGATGAAATACAAATTACATGGCGATTCTTAAATACAAGTCTTGACGATTCCAACTCCCCAATGATAGAAGCGGAGAATGTTTTACTAAGCAGTTTGAGCTTATACTATACATTAATCAAAACCACAATTAATCACAGCTGAAAGACGATAAAATCAACTTGCACAAAGTACACAGCTCCGACTAGGGGTCGACAGCTCATTTGCCACGTACTAGCGATTACTGATATCATCGCTTTGAGCCGCTATCGGCTATCCCCATGCACTATCCCATGAGCCAGCTTGTTCACCTTTGGGACCCTCTATCAATCTCTGATCCATCTGTGTGTCAGGTCCCGGCAATGGGAGCCCGTCTGGGCCGGTTGGATGAAGTTTCTTGGATTTACTTCTCACCCCCAATATTCTCAAAACAAACCTAGCTAATTCACCATACAGCATTCCCCCTCGATCGAATAGCTGGGGTGAATTACAAAGCAACGCCTCGTCAGAGAGCGAATCTTACAAACTCAATTTTGGATATAAACGTTGAGGCGAAAACAAATGAACGTTACCTGTAAAAGGGCCGACATGAAAAGATGCACAGCTTGTGTGTTCTGGTCTACAAGAACTGATATCCGTCCGAAAAAGTTCACCACTCCTTCCATCTGTTTATGATAAGAAAATAAGCGCGGGTTAACATGGAGCATTTCTATATGCAATTCTCGACAACATTCAAGAGTATACTGCCTTCAAAAAGATAAATATGGATTGGAAATGAACATCTTAAGGTTACAGCTTTAAAATTTACTTTGTAATTCGGAATGCCTCAGCCTAAGGTTCATCAAGCAGACCCATTTCAACAGGTTTAAGAACTTCGACCAAAACCCGTGTATAATAGCAATTACGGAGTATATTGCAAGATCTATGGATCATGCATGCATGCATGCATACGACAAAATACTGGAGCGACTATGATGAAAGATTCACATTTCACGCACGCTGAAAACCCGACAAAAAATTATATCACGAAAATATAAAGTTTTTTTTAAAAATATGTACTTACCACGCGTAGAAATGCAATCCAAAACCCAGGAGGGGAAGCAGGGGGATTATTTGGATCTTGAGGTCCAAACGGACCGCCCATCCCGTAACCACCCATGGGTCCTCCAACTCCTCCCATGCCACTATTGTACATGCCCCCGCCTCCATACATCCCAGAGCCATAAAGACCGCCACCGCCACCACCATATCCGCCTCTATACATGCTGCTACCATACATCCCGCCTACTCCACCGACACCACCTACTCCTCCATATCCCCCGCCATAAGAATTATACATCCCTGTCATCCCTGATCCATACCCAGATCCGTACCCACTTACACCTGGAGTCAAACCCGAACCATATCCTGCCAGAGGGGGGTGATGAATTTATTAGCGCTCAATATAGGTAAAACTGTCAAACGATGACATGGACCGAACACACGACATAAACCCAACACGGAATTAAAGAATTTGGTGTGAGGTTTAATGACTCAATTATGTAAGTGGATCGACACGAACACGACGCGAGATTTAATCGGGTCGGGTTTAGGTCGAGGTCTCAAGACATGAGCACGAACACGACAGGAATAATCTATTATTAAATTAGTCTAAATTATTTTAATTCTTTGTCACAGGAATATACTTACACTTTCCAAATATTGACATGACACGAAAACTTGACATGAACCTGACAAGAAATTAATGGGTTGAGGCTTAATAACCCATTTATGTAAGTGGGTCGAACACGACACGAGATTTAATTGACCCGGGTTTGGGCTGAAGGGTTCATGATCCGTTTACATGTGATACGAACCCGAATGCCAAGTCTAAATATACGGTAGAGTGGAAATTTTGGATCACTGTTCTCAATAAAACGAAAAAAACAACTACCTCCATAAGTTGTGCTTCCAAGGTTATTCTCCCATGGCCTTGACGGGAGAGGCCTACCAGCAACGTTGGTGTTCATAGCGTTAACATTTTGATTAGAAGTTGAGACGATTTCTCCTGGTTTTGCAGTCCCTGAAGATTCCACGACATCGCTTGTAGTACCAGATGATGAGGGTTTAAATGGTGCTGGGCCTGATGATGATGGTCCTGATCTTTCCCACGGTTTGGGCGGAGGTCCATTACCTGTACAAATCAGTTGAGATCAACACCATTACCTGTACAATATCGTATTTGAAAGGCAGTGCTTGACAATAATGTAATGAGCATATTGGATCCGACTCATGATATTACAAAAATCGTACTCCCTCCGTCCCAATGAATTGTTTGCCTATTCCATATTAGGGCGTCTCAATGAATTGTTTGCCTTTCTATTTTAGGTATATTTTTTATATGTAATTTGACCCTTTTCATGAGTTTCGCTCCACATGTCACTTTCTCATTGGATCTCTTCCCCTTGGTGTCAAAAGCAAAGGCAAACAATTCATAGGAATGGAGGGAGTAACAAAAATCCCATCTTTCTTCTCTACACAAATAATGTCATCTATCAATCTCTTAACCCTCCACCCCAAAGATCAAATCGAACAAGCTAAAACCGACCAAAATGGACTCATGATACTGCAAAAATAGCAACAACAATCCCGTCTCTGAATCAAGAGAATACCAAAATAAATGCACAATTTAGCATCAAATACCCCCAATTTCAGAGCAAAACAACATCAAAAGGTGCAAATTTTAGGGAATTACATACAAAAAAGGATTAAAATTACAACAACCCAGATCACATAAATCAATCGAAATCAAAATAAATATCAATTCATAACCCAATATTACAATAACCCTTCTCATATAAATCAAAATCGATACCAATTCATAAACCGATATTACTACTTCTATTAAACAGGTTTAAATTGTAATAACCCTGATCATATAAATCAAAATCAAAATCGATAACAATTCATAAGCCAATATTACAATAACCCTGATCATATAAATCAAAATAGATATCAATTCACAAACCGATATTACTACTTCTATCAATCAGATTAAAATTACAAAACCCTGATCATATAAATCAAAATCAAAATCGATAACAATTCATAAACCAATATTACAATAACCCTGATCATATAAATCAAAATCGATATCAATTCATGAACCAATAATACTACTTCTATCAATCAGATTAAAATCACAAAACCCTGATCATATAAATCAAAATCAAAATCAATTTCTTGATTCAGTATTACTACTGTACTTGATTTCTTAATTCAATATTACTACTTGAATTAAACAGGTAAATTGAAGAAAGATGAGAAGAAAAATACCTCCTTGGTTGGTAGAATTCGCCATAGACGACTCTCACTTGAAGGTGAAAGGAAGGAAGAAGATGGATAAAGAAAGCTCAACTAAATGAGCGTACGAAATTTACACTACCAACTTCTGGACCGGACCGGACCGGGTTTACTTCCCCGTAGTCGTGATCATAGGGCGAGCAAACTCGGATATTCGGTCATCCAATTTTAAAAATCATTAGGAAAAAAAAAAAATTAAAAATCATTACTTACGGAGTAAGTATTTTCTTAATTGGAATCGACCCGTTTAATTGATGCGGATACTCGGGTTGTGTTCAAAGTGTTTAGTGAAACGATTTTAATGAAAATATGAAAAAAAAAAAAAATACTCGTAACATGAAATCAAATCGAATATCATATGTCGAGTAAATGTTTGATATGGACTAAATCGGAATTAATTAATTAAATTAATTAATTATCAAGTCTCTTTTCATCATATAAATACGACATTATGACCCGATTTGTTTGGCAAAGTCTAAATATGTACACGGTAGAGTGAAAATTTTGGATCACCGTTCTCGACAAACGACTCCTTGGGTCGGAATTTTGAGCGTGAAGATTCGATAAACCTATAGTTATGTTTTACGGTTTTACCCACGACAAAATAGTTTTAACGTGTTCAACCAAGAGACAATATTAACGGGCTTTCCAACTACTCTTTCTCTCTCTCTCGATGTGTAAGTATCTTAATCAAATGTAAACAAATGAACAATCAAAGGTAAACAAATGACTGAGACGGGGGGACTTCAGCAACCAAGATTTAGAATAGAAAGAGCATCGACAATGCCGGGGTCTCTTCCTTCGCAAGAACAGCAAGAGAGTAAAAGATAAAGCCTGCAATTGCCGATTACATTACTTACTCCCTCCATCTCAGTCATTACAAACCGTAAAAGGTAAATAAATACACCAATTTACCACCTTCGGTTGGTACATATCGAAATTGTCAGGAATGTCTTTCATCACATCAGCTTAAACGATACGGGGTACATATCAGCTTGACAGTCGACACACTGCATCAGGATCCCTGACTGCATTTACAGGCAGTGAGTTATATGGAGTAAATTATAAACGATATCAAGATGTGATGATGATCAATCGCAAAAAGTACAGTATCAAATGAATAATAAATACCGTGATCCTACTATAACCGAGAGTTCCACAATATGAGAAAGGTGGGTTTCAGGCTTTCAGCAACATCTAACTTCATCAACCATTGCTTCTCCGACTGTGACATTATGGCATAAACACATATGGAGTACGATCTATACTAGAACCAACTCCAGGCAACAAACCCCAGTATACTACGCCACTACGGAACTATGGAAGTACTACTTACATCAAAGCTAACCTGGAGTTGTCGTCCCGTCTCAGAACAGCTATCAGAAATCAGAATGGAAGAACTGTCTTTCATGGCAGAAATTTCTGCATTTCTAGTTTTCTACACTACATCCAAATGCTAAAAACGCAAACAAAAAAAACACAAAAACATACTCGTATTTACTTATGTTCTTTTGGGGAAAGGGATCTCCGAAGAACTAAAAAGATTTGTACTTCGATTGATGCTGGCATGTTCAATCCTCTAATTATTAAAGAGAAATAACTAGGCAAGCATGTCGATCTACCATAAACTAAAGATGACTGCTAAAAAAGTCTTACTTTCCAAGATCCAATCAGCCTACAACCATAAGCCCGAAATGCAATCTGATACGGGGTACATCCCAATTTTACATACGGAGTAATAACTAATTAACTACTGGAAATCTAAAGCGGTATCTAACGGAAGAACAATAAGAATATCACAACAGTAGAATGAAATGGCCATGAAAAGTACTACTCAGTAATGAATTTCAACAGGGTTTTCATATTGACCTCAAGGAAACGACAGCAGTAGTGAATTTCAAATACTAAAACACAAGGGGTAAAGAGCAAAATTTAGTGAATAACATACAAACACAGATTAAAATTACCAAAAAAATGATCATATAAATCAAAATAGATATCGAAGCAGAGGCCAATATATAACTACTTCGAATAAACAGGTAAATGGAAAAAGATCAGAAGAAATATACCTCCAAGGTGGGCAGTAGTCAGCATAGATGACTCCCTTGAAGGTGGACGGAAAGATGGATAGAGAAAGCTCAACCAAATGACTAAGGCAGATGCCGTTACCTTTTAACAAAGAATTATTTTTGGAAGGCTATAACACTGGAACAGCAACAGCAACAACAGCAACAACAGCAACAACAGCGATAAAATCAACAAGTAACCCTGTTCCGAGAATTTTAACAAAACGTTAACCAGCTTCACCTTCACAATAGAGTTGTGAGTTGCAGAAAGTTCAAGAGAACTTGAACTGTGTCGCTGTCAGAAGCACAACTCAAAAAATTCCACGGATAATCACAAAAGAATTGTCAGACGCTAGCAAATAAGCTGATACATCCTAATTTTACACCAGATATAATATAACAACATCACCACAGCAATCCAAAAAGATTTGGGGTCAGGTAAAAGGATTTGGGGTTGGCTAACATGAATCATTATCGAGTCGTAAAAAAAATGGAAGGCCAACACCAGACATAATAACTACCAAAAATACTAAAGCAATATCTAATGCAAAAATACTAAGAATATCACAAACAGAATGAAATAGCCATGAAAATAGTTGGAGAAACAGGTTTTCAATATTTTACATTCTCAAGAAAACAGACAACAGAGAATATATTACTCAACCAATTTCAAATAAAACAGAGTAAAGAGTAGAGAGTCTTAATCAAAACTCGAAAGTATAGGCTTTAGTCCTCCCCTTTGGACGTTGTCGTTGATGTGGCTTCTACCCAAAGAACCATCATAACCTTCTCTCTGAGGAACCACCACGAGCTCTGCCGGTACAGAATAAATAGAACACAAGGGGTAAAGACTCTTAACCAAAACCCGAAGGGTTGGGTTTAGTTCCCCCTTTGGAAGTTTATCCGGCTTCTACTAGAAGATCCATCGTAACCTTCTCTGGAGGAACCACCACTGGCTCTCATGGTACCTCCACCGCCAACTCTATCCATGGCTTTCTTACCCTTCTTCACTTCTGTCAACCATTGGTCAAGCCCGAATGGATCAGCCTCCTCAGCAGGAGCCTCTTGCTCAAACTCGACAGGTCTGTCCCTCGGAGCAGCTTTCTCTGATGTTCCGGTGAATGCCTTGTTGGGTTTGAACCGCTCTGTGTTCTTTATTTTCTCGAGCTGTTCGTCGGCCCCACCATACACATCGGAGTCCACATCTTTTTTAGGCTGGTAGAGAGTCGAAAGGGTAGCTTGAGCAGTGAACAAGCCCTTGTCGTATACATTGTATTGGTCATCAGTAGCGAAACCTGAGTCCATCCCTTTCTCCTGGTTGAACAACCTCTGATCATACATGACTTCTCCTCTTCCGGCCCCGACTGATGCCATCCCAAGAGCAACCTTCTCACTGATGTCCCTATCTCTATCTCGAGTGATCTTACTCTTCTTCCCCATGGACTCATTCTTCGCTTCCAGCCGCCTCTCTCTCTCCCTCTCCTTTTTCCTTTCCTCTCGGATTTTGTCACGCTGCAACTTATCCTCCCTTTCTTTTGGAGGCGGCGGAGGGATCATTTCTCTCTCTCCTTTACCATAATAATCTTCCCTTGTATCATCCATATCCATATGTTTACCTGGTGGAGCTGGAGCAGGTGCAGTAACACCAGTCCTCTCAGAACGAGCCTTAGCAGCGAGAGCACGGAGCTCGATCTCTTTCTTCTCCTTCTCTTTCATGGCCATTTCCTTTTGGACCTTGGATCGCATTGACACGGCTTCTCTAGCCTTTTGCTCTGCCACGTAGAGAGCCTCGGACAGCTTTGCAAAGTTGTCATTGATCTGAACTTCCTGAAGACCTCTGCCATCGGCTGCAAGCCTCTTATCAAGGGGAATGGTGTACCCTTTTGCGTTTTTCCAGTTTGAAATGCACGGTGGAATTTTCCAGTCCTGCTGATCTTTCACCGTCACGGGACGAGGTGGGGAATGCATAACTGGAACAGGTGGTGACCCAGAAGCTTTTGGAACCCTCTTATGTTTGAACTTGGGGGGCTCAAGAGGATCTACTGGCATCTCTACCATTCTAATTATCCTCTCCTTCGCCCCCGAATTAAACGCAGCAGATTGTTGGGACGGTTGATACTTGATGAATTTGGAATCGGTTGATTGTTTCGGCACATTTTTGGGTTGAGCAGCACTCAACTTAACATTAACAATCTCCTCAAGAGCAGCTTTTGTAGCTTCCATGGTCTCTTCGATCTCCTTTTGCAATTCCTCCTCTTCTAAATCCAACTCCATCTCCTCCTCCTCACCCTTCAAAATCTTCGGCACAAGATCCCTATGTTGAGAATATACAATCTTCGATGCATTCTCATTCTGCCTAACAACAGCATCAAAAGCAACATTCCCCTTGCTATCCACCGTCACAGGCAATATCTTCGAACCGGGTTTTGAGTCTTTTCTGCCCATCCCCAACGGGTACTGGGCCACATGAATCTCCGGAAACGCACCTCCATCACCAAAATCCTCAGGCTTACGAGGAATAAAACGCTGTCTGTTCAAATAAGGAGGTATGTTCACAGATGATGATACCACAATGCTCTTCTCAGCCTCTTCAGCACTAAACCGGCTCTTGAACCAAGGATCATTCGAGTGATCATAGTGAGTCGCTGTCGACGCCTTTGCAGGCGGTAATAGTTCCCTCAACGCAGCCATGTCTTGAAAAACACACCAACCTCCAACTTCCTAACCCCGGATCAAACTTCACCAACAAATACCTAGATTAAAACAATTAAATCGATTAGTTTGCTCCTTATCAAACTCGATTTATTTTTAAACTTCAAATCAATTACTGTACTAGAAACAGAAGCAAAACCCGTAAAAACAAACACCCAGCTCATAAATCTAAACCTATACAATAATCGAATAATCCCCTAATTCATCAAACCCTAATCAACAAATACCTTGAATAAAACAACTAAATTGATTAGTTTGCTCCTTACCAAGCTCGATTTATATTTAAACTTCAAATCAATTGCTAGAACCAGAAACAAAACACGTAAAAACAAACACCCAGCTCATAAATCTAAACCTATACAATAATCGAATAATCCCCTAATTCATCAAACCCTAATCAGCAAACCCTAAAGTTGAAAATCCCCAATTCACCAAACCCTAATAAAAAAAACCCAAAAATTGATAATCCCCAATTCACCAAACCCTGATCCGCAAACCCTAACGCATTAAATTCATCACCAAAAAGCAGATTCAGTAAATCCCCAATTGAACAAACCCTAGAAAACACGGAGGCAAAAACTAAGAAAGATGATACTCGTAACTGAGAATTCAAACCCTAAATCAACAAATCATAATACGCATAAGATGGAAAGAAGAAGAAATTCCAGCAAACAGACCTGTTATACGAGGAAATCAATCTCCCGATTCCAGTAATGAGGGGTCGGATGATTTGGGGGTTTTGTTTTGTTATTTATGTAAGTCTTAGGTACAAATACGAGGATTATCTTTTTACCAAAACACTTTAGGAAACGGTTTTTCAATAGTGTTGGATTGTGTCTAATTTATTCTTCTGTGGTTAATATAGTGTGACGGTCTCTCCGTAGATTTACTTTTTTTTCCTATTTTATGACAGATAAACATGAGATAGGTAATAAAAATTTTACTCGTAATTCTCTAATGAGACAGTCTTTTAGTAAAATTTATGTAAGACGGTTTCGAAGAATGTTTACTCACTACAGAAAACAATTAATTGTGGATTTCTAAGTACTGCACCTAGTGGATAGGGATGTGAATGAGTCGAGCCGAGCCGTGCATGAGTTTGACCTTGTGCTTGTTAAGCAGAATTTGAATTTGAACTCACGAGCTAAAATGCGAGTTCGAACCTATACATAACTATTAAATTCACGTTTTTTTTCATTGATGTGTTTAATGACTTGGGATTAGGAAATTCAAAAGTTGTGCTACAATTAATATTAACATACTTCGTAGTGCATTAGTTTGAGTTGCTCGCAAATTTTTCGAGTCGAGCCAATGATTGGTAGGTTTGACTCGTTAAGTTCTCGAGTCGATTCTGAGCCGAACCAAAACTCGCGAGTTGTTTGCGAGATGTCTCGTCTCGTTATCACTCCTAGTATCCTACCAATATGTATTGCAACACTGTCGACCACAAATCAGTTAATCTGTAAAATGGACTTGTATTTGTAGTTCGGGTTTTAAATCAAGTTGTTGCATCCTGAAGCGACCCAGTAACCATGGTATGAAATTCAACTTAAATTGAAACGTGGTCCGATACAACATCTGACACCTCAAAGTGAAGTCTATAATACACGTTTTCCCAGTGATACACAGTTTGAAAAAAAAACCCAGATATTGCACGAATTGTTGATCTGGCACAAAATTTGAGGATTAACCGGAAACATTTGAGGGTGGCAGTACGTGCTACAATGCTACTACATCTTCGACAACGAATCGGTTAATCGTGTAAAAAAGACTTAATACTTGTTCAACATGAAACTGGGCAGGGATCTTGAAGCGACACCAGACACGTGGCGTGAAATTCATGTTAAATTGAAACGTGATCCGGTAGGACCTCCCAAATAGCTCAAAATAAAGCAAGTTTTTTTTCCCATCGTAATTATAAGTGGTACATTTGTAGTTTTGCACGAAGTCTAAACTAGTCTTATCTAACTATATACTTAGAGCTGACAAATCAGACGTACCGGGCCATGCTTCGTGCCGGCCCAATCGTGCTTCGTGCCCGTCCCCGACTCAATCGTGTCTGGCAGGCCCACCGTGTCGTGTCGGGCCATGCCTGACTCTGAGAACATGCGCCCGACCAAATTTTCAGGATTTTTCATTTGTTGGGGTTTTAGAGTCGTGTTGGCCCAACCGTGCCTCGTGCCGGGTCGTGCTCAGGTACGAGTTTTTCTTCAATTTGGCGCCACGTCATCTTCATGCCGGGCCGGATCGTGCTTATTTTGGTGCCGGTCCGGGCTACCAAGATGGACCCAACCTGATTTGCCAGCTCTATAAGATTATATTATATTATATATACTCCGTAATAGTCTGCATATACTTGACCCGTTATAAATTTGTTAAACGTATATCATTCTTCTGTCACAAATCATTTCTAACCCGTACATCGCACGGTGAACCTTAAACCGTCGCCATGCAAGAGCTTTCTTCTATCTGCGATTTACTGCGCGCGAAAATCGTTCCTGATCGCGTTTCTTCTCTTAAACCCTAGAATCCATGAAACCTTCAACACTTCATGATTCATCTACTGATGTTCTACACAATTGATGATTCCTGTACTGTATGTACAAATCTGTACAATTTGTTTGATATTTACGTTTAATTAGAGCTCAATTTTGCATATTATCATGTTTATTCATGGCGTCGTCATCTGAGAACTGTTTTTCGATTTGCGCAGTTTGATCGGTTTGATGATAAATTCGCCATAGCTGATTTCGCAAGCTGTAATTGTGCGCAACTGTAAGCTATTCTGTTCTTTATGTTGATTTCACAATTTCCGATTAAGTGTACAATATTGCACATTATGTTTGATTAGAGCTCAATCTTGCTTATTGTTGTGTTTATTCATGGCGTCGTCATCTGAGAACTGTTTTTCGATTTGCGCAGTTTGATCGGTTTGATGATAAATTCGCCATAGCTGATTTCGCAAGCTGTAAGTGTGCGCAACTGCAAGCTATTTTGTTCTGTGTTAATTTCACAATTATATAGCTGACAAGTATATTATTGCATATTACGTTTGATTAGAGCTCAATTTTGCCTATTGTTGTGTTGATTCATGGTGTCGTCATCCGAGAACTGCTTCTCGATTTGCGCAATTTGATCGGCTTGATGATAAATTCGCCATAGCTGATTTCGCAATCGGTAAGTGTGCGCAACTGTAAGATATTTTGTTCTTTATGTTGATTTCAAAATTTTCTATTAAACGTTGATGTTCTGTGTAGTTGCCAACAATATTGCACATTATGTTTGATTAGGGCTCAATTTTGCCTATTGATATGTTGATTCATGGCGTCGTCATCTGAGAACTGTTTTTCGATTTGCACAGTTTGATCGGTTTGATGATAAATTCGCCATAGCTGATTTCGCAAGCTGTAAGTGTGCGCAACTGTAAGCTATTTTGTTCTTTAGGTTAATCTCAGAATTTTCGATTCAATGTTGCTGTTCTGTGTAGCTGACAAGTATATTATTGCATATTACGTCTGATTAGAGCTCAATTTTGCCTATTGGAGTATTACGTATTAGTACATTGATTCATGGCGTCGTCATCTGAAAACTGTTCTCTGATTTGCGCAGTTTGATGATAAATTCGCCATGAGCTGATTTTGCAAGCTGTGAGTGTGCGCAACTGTAAGCTACTCCGATCTTTATGTTAATTTCAGAATTTTCGATTCAATGTTGATGTTCTGTGTAATACGGAGTAGGTGTTAGATCCCTACACATAAAGCTTAGGAGACAAATCAATTAACGTGTTAGGTAATAGGTAGTGTACTGAAAACAGGCAGCCCTGGCAATTATATACTGTAACTAGCATCTTATAGAACTGTAGAAGTCATAAGATGGAAAGTTACTGTATAGATTTCAGAACTTTTAATCTTCATTGTTTTTGTTTTACTTGTTTGATAATTTGGTCTTGATTTATGGCTGCATGTTCAGTAGTTTTGACTTGTTGCATATCTCATAATTTCTTGTACTTGCATTGAAATGGCAATGAACACATATATATGTGGCTTTAATAAAACTAAATTCGAGAACTCTACATGAACATCATCCTACCCCCAATGATCCTCGTCAAGAAGGGAAACGTTTTCATGCACAACCGTTCCTAGAAATAGCATATACAGTAAGTTATTTGATTGATCCTTGCCTGAATGCAACATGAAACATAACTACCTACCACCACCTAGAGTCGAAATAAAGCTGGGGGGTTTATATAGATCAGAGTCCTTACAACCACTGTTACCTTCATCGTCCTTTGCCATTCCCGCAAGAAGATACTCACGAACATCTTCCTGATCAAAGGACGAATTATCCTTGTGCCAAGGATGCTTGGTCATTCTTTTGATTCCTTCTAGTTCCATCGCAACTTCCTTCATTGTGGGTCTATCCTCCCCTTTCAAGAACAAACACCATTTGGCTAGATTAGCCACTTTCTTTATTTGCTCAATGTCTTCCTCACTGTTTACTATGTTCTTGTCAATGATATCAAGCAATCGGCTCTGTTTCATCTTAAGAAGGAAGTGCATTGCAAGGCATCTCTCAACTTCAGGCCTTTGATAACATAGTGCCTTTCTCCTAGCTAGTAGCTCCACTAACACAACCCCGAAGCTATAGACATCACTTTTTTCGGTTAGTTCACTCGTTTGCATATATTCAGGATCCAAGTAGCCCAATGTTCCGAGCACCATTGTGGCTAACTGATCTTGATCCACAGGAACCAATCTTGAAGCACCAAAGTTTGCAACCTTAGCCGTATAACACTCATCTAAGAGTATATTCATTGACTTCATATCTCTATGGATGATCGGGGTTGAGATTGTGGTATGTAGATATGCTAACACTTCAGCAACTTCAGATGCTATCCTTAGACGGATATTCCATGTGAAAAGGGGCACATTTGTTTCGTTGTGTAAGTGATCATATAACGTGCCATTGTTGACAAACTCGTAAACCAGTAACGGTACTTCTGTCTCAAGACAGCAACCTAGTAACCTGACTATATTCCTGTTGTTGATTTGTGACAAAATGAGAACTTCATTGATGAATTGCTCAACTTGGCCAGGATCCACCTTAAGAGACCTTTTGATTGCAACTTGTTGATTATTTGTTATAATTCCCTTGTAAACAATTCCATGACCGCCTCTTCCGATTATGTTCATTTCATTGTAATTTCCAGTCGCATTTTCTAAATCTTGGGCTGTAAAAATCTTTAGAGCATCCATCCTAGATAGTTTGTGATGTAATATTAAACCCCCATTGTTGCGGAAATACCTTTCTCGTAGCTGTTTGAGTTGTCTTTCTCCATTTCTCCAATGCAAAAAAAAGCCAGCCACAAGGAAAAATATAATACTTCCACCAATACCTGCATGATCATTTATATATATAATTATATATATCATTCATTTGTTTTGTTAATTTATACCATTTTTTTCTTCCTCGCTTCTTTCGTTTCTGTTTTTTCACAATTGGAGTTATCTTTACTTTACCTGCAGTGATGCCAACTGGCTTGATCCAAGTCTTTGAAGAAGAAATGCAGCCATCAGTTCTTGTGCCATTTCCATGGTGACCCTTTGGGCATTTGCAATGATAGCCTCCGACAGTGTTGGTACAGTATTCTTTTTTCTCACATTCATTTTCTCCCTTACACTCATCAATATCTGATTAGGTTTAATCACAAAAAAAGGCAATATCAATTGACTTCACAACAAAGTTAAAGCTAGATAACTCATCATTGCATTAGATAGAAATCACTGAATACCACAGACGGTATTCAAAATTCTAATAGGGGTCAAGTTACTTATTAGTTGTCACTGAAATCTGGTGGAATAACAAAAAAAAAAGTTTGGTCGATGTTTTGATTCTGTAGTTTTAAGTTGAATATAAACGCAGTTTTTATTACTGCTCGTTAGGAATATCTTTACATCGGTTCCAAGGAGGGAGATCTTTTTGTCTATTATAAATTCGTCAATAACGAGTTGAGATCTGTGAATGATTTTGTAGACAAACAACATTTTAAGGCATTTTAGTAATATGAATATTAATACGAAGTAGTCGAAGTATAAAAACATCGACCAAAGACATTGACCAGGCCAGGTAAAGTTTATGGTTCAAAGCATTATCTAGGATATATTTTCCTGAGGGAAAAAGACATTGCTTAGTTTTAGTTTGCTTAATCAACCTGATTAGAATATTATACTATAAGCAACCAAAGAAACTAAATTGGAAATTATTAACACAAAAGTATGGTAATCAACACAAATCATAAAATTGTTACCTTGGCAGCCTTGAGGAAGGTAAGGATTCCCAGTAAACCCATTCTTGCATGTGCACCGGTACCCATCTAGGTCAGGTTCTAAATCAAGGCATATGGTGTTATTCTTACACAAGCAAGTCCCCTGTTTTTGAGCTTTCAAACAACCTTGTGTTCCAATCCCCCAGTTGAACACTACTGGAAGTAAATGGAAATCTAAATAGAAGTCCAATTTCTGAGTCAAATTCTCTCTTAAAAATGTGTACGCATCAGTAGCCACAGGAAATGCCACACTACACGGGTTAAAAGGAACAGATGTATGGTTATGAAAGCTTGAAACTGTGGTAGTTATGTTGGCTACACCATCGGGTATCGAAGCCTCACAACACCCAACCCCATTACACTGATTGTCAACCACACTATTTAAATCGTCACATTTCGTCATGCACCCTGTGTAATAAGGGTCGCCATGCCGAAATCCAGTAAACCAGGCATAGGTGTCACAGCCTGTTGCAACTAACTTGTTTTTGGTGCTAGATAGGGTAAATGTTATTATGTTTGCCCATGCAGAGTGCGATGAGCGCCCGCTTTTTCCATAACAACGGAAGGACATATTAAGATTGACTCTTATTTCGCCCACTGTCAAGTTAATGCTCGAAGTTGGTACTACTTCACCAAGAAATAGTTTAGGGGGATTAACACCGTGATCACATTTCATTTTCATCCTGGTTTTATATATGGGATGAGGATCTGAATAGTAACATCCGTCTTCTATGCCAAATGGGTATGGAATGGTAACGTTTCCGCACATCGAGGAACAATGTGGCGCGATAACAACTGACGATGACACTTCATCTCCTGTGATTAATGGTGTTAATATCATAGTAATGACAATTGTGAGAACATGGTTCAGGTAACCCTTGCCCATATAATGTTTTGAATTTGGTTGATTGGTTTTAAGTTGAAAAAAGAAGTGATTTATTAATTCTTTTGGCTATTTAGCTTGCTTTGATCTGTAAAATGTGGATACTTAAGCTAAGCAAGATGAATGGTTGACATTGAAGTCGTCTACGTGTTATGCCTTCAATCTTGATATGTGATGGAAGAGCTTGTCTTTTTAGAGGTGTGGACCTAAATAAACCTTATGGTTTGACTTGACGAAGACTTTTCAAAATTATCAGTAAATCTCCAAAGAAACAGTCTCACGGTAATCGGTAATTGTATTACGAGACCTCTCAAATACAATGAGATCGTCTCATAGGAGAATTTTTTTTCTTTTCAAAATTATAGTTCACTGATAGTGTAAGGTGCATTTAATTTCTTTAAAAGTGGGTTGAATTTTTGATGATTTTTTTTTTAAATTAAAATTTTTGGTAATGTTGGCAAGAAAGGCATGGAAGATGCATTGCCTGGTATCACAAAAGTGGGGCTGGTTTGTTTTTTAAACTATCCAACTATCTTGAGTGGTCATATAGTTATTGTGTCATGTAGTTGTGGAAATAATTCAATTTCATCTTCATACGAAAGTGTATCCAACTATCCAAGTTTATAACTGTGTCGGGCACAAAATTGGAGAGATCGTGAATGGGGAGATTATTGGAAGGGCAACCAAAATCTTCTCTGTTTTTTTCTTTTGAGAAATTGAAGGGTCCAATTCTCATGAGTTGAGTTTTACCACATACTTTTAAACAGAATGTTTTGCTATTTTAGTGTTGATGGCAGAACTTCTTGTCATTTTGGCGTCCTAAAAATATTTATCAATCTATAATCCACCAGATGAAAAACAGAGTAACTGCGTTATTACTGTAACCAGATGAAAAACAGAGTCAGAGTAACTGTTTTATTACTGTAACCAGATGAAAATCAGATCACCTGTTACAAAAACTTATCGTATAGAATGTTTTTTTACTCACTTACAATTTTTAAAGAGACTTTGTATAATGTTTGTATATGTGAATCCATTGTTAGTTGGTACCATCATCAACTGTTGGAAGTTCTTTTAGATGACCTTATCCCCTTTCAACCTCAGACACCATTTTGCAAGAATTGCAACTTCCTTCATAGTAGTTGACTGATCCTTGACTGTATGCAACACAACTACCTACCACCATCTAGTGTTGAAATGAGACATGGGGGTTTATATAGATCAGAGTCCTTACTGCCACTGTTACCTTCATCGTCTTTTGCGATTCCCACAAGAAGATGCTCACGATCATCTTCCTGATCAAAGGACGAATTATCATTATGCCAAGGATGCTTGGCTGTTCTTTTGATTCCTTCTAATTCCATCGCGACTTCCTTCATTGTGGGCCTATCCTCCCCTTTCAAGAACAAACACCATTTGGCTAGATTAGCCACCTTCTTTATTTGCTCAATGTCTCCCTGACTGTTTACTATGTTTTTGTCAGTGATATCAAATAATCGGTCCTCTTTCATCTTAAGAAGGAAGTGCATTGCAAGGCATCTCTCAACTTCAGGCCTTTGATAAGATAGCGCCTTTTTCCTAGTTAGTAGCTCCACTAACACAACCCCAAAGCTATAGACATCACTTTTTTCAGTTAGTTCACTTGTTTGCATATATTCGGGATCCAAGTAGCCCAATGTTCCTAGCACCATTGTCGCTAACTGATCTTGATCCACAGGAACCAATCTTGAAGCGCCAAAGTCTGCAACTTTAGCCATATAACACTCATCTAAGAGTATATTCATTGACTTCATATCTCTATGGATGATCGGGGTTGAGATTGTGGTATGTAGATATGCTAACACTTCAGCAACTTCTGATGCTATCCGTAGACGGATATTCCATGTGAAAAGGGCCGCCTTTGCTTCGTCATGTAAGTGATCATATAACGTGCCATTATTGATTAGCTCGTATACCAGTAACGGTACTTCTGTCTCAAGACAGCAACCTAATAACCTGACTACATTCCTGTTGTTGATTTGTGACAAAATGAGAACTTCATTGATGAATTGCTCAACTTGGCCAGGATCCACCTTAAGAGACCTTTTGATTGCAACTTGTTGATTATTCGTTATAATTCCCTTGTAAACAATTCCATAACCGCCTCTTCCAATTATGTTCATTTCGTTGTAATTGTCAGTTGCATTTTCTAAATCTTGGGCTGTAAAAATCTTTAGAGCATCCATCCTAGAGAGTTTCTGATGTAATATCAAACCCCCATTGTGACGGAAAAAGCTTTCTCGTAGCTTTTTGAGTTGTCTTTCCCCATTTCTCCAATGCAAAAGAAAGCCAGCCACAAGCAAAATTATAATACTTCCACCGATACCTGCGTGATCAGATGTATATATCAATCATTTAATTTACACCATTGTTTCCTTCTTTCTTTTCTGTTTTTCACAATTCGAGTTATTTTTACTTTACCTGCAGTGATGAAAACTGGTATGATCCAAGTCTTTGAAGAAGAAATGCAGCCATCAGTTCTTGTGCCATTTCCATGGTGGCCCTTTGGGCATTTGCAATGATAGCTTCCGACAGTGTTGGTACAATATTCCATTTTCTCACATTCGTTTTCTCCAGTAATACACTCATCAATATCTGATCAGATTTAATCACAAAAAAGGCCATATAAATTGACTTCACAACGAAGTTCAAGCTAGATAACTCGTTATTGCATTATATAGAAATCATTGAATACCACAGATGATCTTCAAAATTCAATAGGGCCAAAGTTACATTATTGCTTGTCACTGAAATCTGGTGGAATAACAAAAAGGTTTGGTCGATGTTTTGATTCTGTAGTTATAAGTTGGTTATAAACATAGTTTTTATGACTGCTCGTCCGGAATATCTTTTCATCAGTTCCCTGGAGGGAGATCTTTTTGTCTTTAAATTCGTCAGTAACGATTTGAGATCTGTGAGTGATTATGTAGATAAACAACACTTTAAGACCTTTTAGTAATATGAATATTCATACGGAGTAGTCGAGTTTAAGAACATTAACCAAAGACACTGACTAAGTGAAGTTTATGGTTCAAAGCATTATCTAGGATTTATTTTCCTGAGGGAAAAAAGCATTCCTTAGTTTTAGTTTGCTTAAACAACCTGATTAGAATATACTATACTGTAAGTAATAACAAAAGAAACTAAATTGGAAATAATTAATACAGAAGTATGGTAATCAACACAAAGCATAAAATTGTTACCTTGGCAGCCTTGAGGAAGGTAAGGATTCCCAGTAAACCCATTCTTGCATGCGCACCGATACCCGTCTTGGTCGGGCTCTAAACCAAAGCAAATGGTGTTATTCTTACACAAACAAATCCCTTGTTCTTGAGCTTTCAAACAACCTTGTGTGCCAATCCCCCAATTGAACACCACTGGAAGTAAATGGAAATCTGTATAGAAGTCCAATTTCTGAGTCAAATTCTCTCTTAAAAATGTGTACGCATCAGTAGCCACAGGAAATGCCACACTACACGGGTTAAAAGAAACAGATGTATGGTTATCAAAGCTTGAAACTGTGGTAGTTATGTTGGTTACACCATCGGGTATTGAAGCCTCACAACAACCAACCCCATTACACTGATTGTCAACCACACTATTTAAATGGTCGCATCTAGTCATGCACCCTGTGTAATAATGGTTGCCATGTCGAGATCCAGTAAACCAGGCATAGGTGTCACAGCCTGTTGCAACTAACTTATTTTTGGTGCTAGATATGGTAAATGTTATTAGGTTTGCCCATGTAGAGTGCCATGTGGACCCGCTTTCGCCGTAGCAACGGAAGGACATATTAAGATTGACTCTTATTTCGCCCGCTGTCAAGTTAATGCTTGAAGCTGGTATGTTTTCACCAAGAAACAGTTTGGGGGGATTGACTCTGTGATCACATTTCATTTGCATCATGGTTTTATCTATGAGATGAGGATCTGCATAGTAACATCCGTCTTCTATGCCAAATGGGTATGGAATGGTAACGTTTCCACACATTGAGGAACAATGTGGCGCGATAACAAGTGACGATGATACTTCATCTCCTGTGATCAATGGTGTTAATATCATAGTAATGAGAATTGTGAGAACATGGTTCAGGTAACCCTTGCCCATATAATGTTTTGTATTTGATTGATTGGTTTTAAGCTGAAAAGAAGTGATTTATTAATTAGTTGGCTATTTAGATTGCTTTGATCAGTAAAGTGTGGATATTTAAGCTATAAACAAGATGCAAATGTTGGTCCAAGGAATGGTTGACCTTGAAGTCATCTTCGTGTTACAGTATTTCTTCAACATTATTATTGTCCTTCAATCTTGATATGTGATTTTGATGGAAGAACTTGTCTTTTTAGAGGGTGGACCTAACTTGTCTATTATGCTGGATGAACCTTATGAATTTATGATTGACTTGACGAAGACTATTCAAAATTATGAGTAAGTCTCCTAAGAGACGGTCTCACGGTAATTGTATTATGAGACCTCTTCGATACTGTGAGATCGTCTCAGATTTTTTTTTTGCAGAATTATAGTTCACTGATAGGGGAAGGTGCATTTAATTTCTTTAACGGTGGGTTGAATTGTTGGTGATTTATTTTAGATTTTTTTTTTCATTAATTGTTGATAAGGTTGGCAAGAAAGGCATGGAGGATGCATTGCCTGCTATCACAAAAGTGGGTCTGGTTTGTTTTTAATTCTACTATCCAACTATCTTGAGTGGTCACATAGTTATTGTGTCATTTAGTTATGAAAATAATTCAATTTCATCTTCATACAAAGTGTATCTAAGGTTATAAGCGTGTTAGGGCACAAAATCGGAGAGAACGTGAAAGGAGGGGGAGATTATTGGAACTTGGAAGGGCGACTGAGATCTTCTCTGTTTTTTTTTTTTTGAGGAATTGATGGGTCCAATTCTCACGAGTCATGAGTTGAGTTTTACCACATGCTTTTAAACATAATGTTCCGCTATTTTAGTGTTGATTGCAAAACTTATTGTCACTTTGTTGTCCTTCTAAAAGCACTTATCAACTAGTGTCCACCCGATGAAAATCAGAGTAACTGTGTTATTACTGTTATGAAAATCAGAGTAACTGTGTTAAGATTACCTGTTACAAGAATTTATAGTATAGAAAATTAGTTTACTCCCTCAATTAAAAAAAAAAAACTTTGTATAATGTTTGTATATGTGAATCATTGTCTCCATTGTTAGTTGTTACCATCATCAACTGTTGGAAATTCTTTTAGATGACCTTCTCCCCTTTCAACCTTGTACACCAGTTTGCAAGAATTGTAACTTCCTTCATAGTAGTTGATTGATCCTTGACTGAATGCAACACAACTACCTACCATTACCTAGTGGTGAAATGAAACTAGGGGGGTCATATAAATCAGAGTCCTTACTGCCACTGTTACCTTCATCGTCTTTTGCGATTCCCACAAGAAGATACTCACAGTCATCTTCTTGGTCAGAGGACGATTTATCTTTATGCCAAGGATGCCTGGCTGTTCTTTTTATTCTGTCTAGTTCTATTGCGACTTCCTTCATGGTCGGCCTCTCTTCTCCTTTCAACAACAAACACCATTTGGCTAGATTAGCCACTTTCTTTATTTGCTCAATGTCTTCCTGACTGTTTACTATGTTCTTGTCAATAATATCAAACAATCGGTCCTGTTTCATCTTAAGAAGGAAGTGCATTGCAAGGCATCTCTCGACTTCAGGCCTTTGATAACATAGTGCCTTTTTCCTAGTTAGTAGCTCCAGTAACACAACTCCGAAGCTATATACATCACTTTTTTCTGTTAGTTCACTTGTTTGCATATATTCGGGATCCAAGTAGCCCAATGTACCTAGCACCATTGTCGCTAACTGATCTTGATCCGCAGGAATCAATCTTGAAGCGCCAAAATCTGCAACCTTAGCCGTATAACACTCATCTAAGAGTATATTCATTGACTTCATATCTCTATGGATGATCGGGGTTGAGATTGTGGTATGTAGATATGCTAACACTTCAGCAACTTCTGATGCTATCCTTAGACGGATGTTCCATGTGAAAAGGGGTGCCTTTGATTCATTGTGTAAGTGATCATATAACGTGCCGTTATTGATTAGCTCGTATACCAGTAACGGTACTTCTGTCTCAAGACAGCAACCTAGTAACCTGACTACATTCCTATTGTTGATTTGTGACAAAATGAGAACTTCATTGATGAATTGTTCAACTTGGCCAGGATCCACCTTAAGAGACCTTTTGATTGCAACATGTTGATTATTTGTTATAATTCCCTGGTAAACAATTCCATAACCGCCTCTTCCTATTATGCTCATTTCGTTGTAATTCTCAGTCGCATTTTCTAAATCTTGGGCTGTGAAAATTTTTAAAGCATCCATCCTAGATAGTTTCTGATGTAATATTAAACCTCCATTTTGACGGAAAAAGTTATCTCGTAGCTGTTTGAGTTGCCTTTCCCCATTTCTCCAGTGCAAAAGAAAGCCAAGCACAAGCAAAATTATAATACTTCCACCAATACCTGCAGATCAGATAAACATCATATATTTCCTTTGTTAATATTGTACCCTATTTTCCATTCTTTTTTATTCTGTTTTTCACATTCCGAGTTATTCTACTTTACCTGCAGTGATGACAACTGGTAGGAGCCAAGTGTTTGAAGAAGAGATGCAGCCATCAGTCCTTGTGCCATTTCCATGGTGGCCCTTTGGGCATTTACAAATATAACTTCCTGCAGTGTTGGTACAGTATTCTGCTTTCTCACATTCATTTGCTCCCTTACACTCATCAATATCTGATCGTTTTAGTGAACAAAAAAACCGTCTTTTAAGTTAAGCTATGAAAAAGCCATCATAAAAGTCATGAAATTAAAGTTCTAAGAAGACAAACCCGTGCTTGCTAACAAATATCATAATGCATAGATTGAAATACAGCAAATGGTCATAGTACAAAACTCTAATAGCAGGACCAAAGTCATTCGAAAAAAGGTTTGATCAATGTTTTGTGCTAAGGATAAGGTATAACAATCAATTACTAGGCGTCAACCATCACCTTAAGGGTGAGACGATCTTCTAATATGGTATCGGAGCCTTATGACCCGAAAGGTCCAATTATTTGGCCGTAAGCATCACTCTAAAATTCTGGTTGAGATGATCTTCTATTATTAGTTGGTAAATGAGTTTTTATGACTGGTCATTAGTAATATCTTTACTTGGATCATGTTTTCGAACACTACATAATGCTGCACACATCTAATCCATATATGCTGTACTTATATCCATAGAAATAAATATTACTCCGTACTTGCTATGAATTGTTATACTGATGATGCCAAATTGCTAATATAGAAATTTGACCTAATGTCGTTGTCTGATCCTTACGGCTCCCTCCGAGTTACAGTTTTCTATCATTTTGTCTTTCTATAATTTTCAAGATGACAATTTGACCATAGTTTGTATTACATATTTTTGTTTAGAAAATATAGTTGAGTGAAGCATTGTTTGATGACAAATGTGTCTTTTAGTATCATATTATTGTTCTTCATAATTGTAGGCATATTAATGGTCAAAGTTTTTAATGTTCGACTAGTTTTTTGGGGGATTTATTGGTCAAATCATCAATCAAGCACCACAAGTCCACAACAAATTAAATTGAAAATGACAGACCAGTTGGTATAGTCATGAATCTTGAAGTTGTTACCTTGGCAGCCTTGAGGAAGTTAAGGATTCCCAGTAAAACCATCAATGCACTCGCACTGATACCCGTCTTGCTCAGGCTCTAAATCAGAGCAAATGGTGTTGTTCTTACACAAGCAAATTCCCTGTTGTTGAACTTCCAAACAACTCCGTCTTCCGATCCCCCAGTTGAACACCACAGGAAGCAGAGGATAATCTGAATAAAATCCTAATCCTTGTGTCAAGTTCTCTTTCAAAAACGCGAATGCATCATTAGCCACTATAAATGCTGCACTACATGGGTTAAAAGGCACAGAGGTATGATTCTCAAAGCTTGAAACTGTGGTCGTTATGTTGGTTACACCATTTGGAATCGAAGCCTCACAACAACCAACCCCATTACACTGGTTGTTGGTCACACTGTTTAAATTGTCGCATTTAGTCATGCATCCCGTGTAGTATTTCTGGTGATGTCGAAACCCCGTAAACCAGACAAATGTGTCACAGCCTGTTGCAACTAACATGTTTTTGGTGCTAGATATGGTAAATGCTACCAGATTTGCCCATGTAGTGTGACTCTTTATCGACTGGCCTTGGCTATAACAATTGAAGGACCTCCTAAGGTTGGCTCGTATTTCGTTCTCCTTCAAGGAAATGCTTGATACAGGTACGTTACGACCAATAACTGGGTAGGGAGGATTAACTGTGTGATTACATTTGACTCTCATCATAGGGTAATCATTGAAATTATCGGGATCAGTGTAGTAACAACCCGCTTCCATGCCAAATGGGTATGGAATGGTAACGTTTCCGCACATTGAGGAACAATGTGGCGCGATAACGAGTGAGGATGATGCTTCATCTCCCATGATCAATGGTGTTAGTACAATAGTAATGAGAATTGTTAGGACGTGGTTAAGGTAACCCATGCCTAGGACTTGAATTTTGTTTACTGGTTTTAAGCTGAAAAGAAGTGATTTATTGTTTTGCGTACTTAGCTTACATGATGTGATGTCAATATATAAGTAAAATGAAAATGTTGGATCCAGAAACTGGTTGACATTGAAAGTCTTGAACGTTTTATGGAATATGGTTTGACGATTTGACGATTTCAGATATGGTGACGATTTGACGATTTCAGATAATGATTCATGTCAGCCGACCCTTGATCTTTATAGGATTAAGGCTCTGATGTTGTCGTTGTTGTTCTTGAAATGTGGTGGTAGAGTTGATCACTCTTTTCATAATCGTTAATGAAGAGTGGTCCTCGAGTCCATGACATGGAAAATGCGGCGACATTTATCGCTGTGGTTATACTAGACCTGGTCTCGATGTTGTGTGCGATTTTGTTAGATTATTATGAGAACTCTATTTTCGTAATAGTGAAGCCGATTGGTTTTAAGTGATTACATAGTTTAGTTTGTATCATCCAGTCATATTTCTAGTTACTACTACTTACTACTTAGTACGGAGTACTACTTAATTAACCACTTGATGGAAATATGGAATCTTATGAACCCAGCATACATTGTTATTGTTTATAGATGATGAACAGAAGTCAAAGCATCCAGGCAGGATCATGGAGGCTGTTATCATGTGCAGGTTAGTGTTTATTCAACGCTTTATCATTCCTCACCAAACAGAATAATGTAATTAAGTCAAGCCGTAATGAAAAACACGGGATATTTGGGAGTTGGGAGAACGGATCAGGGAGGGGGGAGTCGTCAAGACATAGATATGAGATTGAGGTAAAACCGTAATGAATAACCTAGGGACACGGGGAATGTATGCACAAGTGTCAAATTCGTCTATTTTGATGAAGAATAGTACGGAGTATATATTTTAGAGTAAATTAAAAATTACTTCCTTTTAAAATATCTATTTTAAAATGTACTCCTTTTTGAAATTTTTATTAAAAATAACTTCCAAAATCTATCAAAAGTTCAAAAATTGCTCCAAAATATAATTTTTGGACGAAAATGTCCCCTAACTTTTTTATGCCATATTACTTCACCCCACCCTCCCGCCAAGGGCATTTTCGTCTTAAAAATAAATTTGGGAACAATTTTTGAACTTTTAATAGATTTTGGGAGTTATTTTTAATAAAATTTTCAAAAGAGAGTAAATTTTAAAATTGGTATTTTAAAAGGGAGTAAATTTTTACTCTATATTTTACACAAATATTATTATGGTTGAAAAACGAGAAGATTATAATGGGAGGTAGCGAGTACTAGCTACCTCCCATTTTTAAGGATACTTTATATATCCGAATCCCTACCAGGGCTACCACTATCGTATACATCATCGTCTGTAGTAAACCCTACTAGATGACCTTCAAAAATTTCGAGGCAATCAAATGACGGTCTATCGGGCTCAAACACCATGCCCGTTTTTTTGATACTTTCTAGCTCCATGGCAACTTCCTTCATGGTCGGCCTCTTCTCTCCTTTCAACCTCAAACACCATTTTGCTAGATTAGCCACTTTCTTTATTTGCTCGGTTTCTATCGGGCTGTTCGATATGATGTCTTTGTCCACAATATCGAACAACCGTTCTTCTTTCAATTGAAATAGGAAGTACAAAGCAAGACACCGCTCTAGATCCGACTCTTGGTTAGATACTGCCTTTTTCCGAGTTAATAACTCAACCAGAACAACTCCAAAGCTGTAGACATCGCTCTTTTCAGTCAGTTCGAAACTTCTCATGTATTCGGGGTCTAAGTACCCTTGTGTCCCTACCACCATTGCACCTATTTGACCTTGATCCAATAACGGAACCAATTTTGATCCCCCAAAATCCGCCACCTTGGCCGTGTAATTTTCATCCAAGAGTACATTCATCGACTTCATATCTCTATGAATGATGGGAGTTGAGATTGTGGTATGGAGATATGATAACACATCCGCAATTTCCGATGCTATCCTTAGACGCAAGTTCCATGTCAAATGGGACACTTTTGTTTCGTCATGTAAGTGATTAAATAACGTGCCGTTGTTGATAAACTCGTACACTAGCAACGGTACTTCAGTCTCAAGACAACAACCTAGTAACTTGACCACATTTCTATGGTTGATTTGCGAGAGCACGAGAACTTCATTGATGAACTGCTCGACTTGATTAGGATCCACCTTTAGAGATCTTTTGATTGCTACTTGTACATTGTTTGGTATCATTCCCTTGTAAACCACCCCAAACCCGCCTCTACCGATTATATTAGCTTGGTCATATTGGTTGGTCGCGTTTTCTAATTCTTGTGCCGTAAAAATCTTGAGAACATCCATCCCCGAAATCTTTTGATGTGATATTAGACCTCCGTTCTGATGGACATAACTTTCGCGTAGCTGCCTAAGCTTTCTTCCCCCATGTCTTCGATACTTGAGAAATGCAGTTAAGAGCAATAGTATGATAACACCGCCAATACCTACAAAATAAAACATCGAAAAAGTAGATAACATTGTTTGTGATTTGTGAGTAACAATTTTGCATATTTTCAGTTTTACTTATGAGATTTTCTAGATGGTACCCCTATTTTTAGTTTTTCTATATGGTACCCTCAGTTTTAGGGTATTACTCCTTCCATCCCACTATGATGTTCCCATTTACTTTTTGGGGGTCAAAGTTCGTAAACTTTGACCATGAATTCCGTAAAAAGTATACAATTCTATAATACGATTTTCACATAATTACATTTGTTATCAAAAGATCTTTCTAAAATTATAACTTCAACAAAAAATAATGACGTATAGCGATGATAAAACACAGTCAAAATACCGTCTCGAAGACCGTGAAAAAGTAAATGAGAACATCTCTTTGGGATGGAGGGAGTATGTCTTTATACCCTTAATGACATTTTCCGTCTTCTTTGACTTCATTTTTTCATTAGTTTGATTGCTTTAACTATGCTTAAGTGGTTGTTTATGTTAATCTTAAACCTCCATTTTTTTATAAGCAACACAATTAACGAAAAAAAGGAAGTAAAAAAAAAGACGGAAAATGTCATCAAGGGTATAGAGACACAATACAGTAAAAGTGAGGTGCACCATGTGTGATTATAAAAGTGCAGGGTACCATATACAAAAACTAAAAACATAAAGGTACCATGTAGAAAATTCCTTTAATTATTGTGTTCATACTTCATACCTGCAGTAATGGTAACGGGTACGAGCCAAGGTTTTGGATTAGAGATGACGATGATGATGCAGTTGTTAGCTTTTGTGGCATTTCCGTGGTAGCCATCCGGACATTTGCAGAAATAGCTTCCGTTTGTGTTGCGACAATATTCTGGTTTCTCACATTCATTTTCTTCTGTGCACTCGTCAACATCTGGTCACATATTTGAAATGAAAACGCAGCATATAAATGTGGTTGGCGTTTGAGTAGATCCAATATTACAGTGTCGAGTGTCAAGTGTCAAGTCGGGGTTAAGTCAGGCATGGGTCAGACTGTGCCTGAGGTTCGTGAGCCCGACCCATTCGTTTAGCCCGGTGCCCGGGTCTAGACACCGGCAAACAGAATATGTTGAGATCAGATCATGCTAACAAATCGAGATTCAGTATTCTATCTAGCTACGAGCTGGTGATCTATCAAGACCTCTTTCACAGTATAAGATCGTAAGATGCTAACAAATCGAGATTGCGACAGCGATAAGGAAATAATAAAAATGACATGATCGATATTGTTAGTTGTTACCTTTGCAACCCTGAGGAAGGTACGGATTTCCACCAAACCCGTCTATACAATTGCAAAGGTACCCGTCTTGGTCTAAACCATCCTTGCAAACCGTATTCTCTTTGCACAAACAATTCCCTTCTGCGTGAGCGACGGTACAATTCTTCGTTCCGATCCCCCAACTGAACACCACGGGACGCGTAATGTCATTTTCGACGTAATAATCCGATGTTAGGCTCAAATCGTCCTTCTTAAATTTGAACCAGTCAGTAGCCACGGGAAAAGCGACACTACACGGGTTAAACTGACCGACATAGCTATGGTGGTCAAGACTCTCGATTATAGTTGTTATGCTAGTTACACCATCTGGGACCGATGTTTCACAGCACCCTGTTCCGTGACAGTTGTTGTCAGCCACGGTGTCCAAATTATCGCACCTAGTCATGCACCCGGTGTAGTATGGTTCGCCTTTGTGTGACCCGATGAACCAGGCTGAGGAGTCGCACCCTATGACGACCAACTTGTTTTTGGTGCTAGAAATCGTGAAGTTGGTCAAGTTGGAGGTTTGTATTCGAGACGCAATAAGTACGCCTTTCCTTTTGAAACAAGAGAACGAAACGTTGAGATCAACTAACATTTCTCCGTCTACAGAGGAAATATCTGAAATCGTTACGTTTGAACTCATCAAAATCGGTTTAGGAGGGTTTTTAGTATAATCGCAATCAAGTTTCTTTGAGGGGTTGTTTTTGAGATCATCCTCGTCTTCGTAGTAACACCCCTTTTCTATACCAAATGGGTACGGTATGGTGACGTTTCCACACGTCGAGGTACAATGTGACGCGATCACAAGTGATGAAACCGTGTCATCTGCTGTGATTAGCGGCGTTAATACCAAATTAACGAGGATTATTAGGGCATGATTTTGATGTTCCATCATTTCATGTAAACGGATTTTAATTTGGTGTATTATTAGTAAGTGATTGATTAGCCTCTTTTATTTGGGGCAAGACGATCCTGCCTTGAACCTGAAATGTGTCGTCGAGTATAAATATGACGGAAAATAGTAAAACGATGTATTTCAATATTCATCAAATTTATTTAGTATTTTATTAAATACGTAGAAGAGGTCATTATTCAAAATTCAAATAACAATCAACAAAATACTATTCCATGGTTGGATATATTATGTAGTTGATGTTGCGTATACCCTTATCATTATTTAGTTGATGTTGTTGGATATAATAATCAGTCAAATGTCTAACAAGATAGAATTTGAAGAGACGGTTTTTTTGGTGATATTAATGAGAAACCTGTTAGAAAGTATTTTTCATTTTCATTTTTATTTTTATTTTTAATATTAGATCTCACACTAACTAAGTGAGTCGATTTTTTTGGGTTGGGTAAAGTTCAGATTGGTTATAAACCATCGTTTTATCATATTTTAAAAAAAATTCAAGTGATTGATTCGACATGATATAAAGTCGGCTCAATATTGGCATGATAAGTTTGATGGTCAGACATATCGTATTTAACGCTTAGAGTTGTATTTAACATAACTCTTAACTTTAATATTTGAAATATTAACTTTAATATTGATTCTATGCAATTACTAGTACTTCAAAAAAATGGTGACTCTTACCGAAAAAAATTATTTTAAAAGAAATACTCCGTAATAAAGTATTTATTTTAAAATAAATAATTTATTAACTTAAAAAAAAGTATTTGACAAGAAATAATAATTTATTTATTTTAGAAAAATAGATAAATAAATAAATAAAATTAATTATTCATACTTGGTAAGTCGGTTTATGGAATATAGTTTTAGGATTTTTTTTACGAAAGTTTTAGGAAACTTTCCTAAAATTTAGGATAGATTCTTACGATCCTCAACATATAAACAACCTACTTCTTTCTTTCTTACAATTACAACAAATTCCACAGTTTTTTTAATGGGGTAGCAAAATTATATAATACTCGTACTCTGTAACTAATTTTCATTTCATGATGAAAATTATGATTTTATATCAACTATTTATACTATAACGTTTGCATTTTGGCCACGGTTTACGGACCAGTGGTGGTTTAACACATTCATGGATGGTGTGAAATATAGAAAAAAAATCACTACATAAAATATAACGTAAGTAACAATAATACACAAAAATAATGAAAAACTAATTTCACGTGAAAAAATTGTGATAATTTGGACGAAAAATAATTCATTACGAAGAATTTCTCAGATAAAAATAGTTTTATTGTACATTTTTTTCACTTAAAAAATTTGATAGATTGTTATTCACAAAAAAATTGTTCCAAAAATGAAATATTATTTTGATAAACAAAATAAATAATTTAAACGATGAAATTTCGTGGTAAGAAAATTGTGAAGGTTTGTAAAAAGAATAATTCATTAATTTTTCCGGACAGTTTTTTTTATAAATATATCCTAAGTATTTTTTTTTGGTTAATGTACTCGCCTCATCACAAAAAAAAAAAAACTTACTTACCTACTTAATCAATCAGTTGCTTAGCTTCTTAGCAGCGAGATGGATTCTTGGCGAATACCCCGAGAATAATAATAAGAAGCTCAAGAGGAAGGAAGAAGAAACTCAACGAAAAAGAACAACTTTCATGTATTACAGCAGCCAATTACTACTCGTTGAGGGTTTCGAGTAATGATAGTGCATTACGTGCTGCAATGGAGAAGAGTCGAATTGCAGAAACAATTTAGAAAGCAAAGAAGGTGACCGAAGAAAGGTTGAGGATGAAGATACAAAAAGAACGAGAGATTGCGCGTAAGAACCTTGATGATTTGGAAAAGTTGATTGTTGTCGAAGATAATTTCAAGGTTACGAGAGATTTTCATGAATTAATCGGTGGTTGTCGTGTCTCTGCATTATTGTCGATAATAATAAATCACTTTGATTTGATTTATCGATTTTTTTTCATTATCGGATTTGTGGTAAGTTAGTTGTGTAGAATTATTGTAGAATTATTTTTGATGTGAGTACGTTCGTACTACATACATTATATGATATGATATGAAATTTGGTTTTGCGAAATAAAATTTCTTTTTGTTTCTCGACTTTATACCTTGAGTTTTTTTTTTGAATTCGCGTATGTATTATTGGATTTAGGGTTGAAATCGATCAGAGGTACTCCCTCCGTTCAAATCCAAAGGGTATACTTCCTTTGTCGTTATATACTTACGTGGGATTAAGAATATCAAATTTTTATAATTTTTGTTAATGTATAACGAAATATATTGACAGTATAAAACGTAAATCGACAAGTGTGAAAAAACAAACGTACTCCTTGGATTTGGGATGAAAGGAGTATACCATAAGTAATTCTATGGTTGATGTAAATAGTTGAAGAAATCTCTAGTCTCATTGTTGTCTTTTTAGTTAGATTCATAGAAATTAAATTAAATAAAGAAATGAAATGATGCTATCGGAAATAAAATGAAACGAAAAAGGATATAGACAATGCAACCGTTTGATAGACTACCAAATTAATAGAATTGCGGTGAAGGAAGAAATCTCTAATCTCAAAATCCCATCGTTGTCTTTTTAGTTAAATACCGAGTATATACGTGGTAGAAATTAAATAAAGAAATAAAAAGAATGTTACACCAAAATAATACTGAAAAGTGATCTCTCAATCTTTTTTTTTTTGAAAAAAATCCAACCAATGGGTTAGATAATTGCATTAATCTCGGTCAAAATAACACCGTCCACGTTCTCCGGACCTGATTGATCCCATGCCTTCCAACGGTAAAAGACATGGCACACGCGGACTCATGGCATTGAGAGACCATCTCTCCATAGTGTTATGAACACGTCGTTAAGGTAATTACCTCCCGTCTCCAAAGGGTGAAACAAAACTTGGGAGACTACGAATATGAGAATCCTTAGTACTTGTGGTAGTAGTATTGTCATTCGTAGCAATTTCTACAAGATGATGAAGATCTTCGGAATTTTCGAGATTATCAAATGATGTTCCGGCTTTATACTTGGGTTCGCTTCCCATTCTTATGATCCTTTCTAGGTCCATCGCGACTTCCTTCATAGTCGGCCTATCGTCTCCCTTCAACCTCAAACACCATTTCGCAAGATTCGCAACTTCCATTACTTGCGCAACTTGTTTCGGTTCATTTGTCATGTTTTTGTCGACAATGTCGTACAACCGGTCCTCTTTCATCTTTCGAAGAAAGTGCATTGCCAGACATCGTTCTGCGTCCGGCTTGGCGTAGGACAGCGCGTTCTCCTTGGTTATTAGTTCGAGGAGTACAACTCCAAAGCTGTAGACGTCGCTCTTATCAGTCAACTCAAAAGTCTGCATGTACTCCGGGTCTAAGAACCCGGGTGTGCCTATCACCAAAGTGTCTAGTTTATTCCCTTGGTCTAACGGGACTAGTCTCGACGCACCAAAATCAGCCACCTTTGCCGTGTAATTCTCGTCCAAGAGCACGTTCATCGACTTCATATCCCTGTGGATGATCGGGGTTGAGATCGTGGTGTGTAGATACGACAGCACGTCAGCGATTTCCAACGCGATCTTCAATCTCAAATTCCATGTAAAACTAGACGATCTCCTTTCGTCGTGCAAATGATCAAATAACGTCCCGTTGTTGACAAACTCGTACACCAACAACGGGACTTCAGTCTCCAGACAACATCCTAGTAACTTGACGACGTGTCTGTTGTTGATCTGCGACAGTATGAGGACTTCGTTGATGAACTGCTCGACTTGGGTAGGGTCCACCTTAAGCGATCTTTTAATCGCTATTTGCTGATTATTCGGTAGTATTCCCTTGTAAACAACACCAAAGCCGCCACTACCGATTTCATTCGCTTTGTCGTATTTGTCAGTCGCATTTTCCAGCTCTCGTTCCGTGAAAACCTTGAGAACGTCCATTCCCGACACTTTCTGATGTAATATATCACCTCCATTGTCGCGGAAATTCTTTTCTCGTAGCTTGGTGATTTTTCTCTCTTCGTGTCTCCAATACACGATGAACGCGATCATGAGTAAAGTTATTATAGCACCACCGATACCTACAAAAAAAACCAAAACATCGAGTCCATTCGTAAACAGCCTAAATCCAAAATCCCTTCGCCTGTGGGCGACAGGCTCAAAACCCACAAGTTCGCGCTTGCGGGGGCTTGAACCTGAGGCCCTTAACTTGGTGACCACAAGTTTTAACCATTAGGCAACACCCTTGCGGGCAATTTTTTTTTTTGTCAGCAGATAAAACGTCGGATTACCTAACGTTTGGGTTTTCAGAACCCATGTTCATAACCTTTGGTAAACTTATTTTCATAACAATTCGAGATTTTTGAGTACCTGAAGTTATAGCAACGGGTAGAAGCCAAGACCTTCTCTTTGTATCAGCGACGCAATGATTATTTGTCGTTGCATCTTTATGGTACCCGTTGTGGCAGACGCAACGATAGCTCCCCATTGTGTTGTTACAGTATGCATGCGCCTCACAGCTATAACTTCCGGCCTCACATTCATCAATGTCTAATCAAATACAACAATGCAACAATAGTGTCAACCTTGTTTTGTCTGCAGTCGACGTTACAACAACAACAACAACAACACCAACAACAGAGCCTTAGTCCCAAAAGATTTGAGAACATAAATCAGAATTTGATGTCGTCAAGTCGTCAACCCAAAACAAATAAAATGAAATAAAAGCGAACAATGAAAAAGAGTAATAATAAAAGACCGTTTTGTCTAGGCGAGTCCATTTATTATTTTTATATAACATTAATCTCTTATATACTTTGAAAATAAGTCTCATAAATAAATTTCGCTCCAAAATTCACCCAACAAAAAAAATTACTTAGATATATTTATATAAAAAAAAAAACTGTCCGGAGAAATTAATGAACTATTCTTTTTACAAACCATCACAATTTTTTTACCACAAAATTTCGATATCATTTAAATGATTTATTTTGTTTATCAAAATAATATATTTTTATTTTTGGAACAAATTTTTTACCTTGGCAGCCTTGGGGAAGGTACGGATTCCCAGAATAGCCTTCCTTGCAAATGCATCGATACCCTGTGAGTTTAGGTGACCTTAACCCGGAGCAATCTGTGTTGCTCTTATTACACAAGAAGCTCCCGTCTTGTTCAGCTTCTTCACAATTCTTGGACCCGATTCCCCAATCGAATATGACAGGAACCATAGGGTTATCCAAATAATAACTCAAATTCCGAGTTATATCCTGCTCGGAAAAACTGAATGCATCATTTGCAACAGCGTACGCCACACTACACGGGTTAAACCCAATAACCTTGGTATGGTTCTTGAAGCTGGATACCTTTACAGTTATGTTGGTTACGCCATCCGGTATAGAAGCTTCACAGCAACCAACCCCATTGCATACATCACCGCCGACGACATCATTTAATTCGTCACACGTTGTCATGCATCCTGTGCGATAGTTCTCGCCATACCGTTCTCCTTTAAACCAGGCGTAGGTGTCACACCCTTTTGCCACAAATTTGTTTTTGGTGCCGGATATTGTAAATGGTCTTATATTTATCCAACTATACTTAGGAACAACAGGTGGGTTGTAGCAATCGTATGACATATAGTTATTGAAGCGAATTTCGGCCTCTTCTGGGTTAATTTCTAAGACCTGAAGGTTTCTACCGAAAATTGGTCTGGGAGGATCAAAGGTGTCATTACATCTGATCTTCATTGAGGCAAGACTGGGATTAGCCTTGTTGACATAGTAACACCCCTCTTCTATGCCAAATGGGTACGGAATGGCAATCCCGCCACACGTTGAGGAACAGTGTGACGCGACAACAACCGACTCTGGTGGCGCTTCATAACCCGTGATTAATCGTGTTAATATGAAACTAATGACAAATATTAGGGAATGTTTTCGGTATGCCATGCTTAATTAATGGGTTTCTTTCAGCTTGGTTTTTGACAGTTTCAGGAAATGAAGTACATTATGATTTATAAACATGCTTTGTGCAGAACTGCAGACCCAACTACTTGACCCGTCACGCACTGATAACAGAATTCCCGTCACAAACAAGAATTTGCCGTGCATTATAAAATTTAAGAATTTAAGGAAGTTGACATAAGCTGAAAAGTTCAGCAAAAGAGAGAGCAAGTTGATTGAAATGTCAACAAATAAGCAGGCTATCTGATAGTGATATAAACAATCAAGTAGGGAGTATGTTACTCTGACCTCACTAAGGCTGCAACTGGTTGAACATTATATATTTTGATTGATGCAGCCAACTAGCCAAGTAGAGGTGACCAAATCAACCGGCCGGCTCAACCTGCACCAACCCACACATGACTCGGCCCGGCCCCACTCCTATATTGACAGTCAGGCTCGAAAAAAAAAAAAAAGGACATAGTCTCAAGCCGGGTTCGAGCTGGTTCAAGGTCTGGTCCCGTCTAACATGATAAAGATTGATAATTAATATCGAAACTGAAATAAGCGACTCAAAGATAACCTTATGACATTAAAATATTAAATGCAGACAGCAAAGATTTTCTCAGGCTCGGTTTTTGACATGGACTTGTAGAACCTAAAATGTTCCCAGGCCATACGCCAGCCCAACGTCCCCGTTTTTTACCTCAAAAACAACCAGAAATAATTTCTTTCTCACCACTAGCCGGATGAATAACGGGTTCATTGGGTTCTTGTAAAGGCACTCCTTGATGAGGAGAAATATGCTCGGAGTTGAGGAAGCTCAGCATAACATAGTATATAAGAGTATAGTACATTTTGCCCGAAAACTACATCAAACTCTCGTCCCTCTTCTAGTTCTACCCAAAACAATGTGTCATGTTGTGTCGATTTTTAAACAGGGAAAATGTCAAAACCACGTCGCTTATAAGAGGTGTCGGTCCGTCAGCCTAAAAACTACACCCGTACATCATACATGTCACGGTGAAATATTTTATACTCCGTATTTACTTGTGAATATTAGACTGTACATTCTGTAATTTATCCAGCATCAGTAACGCGGCTGAATTTCTCGAGTCTTGTGGGGTTGAAGATACAGTTCCTTCACTCGAATGCACGGAATCTAACCCTTTGACGATGACAGTAGACTGAAAATCTCCTGTACAAACAAACAGTAACCCGGAACACAAATGAGTGAAAAGACAACTTTTGTTTATTATCGATAAATTAGTTATCTTTTTAAAAAGGGATCGTTATAAGGTGTGCACAAATTCTTGGGAGAGACGGTCTCTCAATAGCTGATTGAGAGACCAGTCTTCAGTACCACTCTATGTCATATTCGTACCCTTAAATGACAACTTTGTTTTGTACTTGTAGCATACCCTCTTTATATTTGTATACTATTTAATGTTAATCGTACCTACTTCTATTAGGTTTGGTATCACTGTTACTTCTATTTGTACTTAGTCTCTCAATAAAGTTAATGAGAGACCGTCTCTCAGAAGACCTACTCTAAGATGTGTGAGACCGTCTAACACAATAGCTAACTGAATATGGGTCGACATACATACATACATACCTTCCACAGTTGACACGATGTATGTCGGTATACTCCAGTTGTTGTCGATGCATATTCTATGTAACTCCTGCATAATTAAAGAAGCGCGAAAGTGGTGATTAATTAACCCCTTTAAGTTTCAATAGTAGTAATTAAGTCTCATAACTTTGGGTAAAAGTGAAATTCAATCCAAGTTTGTTATTTTTTCAATTAAAATTGCATCTTAAAAACAAAAACTCCATTTATTTATACATTTTCTCAGCATACGATAAAAATAATTATATATTTATAAAATGTATGCAATTTTTACATATTTTGGAAAAAAAAAATGAAAGAATTACATAAAATCGAAAATTTATAACTTAATCTCATAGATTATATATAAATTACGGAGTATATTAAAATTATCAAAAAAAATTCTAAAAATTATGTTAATAAATTATTTAATTACTTTTATAATATTAATAATTATTCAGTGTACATTGAGTTTATATATAACATGATTTAATGATATAAACAATTTTCTTGGTATCGTTTTTTTTTTGCAGTAATTATGACAAAAACTCTATTTATCTATACATTTTCTTAGCATACGATAATAATAATTATATACTTATAAAATGTCTGCAATTTTTACATAATTTGGAAAAAAACATTATTTGAAAGAATAACATAAAATCAAAAATTTATAACTTAATCTCATAGATTATATATAAATTACGGAGTATATTAAAATTATCAAAAAAAAAATCTAAAAATTATGTTAATAAATTATTTAATTGCTTTTATAATATTAATAATTATTCAGTGTACATTGAGTTTATATATAACATGATTTAATGATATAAACAATTTTCTTGGTATCGTTTTTTTTTTTTTTGCAGTAATTATGAGAAAATATTGACCGAAGTCAAATGAGAAAGATGTAGGACTCACCCGACAAGAATCGTGAGAGGACAAATTGGGCTCGGAAGGTCTAGATCCAGGTGCGGTGTTGTTTTCAGGTGCACTACTTGTTTGACAAAATTCGATACTACCTTTTATAACAGAATCGATTTTCACAGCTAAGCTATCTTCACCACCTGCTCAGTTTCAAAGCAACAAAAACTCTCTTGAGTGTGTTTAGAGTTCAGACTCACGAGATAGACAGTCGTGGTGACATTGAAGTTGTCGTTACCTTTTAAGATAATTGCAATGTCTCTCTCGTTCAAAGCGATTTTATCTGCAATGATGCGATGCTGCTCAGACTGCAGTAAAAGCGAGTCAAGAGACATTAGTAAAACTGTAAAACAGACAATGTGGGATGTAATGATGATTAAGTTACATCGTACCAGTAGCTCCCTTGTTCTGTATAGAACTTTCAACGCCGTTTCTGAGATTAGTTCTTCCTTTGAAGAAATAACGAGCTGAATTTTTTGAAGTTGCTCGGAAGAGACGGTGGCACCATTTTGGATTTCTTTGTCAGAAGTGATAATGTTCATTTGAGGGTTTGTGTCACGATCATCAACCTGCAACAATATCAGAGCCTTTAGTCCCAAAAAGATCCCAAAAACATCTGGAGTCGACTAACATGGATCAATATCTGAAATCGTCATTAAAAAAGGAACAAAAAGTTCGAACAATACAATAAAATAATAATATTTGAAAGCGTTAATTACTCCCTCCGTTCCAATGAATTGTTTGCCTATTCCATATTGGGGCGTCTCAATGAATTGTTTGCCTTTCTATTTTAGGAACGTTTTTTATATGCAATTTGACCTTCTCATGAGTTTTGCTCCACATGTCATCTTCTCATTGGATCCTTACCCTTGGTGCCAAAAAGAAAGGCAAACAATTCATTGGAACGGAGGGAGTATAAGTTTTAGAGGATTACATACTCCAAGTTCAAAAAATATTTTTTTTTAAAAAAAAAAATATTAGACTATGTTGCTCCGACTCTTCTTATTCTGCCACGTACCTGTGTCCAACACTCGACACTTGAAGAAGGGTATGAGTGTATGACACTTCGACACCTCATTTAAAGCCAAAATATGTACATTTCTCATAAAAAAATATCCGTGTTGAATACCTTTAAACGAATCCAGGTAACATAGGTATCAAATATGCAAAAGAATAAGATTTAATTTAGGCTTTACCACGACATTCTCATCTCCGCTGAAGGCCAACTGTTCAGGTTCCTCCAAAACAATGAGCTGTTTCTGATCGTCAGCACTACGTGATGAGCTAGTAACCGGACGCTCATTCTCCTTGTTCGGGTATGCTTTAGAACTGTTGCTTTTTTTGGAACTTCTGTCATCATTGGAAACGCTCGCTTGAGATCTATTTCTTTTCTTATACACAGCAAGCGGTTCAGTAGCTACATCTGCCTTTGCCATTTTTGAGTGGTTTGAGACATGAAGAAGTTTTGTCTCCGAGTTGCTATGACAACCATTGCCATTTCTTACAGTCTTAGAAATTTCGGAATGTTGGGATGAAGAAGAATTTGAGGGTAGATTCTCGTTCAAGTGAGAATTGTCATGACTTTTTACCGTTCCAACATCGTGTAAAGGGCTTGAAATTTCGTCCACGTTTAGAGGAGACCCTGCACAGTTCCCGTTTTCTGAAGATTCGACAGGTTGTGTACCATTTGCAAGGTTTTCCCTTGACCTATGAACAGAATAAAATCCATTCAAAATCCAAAATCCAAAATCGTGACATCTATAAAAGGAAGCAGAGATAAAAATATACCTCTCGAGCCAGTTTGGTAATATATCAGCAAACGGAAGTAAGTGGAAGTACTCAACAACAGGAGTGAACATCCATGCGCCCGACTCCTTTCTCACCAACGGTCCTTGCAGGCTGCATCGACATAAAAATCACTTGTTCAAAAAGAATCATGTACAGAAAAGCGGGGGCGGGGCTAAGGCTGAAGTCAAACCTTCGAAGAGCATCACTTATTGGAACCCGGTTCTCTTCTTGCTGCAATTGTGTACACCGCATTATATATAAGCGTGCACCTGTCTTCGGTTTGCTTGTTGAATATACCGTGTGGGTCTCCAGGATTTTCAGCTCTCCGAGATTACTCACTGTTCCACATGCAAAAAACAGTGAGTAATACAAAAAACAGCTCTATGACGTTGTAAGGAGGATTCGATATGCTTCTCTGACAGCTGAAAGCGTTAATAATAATAAGGTTTAAAGGGTTTCTTTCGGGGACAAGATGGTGGAATAGTGTACCACATGCTTCTCTGACAGCTGAATATGCAACCTGACGAAGAGCAGCTTCATCCTCTTTAGGTGTCTTCTTAACAACTCGACTCTTTTTCCTTCCACCTTCTTCGCCAGGAGGAATAACGTCCTTCTCAATCACTGACCAGACCCCCTGTGTGATCGAACTGTGGAGGAGAAAGCAGTTTTCGATCTTTGAATCCACTAAGAAAACAGCGATTCTTGAGATAGGCCAGCCTTCAACAACTGGCTTGTCAATTGATGCATCTAAATTCCTCGAGACGTCGCACGCATTCACAATTGCTTTCTCTGTCAAGGACATCAGTTTATCCATGGCATCCGTCTCTAACTCTCCATCACCACAGTCGGAGCTTTGCATGAACGATAGGTACGGCGTGAGACTTGGTTTCAAAGCCATAGCCAGCTTGCTAAAAGAGAGAAAGTCCAAAAACTCGAGTTGAGGTTTTTGCTTCCTGTGGTAGTAATTGTAGAGTAACACGACTGCATGCACCTATACTCGTAGCGATCAAGGTTGAACAAAACCAGCAATACGATTTTAGCAATACAAGTATTAATGTAGTACGGGTAGTACAATTAAGGATCTAAATCTCAAGATATAAGCTTTCTACTTCAGCAAATTGATTCGATTCACCCCAAATCAAACATCACAGTATACCAACAAACTACAAATTCCCTTACAAAGGGAAGAATCGGATTAAACATCACAGTATAAACAACGGAACATGGTTATGCTTGATCAAATAAAAGCCGAAATCACTAAAGTAAGCATCTTTAAGTCCATGTATTGGACTAAATGATCTATTAGGTACAAAAGCTAATTAGAGAAGGATGTACAGTTCATATTTCAATTTCTCGGGATATGTTCTCTCAAATCCATCTCGGATTAGCATATATTAACAAGTGACCTTTGAGAACACGTAACAAAAACCCATCAAACAAAACAAAGGGATTGAACAAATGATGATCGACCTGTTTAGAAAGCAAATCTTCATTAGAAAGTTGATCCTTCGCAAACGCGTTGAGGGTAACAAAGGATCGTGTATTCATGTTCAGTCATTACAGAATCATATAAAATCCAAGAGAAATCACTAAAGTAAGCATCTTTAAGTACATGCATTTACCAATTAGACATAGAAACTAATTATAGAAGAATTTGCAAGAATAATTCTCCAAGTACGGTAATTATGAGTTCATATTTCAATATCCTTCTCTAATAAGCATATTAACACGTGCCCTTCAAGCACACGTAAAAAAAACATCAAGCAAAATAAAGGGATTAAACTGATAATGATGATGACGATGATCAACGTGTTTGGTAACCAAATTTTCATTAGAAACTTTATCCTTTGACAAACACTTTAAGGGTAGCAACGGATCATGTATTCGCATTCAATCACTACAGAATCATATAAAATCCAAGAGAAATCACTAAAGAAAGCATCTTTAAATACATGCATTGAACATTTAGACAGAAACTAATTATACATGGATTTGCAAGAACAATTCTCCAAGTACGGTAATTATGAGTTCGTATTTCAATATCCTTCTCTAATAAGCATATTAATGTGTGCCCTTCGAGCACACGTAACAAAACCGTCGAGCAAAACAAATGGATTGACATGATGATGATGATGATGATCAACCTGTTTATCCTTTGACAAACACTTTGAGGGTAACAACGGATCGTGTATTCGTGTTCAGTCATTACAGAATCATATAAAATCCAATAGAAATCACTCAAGTAAGCATCTTTAAGTACATGCATTGAACAATTCTCCTAAGTACGGTAATTATGAGTTCATATTTCAATTTCTCGTGATATATTATTTCAAATTAGCATATTAACACGTGCCCTTCGAGAACACGTAACCAAAACCAATCAAACAAAACAAAGATGATGATCAACCTGTTTAGCAACCAAATCTTCATTAGAAAGTTGGTCCTTTGGCAAACACTTTGAAGGTAACAAGGGATCAACCAAGAAATCCAACAAAGCAAGAACAGTTTCATCAGTGGGACCCACCTTTTCAACTAACATTCCCAATTTCATTACCCTCCACCTCAGCAAACTGCAAAAAACATCAACACACACACAAAAAAAACTAGGGTTTCAGCAAAAAAAAACACACACAGACAGACAGAAATTAGTTCATACACAAAACATCAAAATTGAGCAAAATTGTTTCTGGGTTTTACCTATTGCAGGAAAATAAAGGTACCCAGATGAAGAAAACCAGGGAAAAAGTACAGTATACTGTAGTGAAGTAAAAGGGGGGAAATTGAGGGAATTTCGTAGAATTTTGTAGGGAATTCAATTGTTTTTACGATGATTGAAGAAATTGGGAAAAGCAGAAAGGGGAGAAGAGTAAGAACTAAGAACAATGGGGGGAAATTTGAGTTCGAGCGGTTTGAGTCATTACATTACAAGGGCTCTGTATTTCTTGGTTTCTTGTCTGACTGTGTGTGAGTTTGTCTCTTCATCCAAATGTAATGCAACGGTCGACATGTTGAACAAATGTTTCAATACGTTTTAGCTATTTGAGGAAAGTTGTTTATTTGAGGTATGGGTGTTCAGAAAGTTGACCGGATCAGATATATATCGGTCCGGTTTTTGGGACTTCAAAAATTTGGTGATTGTTCTGCGGTCCGATTCACCGTCTGGTTCGATTTTAAGAGAGTCCGATCTGGTCTGGCTTTCTTTGTTAATCGGACTGATCTCCAGGTTTGGATTGCTGATCCACGGGTCGGTCCGGTCCGGTCCGATTTTGGACCGATGAACACTTTGTCATTTGAGTTAGGTCTGAAATAAAAGGTTAGTACTCGGTTTGGTGTGCGTTTTCAACTAGGTTATTTATTCGAAGAGGATTTCAATCCCACTTCTACTAAGAAAATATGGAAGGATATAATTACGCTTACATGGCGGCCTCTAATTCATTTTTTCCCCGCTCATTTCTAAAAAGTCCAAAATGGGTCTTAATTCTATACAAACTCATTATGAAGCTAACCAATATGACTCGTAAAGCTAACTGCATTGGACCCAAAATTCTAATCCTAACTGAATTGGGCTCATAATATATACTATCATACGTCAAAATATCTAAAGGAACCAATCATCATCATCATTCATCATCATACTTTTACCTAATACTCCGTACTAAAAGAGAAACCAATGCCAAAGTGATAAAGACACGTGTCGCGCTGTGAGCAATTATTTTCCCGCCTAAATTGACATAATTATGGGCGTAATTATGGACGCTGTGAGCAGTTTTTGGCTTCCAAGGGGTCCCCTGGGCGCCAGTTTTTGGCTTCCAGGGGTTCCCTGGACGCCAGTTTTTGGCTTCCAAGGGGAGTACAATCTTAGATAAGTCCGAGTTGGCAACGGTAATCTGAACCTTGCCAAGGTGGGATCACGTCGTCCACGTCTCAACCCGATTTTTTTTTTTTGTTTCATCGAAGAGCACACTTAGTCGCGTTACAATATATGGGGAGGGGGATTCGAACCTGAGACCCACTGTCCCAAAGGACCTAGTCTTAACCACTGGGCTAAGTCTCAACCCGATCTTCTTTCTCAATAAACCCTCGATCTTGGCACGACAAAAAGGCTCATTTCAACGTGTCATATACCAGTAACCTCGTTCTAAACCGTGATCATCCTTCACAACATACGTGCTCACTCTGATCGCTCGATCTCGACATCAATCAAACCCATAATAGTCAATTAGTCGTGGCTTTATGTTCACCTTAATATTATTGGAGGAAGACAATAAGACAACAAATCAAATATTAAAAAAAAACCCTAAAAAATGTCAATTAAAATTAAAATCCCAGTAATTCAATTACACAACACATTACGTTGCGCGGGAATTAGGTTAAAAATGCCGATCACTAGAGTGTCCAATTTATCCAGTTTATCCTCTAATACTAACAAATTTGATCCTGACCCACTTCATGGTTTGCATTCTAATCAATTACCCATTAATCAATTGTTCTTTTTTTGGTGTGTTTTTTTTGCTAAAACCCTTTGATTTTGATTAAAAAGTTTGTAACTTTTGATATATTAATTAATTAAATTAATTAATCAATTTTTCTTTTTTGTGTGTTTTTGCTAAAACCCTTTGATTGATTAAAAAGTTTGTAACTTTTGATGTATTAATTAATTAAATTAATTAATTGATTGATTTTTCTTGAACAGGTGATGGTTCTAAAATGGAAGTTTCAGCAGTTTATGTCAGGAAAAAGAGGATCAAAAGAGAAGACATTGTAAAGGATGAACCAGTATGCTTTGATGATGAAGTGAGTGTTATTTATTTAATATAATTTTTTAAATTTTTTTAAAAGTTTTTATTGTTTGAATGTTTGATTAATGGCTTAGAAATTGGAATTAATCATATGGGTAGTTATTTACTTTACTGTAATTATTAGGGTTTTCTAAGAGACGGTTTCTCGAAAGTGTTAACGACTTTTTCTTGGTTGTGCTGGTGTGGTGGATCCAAAGTTTGGAAATTTAGGGACCAGAGTTATCAATGCACAATATATTAGGGTAAATTACAAAAAAAAAAAAAGTTTGGATTTTTGTTAAACTGGAACTGAAATCATGTATACCCATTAGTATATTGGAGACGACTTTGACGGTTTTGGAGAATGATTCATGTTAGCCGACCCCAAATATTTTCGATCTGTTGTTGTTTGGCCAAGTTTGAGTCCAATTAATGATGTAAGTAGTGATTGAACAATCAACATACCTTTGATGATTTGATCTTGATATGAAATCGAAAGGTTTTAACTTTGATTCCTATGACGTCCCTAAGTTCGATTACCTTTTCTCTCATTGTATACCGCCTTCCTTGGCTCATTGATGACATAATAATGTACTGCAAGTCTGCAAGACTTTCTGACTTTTTTTTCTGATATTTTATCACTGAAAGTTTGCAACTTTCCCATGAATCGAGCTTCTGTTTTAGTTTCTGTTATTCCTGGATCATCTCGGATGCTAAATTTTGCTAATTTTGATGTAGATATCTCCATTGCCTGATATAGAAGAGTTTGCATACCGAAAAAGTGATGCAATATCTGCAAGAGGTAACATTTTGTGCAGACTGTAGATCTGTACTTCGTCATATTGTCACGAATCATGAATTCTGATATCAGCTCTTAACTTCCAGGAAAGTCAGAAACTCTCCCTTTGGTCCGTCGAACAAAAGTTAAACTTGCTTCGACTCTCAAATCTGAAGGTATAAATTTATAAATTTACTCATTTGACCTATTATTTCGGAATGGTAAATTTACTCATTTGACCTATATAGGCTGATCAGTGTGTTACTGTATTATTTTGGGCATATTCGCTTCAGTTGATCATCATCCAAACAATTGGGAGAAGGTTCTTGAAGGAATACGCAACATGAGATCTTCAGAAGATGCACCAGTAGATTCCATGGGATGTGAGAGAGCGGGAAGTTCTCTTCCTCCAAAGGTTAATATTTTCAACCATTCTGCTCTTGAATTCCGGTATACATGAAAAGCATGCATCCTGTGGACAAGCTTTTGTGATTTTACTCGTCTTCCCTTCTTATATTTCCGATTTAGACAAAATCCCATCTAAATTTTTTATTTATCACGCCGTGTTTTTCCTCAGGAGAGAAGATATTCCGTTCTTGTTGGCGGGCTTCTTTCAAGCCAAACCAAGGATCATGTTACCCATGGTTAGCTCTTTACCTTGTTCGTTGTTACCAAATTTGATTGTGTAGGATGGTTTATCAATCGTTCTAGCGAATTGAATCACTTCTAAGATTTACAAGTGATGAATATATTGGTGATTTGTTTCCGGCTTTCCTGCGCTCGTTATTCTAATTTGGTAGTTTGCTCGAGCCTCATTTATTTCGTAGGTTAATATTGACATTAAGTTACCTAATTAGTGGTAGATTTCATGCTTGTATGCATGCAATGCCTCATTCATGCCATTTTCCACGCTAAGGAAAAGCGGATTTATCCCTATTGAATTGCAGGAGCAGTTCAGCGTCTCTTGGAAAACGGACTTCTTGATCCTCATTCCATTCAAAAAGCCGACGAAGAAACTATCAAAACACTGATCTACCCGGTAGGCCAAACCCCACTTTGGTTTCGTTTCTCATTTTTGGATAAACCGTCTTTTCATAACATTAGGGTTTAATCACAGGTGGGATTCTACACCAGGAAGGCCAGTAATCTGAAAAAAATCGCAGATATCTGTTTGACGAAATACAATGGTGATATTCCTAGCACCTTGGTTGAATTACAACAGCTTCCCGGGATAGGTCCAAAGATCGCTCACCTGGTATGCCAATCATAGTAACTCCGTAATTGATACGAATTTTTTTAATTTATTTTTTTATAAATTTCTAAATCCATGAATCGTCTTAGGTCATGAACTATGGCTGGTATAATGTCCAAGGAATATGTGTTGACACCCATGTTCATCGTATTAGTAATAGACTCGGATGGGTTTCACGTCTCGGCACAAACCAGGTAAACTCTCTTACATGTTCCCGGTTTTGAGCTGTGTAACATGTTGCTCAGACTCTTCTACGAGGTGTCGTGTCCAACACGGTTATTTTGGGCAAAATTTTCAATTTTTTTTCTGTTCTATACATCTAATGCATGTTAAATTGTTAATTATGTGTTCGTATCTTGTTTCTGCTCTAGAAAACTACAACACCAGAGGAAACGAGAGTGGCGTTGGAGAGGTGGCTCCCAAAGGAAGAATGGGATCCCATAAATCCTCTTTTGGTATGTCGACAAAACGTTACTGTAAACAAACTGTTCCCGTAATGCTATCAAACCTGTAAATCTGCAATGCTTCAGAATTTGTCGATTCCATTGATGCAGTTTGCGTCTTCTAACAATATCAATTTTTGGACACTGAACAGGTAGGATTCGGGCAGACCATCTGCACACCACTGAGACCGCGATGTGGTTCCTGCAAGATCAACACCTTATGTCCGTCTGCTTTCAAGGAGGCCTCTAGCCCCTCCAAATCCAACAAGTCGACTCCCCGAAAAAAATCCACTGTAACGTCAACTTCATCCTAGAGGACTAAGGGCCCCCGATTTTTTTTGCGCAGATTACACGCGTCTGTGCAGTTATTAGCCATTGATGTAAATTGTAAACTTACTGCCAGGCCATGTTTCATAGGTGTCGAATCTGTCGATATTTTCTGCTGTGCATGTATTTTGGATTGTACTATATCATTATGCACAAATTCTCCTATGAGACATTTACTTAGCGTATTCTATTAGATGTCTTGCAATATTTCTATGTAAGATTGTTCTAAAACTGTCTCGCAAGAGACTAACCGATCATTTTGGAGTACTTATAAAAGTGTGTTTTTGTAGATTTTTGTTCAATTTAAGTAACCTGATGTAATTTTCACAATCTTTGTTACAAAATTTCTTTTAATTGAAAGTTTGTAATCTGCAGTCACTAAAACAAGAACACAAACAAGTTGAACAAGCAGTATTTTCAGAATTTCAGAATTTCAGCTACAGTGAAGCCGGAAAACCATGGTGTATGTTTTCGGAGGGTAAAAGCAATCCAAGTAGAGAATCAAACAGTTGGCGCAGGGATCTGTTTCTTGCGCCACGCCCAGTAATTCACTCGGATAGGATCCCGACTTTCCAAGACTGAACATATCGACTCTGCTAACCCTGAAGAAGAACTAGCTCCTGCAACTCCTGCATCAGCATCCTGCAGAGCATTGACAGCTTCACTGAACTCTGGCCCCGGTTGAAATCCATGACAGATGAGGTCCAAAACAGTGCTCAAGGCAAAATTACATTTACTTTTTTTGGTGTTCAGGATCTTCAGACACACTGATGAAACTCGAACATCGTTCACCCAAGTTTTTAGGTCATCTTTGAATAGCCCGCGAAGGTATCTCCATGGGCTCTCGTTTTCAGGACGTGCTAGAATCGCATCGATTGTGTATTCCACTTCGGAGTCTCTCATCGTATCTAAGCCTCCAAGTAACGGAGATCTGGTTATCACGAAGTATCGCTGTAGCATATATACACGACTATTTCAGTCCGCTTTCACGTGATTATATAAAAAACCGATCCAAAAGCAAATATTATCTACTGGTTCGGAGAGAGGGGTGTTTGTTTACCTGATTCCAGGCAGAATTATTGAAGATATCATCTGTAAGGAGTTCGTGACAGTACTCGAGTTCATTTTCCCAACCACCTAATGCTTGAAGGACCCACTGCACGTAAAATGGACACGAGAGGTAAGGATCCTCTTACAGTTTATTTCTTATGTTACTCAAATTCTTCTTCGAGGTGTCGTGTCCTGTCATAGAAGCATGTAAAGTGAACTGAGATTGGAACTCACCTGTCGATGTGACCAAGCATGGTAATGCTTGCCATCGAGAGAAAGTATCTTCTTTGTAAACTCAAGTTCCTTGACAGTAGCATCTGTACCAAGTTTCTCAGCAAGCCACCGTCTGTGATGCCTACAAATAACCTATAATAATAAGATTAAAATGCCAGCACAATGAAAAAGCCCAAAATTTGGTGAATACAGTAAAAAATAACGATAGCAGTCTTTCAAAGCTATGCTACAGTCAGGTAAGGGTGTCGGACACGAGTGTGTATCCAAATGTTGCAGTTCAGCGAGAGAAAAAAGGAAGTATTAAATACGTAGTATGACGATTCTTACCATATCTGGTAGTTCTTCGAATTCTGCTTAGCAACGTTTCCCACGAATTCAAGTTCCTCTTCAAGATCAGCATTCAGTGACTCGAGAATTAACCGCCTGAAATGCCAAACCTGTGAAAAAGTATAAAGAGTGAATCGCTGAAGATACTGTTAAAAACTGTGTTACTCACTCTTCTACAAGGTGTCGTGTCCGACACAGATCAAAGCATCAAAAAATAAATTAACATTGTCATGTTAATTTGCACCAAAACTGCAAACCCTACTACAAAGTCTACAAGGATCACAAAATTAGCTCGAACCCATCATCGAATTGCATCCAATTAGCACGATAGAACAATAAAAACACTAAAACAACCAATGAAATCACTCCCATCGACCTAATTCCCCAAAGAACAGCAAGTCCGACAACAAAGATCACAACTTTAGCTCAAACCCATGATCAGGTTGCATCCCACTAGCACCACTAACCAATCAAAACACCCAAAAAAATACTCCCATCAACCTAACTAGCGAACCCGACAACAAAAATCACATCTTTAACTCGAACCCATCATCGAATTGCATCCAATTAGCACAAAAGAACAATAAAAACTCTAAAACAGCCAAAAAAAAATTACTCCCATCAACCTAATTCCACAAATTACAGCAAATCCCACAACAAAGGTTACAACTTTAGCTCAAACCCATGATGAAATTGCACTAAATTAGCACAACTAGACGATCGAAATTCGATACATCAAAACAGCCAAAAAAAATACTCCCATCAACCTAAATCTCCAAATAACAGCAAAAATCACAACTTTAGCTCAAACCCATGATCAAATTGCACTCAATTAGCACAACTAGACAATCGAATCTCGAAACATCAAAACAGCCAAAAAAAATGTACTCCCATCAACCTAGTTCCACAAACTACAGCAAAGATCACAACTTTAGCTCAAACTGATCAAATTACACACAACTAAACAATCAAAACAGCCAAAAAAATTACTCCAATCAACCTAACTATCAAATCTAACAACAAAGATCACAACTTCAGCTCAAACCCATGATGAAATTGCACTGAACTAGCACAACTAACCAATCAAAACAACAACAACCAAAAAAAAAACTAAGTAAAAATGAAAAGGAGGGGAGATTTACAGTGTAATTTCCAGCATTAAACTGAATAGCTTCAGAAGTAAGAGAAAGAGAACGAAGAGATCGTTCATCAGAAAGGTAAATAGCTCTGAAATAATCCATGGTTTCTCTGAATTCATCAGAATATGAAATTGGAACAATTGGGGATTGACCTTCATCTTGTGGCAATGGCTTTACATCATACCATTCAGGTCTTTGGCTTATTGGTATTCTCTCTTCTTCTGATGATGATTCCATTGTCACTCCTTTGATTGTGTGCTGTGAATGTGTGGTTTATTAATGAGGGGTTTGAATTTAATGTTTGAAATCCGAACTGGATATCCGAGTTTGATCCGTTACTTAAATTGAGCGCAACTATGAATGTACGGATTCAACCGTTGTTTTGAATTTAAAGTTGAAATTCGAAGTGGGTATCCGAGTTTGATCTGTTACTTAAATCGAGTACAACTGTGAATGTACGGAGTATATGATTCAAGTATTCAACGGTTGTTTTGAATTTAAAGTTGAAATCCGAAGTGGGTATCCGAGTTTGATCTGTTACTTAAATCGAGTACAACTGTGAATGTACGGAGTATATGATTCAAGTATTCAACGGTTGTTTTGAATTTAAAGTTGAAATCCGAAGTGGGTATCCGAGTTTGATCTGTTACTTAAATCGAGTACAACTGTGAATGTACGGAGTATATGATTCAAGTATTCTAACGGTTGTTTTGAATTTAAAGTTGAAATCTGAAGTGGATATCCGAGTTTTGATTCGTTATTCAAATTGATGCTCCTTGACCTAAACTGATCCAAATATATTGTTGTGGAGTAGCAAACAAGTCGATATGACGATATCCCAAAAACATTGGAAATAACAAACTTGAAAGATCTGGCTCGATCTGAAACTGACCTGACTTGGTTGACCCGTGTGTCAGGGTTAAGATTGAGCAAGTTTTGGGTACGTGCAGTGCACTTAGTCGTATACTAATAGAAGGTAGGAAAATACCGAAGATACACATGGCAAACAGATCAACCAGGTCGCCAGGTGGGTTCGGCGCAGGTCGGTTTCGGGTCTGACCATTTTCACGTCAGGAAAAGCGGGCTAACAAAACATTCGGGTTATTTTCACTTTCGAGTTTGTTATTTTCAATTTTTTGGGATATCAACTCATTTTCTAACAAAACATCCGGGTTAGGCCAGGTCAAATTCGGATTACAGGTCAAACTAGATCTTCATTTTGGGTTTCGGGTCGGTCAATTTTGCCATGTTTTAGGACTTACCTTCTTGAAGATTTTTTTTTTCCGTTCTGTTCGAAGCAAAAGACGGTCAAAATCGTATCTCAATCCTCGACACTAGATCTCATGAATTATCGTAAAACCGTCTCACTCACCAATTACAATGACCAATAAGACTTTCCCTATGAAGACTTCAACGGAAAAAAAACACCACACTTGTTGCATAACTTGAGCTTGTTCTTGTCACAGAGAGAGCGACAAAGAAGGGAAGAGAGAGGGGTTGAAATGACGGTAGGAGCTGGAATTGGATACACTCTCATTGCATTAGGTCCCTCTTTCTCTCTCTTCATCTCCCTCTTCTCTCATAAACCCTTCTTGATCCTCACTGTTCTCTCAAGGTACTTACTTCCTTTCCTTTTTCTTCATCCATGTCTTTTCAATTTCTTCAATTAATTCAATTGATTCAATTTCTGCCATTTTTCACTTTGTTTTTGAGTTTTTATTCGTGGGTAACACATGAATTGAACTGGGTATCGTTTCAATTTTTGTGATTTTTTTTTTCGTTCATGGGTTGTCAATTGATGTGTTTTTTTTTTTTTTTTTTTCAATTGTATTTTGTGTTTGATTGAATTTCTGCCATTTTCACTTTGTTTTTGATTTTTTAGTCATTAATGATCCATCAATTGAACTGGGTATCATTTCGATTTTTGTGATTTTTTTTCGTTCATGGGTTTTCAAAGTTGTTGCATTTTTTCTAGTTATATTGTGTGTTTGATCGAATTTCTGCCATTTTCACTTTGTTTTTGATTTCTTGTTCATAAGTAACACACAAATTGAATTGGGTATCGTTTCGATTTTTGTGGGTTCATGTTAATTTCACTGGTAGAACTAAGATTTGTAGCTAGGGTGTGGAAAATTTTCGAGGGTTTTAGCTAATACTCGATCCGTCTTGATTATTTGTTTACCTTTGATCAAAATACGGCTAAAGAGACAAGGGTAAGTAATGTAATGGAGTCAAATTAGGGGAAAGAAATCGAAAAAGTTCGAACTTTTAATTTCTGTCAAGGTACTTCCTTTTTCTTCATCCATGGCTTTTCAATTGATTCAATTTCTGCCATTTTCACTTTGTTTTTTTTTGATTTTTTTATTCATAATTAACACATAAATTGAACTGGGTATCTTTTCGATTTTTGTGATTTTTTTTCATTCATGGGTTTTCAATTGATGTATTTTTTTTTCAGTTATATTGTGTGTTTGATCAAATTTCTGATATTTTCACTTTGTTTTTGATTTTTTATTCATTAATGATCCACAAATTGAATTGGGTATCGTTTCGATTTTTGTGGGCTCTTGTTAATTTCACTGACAGAACTACGATTTGTAGCTAGGGTGTAGTGTAGTAACTTTTAATACTCGCCCCATCTCGATCATGTATTCATTTGTTTACCTCTGATTAAAATACGGCTAAACAGACGAAGGTAAGTAATGTAGTGGAGTATTGGAGTCAAATTAAGGGAAAGAAATCGAAAAAGTTTGAACTTTTAATTTTGCTGGTTTTTCCTTATGATGGGTTTTGTTGGTTAAGATTTTAATTTGAACTGTTTTATTTTAATACTCCCTCCGTTCCAATGAATTGTTTGCCTTTGTTTTTGGCACCAAGGGCAAGAGATTCAATTAGAAGGTGACATGTGGAGCCAAGAGTCAAATTACACATAAAAAGCATTCCTAAAATAGAAAGGCAAACAATTCATTGAGACACCCCAATATGGAACAGGCAAACAATTCATTGGAACGGAGGGAGTATTGTATTTGTTGGTTCATATTTTCTGATTGCTAAGAGCAATACTTTCGATGATGAAAGTTAACGGGTTTAGATGAATCTTTAACAAATCTGAAGTTCTTTGAATGGAAATTAGGTATAGCCGTATATCCGACTTGATACTTGCTTTTATGAGTTTCTTTGGTGGAAGGGTTTGTAGTGAGATGGAGAGAGTGAGGGACCTAAAGGTTGCTGTTTATTCAAGACCGACTATTTTAGGATCGTGGTATTTTTTTCTAGTAGGTTTTGGATCATATACCTTTCTATTTAAATCATATGAAGTTCTTACCTTTTATTGAGTTAATAATTATTAGGCCATCAACCTCGAGATGAACTTCGGAATCTGGCTTATTTAATGCCTATACTACCGTGTTGCATCTACATCTTGAAAATTTATTTCGTTTTAGGTAAAAATTTTGGGGTTTGGTGATGTTAGAGCAAGAAGCGAAACATCTCCCGATTGTTTAGTAGGCTTAATTGACCATGATTCTAAAGGCATAGAGTGTCCGATAAAGGCAAAAGATTGTTTTTTCTGACTCTTCCATTCCATTAAACACGTGTTTGTTGAGTCTAAGAGACATCCAATGGTATCCGACTTTCTCGAGCTTATCTAGGCAAAGGTTCGTCATGGCAATGGAATCTAAACTCGTCCTATGCTCTCGACAATCCAATCGATAAGTTGTTGTGTCAAATATTCATTTATTATTATATGGTTTTATTGGGAAAGTACCTTTAGGAGAGAGACGGTCTCTCAATAACTTATTGAGAGACCACTCTTCAGTACCACCCTATGTTCTATTCGTACCTTTAAATGGCAACTTTCTTTTGTACCTCCCTATGTTCCAATCGATAACTTTCTTTTTTATAAGAAACGTACCCTCTTTATATTTGTATACTCTTTTATGTTAATCGTACCTACTATGATTAGGTTTGGTACCACTGTTATTTCCATTTGTACTTAGTCTCTCAGTAAAGTTAATGAGAGACCGTCTCTCAGGAGACCTACTCTTTTAAACTGTATTTTTTTATTTTTTTTTGGATGACGACTTCAAGATATTGATTCATGCTAGTCGACCCCAAATCTTTTTGGGACTAAGGCTCTGATGTTGTTGTTGTTGTCATGCCATGCAGTACGCTCCTATGGCTGGTGAGCTTGATCCTTCTTTCAGGACTATGGAGAGGGTTTCTACCTTTCAACTCGACAACGTGGTGGCCTTACACAATTCTTATATTCACATCTGTTTGCGTCCAAGAAGGGCTTCGGATTCTTTTCTGGAAGGCATACAAGTACGATAAGTCAATAACCCCCTGACTTAAAAAGTTTCATACTTCTCGTTGTGGACTGATACTTAGTTTTCATCCTGTAACGCGCTGTTTTTTCAGGAGGTTGGAGGTTATGTTGGATGCATTTGCTGACCGTGTTTCCAAACCTCGCCTGTTTCTCACCGATAAGCTGCAAATTGCTCTGGGTAAGTACACCAAGATTTAAAAAAAAACATCGTTTATTGATCCTAGTGCAAGTCTAAAGTGACACGTGATTTCTAACCCGATTAATTTGCTGTTGTTTATCCGCTTCTCCTTCAGCTGGTGGCTTAGGTCATGGTTTGGCGCATGCTGTATTTTTCTGTGTTAGCCTCCTGACACCTGCATTCGGACCTGCAACGTATTATGCTGACAGATGCAACATGATGCCCTTTTTTCTTGTTTCTTGTGAGTATCTTCTCCTTCCTCTCATACTCTTCTACAACGTGTCGTGTCACTGTCAGGTGTGACGACACATCAAGTGTCAAACACACGACACGACACCCAAGTGGGTCCTACTCGACTTATGACGCTGTTTTTTTTTTAAAAAAAAAAAAATATTATTGCAGCAATCATTGCTCTTGCATTTGTAACCATCCACACTTTCTCGATGGTGATCGCCTTCAATGGTTATTCGGAGTCAAAGAAGATTGATCAGTATTTTGTTCCTATCGTACATCTGATTGCCGGAATGCTGGTACACACACACAATTCTCTTCTACTTATTATATACTCGCAATTTTCTTTTGAGAAGAGATGCGCATGAGAGCCCGGGACTCGTTTCCTTTGTTTTCACCCCCATTACCCCTTTTTTTTTACCACTTTCAACAATTACAGTCAATTCCAATATCTGAAGTCGTCATCCAAAAAAAAGTAAAATGGAAGGCGGACAATAAAATAATAATAATAAAAATACAGTTTAAATGCAAAATTAAGTTGAAAGCACTAATAATATTTCGAAAGGGTTACAACTTCAAGTTTTAAAAAACAAAAAAAAAGTAAAAATAACAGTAAAAAAAAAAAAAGAATGATAGTAATAATTTTTGAAAAATAAAATATACTGTTAAGTAAGAATTAAAAAAAAAAAAAAAGTGTATTTAGATGGAGCCATGTATAACGATATTCTCGTTTTTTCAGACATTGATTAATTTCGCTCCGGGAGGGTGCGTCATTTCCATTCCTTTGCTATACTTTTTGGCCGCATTAACCCTAATACAATGTGGGAAGATGGTTTGGAGAAGATTAGTCGATGACCGAAGCAGGATCACCTTACAATAGCCCCCCGTCTGTCTATCTGTCTGTCTATTTATTTTATGTCGATGAAACCCCGCCTGAATTTTTTTAGTCTTACCATGGTATATATATATAATCTTGATGATTTTCAACCGTCTAAATACTGTTAGTAATGATCCGTGTTCTAACAAGAATATGTTCTAATAACCAGAGATTAAATGTCGGGCTGATTTTGCTGAAACTGTATACTATTTCTTCTCAATGGTTCCTCGTCTTTATAATGTTATTTTGTAGTAAAAATCTTTCTGTAGGTTCGACATTGTAGGTTCAAATGTCACTGATATCCATCGTGAAGTTTCTGAGATTCTGAATGATTTCGGCCGTGTTTTTCCTTATTTCCGTTGCTTGTTGTTAAGTGTTAAAGAGTTTTTTTTTTCTTCGGTGAAACACAGTCTAAAAAAGTTACTCCCTCCATTCTCTTTAGTTAGCCCCATTGAAGTTTGGCGCATAATTTAAGAAAATGTGAAAAAGTAAGAGAAAAGTGATAGATATGATAGCATGTGATGAGAGAGAAATAGAGATAAAAATATTTCTTTAAAAGAAAATGGGGCTAACCCAAAAAAAATACCAAAAAAGGAATATGGGGCTAAGTCAAGAGAAGAGAGGGAGTAATACTTGTAATAAGTTTTCTAAATGATTACAAATTCCAAATTAAAAATAATATTCTTATGAAAATAATTTTTGAAAAATAAAATAAAAGAATTAGAACTTTTTTTTTTTATTTAAGAGAACAATTATGCATGTTAGGTCGAACTATTCCCTTCTTTTCACTAAAATTTCTTCCTTTCCTTTCTGGGTAGTTTCTCTAAGATCTTCCTCTTTCCTTAATACACGACTAATATTAACTCAATTTTTACTCTATTCAATCACAACCACATATTCTTCTTTTCTAAATGTCGTGTCACCCTTAAGGACGACAATTATGAGAAGACAATCCTTACCTAGTGGGTCACTAAAAAAGTCCATTTCAAAACTTTCTCCATGACTCCTATAGTCCATACTTCTGGTCTTCTTGATACTCCCATTGTATAGGTAGAACAGTCACTCTTTTCTTTTTCACAAATTCTTGTTTGTGACGGAGATATCGGTCACAAACAAGTGACGGGCCAAGTACATACCATTTGAGAGGAAAAGACAAAAATGAGGTTGGTGGGACCTTTGTCCTTTTCCCCTCAAATGATATCTATTTGACCCGTCTTAAGCTTGCGACGGATATATCCGTCGCAAGAGAGACCAACTGTTCCTTTTTAGGTCGTTGTGAGTTACCCTTAGGACGACATGCTCGAAGTCTAGAAGGCATCACCCCGAGCCATATAACTCCCACAAATTCGTTATTGCATGATTTTGAACTTGAGACCCTTGGGGATATGACCAAACGTTTTAACACTCTTGCGGGTCCTATGTATTTTCTCATCTTTCATTTTTTCATCCTATATATCTACTCATCTTAATTTTTAGTACTCGTAATTCGTAAAAGAGAGGGACTTAGGTACAGTTCTTTTCAACTTTTCATCTTAATTTTTACTTCAGTTTAGCCTCATGGTCCGTTTGGGAACACGGATTTCATTTTGAAATTTGGATTTGACACAAATACTTTGTTTGGGAAACAAAGTGAATTTGGATTTTGTCAAATCCAATCAAATCAAACAAATCCAATCAAATCAAACAAATCCAATCAAATCAAAGTCTCTCACAAAAATGGTCATTTCCAAATGACACCTTAACGCATGTCTTTGTAAAATTCTATCATTTCACTTTTCTAATTTGACAATGACGATTTGAAATGAAATGTTGGTTGCCAAACGCTACCTCAGAAGATTCATTTTATCTCAATATTTCAGTCTACCTCAATTCATTTCAATAATTCAATTCATTTCAATAATCAATTCAATTCAATCTATTTTAATTCAAAAGAACAAAGAGTAGGTCTCCTGAGAACAAAAACAAAGTCGTCATTTAAGGGTACGAATAATATATATAAGAGTAGTACTGAAGAGTGGTCTCTCAATAAGTTATTGAAAGCCGTCTCTTCCAATAATTTTTTTTTTGGTTCATCGAAGAGCGCACTTAGTCGCATTACAATATAGGAGAGGGGGATTCGAACCTGGAACTACTGTCCCAGCGCACCTAGTCTCTTCCAATAATTTGTGAAGAACAAAATCCCAGTAAAAAGAGAGATAAACTCTTTTTAAATAATTTGCATCTATTAATAACTTCCACCATCATTTAATTAAATGTACAATAAGCTCACATATTTGACCATTAAAAATGCTGACTTTTCTACAATTTGACTCACAAAATCACTACCAAACCAAACCTCATAAATACGCCCACCAATCCAAATTCATCCAATTAATCACTCTCTTCCCTCAATTTCCCCCTTCTCTTCCCCCTCTAATCCCAACCTTCCATGGATAATCCGACCCAACAACAACCGCCATACACGCCGCCGCCGAAGCGAGAAATCCTCATCCAAGGCCCCCGCCCCGCCCCGCTCCGAGTCACCAAAGATTCCTTCAAGATCAAGAAACCTCCCAAACACCCCCACCAATATCACCCGCCGCCGCAGGCGGCGCCACCACCGCCGAATCAGCCGGTGATTATCTACTCCGTCTCACCAAAACCCTACTTCGTCGAAGCTTCGGATTTCCGATCTTTAGTCCAGCACCTCACCGGACGTGACACCCCGGCACCGTCACCTGTCGGCGAGCCGCCGGTTTCTCCGGCGGCGAGGCTGGCCGCCATGGAGCGGACCAGTCCGAGTCCGAGGGAGCGAGATTGGCGGCGGAGTGAGACGGGTATGGAGACGAATATGGAGGCGGAATTTGGTATGAGTATGATGAGTGACATGAGTCAAATGCCGGGGATACTGTCGCCGGCGCCGGCGAATTTGCCGGTGATATCGGCGGCGATGTTTTCACCGGCGGGGGCGGGGGAGGGACAAGGGGGGTTGTTCGGGTTGGGCGAGTTGATGAGTCCGTTTATGAGTCACACGTCGTTCTTGCCGAGTCCGCAGTCGTTATTCTTTTGCAATGCTCCCATTGTTTCACCTTCTCCTAACGGCGAATTTTTCAACATCTTTGACTTTTAATCGCCCGCCTCCGCCACCCCAACCACTCCGCATTCTTTTATTATTATAATCCATTATTTCACGATGTGGGACCGCCTCGAGTGATATAAGAAAAATAGGAAAGAAGATTAAACTCGGCTCAAAATGGAAACTTAGATTATTTGTCGGTCTAGATGGGTGGGTATGATTAGGTAGGTTGTCAACTAGTGGGGGGCCCTCAAAAGTTGATGGCTTAATTAGATGTCATAGTTGGAGCAGCCAGACTTGTTTGCAATGGGTCAAATATTATCCATGTGGGTAGATAAGACAAAACACATTACCATTTTCTCAAGCATTTTGCTTGCTTTTGTCTTATTTTTTCCACATAAATAGTATTTGATCCATCGCTTACTTATGATGGATATGATCGTCACAAGAATTTGTGTAATTAGATGTCATAGTGTTGGAGTTTAATTGATTTTTTTTGTGGAGGATGAGGTGTAGAGGGTGATGGTTAATGACATGTGCAGGTGACATTCATTTGAGGGAATTAGTTAGTGGATATGTGTCATTTTTGGTTATGTGATGCTCCAACATGTGGGAATTCACATTTTGTAAATTGTACTATGTAACTTTGGTTTTAGTGGAGAGGAAAAATTAAGTGCAGAAATATGTAACTAAAGATATAAATATCAATTTTTTTTTAAAATTGTTTAATCGAATACATGATGAATATCAATTTTTTTTTATAATTTTTAGAAATATGTAACTAAAGATATGGATAAAAGAAAACGTGCATTGACAAATGTGAAAAAATAAATGTATGAAATTGATTGGAACAAAGGAAGTATAAGATAACATATAGTCACGTAAGATCTGGTTTAAATTGTCTAATCAAATACAGTATGAATATCAATTTTAGACTTGTAAGTTCTAACTTATCGTTGAAGTGATTTTAGGTTAAAGAGCCTTGTAGCTTAAAAAACCAAGATAGACAATCCAAACTACAACGTGTTGTAGTTGTCCATTGATCCAATAAAGTGCGTAGAAGGGTTCGAACCTGAGATAGTATTTCAGTCTTTTAACAACTCGAACTCAAAACAACAAATAAACACAAAAAAACTAGCCTCTTTTTTTCTGTATTTTTTTTCATTACATCATACTATCACTAGCATACAGAAAACATCAAAATAGGTACATGATCAGATCACAATAATCTTCAAATCACTCTATTTTGATCCTTTTTTTTCTTCTTATATGATTTTTTTTAATCATTTTCTTACCACACACAAATCAATCCAAAACACACAAACAATCATATCAAAAAAAAAACAACAAAAATATGACAGTAAAATTCTCAGCATTTCCTGCAATAAAACACCCATTTCCTGCAATTTCCTGCAATTTTTCCTGCAGGAAAAGTTTCAGTCTTTCATGCATTCATCAAAGGAGAAATTCCCTTCCTCGAAATCCATATCGACACCCTCGTGCCCATCAAACTCATTCAGTCCCATCACGGTCTCAATCGAGTTCATCATCACTTCCCCTTTTGGAGATAATAATAATTTCCGCCTGTTCACAGAACCAGCAGACAGCATCATTCTGATCAACTCTTCACTACTTCCATTCCCCATGTTTAAAGGCATCATAGACCTTATTCTCTTCCCATTATTCGCACTCATCCTGCTAATCCCGTGATTAACCCCGCTTTGCTTAAACATTGACATCCTAACCACGAATTTCTTACTCGACATAGACCCGGGTTTGAATTTCCGACTTCTGGACGTTCCAAGACCCGACACGGTATTATAGGTGTGACAACCCGGTTTGGATTTTCTCGACTTTTTGTAATGAGGCCGGAATTTCAGTCTCACGGATCCTGAGACTGTGAAACCGGACTTTGGGGACCCGAAATTGGTTACACTGACAATATTCTTCCTAGGCGAAATATTGAGGAAATCATAGGTGACATTGTTCCAATCGGTTTTTTTATCGTTCGGCCAGACTAATGGACCATCTGACCCGCCCATTTCATCGCCCCAATCCTCCGACCCGGATAACATATCCGACCCAAAACTGACCAAATCGGGTTGTGTTTCTTCTTTTGTGGGAGTTTCTTTAGGTGAGATTCCTTCGAGATCCGTCTCAAGTATCGGAGCGACCCGTTTCTTATTAAACCGACCGACCCGTTTCCCAATTTGTGACCGTTTTGATGAAGAAGCCATCCTTTTTCGATACCCCTTTTTAAACTCGATTATCTTCGACGCACTCAACCCCGACACAAAGAGGATTTTCCTCTTCAACCCGCCGTCTTTAGAAGTCTCTCTATTCGCACCATGGAGTCGGAATTTGATAGAACTAGGGGACGGGGACGGGGAGGGGGACGGGGAATCTTGTTGGGTCTGTGTCCCCTTACGAGGGGACACAGAGAAAGATTCAAGATTTGGGTCCCACCCGGATTCCAACCCGAAGGGCCAAAAAATCGGGTCCTCAGAATCGAGATCCCAATCTAGTGAATCCGAGAGCAAATCAGATGACCAATCACTGTTAGTTGACCTAGCAGACGATGAAATCCCGACATCAGACGAATGATCGTCCCAATTAACTTCCCGATTAGGGCTTGGAAAATTCGAATCCATCCCTCCATCGTCATCACCCGAAATTTCATCCGAAATCAATTTCGAATCTTCACCTTCGAGATTAATCAACGACACCCACACGCCCGTTCTATCCATATTCCAAAACCCCGAATTATTATTATTATTCTCCTGTAAGACCGTCTCTTCACATACTCCCTCCTCCTCCACGTCCACGTCCACGTCCTTGTCATCGATTTTAACGGCATTAGGAGGAGGACGAGGATTAGGGTTTTGAGGGACGAAGGAGATGACCCATTCATCCATACAAGGATCGAGTTCGCTCATAAAAAGGCCGAATTCCTGAGGCGACATACTACCCGATGACAGCCAAAAGCAGTCATTGGGATTGATCATAGTCACCTCATCGATCTGTTTGCCAAAACAAACCTCAAACGAATCATCATTGTATTCACCTCGACCCAAAACGTCCTTACGTTTCTTGCAAATTGGACCCAATTCCTTGATCTTCGACTTCAAAAAACTCTTCCTCGACCTCTTCGGAGACTCCACATTATTTGAGGTCATCGTCGACAATGCGCTAGCTCCCCTAACAAGCCTAGCTTTTCTTATAGGAGACGGTAATGAAGAAAATGAGCTCGCTCGTGGCATAAGTTTCGACTTACTATTATTAGGTTTTTCATGGCCGCCAAGCTTTGGACTCGAGCTTTGTTTCTCCTTCCTTGACGAAGAAGAAGAAAATGAGCTCGCTCTTGGCATAAGTTTCGAGTTAGACCTTTCATGGCTTCCAAGTTTTGGACTCGAGTTTTGTTTCTCCTTCCTTGGAGAAGAAAATGAGTTCGCTCTTTTAACGGATTTTCCTTCAATAACTTCTTCGTTTTTCCTTGTCTTCCTTGTCGAGGTAGACAAGGAAGGCAAGGAACTCGACCTCTCGGTCACCACCATATACCTATTGTTTTTTTTTCTTTCGATATGATTTTTCTTTTCTTTTTTTTATTCGTTTTTAAAAAAAAATAAAACTCGAAATTCAAACACAACTCACAAAAAAAAAAAAAAAAATTAGTATCCCTTCAATTCGAAAAAAAAAAACAATCAAAATTCCGAATTCCTTCGCCAAATCACGAGTATTTTTTGTATATCGAATTTATTTCATTAGGAATTAAAGATCTTTGAATGACATGAAAAACATGTGTGACAAGAGTAAAATCAAAAAAAAAAAATTGTGTAAATAATTAAAAGGAAACAAATTTTGTGGAGATTAATGAGATGATATTGTTGTAATAGAATTATCAAAAAAAAAAGAATTATTATTACTAATTAAAAAGATTATAACTAATTTGTTTTGGGAGTCACTATGAAGGGACACTCAAGTTTAAAACATGATCTCCACTAATGGTTATATACCCTAAAATGTTTTAGTTGGTAAGAAAAGTCTCATTGACTTATTAATATTATTTTAATTATATAAAAATTCTCGAGACGGTTTTGACGGTAACTGTATTGTGATATCTCTTGCGTAAGCAGTGGGGGACGATAAATCGTGAAAAAAAAAAAAATCAGGGTCCTACGGGAAATAATAAGCGAAAAATAAAGTTTATTTATTTTACCTCAAAAACTGGCCGAATTTTTTTTAAAAAAAAAAACTATTTCTGATGTCCCGGGACCTCAAGTGATATCGGAAAAAATATCTCATGTTTTTCGAAAAATCAGGAAAATTTGAAGGTTATTATCCACATTTTCGGGCAGTTTTGGTGCCGTAATTAAATGTCTCTAAAACCGCATAGTAACTTCGTCACGCACGGTAAAAATACCGTTCAGTGCATTCTATGTGAGTGGTCTCATAATACGATTAATGTGAGTATTTTAGATTAATTATAAAGTTTAGAGATAATTGAATAAACAAAAGTGTATTATGTCATTATTTTATTTGCTAAAAGTCCAAAAACAAGGAGCTTTCACTAGAATTTAATAATTAATTTAAAGTGATTTTTACCAAAATAAATAAAATTAAAATAAAGTGGTGGCATGTTTAGGGAAGCTTAAGTGGACTAGTCAAATATAGAATTTTTGGGTTGCCGTCTCTTCACATTTCGAAAAAAAAAATAACCTTTTTTTTTAAAATAAAAATAAAAATAAAAAATGTTATCCTTAATTATAAAAGAATAATATGAATTAATTCGTATAATTCAATTTGATGACGGTGGTGATACCGTCTTTTATATAGAGTCGACAGACTTGACCCGACCCGACAGAACTCGGGAAAATTATGAATATATATTAGGAATTTATGAGAATTGGGCCGAATATTAAATATAAAAGAAAGGAGAAAAAAAGTGCTTGGCCAATGAGGGTGAGACACGTAAGTGTAACTAAGTCTAAAGCACCGGCCTGCCGTCTTATGGCCAACATCTAATGGCCAACAAAGATTGTGATTTGCAGTACTTCTTCCGTTCCAATGAATTGTTTGTCTTTACTTTTGGCACCAAGGAAAAGAGAATCAATGGGGAAGTGACATGTGGAGTCAAGGGTCAAATTACATATAAAAAGCTTTCCTAAAATAGAAAGACAAACAATTCATTGAGACGTCCCAATATGGAATAGACAAACAATTTATTGGAACAAAGGGAGCACTGAGTTTTAGACAACAGACTGATCTCATGATATAAAACCGTCTCATAAACAATTTGTGATCGAATAAAGTGAAATTAGTAGGAAAACATGGAGTGCACGATCTAGGAATTGTCACTATTATGGATGATGGAGTAGAAGACAAGAGATTCAAGGAATTAGGGAAATAATTAACTTTAATTAAGTGAATAATTAAAAAAAATTAATCTCGAAAATCGTCAGATTACTCGTATTACAATAGAGAGAAGGAAGAATCGAATATGAAAAAAAATCACTTACGGTTATTTTCAAATTTTAGGTCATATTTGGGGTCATTTAATTTAAGGTTATTTTATGACAATAATAACAACTATAAGAAGGCTTCTTAGATTAATCCCAACTATACGTAATCTCGTTTTAATATGAACTATGCCTTCATTAATCTCTCATTGATATACGTAACCAGTTACCTAGAAAACCGGTTGAACCTTCCCAAAAATTCATCTTGCAGTTTTTTTCACGATTAGTATTATAGAAGCCATGAAAAAAAATGGTTTAATTTTCTTGTTGTTTTGGCTTTCATGAATGACGACGAAACACTCAAGTCACAACCGGTCACTATTACCGGTGATAGCAGGTCATAATTTTGTCCATAGTGAAATGAGATTAATGAAGGCATAGTCATATTAAAACGAGATTACGTATAGTTGGTATTACTCTAAGAAGCGCCCTTATAATTGGTATTATTGTCATAAATTAAGTTAAATAACCCTTAAATTTATTTATTTTTAATTTTTTTTTTGAATTCTCGGGTCATTTAATTTTTAGTTTTTTTGAATTTTTAAGGCAAAATATATTATTACAGTAAGCGAGTATATAGTTAATAATAATAATCGCATTACTACAATATAGGGGAGACGGAAAATCGAACTGAAATTATGTTTACAGAGAGAGTTAGTCCAAAAACATTTCTGCAGCTATTACTTACCAAAAATTTATATGGAGAATGGATTTCTAAAACACAAGTGTTTACTAAAGTAATTAAGCATTAATTAATTACTTTTTCCGTCATTGTTATTTGTTTACTTTTTATACTAAAAATATTTTTTACAAATTATTTTTAATTAAAAGTAAACAAATAAATGAGACGGAACGAGTATTTTTTTTAACTTATGACTTGACTTGTATCGATTTATCTTTGAACAACTTAAAGCTCAATTTATTAAGCATGGCCTTCGAATATTGTCGCGAACTCATTCTCCAATCCATTCCGGAATTCATCATCTCCTTGAACTCCTCGTAGCTTATTCGACCGTCCTGCAATAACCACGCCCAAATTCAGTGTCGGGATCAGGAATAAAAAACCTGATCCCTATTGTTCCAGAGTACCTAGTCTTAACCACTAGGCTAAGATATCTTCGGTATAACTTATTGAGAGACCACTCTTCAGTACCACTTTATGTTCTATTCGTACCCTTAAATGACAACTTTGTTTTGTACATGTTTTTTATAAGAAGCGTACCATCTTTGTATCTGTATACTCTTTTATGTTAATCGTACCTACTTCTATTAGGTTTGGTACCACTGTTACTTTCATTTGTACTTAGTCTCTCAGTAAAATTAATGAGAGACCGTCCCTCAGGAGACCTGATATCTATTGTCAAGAGTACCTAATTTTGGCCACTAGGGTAAGATATCTTCGGTAATTTTTGTATTTTAAAAAGAAAATATTCTACCCGGCCACACGGGCCGGTTTGAAAAATTACGGTACCTTGTCCAAATCGACGTCGAAGAGAATTTCGCGAATGACTTGCTCGTTTTTGGTGGTGAAGTCGTCATGGGAAAGCAACTCGTGTTTGAGCTCATGGAACTCGATGAAGCCACTCGAGTCTTTGTCAAAGTAGTTGAAGGCACGTCGTAGATCTTCATCATCTCCCATCTTTTGTAGGTGTATTGAAAGTGTCAAGAATTCTCCGCATTCCAATGTCCCGTTCCCATCCACATCCGCCTTTTAATTTAATCACGCATTTTAATTAATATTTATAAGACGTATGACTAATTACGCAACTAATTAAATAGATTAACATCCTTCGGTATACAAATAAAGCAAGATTCATAACAATTCGGGTTAAAAAAGTCATTAAATAGGTCTTTTTTTCCCTCGGTTTGAACCTGGTCTCCTGTTCTTTTGGACTTATATTCAGTCAGTTTCAGTTCACCCCGGGAGGCATATTTTGTCTCTATATTTCAGTCACTTTCAGTTAAGTTAAGTTTCAGTCCATCTCGGTCAGGTTTTGCCACCGGCCTATGATGTGGCACGAGAGATTTCGAGTGATTATTTTCAAGGAAAAAAGATCGAGAAAAAATATATATACCGCGTCAAGGATCATTTGAATATCGGAGTCAGGAAGAGCGTGGCCGAGTTTAAGAAGGCCGGCTTTGAGTTCTTCGAAACATAAGCTTCCGTTTTTGTCAGTGTCCATCATTTGAAACGTTCGTCTTATTTTATCTACTTGCTCATCCGGTAAACTATCCGCTACCACCTTCATTTATCGAACAAAAAAAAAATATCAAATGTCGAAATTTACAAAAAAAAGAAAAATGTTAATATCACGGCGAAAGCACTTTACTGGGCCGACACTGACACTGAGAAATCGCTTACCCTGAGAACTTTTTTCTTGAATTTGTTCATTAAAGAGAATTGCTTGATCCTCGTCCTCACATGGTGTCCTAATGAAATATCCGCATTGTCGTCCGCATTTTTCAACCATGGGTGCTCTTCGGTACCAAAAAAAAAAAAAAACATATAAAAAATCGACAATACAATATTTATAATAAAAATTATTTACATACCTAGTATATTTTTTTTCCTAGTATTTTTACTAGGTAAATATTTTTTTTCTTGAACTTGGAGTTATAACCCTTTATTAAAAACTTATTATTCATGCTTTAAACTTAATTTTGCGTTAAAACTGTATTTTTTTATTATTATTATTTTATTGTATTGTTTGACTTCAATTTTTTTTTTTTTTTTTCCTGGATGACGACTTCAGATATTGATTGATTCAAGGTAAGTGTCTTACCTAGGGCTTCGTCAACGGTCATCCGGTTGTAAGGATTTTGATCAAGCATAGACTTAACAAGATCTTTGGCTAGCGGTGATATTCTCGGCCATGGATCCCTTTCAAAATCAATCACTCCTCTAACGATTGCATGTGCGATCCCCTCTTCCGTCTCTGCATATATATATACATAATATTGTACCATTAACGGTATAGCTTAACGAATATATTCATTCAAGTCAAGTCAAGTCGAGTCGAGTTATTAGGTTACCTGCCCAAAAAGGAGGGACACCACAAAGCAAGATGTAAAGGATAACACCGGCACTCCACACATCAACTTCCGGTCCATAATTCCTTCTTAAAACTTCGGGGGCCATGTAATATGGACTCCCTACAATCTCACTGAATCTTTGACCTAAAAACACCCACATTTTTACAAACCCAGTTCATTAATTCACCGAATAATCACAAATCCTTTGTAAGGGTGTCGTGCCCTTTTATTACAAGGAAATAAAAACCAAGAATTCTTTTATACTTATAAGAGTAAATTAAAAATTACTCCCTTTTAAAATATCAATTTTAAAATTTACTCCCTTTTGAAATTTTTGTTAAAAATAACTTCCAAAATCTATCAAAAGTTCAAAAATTGCTCCCAAATTTATTTTCAGGACAAAAATGCCCTTGGCTAGAGGGCGAGGTGAAGTAATATGGCATAAAAAAGTTTGGGGCATTTTCGTTAAAAAAAATATATTTTGGAGTAATTTTTGAACTTTCGATAAATTTTGAGATTTATTTTTAACAAAAATTTCAAAGGAAGTAAATTTTAAAATTGGTATTTTAAAAGGAAGTAATTTTTAATTTACTCTACTTATAATTATCACATACCTAAAGAAAAATTAATTGATTGATATGTGGTGGAGTATCCTATCACTAATTATTTAGAAATAAACTTGTATATTCCGGATATAGATAAAAATACAAATAGAAAAATATTTTGATTGGAAAGTTTTCGATTTTTGTCTTAGAAAAAAAATTGGATATTGCAGCTTGGATGGCTACTTCGGGCAAAGTTTTCATTTTTTTGGTCCGAAATGATAAATATTACCTGGCTCAAAAAATATGGAGAGACCGAAATCTATGGCTTTTAGAGCGGCGCTCTCGCTTTTGTTTACATATAGGAAATTCTCTGGTTTGAGATCGCGATGTATTACTCCATGTTCATGGCATACCTGCATGCATGCATATATTGCATATATTGAATATACAGAAGAATTTTATTTTATACTCCCTCCGTTCCAATGAATTGTTGGCCTATTCCATATTGGGGCGTCTCAATGAATTGTTTGCCTTTCTATTTTAGGAATGTTTTTGTATGTAATTTGATCATTTTCATGAGTTTTGCTTCACATGTCACTTCCTCATTGGATCACTTACCCTTGGTGCCAAAACCAAAGGCAAACAATTCATTGGAACGGAGGGTGTAACAGGACATCTTAGATCGAAAGGATGAAGATGAGATAAGATACCTTAACGACTTGAAGAATGGTACGAGCGACTTGAGCAGCAGCCCTCTCAGAATAATGACCACGAGCAACAATGCGATCAAACAACTCACCGCCTTCACAAAGCTCCATAACCAAATAAACAGCCTCTTTATCCTCAAAAGCTTCTTTAAAAGCCACAATACTAGCATGTCCCTTAGGCAAGTGCCTCATAATAGCCACCTCTCGTCTGACATCCTCGACATCAACCTCAGTCCTCAACTTGCCCTTAGATATCGTCTTGCAAGCGTAGCTCTCACCAGTCTCGATCTGTATACACTGATAAGTCACCCCAAACTCCCCCCTTCCCAATTCCTTCCCAAACTTGTACTTTTGTCTTATGTTGTCCCCAACTGTAGGGTCCGGCCCCAACACCCGTCTCAATCTCGAATGATGATGAGATGTTGATGATCTCGACTTTGATTTCCTCCCCGTTGTGCTGCTATGCTCCTCTTGAGGTGCCGGAGCCAGCTTGGCCGCATCTCTCGTCCCCCTTCTCCTTTGATTTTTCGCTCCTCGAGAAGGAAACCTTGATATGCAGCCTCCCATTTTTGGGGGGAGGATTGGAAATTGAGTCTAGGTAATTTTTTTTTCTTCTCTTTTACCCTTTTAATTTTTTACCTTGTTTGTTTTGTTTGGGATATTCATTGGGAAGGGGGTTGGTTTGGAGATGAGGAAATTGGATAGAAATCAGAATGGGTTAATTTTAGGACAAGACCAAATCAGGGTAAAAATTAAGGCAAATTTATGAGAGAAATATGGGGTGAATTCCTTGAAAAATCTACTCTATTTACAGCAGTAAATTTGTAATCATTAGACATCTCCTTTTTCTTAGGAGTAAATATTGGGATTTTTTTTTCCTGTTAGTATGCATCATAACAGCAAAAATAGACCGAACAAAACCGAAAAACAGCCAGATGAACTAAATATGGCATTACTCAAACATGGGATCATCGACTAGGTGAAATGCTAGTCGAGTATATATCTTCAAATATCATATCATAGAGAATTTCATAAATGTTGTAGACTTGTACATATATCATCAACAAAGATATAAGAATTAAAGGTTTATAAATTAGAAACCATGCTGCAAATTCATCTGATAGTTACCAGAAAATGATGTTTTTTCCTGAAAGAGCACCGTCTTTTTGCTCTTACGTCCTTTATGATGATGCGGATGCCAGGAGGTTTTGGATTTCACTCTGAAAGAGATATACAGGAGACAGAAATTATAAACGACCATGTCGAACAGCAGTTGGTGAAAATTGAAAACTAAAAAGAACATTGGTAAAATACGGGACCTCGATTTGTAGAGGAGAAGTTGAAGGGGAATATCTTTGTATAACATTCCCTTGTTTATCCACCAAAAACTTCGTAAAATTCCATTTGATTTCGTCTATTAAGACGCCTGCCTTCTTCGATTTTAGAAATTTGTACAGCGGTGCTGCATTCTTCCCATTCACTTCTATCTACGCAAAGTTAACCTCAGTTGAGTTGAGTTCAGTTAAGTTTGATTAAGTTAAGTCCAAAAGAACGGGGGGCTTAGTACCTTTTGGAAAATAGGGAATTCGGCTTTGAATGTAGAGCACACAGTTTCCTTTATCTCTTCATTGCTTCCTGGTTCTTGCCATCCAAACTGGTTACACGGAAACCCTAATATCTCCAACCCTTCTCAGAGAAATGGCAGTCGTGTCAGCATGCAGGAAACGACGACATCAAAGAATCCAAGATGATTATGTAGAAAAAGGAATCATTGCAAAACAATAAACCTTGTGTTTTGTACTTCTCATATAGAATGTTCAGTTCCTTGTAATTCGAGTTCGTTAAACCACTGCAAATTCAAAAGATCAAATCATTTACTACATTTTTCCAGTTTTTTTTCCTGCAACAGGAGAAGACGATGCCATTTTTCTTAATCATATTTTACAAAAACGGTGTCATTGTGTTTACCATTTTGAAGCTACATTGACAAGCAGAAGAACCTTTCCTTTGTAGTTACTCAGACTCACATCGTCTCCATTGATATCCTGTTTATATATATGCAAGAAAGTTCAAACATAATCAAACTCGAAACCAAGATGGCGAAAGACAGAATAACACTGGTAGGTAGTCGTGGTAGCGAAAGCAGAACTTTATCAATCTTCAAGGTTGAGACTTAAGAGTTCACAAAACCGTAATCTTGTGAGATTGATTACAATACTATTCTTTTATTTACAAAAACGTGTCGTTGAGACACCAAAAATCATTACTTTTTCATTCCAAGAAGATCAAAGATCGAATCTTTATTTTTGCTATAAGATTCGTGAGCTTATTTTACATCAAGCTAAACCCATGTCACTCCGACTCTTCTAATTACGTTCCGTGTTAAACCAAAATACGCTGAATTTTCATTAAAAAAAGCCGAATCAATACTTCTAAACGAGTCCGAGCAGCATAGAACTAAACTACCCAACTACTAATTTCAGCTAAAAACTAAAAAGATTGAAACTTTTCAAACTATTAGCATCTGATTAAGCAATTAATCACTACCCAAATCAGATTACAGCACAATTAATCAATAATAAATCAAGTCATTAATGCTGAAAACATGAGGATTTGATTGACTGATTGATTGACTGAGAAAAGAAGAGTACCTTGACAGTGAAATCATGTATGGAAGTGGGTAGATGATGATGATGAACATCACCATGATCGCAACATGGGTATTTAAAGTAAATCAAAAGGGCAATGACTGCAAAAAGGATGGAGATCCAGTGATTCATCATTGCATTTGCAGCAAAAAGTTGATTTCAAAAAGGGTGCACAAACCAACCTAATTGATGGGAGTTGGTACTGTAGTATGCAGAGGTGTCAATCGGGTCAATCGGGTCGTGATTCAATCTGGATTGTGTTTGAGTTTGGTTCACTTTAGTGTCGGGATTGGTCGGTCAATTTGGCGTTGAGATTGTTAAGCGCGAATATAGACCCGTTTTATTCTAAATTCGAAAAGGCCGAAAAAACGTGAATAATAACATTCAAAATCCGTGGTTTGCAGGCTATGCGTACACCCGAGGGTTTATCCAGTGCGCACCAGAAAGGTAGCGGCTGCGGGTTCCCTCGTTCATCAAAAAAAAAACATTCAAAATCGATCGTTTTCGACTGTTTTCGAGAGGTGTAATTTTTTTTCTAAATCGCAAATATTTTTTTGCTAAAAGCTCGTCGATAGGTATATAATGCTTCAAAATGATAATGATAGTAAAAAATCAATTTTTTTCGCTTTTTGACACAATAAAAAATGGAGTAAAAAATTCGTTTCAACGGGTTTTGACACGTTTCAAAAATCAATTTTATGGCTTTTGAATGTCACAATTGAATACTAAATGACCCTCATTATACACCAGGACATTTTATTTAATGTGGATATTGTTCAGCGCGTATATGTGCCCATTTTATTCTGAGACCGAAAAGACCGAAAAAACGTGGATAATAACCTTCAAAATCGATCCAAATGACCCTTTATATTACACCGGGACATTGTACTTGGCGTGGACCTTGTTCAGCGCGAATATGGACCCATTTTATTTCGGGACCCAAAACATCGAAAAAACGTGGATAATAACCTTCAAAATCGATCGTTTTTGTCAATTTTTCAAGTGAATCTAAAATTATTCGAAAATGCGAATGTTTTTTGACGAAAACTTGTCGATAGAAATAAAAAGCTTAATGATGATTAATAGAACCCACTGACGCGATAAAATGTAGTATTGAACTTGTTTCGACAGATTTCGAAACGTCTCAAAACGCAATCTTATGACTTTAAAAAGTGTCCATTTGAATCCAAATGACCCTTTATTTTACACCGAGATACTGTACTTGACGTAAACCTTGGTCAGCGCGAAAATGGACTCATTTTGTTTCTGGACCCAAAACGTCGAAAAAACGTGGATAATAACCTTCAAAATCGATCGTTTTTGGCAATTTTTCGAACGAATTTAAAATTGTTCGAAAACGCAAACGTTTTTTGACGAAAACTTTTCGATAGGAATAAAAAACTTAATGATGATTATTAGAACACTTCGACGCGAAATAAAAAGTAGTATTGAACTTGTATCGACGGATGTCGACACGTCTCAAAACGTAATCTTATGGCTTTAAAAAGTGTCCATTTAAATCCAATGACCCTTTATATTACATCGGGACATTGTACTTGGCGTAGACCTTGTTCTGCGCGAATATGGATCCATTTTATTTTGGGACCCAAAACGTCCAAAAAACGTGAATAATAACCTGCAAAATCGATCGTTTTTGGCAATTTTTCGGACGAATTTAAAATTGTTCGAAAACGCGAATGTTTTTTGACGAAAACTTGTCGATATGAATAAAAAGCTTAATGATGAATATTAGAACCCTCTGACGCGATATAAATTGTAGTATTGAACTTGTTTCGACAGATTTCAACACGTCTCAAAACGTAATCTTATAGCTTTAAAAAGTGTCCATTCAAATCCAATGACCCTTTATATTACACCGGGACATGTTACTTGGCGTGGTCATTGCTCAGCGCGAATATAGATCCATTTTTTTTCGAGACCCAAAACGTCGAAAAAAACGTGGATAATAACCTTCAAAATCGATCGTTTTTGTCAATTTTTCCAAAGAATTGAAAACTGTTCGAAAGCGCGAATTTTTTTTGACGAAAACTTGTCGATAGAAATAAAAAGCTTAATGATGATTATTAGAACCCTCTGACGCGATATAAAATGTAGTATTAAACTTGTTTCACAGATTTCGACATGTCACAAAACGCAATCTTATGGCTTTAAAAAGTGTCTATTTAAATCCAAATGACCCTTTATATATTACACCGGAACATTGTACTTCATGTAAACCTTGCTCAGCGCGAATATGTATCTATTTTATTTCGTGACCTAAAACGTTAAAAAAACGTGGATAATAACCTTCAAAATCGACCGTTTTTGGCAATTTTTCGAACGAATTTAAAATTGTTCGAAAACGCGAATGTTTTTTTGACGAAAACTTGTTGATAGGAATAAAAAGCTTAATGATGATTATTAGAACCCTCTCACGTGATATAAAATGTATATTGAACTTGTTTCGACAGATTTCGACACGTCTTAAAACGCAATTTTATGGCTTTGAAAGATGTCCATTTAAATCCAAATGACCCTTTATATTACACCGGGATATTGTACTTGGCGTGGACCTTGTTCAGTGCGAATATGGACCCATTTTATTTCGGGACCCAAAACGTCGAAAAAACGTGGATAATAACCTTTAAAATCGACCGTTTTTGGCAATTTTTCGAACAAATTTAAAATTGTTCGAAAACGCGAATGTTTTTTTGACGAAAACTTGTCGATAGGAATAAAAAGCTTAATGATGATTATTAGAACCCTCTGACTCGATACAAAATGTAGTATTTAATATGTTTCGACAGATTTCGACACGTCGCAAAACACAATTTTATGGCATTAAAAGGTGTCCATTTAAATCCAAATGACCCTTTATATTACACCGGGATATTGTACTTGGCGTGGACCTTGTTCAGTGCGAATATGGACCCATTTTATTTCGGGACCCAAAACGTCGAAAAAACGTGGATAATAACCTTCAAAATCGACCGTTTTTGGCAATTTTTCGAACGAATTTAAAATTGTTCGAAACGTGAATGTTTTTTGACGAAAACTTGTCGATAGGAATAAAAAGCTTAATGATGATTATTAGAACCCTCTGACTCGATACAAAATGTAGTATTGAATATGTTTCGACAGATTTCGACACGTCGCAAAACGCAATTTTATGGCATTAAAAGGTGTCCATTTAAATCCAAATGACCCTTTGTATTACACCGGGATATTATACTTGGTGTGGACCTTGTTCTGCGCGAATATGGACCCATTTTATTTCGGGACCCAAAACGTCAAAAAAACGTGGATAATAAACCTTCAAAATCTTTCGTTTTTGGCAATTTTTCTAACGAATTTAAAATTGTTCGAAAACGCGAATGTTTTTTGACGAAAACTTATCGATAAGAATAAAAAACTTGATTATTATTATAACCCTCTGACGCGATATAAAATGTAGTATTGAACTTGTTTCGATAGATTTCGACACGTCTCAAAACGCAATTTTATGGCTTTAAAAGATGTCCATTTAAATCCAAATGACCCTTTATATTACACCGGGATATTGTACTTGGCGTGGACCTTGCTCAGCGCGAATATGGACCCGTTTTATTTAGGGACCCAAAACGTCGAAAAAACGTGGATAATAACCTTCAAAATCGATCGTTTTTGGCAATTTTTCGAAATAATTGAAAATTGTTCTAAAACGCGAATGTTTTTTGACGAAAACTTTTCGATAGAAATATAAAGATTAATGATGATTATTAGAACCTCTGACTCGATACAAAATGTAGTATTGAACATGTTTCGACACGTCGCAAAACGCAATTTTATGGCATTAAAAGGTGTCCATTTAAATCCAAATGACCCTTTGTGTTACACCGGGATATTATACTTGGTGTGGACCTTGTTCTGCGCGAATATGGACCCATTTTATTTCGGGACCCAAAAACTTCGAAAAAACGTGGATAATAACCTTCAAAATCGATCGTTTTTGGCAATTTTTCGAACGAATTTAAAATTGTTCGAAAACGCGAATGTTTTTTGACGAAAACTTGTCGATAGGAATAGAAAGCTTAATGATTATTATTAGAACCCTCTGACGCGATATAAAATGTAGTATTGAACTTGTTTCGACAGATTTCGACACGTCTCAAAACGTAATCTTATGGCTTTAAAAAGTGTCCATTTAAATCCAATGACCTTTTCTATTACATCAGGACATTGTACATGGCGCAGACCTCGTTCAGCGCGAATACGAATCCATTTTACTTCGGGACCCAAAACGTCAAAAAAACATGGATATATAATGCTTCAAAATCGATCGTTTTTGACTTTTTTCGAGTGACGTAAAAATTGTTCTAAATTGTGAATATATTTTGCTAAAAGCTCGTTAATAGGTATATAATGCTTCGCAATATAGTTACAACTTCTGACACGATACAAAATGGAGTAAAAAAAATTTTCCAACAAATTTCGACACGTCTCAAAAATCAATTTTATGGCGTTTTAATAACCCGACCCAGATTATTTTCACTTTCAGGAATATCTATCACATACTTTACTCTGAGAATTAACATTCCTGCTGTTCAGATCGGTTAATATACTTCGTAATCAGCTTATTTTTTGCGAAAATGAGATGAATTAAGGTGGTTAACACGAGTCGCTAAACAAGTATGGATTTCAGTGTTTTGTCACTCAGGCCAAAAAAATTCGTTCGTTCACAAAAATTGTGCTTCCTTTTCGTTTTCAAAAACCGACTCAAATAGAGAAGGGAGATGAGTATTGTGTGTATGAGTGTATATGTGTGTTCGCGCGCGTCTCCTCACTCAGATTTGGTGCTTAAGTAATGCTCGCCAACGCTCAAGAACAAATGTTGACCCAACGATACCTCGACTGCCGGCTGATCCTTGATACAGTCGACCCTAATCTGTGAATGTTTTAAATTTTCCAAAGAATCGAAGTAAATGATGTCAGTATCTCATGCACATTGATAAGAAATGATCGATGCAGCAAACCGAGGAAGTGCAGGAACATATACCTTGCCATTTCCGGCTTGAAATTCTGACTTGAGGTTGTTGAAATCCCTTGATTTAAGGTAAACCTGTAAGCCTCGGGCAAAAGTCGAGTTTCCTGCTATTTACATTACATTATATTATATTATATTATATTATATTATATTATATTAGTCCTCGTAAGTAGGAAGATTGATGATGAGAGAACCGTGGGTGAAGTAGTTGAGAGTTAGGAAGTCGAACCTTCATATAAACTGAGCAAAGCTTCGTCATTGAACACCAGTGTAGGGCGTGATAGACTGATAGTGAACGACATGTCGTATACACCGTGAAAGATTTCCTCGCAGAAAATAACCTGCAAATCATGAACACAGTACACCTAAAAAAACTACTGAGAAACACAACTACTGAGAAAACAGTTTCTGTAATCCGTGTATGGGTTAAATACAGAATTCTTCCATACTTCGGAAAGGTTTTATCTTTTGTTTTCGGAGACGACTACTCAAAGGAAGTAAAAACAATACCAAAAGTTTTACCCAAGTAACAGCTCCCGTAACTTAGTTAGCTGCTACAGGAAATTAGTTTTACCCGGATAACAGCTCAGGTAACAAGCTGAATTATACCATAGAAGATATATTGACATGTAAACGACCTAGTGGTGAAAGCGATATGACCCTCTTCAGGTTGTTCTAATATCCGATACATGTAAATGCAAGGAAAATGCATAGAAGTATAGACAGTCTAGGTCAAACTTAAAAGTTACGGAGTAAAACTTAGTCAAAGAACAACTTACTGCATGAGATGGCATAACGTCCGAGAGAAGCAGGGGTGAGCCAATTGCATCCCTCACATATCGTTCCTGCAGGTGACAGAATACAAATGATATCAAAAAACAAACACATTAAGCTATCGCCATTGCGCGCCACTGATCTTGCTCGTGTTCTATCAATTTTCATTTCGTATAATTTTTTGAAGGGTGATGATTCTTGTTAGCCGACTCCAAACTTTTTGGACTAAGGCATGCTTCTTGTTGTATTCGGAGTGTACTTTATATGTGAAACAGTTGCCTAGACTTAGACCAAACCCGGTCAATACCTGTGAATTTAGAACTTGCTTCAAAGTCGATGAATCTTTCTCAGATGGACTGATGTACACCTCCACCACATCAGTTGGTTCAAGACTGGCTTTCTTTCGCAACTTTTGAATGCGGTTGACGACCTAAAAAGAATAATGGACACAAAATTTAACAGAAAATATTGAAGTAGTTGATAGAAATCTTAGGATAATTCAAACTTGAGATTATACTAGAATGACGAAGCAAACATCGGAAACTAATTTTCCTAACGAGAGATTTCCAGATTACCTCGCGAGCAACGCCGGCTTCAAATAATGAATCATCAGGGCGCAAATCGAGAATAACCAAGACATCGCCTGCATTGAAGAAGTAAAGATCATTACAACTCACAAATTAGAATCATTTTATCTCATGTGTTTTACAGAGCTAATATGGAGTATTTACCATCTCCTGCAGCATCGATTTCCTCTTCTGTCGTATTATCAGGACGCTTGAAATCCCTCAAAACCTAAAATTTCACAAAACAAAAGTAAATTCACCACAGTAACTTGTATCAAAGACATATTTAGGACCCACAAACATAGAGCGAGTATTTTTTTTCAGATATCCACTCTAATTTTTCGTTTGCAAAAGCTACTCGCTCCATTCAACTCTACATACAACATTTATTAGGAGTCGTTATTCTTTGCAATATATAAAAGATAAAATATGGTCATGCAGGATCTTGTGTGATTTTTATGAGTACAAAAATAGTACGAGTATCAAATTTTTATAATTTTATAAAAAGTGCATTGACGTATGTGACGAAAGAGCCAAATTTTGGAGCCATGTTTTAATTGTTATTCAGATAGGAAGTCATTATCATATCAATTTACAGCGATTTAGTATAAAATTCACCTTAATATCACTCAGCTTCAAACAATGGCCAGCAATGGTGACTTCTCCTGCCTCCTCAAATGCTAATATATCTTTCTGACTCATTGCCTTGACTTCCTTTGCAACAACTCCCATAGATTTTCCAAGCCTTTTGCCCAGCACGCTACGATGAAAAAAGGGAGCATTATTAACAGATAAACATAACAAGTACATGATACACACAACAACTTTACGGATGAATCTGCTCAGCATACCTAAAATCAGGCTCGGCACGAAGGGAAGCGTATTTTAGAGGATTATTGCATGGGACAAGTGACCTGATGTTCAGCTCCTCAAGAACATACTGCATTTATCGGGTTTATGTGAGAGAACAGATATAAGCATGAGAAAGGTACAGCACTACAGCTTGTCATGCCAATTTGAAGTAACATAAAACACACAAAAATTGATCGAAAACCCAACCCGGTGTGCATCTCAGAAGCATTCACCTCCCACAATTAAATTTGCACAATACAGCATTTTATCTTTTTAACAGGCTGATAATAAAGCTTTATATTTCCCTGCATTAGGAAACTAGATTCCAAACTACGGAAACAATTGTTTTCAAATCCCTGCTACTTGCATTTAAAATTATGAGATGCAGTCAACAATATCTCATATATTTAATAAGCATCATAAAAATGTAGTACCTCTTTCAGTTTTCCGGCAATATCATCAAGAAAATCAGCGTCGGGGTGTACGACCACCATCTCCCTGTTTTTTTCAGAAGCAGACAAAACATTGCATCAGTGAGCAGCAGAATTTCGGGGAAGAAAAGGGAACAATGAATTTCAGGATCAAAAGGTTCCAGATATTGAAGACGGTAATAAGAAGCCACCAGCACTACCTAAGGGGAGTCTTCAAGGGCTTGTTGTGGCGCTCACGGATATTTCGGGCAAGGTCGATGATTTTAGTCATCCTTGATACACTTTGCACAATGCGTTCGTCTCCCTAAATACCATAAATTATGAATAAAGATATTTTACTACGGAAAATTCAATAACATGAACCAAGTGAACTACTACATAGTACTTTCACTTAAGTTATTATTCCCACGATACCTTTCCTTCTGATTGAGGAAAGCTGCAATAGTGAATGCTTTCTTCCGCTCCCTCGGATACTCTTCTTAAATTTTGATAAAGAACTTCCGTGAAGAAAGGTGTCAAAGGAGCCATTGCCTTACATGATGTTAGGAGTACCTGAGAGAAATAAAGCACATCATGCATGAGATAATTTGAAGAATGACACAGGCAGCCCAGTATAAGAAAATAAAGGTCACGGACCATAATTCCTTCAAACCTTTCAGGACATGCAAGATATTGTTTACCAAAAAACAATGTTATACCAATAAGCTACCATATAGACAAAGCCTTTGTTGTAGCCTAAAAACCATCAATCCTCGGATTTATACAAGAAACAACAGCCAATATCTATTGATTCCAACATTGATGAGCTGGCAAATGTCTCAGTTACGAGACGTACAACTGACTTTGGAATTTGGGCACATATATCACAGCAAATATATCAGTTGAATGCAAAATGTGGGCACGTATCAAATAATAGATTATAGTTGGTTATTAACTGACTTTGGAATTTGGATGTAAGACCAGATAGTAACATACATGGTAAAGGGTAGAAAGTGAAATCTTGCAATCTTCCTCTCCAGTACGACCTTTCAATCGTTTGCGGTTGAATCTTACATAGATATTCGTCAGCTCATCAAGAAACTTCAGGAGTTGAGGAACAACCTAAGAAAAACATATAAGAGTCAGAAGTTGTACACAACTCAGCAATAGAAAGGTGAGAAGCTGAAAGTTCAGAGACATTTCATTCTCTCAGAACTGAAAACAACAAAAAAAAGTTTCGCTGCACAATATGAACAAGTACTCCGGACCAGAAATTTATTGGCAAAACTCCTCACTTGTCAGAGAAACACCTGAACAGTATGCATTTGACAAAGCTAGATAATTCAATTCGAGTAGGTTATGAAAAATATACGAACCGTGTACAGTCTATATGCATCCATTTCTTGACGCACAAAGTGGACCAGGTGTTGAGTAGCTGAGTTGATCCATTGGTCAAGAACATTAGAAGAACTTTTCAAAGAGCTTTGATCCAAAGGAATGAATGTTCCGAAGCCTTCAATCTCTAGTCTCTTGGCATTCTGAACAAGAAATCTGTATGCATTGTACCATGGGAGGAATACGTCTCTGATCTAAATTTGCAACAAGTAGACAACAAACAGTGGGGAAATAAGCCGTCCATGCCTAGTAAATTCATGACTGAACAAAAAAAAAAAAAAAAAAAACTTCCAAGTGAAAAATGGTCAGCGAATGAAGCATAACTACTGCATACCATGCCATAAACTCCTTCTTTCTTGAAACGTAAAGGCTCAGCACGGACAACTGGCGAATTTACGATGTACAAACGCAATGCATCCTATGCAAGGAAAAAAAAATGTCAGTAGGTAGAAACAAAGATATCAAAATTTTCCAAATGCATATAGACTCAACAGGGACTGTCTCTGAAGCCATTGAGCAACGGAAGAGGACAAATGTTCAGAGTTTATAGAGCTTAGTCACTTACCGCCCCATATTCATTCAAAATTTCTGTGGGTGCAGGATAATTCTTTAGCCTCTTGCTCATCTTTTTGCCATCCTCAGCAAGGACAAGTCCATTGCAGATGAGATTCCTAAAAGCAGGTTTATCGAATAATGCAGTAGAGAGCACCATTAAAGTGTAGAACCTGCAAATCAAAGTCCAATGCATATGAGATTATCAATTGCAGTATTAGAAGCCAGTTTGTCTTGTCATTCCAAGCTTAATAATGACGACAAGAAGAGTACTGTAAACATACATGACCCACTTACTTGCTCTTCAATAAATTTCACTTAGTTGCTCCTTTATAATCAACTTTTTATGAGGAAAATGACCGTTCTATACTCTTATTTGTTTTATTTACACAAAATGTCATTCTTCAAATTTCTGAGTGACCCTTACTATGCCTAAACCTTCAATTAAGACACTACTCCTGAGACTGCCGACCTTTATGGAGCTAACTAAAAAAAAAGAAAAAAAAAAGTACGAAGTAATAAATTTTTATAACAGGCCATAATTAGACCACAGGTTTGCAAATCAACAACCCAAAAATCATATGCAGTGAAAAGACGAGACTAACCATCCACGAGTCTGATCCAGGCCTTCTGCCACGAAATGCCCTGGGAAGTTGCTTTCAAATAGTTCTTTGTTTTCAAAAGGATAATGAATGTATGCATAAGGCATTGCACCACTCTCAAACCAGCAATCAAACACCTGAAAGAATATCGACAGTAAAAATAGCATCATCGGTCTGAACAATACTCTCAAGAGATAATTGTCCTTTCATTCTCCACTGACAACTCCTACTTATTTTCAAAATCACGGGAAAAGAGAAGTAAAAAATTTGAATTCAGAGAGATGGCTTACATCATCCACACGTCTAAGAACACCATTCCCATGCTTAGACGGAATAGTTAGATGATCGATAAAGTGACGGTGAAGATCAGTGACCTGTAACAACATCCCAAAAGTAAACAAAGGTTTTAATTGTATGCAGATCATAGTAGGCTAAAAGTTAAATTTTAAGGAGAGAAGCCATATTAGACTAGTACGTTAAATTGTGAGTAACATCATACAGAACGTCAGAACAGGAAGGGAAAAAAATGTAAAGCTAAATTATAGTGCAAATATGAGAGCAATGGCAGTGAAGACAACAAGAACCTTTTCTCCCGACTCCTTCTCCAGTTCTTCAATGGAAGAAATGACTCTAATTTCCGTCCCGTCATCACTCATCCATACTGGGAGAGGAGTACCCCAAAACCTGCTTCGACTGACAGCCCAATCCCTCGCATTTTCCAGCCAATTGTGAAAACGTTTCTCCTGTAATGCAAAGAAAGAAAAAATTACTACAGCACCACAAGGATAATAAGTCAAGAAAAAAACTGGATAAAAAAAGAATAAGCAGAATAGATGACAATAATCGGAAGAGAGGATTCAGACCTTGACAAAATCAGGAACCCAATATGTTTTCTTGTTATTCTCCAACAATTGGTCTTTTATCTGTTCAACTCTAATAAACCTACAACAGTAGGTTAGACATATAAGGACACGACATGTAACAAAGACCATACAACAACATCCGAGCTTTAGTTCCAGAAAATTTGGGGTTGGGGGTTGGCTAACATGAACAAAGACCATATATAAGAAAATAATCTACATCTGCGAAGTTTCTGCGTGAAGCCCAACTATGGGGAGTTGGGAACTATGCAGTGAAACTTGAAATACACATCGAAACACAGAAAAAGAAGGGCTATCAATCATAGCTCTCTACAACCATAAGTGATAAGTCATAAGTAGTAAATAAATAACTGAATCCATTAATTGAGTTTGCCGGATGATTACTGGGTCCTTAATTTGCCACAGAAAGGAAAGCCACAGAAGGAGAAAATAATCAATGCAACTTTTATTCTTCATGAATGCAATATAATTTAGTGAATTACAAGACTCGACTATATAATGAACATGCAACTTCATAGCATATAACGTATATAGCATACACGTGACTTTGCAACCCGCAAAGCACGAATTGCTATGAACGTATACAATCACAAACCTTTTATTAAATACAATACTCCCTCCCCTCCACAATGATCTTCCCACTTTAATATGGCACATGGATTAAGAAATGGATAATGAAAGGTGATAAATTGTTTGGTGGGGTTCAAGATGTCAAATCACAAAAAGTAACCAATAGGAAGAGAGTATAATGGATGAATAAGGAAAGTTTTGAAGTGGGAAAATCTTAGTGGAGTTTCCTTTTTAGGAAAGTGGGAAGATCTTAGTGGTGGGGAGGGAGTATATCAGATACTATACTATCGCAATTCGCACATTGGATGTTCTGCATTCATATCGGACAAGGCAAACCCGTTATGCAAGGCCTACAGAAATTAGAGCATGCCTATGTGGCTATATTCCATCTAAATTCATGATGTATCAACCTAGAATATCTTTAATATATGCTCACAATATATGAAGAGAATCGCAAATAGCTATGGATTTTTGTTTCACATACCAACTTGGAACAGCTCTGTAGATGAGAGGAGTTTCAGATCTCCAACAGAAAGGATAAGAATGTGTAAAATTCCCCTGCTTGAGAAGCCTGCCTTTTTGCTGTGGAACACAAAGTAAATGTCCTGTGTTTATAGCAACTAAATAAACGCCTAAGGTGACTAAGAAAATAAAATAAATAAATAAAATCACAGAGAGGAAGCCATGGCTATCCGCTATCCTAACAAATACTACCCCTCCGTTCCATTTATTCTATACATTTATGTAAACGAGTCCAGGCAACATCGTATAAGACACATTCTAAGAAAATTCATCATAAGGACCGCATTTCAGTGCAACATTAAATGGCAGTAAAAGAGTTTATTCACCAATTATACATCCCATGGAACATCAGTGAACACTCATCCTTAAACACACTTTTTTAAGCTGATCAGAATAGTAAAACACTTCAACTACTCCCAAATTTCGAACTAGAATGAAAAAATAGTACAGAGTATAACTCTTACCTTTACTGCAGTTATAATATCTTTATCAGCTTCCTTAACATAGCGACCCTTAAAGTCAGAAACCTTATCAATGAAGCAACCATCATCATCAACAGCTACAATCAAGCCTTGCCCCTACAAATAGCAAACATACAGAAATCATAAGCAAATACAATTCCAGTTCAAATAAAAAAAATACGACAGACCTTCTCAACTAATCGAGAAGAGACTATCAAATAAAATTTTACAACCGACCTTCGGGATTATTTTATTTTCCAAGCAAACACGGTAGTCATCTTCTCCAAAAGCTGGAGCACAGTGGACAATTCCAGTTCCGCTATCATCAGTCACATAGTTGTCCGCAACAACTTTGAAAGCCACATCTGAAAACTCTTGGAAGTAGTCGAACAAGGGTATGTACCTACAAATTGATGCATTACTCTCGTTAAATTCAAGATTGTGAGAAAACATATTCACCACTGAGTTCACATATATTCACAAATTGCACATATCAATTAAACATGATATTATCGCATGCAGATTTGGAGTTTTTCCACCCTACATAGTATTTTACTAAAATAAGAAGATAATGTTCAAATACGAGTTCCTCGAATGCTAACAAAAATATAGAACTGAGTGACAGCAAAATAAAGCTTGGTATTAAAAGCTTCAAGACATCAAGAAAAGACAGTACTCACTTCCGTCCAACCAATGATGAACCTGGTAGCTTTTCTAGAAGCTCATATGAGCTATCATCTGTGGAAGTTTTATCAGCTGCAGATCCCTTCGTTTTAGTCTTTGAATCTTTTCCATTTTCTTTTGGTTTAGGCTCAGTTTTCGATTTCTCTTTAGGAAGTTGCGACAATCGAGACTCTGCAACAACATAAGTTGAGCCAGAGACTTTGCTTCTCACCTGTGAACCAAAGTATTCTTCGGGATCATAATCACCCAAACTCAAAAAAAAAAAATATAATAATAATAATAACAACAATATATAAAAAAACAGTAAAAAACAGAAACTCACCTTTACATATACAAAATTTGCATTGACACACAAAGCTAAATTACTCGGAAGGGTCCATGGGGTTGTAGTCCATGCGACAAACGATGCATTATCTTGATCACCAACAATGGGAAAAGTGACCATGATTTCAGGATCAGGTACTTCCTGCAAATGTCAATGGTAAAATAAATTCACAGTGCCGAAAAACGCAGATGGTTTTTTGGATAAGATATTATAGGGAGCATTAATCAATAAACACCAAGAATGTGACACCCATATTACACAAAACAAAGCAGGTTAGTAATCGCAATGTTGCTAAGCCAAACCTTATAGTTCAAATTGGCTTCAAAGTTTGAAAGCGGGGTCTTCAAACCAGTACTGTACGGCATGACCTGCCAATATAAGCATACTCCATCAGATAAACAAGGAAATACAGGCATATGATGTAAACAGCACATTGTAAACACAGTTATGTTAATCAACCAAATATAAATGCCATTTAGAACTCTTAAATCGTCCAGTGGTCCGACAATCACCAGATTCTGTTCAACATTGACAGGAAATAAGCATAATTGTCCACAAAATAATCAAGCTGACTCAACTGACGAAAACATAAGAAATTGTCCAACATCTAATAAACGTCCATGGGTAACAAACAACAATTATTATCAAACACAAACAATTTAAGTTTCAAATCCCGAAACCAAAAATTGATCAGAAACAGAATTCACCCAACCAAGTTAAACATATGTATCAAACACGCACAAAAACCATTCAAATCTACCTCCAAAATACCCCAAATTGATACGAATTAAAAGATCCAAAATCCTAAAACTCAGATGGGCCAGCTTAAACAAACACACCAATAAACCAAATCCATGACTCAAAAACTAAAATCGACAACATTACCAGATAGAGTTAAAACCCACATAGTATATACAAATTCAACCCCAATTTAAGACAAAATACAAGCAACACCTAAGTTAAGCTTAACCAACTTAAGCAAACACAATAATGATCCAAACTCATAACTCAAAAGACCAAAATCGAAACCCATAACTCAGAACACCAAAATCGGCAACAACATTACCAAATTGAGCTGAACCAGCTGAAGCAAACGCAGCAAATGATCGAAACCCTTAACCCAAAGCACCGAAAACTTTACAAAATAGAGCTAAACCCAAAATTGATACAAGATTCATAACCTCAATTAAGCTGAACCAACTAATCAACACAAAAAGATCCAATCTTTCAACACAAAAAACCTAATATCAACAAAAACATTACTAAACCAACATAATCAAACCCAAAAAAAAAAACCAAAATCAATAAAAAAACAAAATACCTTAAACCCTCAAAACCCATAACTCAATCAAAAGACCAAAATCGAAACCCATAACTCAGAACACCAAAATCGGCAACAACATTACCAAATTGAGCTGAACCAGCTAAAGCAAACGCAGCAAAGCACCGAAATCTTTACAAAATGGAGCTAAACCCGAAATTGATACAAGATTCACAACCTCAATTAAGCTGAACCAACTAATCAAACACAAAAAGATCCAATCTTTCAACACAAAACACCCAATATCAACAAAAAACAACCAGATGAGCTAAACCAACATAATCAAAACCAAAATCAATTAAAAAAAATTACTACCTTAAACCCTCGATAAACAAGACCCTTCTGATGCAACATACCGAAAACCCACCAAACCGATTCCATAAACCCTAAATCCATAGTCTTATACCCATTCTCAAAATCAATCCATCTCCCAGTCCTCTTAATAACCATCTCCCATTCCTTAACATACCTACTAACAATACTCCTACACTCCTCATTATACTTCCCAATCCCCATCTCCAACACATCGGTCCGCGATTTAATCCCGAGTTTCACATCAATTTCATGCTCGACCGGAACACCATGGCAATCCCACCCGAACCGGCGAGTGACGTGTCGCCCGTTCGCTGACTGGTACCTAGTGACGACATCCTTGATCGTTCCGGCAAGAATGTGGCCGTAATGCGGCAACCCCGTCGCGAACGGCGGACCATCGTAGAAGATATACTCCGGGTTGTCCGCGGTTTTCGCGAGCTGGGTTTGAAATGCTTGGATTTCGTCCCAGAAATGGAGGATTTTCTCCTCTTGGGAAGGGAATGAGAAGTCTTTCCCTTCGCATACGTCTTCCATGGCGGATTTCGTTGATTGAAATTGGGGAAATTGGGGGTTTTGAGTAGGGTTTGGAAGGTCAATGAAAAAAAATGTTACTGTTGGAGTAGCGTAACGATTAGAAGAATAAATAGTGAGGAATTGATTTAGAGTTAAAAATTAAAAATTGATGGATATTACTGTATATATATATATATATCACAAGTTCTCATATGAGACGGTCTCACGATACGATTATTGTGAGACCTCTCACATGGGAGGAAGTTATTAAAATAATAAAATACTCCTATGTGAGAGGTCTCACAATAACCGTATTGTGAGACCGTCTCACAGGAGACTGACTATATATATATATATATATATATATATATATATATATATATATATATATATATATATATATATATATATATATATATATACGGATTACTCCGTATATATACCGTAAAAATAAAAATAAATAATTGATTAAAATACAATTCAGAAAGAAAATACTACCTCCGTCCCAAAAAGATTGTCCCATTTCCTCATTATATGTGAGGGGTATTTTAATGAAACGTGACAATCTTAGTGGGACGGAGGGAGTAGGAAAGAAAAATAAATGAGAAAATAAATAGAAAAAGTAGATTCAAATAAGATGAACAACTTTTTTTTAATTCTTAAGTTCTAGTATTAAAGTTACACAAAAAGTGCTTAAAGTTATCCAAGATGGGTGATAAAGTTGCACTTTATCACTTGAAGTGATAAAAGTGCTGAATGTTATAGTTACATATCAATTTTAAAAAATGCAACTTTAACGTATGCCATCTATAACTTTAATATAAACTTAAAAAAATAGTTGACCTTATTTGAACCTACCTCTCTATATATATATAGGTTCAAATAAGGTCTATATATATATATATATACTTTATAAATATCAAATCTGTATAAATATAAATCGTAACTTCTAATATATACGTTAAAAATATCAAATTTGTATAAATTTTTGCAATACATAACTAGAGATATAGACAAAAGAAAATGTGCATCGACAAATGTGAAAAAATAAATGCAAAAAACAAAAGAAACGGATATATTTTAGACATAATAATATTTTCAAATTAGTTTGATTTTTTGGTAAAATGTTACGAGTATATACAAAAATATATTCCTAAAATATAGTTTCATGATTACGTTAAATTATACTCGGTACTTCACTTCGTATATTGCTAAACTTGCGAATACTCATATGTTATACGGAGTACTTTGTATATAACCCGTCTTGAATCATTCTAGTTGTGTAAATAGGTCATCGTTTTGAGTGAGAAAAACGTAACTACAGTGCGATACATGACATTTAGGCCCTGTTCTTTTGGGCTTATATTCAGTCAGTTTCAGTTCAGTTCAACTCAGCTCCAGGAGACATATTTTGTCTATATATTTCAGGCAGTTTCAGTTAAATTAAGTTCAGTCAATTTCAGTCCAAAAGAACATGGTCTTACTTTTTTAACGACTTTTTCATTTAGTATAGTATACTTTTTCAATAGTATACTATCATTTGTGATTAGTAATTATTGTGTACAACCGTCGTACCATGCGACAGTAATAAAAATTTGCAACTTATGATGAAAAGTGATCATTTTAGGTTAGTTAGTTACCACTTTCAGATAAATAGTTACCACTTTTTCATATTAAAATGTGGTCACTATTTAAGTTAAAGTGGTCACTAAATAACATAAAGTGATGACTTTTTACCATAAATTAGATCCGTCGTACGGTACAACGGTTGTATACTATAATTTTTGATTATTCAATTCTCAAATAGTGCAAATGTGTAACACCCGTGAAACTTGCGACGAGGTTATCATCTTCACTTGCGCATATACAGAGTACAATCTATCTTAAATCCGAGTATATTTTTACCATCTTAGGGGAAATTTGAGAGTCCCAAAAGCAAACTTGACATCGTTATGAACATAAACACCCGTGAAGTATAGAACCCTAAAAATAGACTAACTCAAATTAAATGGGATTTGATATCCTATCTTTGCTGGCAAAAAAAAAAAAAAAAAAAAAGGGATTTGATAGCTTCTGTATGGTCTAACATTATTGCCAATAAAAAATACGGGACTGTATCAAAAAAAACAAAATCTTGGAAGAAACGATCTCTCACTAACTTATTGAGATACCACTCTTCAGTACCACTCTATGTCTTATTCGTATCTTTAAATGACAACTTTATTTTGTACCTGTTTTTATAAGAAGCGTACCATCTTTATATTTGTATACTCTTTTATGTTAATCGTACCTACTCCTATTAGGTTTGGTACCACTATTACTTCCATTTGTACTTAGTCTCTCAGTAAAGTTAACGAGAGACCGTCTCTCAGAATACCTACTAAGAAATTCCGATGACTTTCAACTATTGTAATTGATAAGAGTGGGAGAAGGCGCCATGGAAGCTCTGACTGCGTGCCAGCGAGTAGCTAACTCCTCCCCGTTAAAATCTTTTCTTATGACCGTTTCCCTCCTTTTCCTGCTAGGATCGGAAGAAGTAAGTGAAAAGTTACTAGTAAAATACATAAAATTTTATCGTATCAAATTACATGTATCTGCCATGTGATATATAATTAAGTAGAATGACGATTCTACAAAATTATACAGTATCAATATGAAAATAGCTACTCCTTAAAAATTTTGTGCTATGAATTGGTATCAATGAGCTCATTGTCATGAAATTCATCCAATTTTCAAGTAGAATTGAGTCATCATGTGCATATAGAAACTAAGTATATCGGTTTTCTTATCATAACATTGCATTATTTCATACCATATAGTTTAAATTGCAGACACATATCATATTCATGCAAATTATTGATAATTTAACTACACATTGAAAGTTCAAACCGATGTTTTCAATCACAAACATGATGAGTATTTGGATGAAGTTGCAACAATCGTTACCCACTCCGTTCCAATGAATTGTTTGCCTTTCCTTTTGGCACCAAGGGTAAGGGATCCAATAAGAAAGTGACATGTGGAGCAAAACTCATGAGAAAGGTTAAATTGCATATAAAAAACATTCCTAAAATAGAAAGGCAAACAATTCATTGAGACGCCCCAATATGGAATAGACAAACAATTCATTGGGACGGAGGGAGTATGAATGATTATCATCATATTACTCTGTATAAGTTTCGAAGCAATCAATGATTTCTAATGATCGAAAACATACAAAAAGTTCCTCACTTAAGATGGTTGTTATTACGAAGATCGAGAAACATCATCATATCACGAGTAATATTGTTATTTTCCGAGTGATGTAACAATCAGATGAAGTATACACGCGATATACTCTTTTTGACATCATCATAGACATGTTTGAGAAATAACAGTAATAATTTATTGATACATATCCATGGAAAATCATTTGCTATTATTCTCCTTACGTATTAGAATATCTTTTAACCATTGTTTAATAACAACACATATGTACACTTTTTTTTATATCACTTTTATGAGTTGACTATTTTTTTTATATTGTGATTTAATAATAAATGATAGGATTAGTTTGACTATTGGTTATATATAGCCAAAAAATATCAATTATGATCAATATTATTTGTACAATTATATATTTAAATATAAATATTTAATCATTACGAGTATTTTTTAATATAATGGTACGTCAGTTATAGATGTATTAGTCTAATGATTAAAATGCACTAATGAGAAAACAAAGGTGACATCAAGCTCCCATAAGAGTTGTTCCGTATTTGACTTTTGCCCAATAAAAAAATAATACTTTGACTTTTTTTTTGAATTCTAATAAAAGAAAAGACGGATCAAAAGGGAAAACAGGAAGATAAAAGAAAATCGGAGGAAATAAAAAAAATACGAGTAATACTTTGACTATTATTTATGTCGTTTACTCTTAATTTTTTGATTGAAAATAAGATTTTGTGGACGATATTTAATAAGAAATGAGAATGTTTCAATACCATATTGTATAATTAATTTCTAAGAAAATAAATCAATGGGGATCTTTTCAAACTATGACTTCATGCAATAATTTTGCCAGTAAATGCATCTTCATGCAATAATGTTATGGGGATCTTTATTTTTCGCACCTATATCAAGAACACAAAAACTTAGAAGATAGCAATCTACCCTAAGCGAAAGACGGTCTCTCACCAGGCAAATGATGCATATTTTTTGACACAAATGGTGCATATTTTCAACCAAAAAGATTGCAAAGAGACTAACTAACTCTATATTAAGGTATTTTGTCAAAAAACAAACACAACGGAGGCAAAGAAAGATTTGGGGTCGACTAACCTGAATCAATATCTGGGGTCGTCAAGTCGTCATCCATAGAAATTATTCTGTCAAAGAAAAAAAAAACAAAAAAACTCTATATTAAGGTCCACAATTCAAAACAAATAGCAGGGGAAGTAGAACTGCAGGAAATACAATGAAAACATCCATCAAAAAATCATCATCTCATTGTCTTAAACCAACTAATTTGATCTTCCTCATTTTAACATTACGATATCTCGTACCCACGCGAGCTGTGGTTAGAGGTGACTCTGCAGGCAATGAGACTGACCACGCTGCGCTCTTGGCTATCAGGAGTCAGCTAACGAGTCCACCTGCCGGTATTTTCAGCTCATGGAACAACTCAGTTCACCATTGTTATTGGAAGGGAGTTACCTGTGGGAGTAACGATAATAGGGTGACTGCGTTATACCTGAATTCAAGCGGCATCTTTGGCACTATATCTCCTTTCATCGGGAACATGAGTTTTCTTCAAGTTATACAACTTTCCAGCAATGGTTTGGTTGGTCGAATCCCATCCGAGATTGGCCGTCTGTTCAGGCTGCAAAAATTACAACTTTACAATAACACACTCGAGGGGGAGCTTCCGGCTAATATATCGGGTTGTATTAACATAGAATTGCTTAACATTGGACAAAACTACCTAGAAGGGTCGCTACCATCGGAGTTAGTAGCATGGTCCAAACTCAGGTATTTATTTGTCGACTCAAATAATTTCACAGGACATCTTTTCAAAGTCATCGCAAATATTACCTCCTTAGAAAGAATCAATGGGGCTTACAACGCTTTCACAGGGACTATACCTACAAGCATAGGTAAGATGCAAAACTTGACGAACTTTCTTGTCGTACAGAACGAGCTTTCTGGAACGATTCCGACGTCCATCTTAAACTGCTCCATGCTTATGGATATATCAGTCGGAGATAATAACTTGCACGGGGAATTTCCACCCGATATAGGGTTTAGGCTTCCTCGTTTGGTAACATTGAACTTTTTCTTTAATCAATTCTCTGGAGCATTTCCATACTCGGTGTTGAACCTCACTAGCTTACAGACCCTCGACATAGATTCAAACAAATTTGTAGGACGAGTTCCGCATGATTTTGGGAATCTTCACAATCTTGTGTTCTTGGGTTTGGCAGCCAACCATCTAGAAGGCGACATCAATTTCGTAGGTAGCCTTGTTAATTGTAGCAGCTTGGAATTCTTGGAGGTGAGTGCAAATCCATTCACAGGAGTATTTCCCGAGTCTATAGTCAATCTCTCCACCAGTTTACAATTACTCTATATTCAACAAATTGGAATTAGAGGGAAGATTCCAATAGGTATTACAAATCTAATGAGCCTCGAGGATATAGATTTCCAAGGAAATCAATTAACAGGATCCATCCCTCATGATTTGGGAAAACTACAAAACCTTGAATGGCTTGATTTAAGCTGGAATACGCTCACGGGCAAGATTCCCGACAGTTTCAATGATTCAACACGTTTAAGTAGGTTATATCTAAACAATAACCAGTTGGAAGGGATCATACCTCCGAGCATAGGGCTTTGCACAAACTTATTACAGTTGAATCTATCATCCAATCGCCTAAATGGAACATTAGACGACGGGCTCTTCAAAGGGTCTGCTAAGTTTACTATAGTAGATTTGTCGAATAATCTTTTTGAAGGGTCTATTCCACTCGATATCAGAATGCAAACTAGCCTAGTAAAGTTTGACATATCCGAAAATAAGTTGTCAGGTGTATTACCAGATGGTTTAAGTGATTGCTTTGCTCTTCAGACCTTGGATGTTCACGCAAATGATATCCAGGGAGATATTCCGCCATCGTTCAGCTCATTAGTTAGCCTCCAAACTATTGATTTTTCTCGAAACAATCTTTCTGGCACAATCCCTAACTATTTCTCCAAGTTTCCCCTGCAAATGCTCAACTTATCTTACAATAATTTTGAGGGCGAAGTTCCAACCAAGGGGGTGTTTTCAAACATAAGCGCAATTGCGCTTGATGGAAATAGCAAGCTCTGTGGAGGTATTCCGAATGTGCATTTACCAAGATGCACGCAACCCATGGATAACAAGGAAGGAAGAAACACAACCCATACCCTCGAACTTATAGTAACCATGTTATGTGCATTTGTGGCGGTCATTGTCATTGTGATAGGGTTGTACCTCACTTACTATAGAAAGAAAAGGGTGCTTACATCTTTGAGTTCCATAGGGGAAGTGTTCATACAAGTGTCTTACGACACGCTACTCAAAGCAACAAATGGGTTCTCTATGGAAAACCTAATCGGTTCTGGTAGTTTCGGATCTGTGTTTAGGGGTCACCTATATGGAAAGACAATAGCTGTTAAAGTACTCAACCTTAATTCTCGCGGCGCAGCCAAGAGTTTTATGGCGGAGTGTGAGGCCTTGCGGAATGTTCGTCATCGAAACCTTGTAGGGATAATAACTACTTGTTCTAGCATTGATTTTAAGAGAAATGACTTCAAAGCTCTAGTTTACGAATTTATGCCTAATGGAAGTCTTGATGGTTGGTTACATGGAAACGGAACCAAAAAGTTGACTCTTATTCAGAGGGTGGATACAGCAATTGATGTAGCTCATGCGCTCAATTATCTCCATCATGATTGTGAGATTCCAATAGTGCATTGCGACCTGAAACCAAGCAATATCCTCCTAGACAAGTTCATGGTCGCTCGTGTGGGAGATTTTGGACTGGCGAAATTTCTTGCTCAACGTCAACATCCAAATCAAAGTAGTTCAACTGGAATCAGAGGAACGATTGGCTACATCGCTCCAGGTAACTATACACATTAATTTCATTAATAGATTAATTTGAGATATAACGTACTCGTCACTTTCCAAAAGCACTTGTCTTTAATGTTTTGTTTTTTGTTGCTTTCCATGAAAAGAGTATGGCTTAGGAAGTGAACCGTCTCCACAAAGCGATGTGTACAGTTATGGAATACTTGTACTTGAGTTAATGACAGGAAGACGGCCAACAGACAATATCTTTAAGGAAGCATTGAGTTTACAAATATACGCAGAAGACGGATTACTTGGCAATGTCTTGCATATTGTAGACCCGAAGCTTGAGGACAAAGAAATGATTGAAGAAGTCGATGGCATAAGGGAAATTCAAGCCATTGCTCACCAACGGAGAGAATGCATGGTGTCTGTGATTAGTGTTGGAATTGCATGCTCCAAACATTCGCCACAAGATCGGATGAAGATAAGTGATGTCATATGCAAGCTTCAAGCGGCTAGAGATGACCTTCACAATGCCAGACAGATGCGTGATTTACCAAGAGGTAAAATAAAAATAAACCTTCTCCAACAATTTTTTAACCTGTTAGAACGCATCATTGTTAGACCTCAGCATAGCATAAAAATACACTGAAAAGGCAAAAAGAAGAAGGAAAGAACAAAATTTGAAACCCAGTATCAACTATAGTTTATGAGACTAAGAGAGATCATATTGAAATGGTTGTTGCAGGCACATAAGATCGTGTGGTATTCACCATCGGGAAACAAGAACAAAGCTCATCGACTCTCGAAGATTATGTGAATATCATTAAAACCTAATGCAGTATACATACGAGCATGTAATCATCTATTAGGTTATTATAATCCAATATCTATGTTGTCGTCTTTTCTAAACATGGAAGTATAACATAATAATTTATTTATCAAAAGATGATGTGAATATAGCTATAGTTTAAATAAAAAACATAACAAATTTTAAATTGTATATTTAACATATTAGGAACGATTGATGGTTCCACCCTATCCTTCATGGATATACAATGCAATCTGAGACACACATCTTATTCTTAACAGAAAGTTCTTGGCTTTTGTTGTAACCTTAAACAAACCCAGATTATATTAGTCGAAAGTTTTCTTGCAATAAATTTTTTAAAATTGTAGACAAAAGGCAAGAAAAGAGAAAATTTGACGATGAACTTCGAATGCATCCTATTGGAAAGAGGCAAAAGAGAATACATTGCAAGGATGGCATGAAGTTTATCCTCCTATGCATTTTTCTTATGTCAATTACTAACACGCAATGACGGTAAATTGCACATGGAGCAACTCAGCAGGAAGGAAAAGCACAAGACACAAAATTTAGCCTTGTTTTGGCTTGAAGAAAGCGACATACCGTCTCCTTGCATCCGACCTACGTTGATGTCTTCAGCCATGACATACAGATAAAAACAATTAGTACTGCACGCCCAAAACGGGCAAAACCCGTTTTGCAGAAAAGTGATTCTGCATTCCTGCACACAATGCAACACATTATCCATCAGCACAGACAATATACAATTATAGTATAGCTAACATCATCAGGTGAACAACTCTTCTTCGGCATTTCATCAAGCAGCTTCAGTGCACCATCAACACGACAATTCTTACACAATCATTTCAACCAAACCCGCATTCCTGAAAATGTCAATAACATCAACAAACAAAACCCTCTAATTTCATCAACAAACAAATACTGAACCCCATCTAATCTAAATCCCCATGATTACCAAGTTTTGAACCATGATTCTTCTCTATAAGTAAATGGGTATGCCTAAAATTAAAGTATCAGAATTTGCAGCAAATGTGAAATACTAGTAACTAAATGCCAAGTTAATATCAGATTCTTGCTTTAACTAAATGGTAAGCTAATATCAAGTTCATTTAGTGGAGGGGATTCCAGTTGAAAAGAAATGGGATAGTGAACATGTTTTTTTGGTTCAACGAAGAACGCACATAATTATTACATTACAACAGTGTAAAGAGGGATCGAACCTGGGATCCCTATTACAATATTCAGTAACAAGGAACACCCATATTTGAGATACACAGATTCATTGACATAATGGTTGTGAATTACCAGGAACTCAGCAAGGATGGTTATTCTCAGGTAACACAGTTTATCGAATATGATTAGGTATCGGGTTATGTCGGTCTCACAATATGATTACTGTGAGACCTCTCATATGAGAAGAAGTTACTAAAATAATAAACTACTCTTATGTTAGAGGTCTCATGAGACTTACTATTTTAAAAATGAACACATTATATATCGATCCAGAGGATAAAAAATCGAATTTTCAACCTTATGTTTGGAGGTCCTTCGAAGCCTTATGATTTTAGTTTTTGACAAAAAAAAAATTTACTTCCGCCATTTTTTTTATCTTCCGGTTCCCTCAATATATAGGTGGAGTAAAAAATAAATGGAGGAAGTAATATTTTCAAAGGTGCGTCCCACCATCAAGCCCCGATACCACGACGCCACCCACTGCCTATAGCACCAGCAGAGGGGCGTCTCACCATCAAGCCCTGCCATACTCGAGACTCACTTAATGGCAACAACTAGACAAACACCCTAATGCTAAATCATACACGCTCTTTTATGGAACGCAACCACACAAACCTAGTTGATTAATAATTACCCAAGCAAAACCAGTCGGTATCATACTCCCTTTGTAGAATGATCTTTGATCGTTGTTTAGGTTTTGTTTGGCAAAGTTATCTGAACTAAAACCTGGAAAGCTAGCTGGAAATTAGGAACCGATAAGCTAACTCAAATCACTAACCTAGCTGAAAAAAATATCTGATATTTGATAAAATGACATCACCAGCCATGGTTGTATTATTATTGTAATAATCGAAGAGATGAAAAAGAGTAGGTCTAGTAAGAGACCGTTTTTCACTAAGTTAGTGAAAGATATAGGTAAATAAACAAATTAGTAGGAGCCACCATCATATGAGACGTCTTTCATTAACATTAAAGGCGAGACCTCTCTTCTTAGTGTTTGTGATTTGTGAAAAAAGTCACCGGTCAAACAACTACACAAAAATAAGAAATGATATTTTTTGACTGAAAATAACATTTCTAGACTACTTTTAATAAGTCATTGAAAATGCTTGAATACCATATTATAGTTTATTTATTTTTTAAGATATTTGTGGTCACTCTTTCAAACATTGACTTCATAGTTCAGACAATGAAATAACTTCGTCATCACAGGCATTTTAAAATGATTATTTTCAGCAACTTGTACTAATAGACACAAATTATCCACATAAAGGTTGCAGATTTTCAACAAAAATAACAGAAAATACAATGAAAACACCCATAAAAAAATCATCACCTCAGTATCTTCAACCAAATAATTTGATCTTCCTCATTTTAACATTACAGTATGTCGAACCCACACGAGCCATGGTTGGAACAGACCATGCAGGCAATGAGACCGACCACGCTGCACTCTTAGCTATAAGAAGTCAGCTAACGAGTCCTCCTGCCGGTATTTTTAGGTCATGGAATCACTCACTTCACCATTGTTCCTGGGAGGGAGTTACCTGTAAGAGTAACAATAGTAGAGTGGTTGCATTAAACCTAAGTACAAGCGGCCTGGTTGGCACAATATCTCCCTTCATAGGAAACTTGAGTTTTCTTCAAGTTATAGAATTTTCCAACAATAATTTGGTTGGTCGAATCCCACCCGAGATTGGTCGTCTCTTCAGGCTGCGACTATTTCGAGTTTTCAACAACACACTTGATGGGGAACTTCCAGCCAATTTATCAAGGTGTATTAACATGGAATTGCTTGACATTGCACTCAACCAGCTAGAAGGATCGCTCCCATTGGACATAGTAGCATTGTCCAAACTCAAGGTTTTATGGGTTATGTCAAACAGTTTCACAGGACCTCTTTTCAAGGCCATCGCAAACCTTACCTCCTTAGTAACAATCAATGGGGCTTACAATGCTTTCACAGGGACCATTCCTACAAGCATAGGTAATATGCGAAACTTGAAACGCCTTCTGGTCGTAGGGAATGAGCTCTCTGGTACAATTCCGACATCCATCACAAACTGCTCCATGCTTATGGATATAACTGTTGGAGAAAACAACTTTCATGGGGAACTTCCACCAGATATAGGTAAGCTTCGTCATCTGGAACAATTGAACTTTTTCACTAATCAATTCTCCGGAGCATTTCCATACTCGGTTTTAAACCTCACTAGCTTACTGACCCTTGACCTAGATACAAACAACTTTGTAGGAAGAGTACCGCGTGATTTCGGACATTTTCACAATCTTTTGTTTTTGGGTTTGGCATTGAACTATCTAGAAGGCGACATCAATTTTGTAGGTAGCCTCGTTAATTGTAGCAACTTGGAAACCTTGGAGTTGAGTGGGAATTCATTCACAGGAGAATTGCCTGAGTCTATAGCCAATCTCTCCACCGGTTTACAACTGTTCTATCTTGAACAAAATAGAATAAGAGGGAAATTTCCAGTAGGTATTACAAATCTAGTGAGCCTGCAAGAAATAATTTTGAAAGGAAATCAATTCACAGGAATCATTCCTGATGATTTAAGAAAACTCCAAGACCTTCAACGCCTTGATTTTAGCTCCAATAGGCTCGAAGGCATTATTCCCGACATATTCAAAAATTTAACTCGTTTGAGTCAGTTAGATCTAAGCGACAACCAGTTGGAAGGGATCATACCCCCAAGCCTAGGGCATTCCACAAACCTATTAGAGTTGAATCTATCATCCAATAGCCTAAATGGAACATTAGATGACGGGCTCTTCAAAGGGTCTGCTGAATTTACAACTGTAGATTTATCGAATAATCTTTTAAAAGGGCCTATACCACTCGATATCAGCAAGCAAACCAATCTAGTAGAATTAATTTTGTCTGAGAATAAGTTGTCAGGTGTATTTCCGTATGGTCTAGGTGATTGCTCTTTCCTTCAGACCTTTGATATTCATGCTAATGATATCCATGGATATATTCCGCCATCATTCAGCTCATTAGGTAGCCTCCAAACTATTGATTTTTCTCGAAATAATCTTTCTGGCACAATCCCAAACTATTTCTCCAAGTTTCCCCTGCAAATACTAAACTTATCTTATAATAATTTTGAGGGCGAAGTTCCAACCAAAGGGGTGTTTTCAAACATAAGCGCAATTGCGCTTGATGGAAATAGCAAGCTCTGTGGAGGTATTCCGAAGGTGCATTTACCAAGATGCATGCAACCCAAGGAAAGCAAGAAAGGAAGAAACATGAACCATACCCTCAAACTGATAATACTCATGTTATGTGCATTTGTGGCGGTCCTTGTCATTGTCATAGGGTTGTACCTCACTTACTATAGAAAGAAAAGGGTGCTTACTTCTTCAAGTTCCATAGTGGAAGTGTCCATGAAAGTGTCTTACGACACATTACTCAAAGCTACAAATGGGTTCTCCACAGAAAACCTAGTCGGTTCTGGTAGTTTTGGGTCTGTGTTTAGAGGTCATCTATATGGAAAGACAATAGCTGTTAAAGTACTTAACCTTCATTCTCGAGGCGCAGCCAAGAGTTTTCTGGCAGAGTGCCAGGCCTTGCGGAATGTTCGTCATCGAAACCTTGTAAGGATAATAACTACTTGTTCTAGCATTGATTTTAAGAGAAATGATTTCAGAGCTCTAGTTTATGAGTTTATGCCCAATGGAAGTCTTGACGGTTGGTTACATGGAAACGGGGAGGAAAAGTTGACTCTTATTCAGAGGATGGATATAGCAATTGATGTAGCTCACGCACTCAGCTATCTCCATCATGATTGTGAAATTCCAATAGTGCATTGTGACCTGAAACCAAGCAATATTCTGCTAGACAGTTTCATGGTTGCGCGTGTGGGAGATTTTGGACTGGCGAAATTTCTTGCGCAACCCCAACATCTAAATCAAAGTATTTCAACCGGCGTCAGGGGAACAATTGGTTACATTGCTCCAGGTAACATTAATTTTGTTAATAGATTACAATACACTCTTCACTTTCCAAACGACTGATCTCTAATGTTTTGTTTTGTTTTGTTGTTGCTTTCCATGAAAAGAGTATGGCTTAGGAAGTGAACCGTCGCCACAAAGCGATACGTACAGTTATGGAATACTTGTACTTGAGTTGATGACAGGAAGACGGCCAACAGATAATATCTTTAAGGAAGCATTCAGTTTACATAAATATGCAGAAGACGGATTACCTGGCAATGTCATGCATATTGTAGACCCGAAGCTTGATGACGATGAAATGACTGAAGAAGTCGATGACATACGGAAAACCCAAGACATTACTCACAAACGGATAGAATGCATGGTGTCTCTGATTACTGTTGGAATTGCATGCTCCAAACATTCACCTCAAGATCGAATGAAGATAAGTGATGTCATATGCCAGCTTCAAGCCGCTAAAGACAACCTTTGCAATGCTAGACAGATGCGTAGTTTACCAAAAGGTACAACAAAAATTCACCTTCTCCATCATCTTTTTAACCTACTTTGAATGCACCATTGTGAGACCTTATAATAACAAATAAAATAAAACTGAAGAAGGGAAAGAAAAAGGATTAAAAATTTGAGACCCAGTAGTAACTATGGTTTTTCAGACTATGGGAGATAATCTTGAACATGCTTGTTGCAGGCACATAAGGTCATTCGGTATCCACAGTCGAGGAACCAAGAACACAACATATCAACTCTTGAAGATCACGTCAACACCATTAAAACCTAATACCATCCACATGAGCATGTAATAATCTATTTTAATACGAGCAATACTTTTTTTAAAAATGATTTGAAAATAGTTATTTTAATAAAAACATAATGAATTGTAACACCGTATACTTGACACATCTCGAAAGATAAATTGCCAAAGTTGAGCATTATAATCAAAATGCGACAGTATAAATGAGAAGGAAGTAATTACAGTACAATGCAAGGATGTAGACATGATTGTCAATTTCATCCGTAACTACAAACGAATTTCGGCCACAAAACATCGCTCAGTCAATCAAACAAGGTCTTTATTTTCTATTTTTGATAAAAGAAATTTTAAAGCGTAATTAATAAAACCATACCATGTATACGGTTTTGTTCACCCCTAGCTAAAACTCTAAGCCACAAGGTCAAAGAATTGCATATGGAGCAACTCAAGATGAAGGAAGATCACAAGTCACAAATTTTAGCCATGTTTTAGCATGAAGGAAGTGACATACCGTCTCCTTGCATCTGACCTACATCGATGTCTTCAGCAGTCCCCCCAAAATTTCAATCAAACTGTTAGATTGTCATACTTAGTAATAACTCATCTTGTCGAAGAATAGATAAATAAATGTTAACCAAGGGAGCGACTCAACACATTATCTGACCTACATTGATGTCTTCAGCAGTGACATACAGCACTACAGCACAACGAAAAGCTGTTTTGTACAAAAGTGATTCTCAACTCCTCAAAATTTCAATAAAACTCGTATTATTAGAATTGATGGACACTTATAAAGATCATCTTCCACCTTTACACTACCGATGTGGGACATGGGTTTGCACGCTAAGAGGTAATCACTCGTCTTGTCGAAGCATAGCTAAAGGAATGTTAACCAAGGGTGCTATTCAACCCATTATCTATCACCACAAAACTGCACACTAGAAAGCAAAGTGCAGTACCCTATGATCTTTAGTGCAAGCTCTCTAGCTTCCTTAACCTTCCCAACTCAGTTTCAACTCACTCCTGTTAAACCCACGGAGTATCAAAGTTTGTTTTATGTCAAATCGTCTACTGGAGTTTTTGAGTATCCACTAATTCACTATTTTCAAGATTTTAACCCTAAGACAATTGTCTTTAATATCTAGCAAACTTTACAAATAGAAACAAAATGAAGTTTAGTATGCTTTCAACAACATAATTGATGTTGATTTTTTTACTTCTAAACGACAAACGGTTGACAATATTAATTACTACTATCATTTATTTATATATGATTTGTCATATCTACAAAAATTCTTTATTTTCTAGAAGGTAAAATATAAAATGTTATGTCAGCTTACGCAATAAACTCTTTTGTTAATACAAAAATTAATAACCCAACTCGTTCATTTATTAATGCATCTAAAAATACGGACAGTGCATCTAGAAGTTCGCGATACATCAACAGAATAAGATAGAGTCAAATAAAAAAATCTCGGAACGTCTCCTACGAATTTCATAGGGCACAAAGCTAGTTGATTGTGTGTCATAGGAATAATATGTAATGTACACCAGTTATTTAATCATATTTTTAAGTTATCCATATTCTATATTGTTGTTTAATAAAAAATAATTCTGTTCTCTACCAATCTTCAATACGCAACAAAAATAGTTTTTTTAAGAGGTAATAGACTTGTATTATTAATCAGTAAACTAGAATACAACAAAAAAAAGAAGCTTTGACTATTGGTTAAACATTCCAAATATATTTTAGTTATGACCATATTATTTATACCATTTCTATGTACTCCGTATTATTTTTTTCCATCTCAATTATTTGTTTATATTAGTTGTGAGATGTACTTTAATTAAAGGTAAAAAATTATTGAAACGGCGGAGTAAAACATCTTAACCATTGTTTATTAATAATGGTCACATCAAGCTCCCATGTTAGTTGACATCGTACTCTTAATAAAAAGTACTTAAACTCTGTTTGACAAAACTAACTGAAAGACGTTAAGCTAGTAGAAAATTAAGAGCGGATAAAATAGGTGAAATCATCAAACATGTTTGGCAAAATAGCTGTGAAGCTAACTGATATTTCATAAAATCATTTTTATAATACTGTTATGATAATTAAAGGGGTAAAAAAGAAAATCAAGAGGCTTATTATGTAGTACTCCGTACTATGTACTCCTCTAAGTAGCTTTTTATTTCAGCTAACTTACTTACGAAATAAAAGTTACTTGTCAAACAACTATATATATAAAATCAAGATAGCTAAAATTTTGGTCAAATAAACTAGCTGAAGGTGCGACAGAGCTTTACTAGCTGAGTTGGCAGACAATATTTATTTTTGTTATTTAAGCGATTTAATCTTAATTTCTTGATTGTAAATAAAACCTTGCAACCGATTTTTAGTAAGAAATGAAAATGTATGAATACTATATGTACTCTTTGCGTTCAATTAGATTAAAATATACTACAATCACATATATTAAACAAATGTATTGAATGAAACACTTGTTTGAATAAAATGTATAGAATTAAATGGAACGGATGGAATATTATACTAAATATTTTTAAAACATATTAGTGCTGACTTTTTCAAACTCTGACTTCAAAGATTGCAATAATTTCACAATCACAAGCATTTTATTAAGTTTATTTATCAAAACTTGTACGAGGAAGTGATCGGCACAAAGGTTGACTATATTTTCAATAACAAAAAAAAAATTGCAAAGAGAATAGTAGACTACTAGACTGCTGCACAAATGCACAATATAATTGTGGGTAAATTACCTGACCCGTTACCCATTATTAACAATGGTCAAATCAAGCTCTCATAATGTTATATGGCCTTGTCTAAAAAGAAATGATAGCTAGACTATTGTTTATGTCATTTAATCTTCAATTTTTGGGTTGAAAATAAAATTTTGCAGACGATTTTTGTTAACAAATGAAAATGTTTGAATACCATATTACTCGTGTAATCACAAATTCACAACAAATTAGTGCTGCCTTTGTCAAACATTGCCTCACACAATGCAATAATTTCCCAATTCTCGTCAATTTATTACGTTTATATTTAGTATAAGAAATGATCGGCACAAAGATTGCATATTTTCAACAAAAAAAGCAGTTGTTTAGTAAAGTCACGAGAGGTCGTATTCATAACCTGAGTTTAACTTCCGTCAGCAGCATTCTTGATCCAAGTTGCCCTTGCGCATCCCTATACAAAAAAAAAATAAACAATCAACAAAACAATTTGCAAAGCAAACAGTTGACTAGCATGCTGCACAATAATGTAGTTCACTAATTGTTTCTTTGTCAATTAATTCACTCTATATTAAGGGCCACAGTCCAAACCAAATAACAGCAGAAGTAGAACTGCAGGAAATACAATGAAAACACCCATCAAAAAATTATCATCTCAGTGTCTTATACCAACTAATTTTATCTTCCTCATTTTAACATTGCAATATCTAGAACCCACACAAGCTAATCATGCAGGCAATGAGACCGACCATGCCGCACTCTTGGCTATCAGGAGTCGGCTAACGGATCCTCCAGCCGGTATTTTCAACTCATGGAACCCCTCACTTAACCATTGTTATTGGGACGGGGTTACCTGTGAGAGCAACAATAGTAGGGTGATTGTGTTGAACCTAAGTTCAAGCGGCCTGGTTGGCACAATATCTCCCTACATAGGAAACCTGAGTTTTCTCCAAATCATAGAACTTTCCAACAACGGTTTGGTTGGTCGGATCCCACCCGAGATTGGCCGTTTGTTCAGGCTGCAAATATTACTAGTTTACAATAACACACTTCAGGGGGAACTTCCAGCAAACATATCGGGTTGCAATAACATGGAATTCCTTAACATTGGACTCAACCAACTGGAAGGACCGCTACCATCAGAGTTAGTAGCATTGACCAAACTCCTATATTTACGGGCTATATCAAATAGTTTCACAGGACCTCTTTTCAAGGTCATCGCAAACCTTACCTCCTTAGAAACAATCAATGTGGCTTACAATAATTTCACAGGAAATATTCCTACAAGCATAGGTAAGATGCAAAACTTGAGTAACCTAGTTGTCGTAGGGAATCAGCTGTCTGGTACTATTCCGACATCCATTTTAAACTGCTCCATGCTTATGGATATAACTGTTGGAGAAAACAACTTTCATGGGGAATTTCCACCAGATATAGGGTTTAGGCTTCCTCAACTGGTAACATTGAACTATTTCTCTAATCAATTCTCTGGACCATTTCCCAACTCGGTGTTAAACCTCACTAGCTTAGAGATCCTTGACCTAGATACGAACAATTTTGTAGGACAAGTACCGCATGATTTTGGAAATTTTCACAATCTTGTGTTCTTGGGTTTGGCATTGAACTATCTAGAAGGTGACATCAATTTTGTAGGTAGCCTCGTTAATTGTAGCAACTTGAAAATCTTGGAGTTGAGTGGAAATTCATTCACAGGAATATTGCCCGAGGCTATAGCCAATCTCTCCACTGGTTTACAAATATTCAATCTTGAACAAAATAGAATAAGAGGGAAGTTTCCTGTAGGTATTACAAATCTAGTGAGCCTGCAGACATTAACTTTGAGAGAAAATCAATTCACAGGAATCATTCCTCATGATTTAGGAAAACTCCAAAACCTTCAATACCTTGATTTTAGCTCCAATAGGCTCGAAAGCATTATTCCAGACATTTTCAAAAATTTAACTCGTTTGAGCAATTTATATCTGAACGACAACCTGTTGGAAGGGATTGTACCTCCGAGCTTAGGGCGTTGCACAAACTTATTAGAGTTGGATCTCTCATCCAATCACCTAAATGGAACATTAGAGGATGGAATCTTCAAAGGGTCTGCTAAGTTTACAATAATAGATTTGTCAGATAATCTTTTGGAAGGGTCTATTCCACTCGATATCATCAAGCAAACTAATCTAATAGAGTTCTACGCGTCTGAAAATAAGTTGTCAGGTGTACTACCAGATGGTTTAAGTGATTGCTTTGCTCTTCAGACCTTGGATGTTCACGCAAATGATATCCAGGGAGATATTCCCCCATCGTTCAGCTCATTAGTTAGCCTCCAAACTATTGATTTTTCTCGAAACAATCTTTCTGGCACAATCCCTAACTATTTCTCCAAGTTTCCCCTGCAAATGCTAAACTTATCTTACAATAATTTTGAGGGCGAAGTTCCAACCAAAGGGGTGTTTTCAAACATAAGCGCAATTGCGCTTAATGGAAACAGCAAGCTCTGTGGAGGTATTCCCAAGATGCATTTACCAAGATGCACGCAACCCAAAGAAAGGAAGAAAGGAAGATTCATGAACCTTACCCTGAAAGTGATAGTACCTATCTTATGTGCATTTGTGGCAGCTCTTATCATTGGGATATGGTTGTACCTTACTTACTATAGAAAGACAAAAGTGCTTGATTCGAGGAGTTCCATAGGGGAAGTGTTTATGAAAGTGTCTTACAACACGCTACTCAAAGCAACAAATGGGTTCTCCACAGAAAATCTAGTCGGTTCTGGCAGTTTCGGGTCTGTGTTTAGAGGGGACCTATATGGAAAGACAATTGCTGTTAAAGTACTCAACCTTCACTCTCGGGGCGCAGCCAAGAGTTTTATGGCTGAGTGTGAGGCCTTGCGGAATGTTCGTCATCGAAACCTTGTAGGGATAATAACTACTTGTTCTAGCATTGATTTTAAGAGAAATGACTTCAAAGCTCTAGTCTATGAGTTTATGCTCAACGGAAGTCTTGACGGTTGGTTACATGGAAACGGGGTGGAGAAGTTGACTCTTCTTCACAGGGTGGATATAGCAATTGATGTAGCTCACGCACTCAGTTATCTCCATCATGATTGTGAAATTCCTATAGTCCATTGTGACCTGAAACCAAGCAATATTCTGCTAGACAGTTTCATGGTTGCGCGTGTGGGAGATTTTGGATTGGCAAAATTTCTCGCTCAACCTCAACATCTAAATCAAAGTAGTTCAACCGGAGTCAGGGGAACTATTGGCTACATTGCTCCAGGTAAATACACATTAACTTTGTTAATAGATTAATTTGAAGTATAAAGTACTTTCCAAAAAGTCTGATCTCTAATGTTAAGTTATTATTTTCTGTTTTCCATGAAAAGAGTATGGCTTAGGAAGTGAACCGTCACCACAAAGCGATGTGTACAGTTATGGAATACTTGTACTAGAGTTGATGACAGGAAGAAGGCCAACAGATGTTATGTTTAAGGAAGCATTCAGTTTACAAATATACGCAGAAGACGGATTACCTGGCAATGTCTTGCATATTGTAGACCCGAAGCTTGATGACAATGAAATGATTGATGAAGTCGATGACATAAGGGAAATTCAATCCATTGCCCACCAACGGATAGAATGCATGGTGTCTGTGATTAGTGTTGGAATTGCATGCTCCAAACATTCGCCACAAGATCGGATGAAGATAAGTGATGCCATATGCAAGCTTCAAGCGGCTAGAGATGACCTTCGCAATGCTAGACAGACGCGTAGTTTACCAAGAGGTACGATAAAAATTCACCTTCTCCATCAACTTTTTAACCTTCTTTGAATGCATCATTGTGAGACCTAATAAAAACAAATAAAATGTAACTGAATAAGGAAAGAGAGGATTAAAATCTGACCTGGTAGTAACTATTGCTTTTCAAACTATGAGAGATAATCTCGAACATGTTTGTTGCAGGCACATAAGGTCGCTCAGTATCCACAGTCAAGGAAACAAGAACACAGCATATCAACTCTTGAAGATCACGTCAAAACCATTAAAACCTAATGCAGTCCACATATGAGCATGTAATAATCGATTTTAATATTATTTTTTTTTAAAAATGATTTGAAAATAGCTATTTTAATAAAACATCACGAATTGTAACACCGTATACTTGCATATTTGGAAAGATAATTTGCCAAAGTTGAGCACAAGACACAAATCTTAGACGGGTATACGGCCACAATCATCACTCAGTCAGTCAAACAAGGTCTTTATTTTCTATTTTTGATAAAAGAAATTTTAAAGCTTAATTAACATAAAAAACCATACTGCGTATGGTATACGGTTTTGCTCACCTCTAGCTAAAACTCTAAGCCACAGGGTCAAGAATTGCAGATGGAGCAACTCAAAATGAAGGAAGAGCACAAGTCACAAATTTTAGCCGTGTTTTAGCATGAAGAAAATGACACGCCGTCTCCATGCATCTGACCTACATTATTGATGTCTTCAGCAGTCCTCACAAAATTTCTATAATCAAACTGTTTGATTGTCGTATACTTAGTAATAACTTATCTTGTCAAAGCATAGCTAAAGGAATGTTAACCAAGGGCGCTATTCAACACATTATCTGACCTACATTGATGTCTTCAGCACTCAGCAGTGACATACAACACCACAGCACGCCGAAAACCTATTTTGTACAAAAGTGATTCCTAACTCCCCAAAATTTCAATAAAATTCATACTATTAAAGTCAATGGACACTTATAAAGATCATCTTCCATCTTTACACTACCGATGTGGGATGTGGGTTTGCACCCTAAGAGTCATGCATAACCATAATTCATGGTAGGTAATCACTTGTCTTGTCGAAGCATACCTAAAGGAATGACAACCAAGGGCGCTATTCAACACATTATCTATCACCACAAAACTGTAAACTAGAAACAAAAAAAAATCAGTTTACTTTCAACAACATAATTGATGTTGGTATTTTTATTTCTAAATGCCAAACAGTTAACAATATTAATTGTCATTTATTTATACGTATGATCTGTCGTGTCTAACAAAAATTCTTTATTAAATGTTATCTCAGCTTACGCGATAAACTCTTTTGTTAATTAAAAAATCAATAACCCAACTCGTTCATTTATTTATGCATCTAAAAAATACGGACTGTGCATCTAGAAGTTTGCGATACATCAACAGAATAAAATGGCATTTATTTATTTGTTGACGTATCTGGAATGTTTAACCAATTAGTCAAATATTTTTTTTCTTGTATCCGAGTGTACCGATTAATAATAAGATCTATTACCTCTAAAATAACTATTTTAACCCTATTTGACAAGCTCCCATGTTAGTTGACATCGTACCCTTAATAAAAAGCTTAAACTCTATTTGACAAAACTAACTGACAAGCTAACTAAAAGACATTAAGCTAGTTGAAAATTAAGAGCCGATAAAATAACAGAAATCATTAAGCATATTTGGCAAAATAGCTGATATTTCATAAAATTATTTTTATAATATTGTTATGAAAATTAAAGTGGTAAAAAAGGAAATAAAAAGGCTTATTATGTATTACTAAGTACTGTAGTAGTTTGTTTTCAAATGTTACTATGAGTAGTTTTTTATTTCAGCTAACTTATTTATGAAATAAAAGTTACTGTACTTGCCCAACACCTATATATATAAAATTAAGATAGCTAAAATTTTGGTCAAATAAACTAGCGGAAGGTGCAGCAAAGCCATACTAGCTAAGTTGGCTGTAAGGCCTGTGACTGCGAGTTGGCAACATTTATTTTTGTTATTTAAGCGATGTAATCTTAATTTCTTAATTGTAAATAAAATCTTGTAACCGATTTTTATTAAGAAATGAAAATGTATGAATACTATATGTACTCTTTGCGTTCAATTAGATTAAAATATACTACAATCACATATATTAAACAAATGTATTAAATGAAACACTTGTTTGAATCAAATGTATAGAATTAAATGGAACGGATGGAATATTATACTCCGTACTAAATATTTTAAAAACATATTAGTGCAGACTTTTTCAAACTCTGACTTCAAAGATTGCATTAATTTCACAATCACAAGCATTTTATTAAGTTTATTTATCAAAACTTGTACGAGGAAGTGATCGGCACAAAGGTTGACTATATTTTCAATAACAAAAAAATAAATTTGCAAAGACAATAGTAGACTGCCGCACAAATGCACAATCCTAAATGCGGGTATATTACCTGACCCGTTACCCGTTATTAACAATGGTCAAATCAAGCTCTCATAATGTTATATGGCCTTGTCCAATAAGAAATGATACCTAGACTATTGTCTATGCCATTTAATCATCATTTTTGGATTGAAAATAAAATTTTGCAGACAATTTTTGTTAACAAATGGAAATGTTTGAATACCATATAACTCGTGTGATTACAACAAATTAGTGCTGGCTTTGTCAAACATTGACTCAAACAATGCGATAATTTCCCCTTATCGTCAATTTATTATGTTTATATTTACTACAAGAAGAAATACTCTGTATGTTTTAAAAAATAATTAAAAATCTATATCTACCAAGAAATGATCGGCACAAAGGTTGCATATTTTCAACAAAAAACGCAATTTAGTAAAGTCACGAGAGGTCGTACTCATAACCTTAGTTTAACTTCCGTCGGCAACATTCTTGCTCAAAGTTGCCCTTGTGCCTCCCTAATCCCTATAGAACAACAAAAGAAATCAATAAAAAAAGTGCAAGCAAATATTTGACTAATTGTTTCTCTGTCAATTAATTCACTCTATATTAAGGGCCACAGTCCAAAACAAATAGCAGTAGAGGTAGAAGTAGAACTGCAGGAAATACAATGAAAACACCCATCAGAAAATTATCACTTCAGTATTTTAAACCAACTAAATTTATCTTCCTCATTTTAACATTGCAATATCTCGAACCCACACGAGCTGATCATGTCGGCAATGAGACCGACCATGCTGCACTCTTGGCAATTAGGAGTCAGCTAACGGATCCTCCTGCCGGTATTTTCAGCTCATGGAACCACTCACTTCACCATTGTTATTGGGACGGGGTTACCTGTGGGAGCAACAATAGTAGGGTGATTGTATTAAACCTAAGTTCAAGCGGCCTGGTTGGCACAATATCTCCCTTCATAGGAAACCTGAGTTTTCTCCAAAACATACAACTTTCCAACAATCGGTTGGTTGGTCCAATCCCACCCGAGATAGGCCGTTTGTTCAGGCTGCAAGAATTAAAACTTCACAATAACACACTCGAGGGGGAGCTTCCGGCTAACATATCGGGTTGTATTAACATGGAATTTCTTAACGTTGGACAAAACTGCCTACAAGGATCGCTACCATCGGAGTTAGTATCATTGTCCAAACTCAGGTATTTATTGGTCGACTCAAATAGTTTCACAGGACCTCTTTTCAAGGACATCGCAAACCTTACCTCCTTGGAAGTAATCAATGCGGCTTTCAACGCTTTCACAGGGACAATACCTACAAGCGTAGGTAAGATGCAAAACTTGACAGCCCTTCTTGTTGTACAGAATGAGCTCTCTGGAACAATTCCAATATCCATCTTAAACTGCTCCACGCTTGAGGATATATCTGTCGGAGAAAACAACTTGCAAGGGGAATTTCCACCCGATATAGGCCTTAGGCTTCCTCATCTGGTAACATTGAACTTTTTCTTTAATCAATTCTCTGGAGCATTTCCATACTCCGTGTTGAACCTCACTAGCTTACAGACCCTCGACATAGATGCAAACAACTTTGTAGGACGAGTACCTCATGATTTTGGGAATCTTCACAATCTCATGTTCTTGGGTTTGGCAGCCAACTATCTAGAAGGTGACATCAATTTCGTAGGTAGCCTTGTTAATTGTAGCAGCTTGGAATACTTGGAGTTGAGTGGAAATCCATTCACAGGAGTATTACCCGAGTCTATAGCCAATCTCTCCACCAGTTTACAATTACTCTATGTTCAACAAAATGGAATTAGAGGGAAGATTCCTATAGGAATTACAAATCTAATGAACCTTGAGGATATAGTTTTCCAAGGAAATCAATTAACAGGATTTATTCCTCGTGATTTAGAAAAATTTCAAAACCTTCAATACCTTGATTTCAGCTCCAATAGGCTTGAGCACATTATTCCAGACATTTTCAAAAACTTAACGCGTCTGAGTAATTTATATCTAAATGACAACCTGTTGGAAGGGATCATACCTCCGAGCTTAGGGAGTTGCAAAGGCTTATTAGAGTTAAATTTATCATCCAATCGTCTAAATGGAACACTAGAAGACGGGCTCTTCAAAGGGTCTGCAAAGTTTACTTCAGTAGATTTATCGAATAATCTTTTGGAAGGATCCATACCACGTGATATCAGCAAGCAAACTAATCTTATAGAGTTCTACGCGTCTGAAAATAAGTTGTCAAGTGTATTTCCATATGGTCTAGGTGATTGCTCTTCTCTTCAGACCTTGGATATTCATGCTAATGATATCCAGGGATATATTCCACCATCATTCAGCTCATTGAATAGCCTCAAAACTATTGATTTTTCTCGAAACAATCTTTCTGGCACAATCCCAAACTATTTCTCCAAGTTTCCCCTGCAAATGCTAAACTTATCTTACAATAATTTTGAGGGTGAAGTTCCAACTAAAGGGGTGTTTTCAAACATAAGCGCAATTGCGCTTGATGGAAATAGCAAGCTCTGTGGAGGTATTCCCAAGATGCATTTACCAAGATGCACACAACCCAAAGGAAGAAAGAAAGGAAGATTCATGAACGTTACCCTGAAAGTGATAGTACCCATCTTATGTGCATTTGTGGCGGCTCTTATCATTGGGATATGGTTGTACCTTACTTACTATAGAAAGACAAAGGTGCTTGATTCTACGAGTTCCATAGGGGAAGTGTTTATGAAAGTGTCTTACGACACGCTACTCAAAGTAACAAATGAGTTCTCCACAGAAAATCTAGTTGGTTCTGGCAGTTTCGGGGCTGTGTTTAGGGGGGACCTATATGGAAAGACAATAGCTGTTAAAGTTCTCAACCTTAATTCTAGAGGCGCAGCCAAGAGTTTTATGGCTGAGTGTGAGGCCTTACGGAATGTTCGTCATCGAAACCTTGTAGGGATAATAACTACATGTTCTAGCATTGATTTTAAGAGAAATGACTTCAAAGCTCTAGTCTATGAGTTTATGCTCAACGGAAGTCTTGACGGTTGGTTACATGGAAACAGGGTGAAGAAGTTGACTCTTCTTCACAGGGTGGATATAGCAATTGATGTAGCTCACGCGCTCAGTTATCTCCATCATGATTGTGAAATTCCTATAGTGCATTGTGACCTGAAACCAAGCAATATTCTGCTAGACAAGTTCATGGTTGCTCGTGTAGGAGATTTTGGACTAGCAAAATTTCTTGCCCAGCCACATCTAAATCAAAGTAGTTCAACTGGAATCAGAGGAACAGTTGGCTACATAGCTCCAGGTAACATTAATTTCGTTAATAGATTACAATACACGAGAGGATCGACTTAGAAATGAGTTGACTAGGGAGAAAGTACAAGCGACACCTATAGATGATATGGAGAATTGGTTTAGATGGTTTTGGCATGTGAGACAGAGGCCAACTGATGTACAGATACGGAGATTTGAAGGAAAGAGAGAGCACGGGTTTGCGCGGGGTCGAGGAAGACCTAAACCGACTTGGATAAGAGTGATTGAGAACGATATGAAGTTTCTTAGGATTGGAGAAAGTATGGCATTGGATAGGACGGCGTGGAGGGAGATGATTTGGGTGGTTGAGGATATTTGAGGACTATCCTTTAGTTTTTTTCATTTATTCTTAATTCTCTTTATTTTATTTTTCAAAAATTATTTTCATAAACTTTTTTTTACTTACTAAATATATTTCTTGTTGAACTTGGAGTTAGTAACTCTTTAAAAACTTATTATTAACGCTTTCAACTTAATTTTTAGTTTGAAGCTGTATTATTATTATTATTATTTTATTGTATTTGTTCAACTTCCATTTTATTGTATTTAAATTATTATTTTTATTTTTTATTTTTATTTTTTGGGTGACCACTTTAAGACTTCAGATAATGATTCATATTAGCCTACCCCAAAATCTTTTGGGACTAAGGCTCTGATGATGTTTTTGTTGTATTACAATACACTCCTCACTTTCCTAAAGGACCACTGATCTCTAATGTTTTGTTTTTTGTTGCTTTCCATGAAAAGAGTATGGCTTAGGAAGTGAACCGTCTCCACAAAGCGATGTGTACAGTTACGGAATACTTGTACTTGAGTTGATGACAGGAAGACGGCCAACAGATAATATATTTAAGGAAGCATTCAGTTTGCAAATATATGCAGAAGATGCATTACCTGGCAATGTCCTGCATATTGTAGACCCGAAGCTTGACAACAATGAAATGACTGAAGAAGTCGATGACATAAGGGAAATCCAAGCAATCGCTCACCAAAGGATAGAATGCATAGTGACTCTGATTAGTGTTGGAATTGCATGCTCCAAACATTCGCCCCAAGATCGGATGAAGATAAGTGATGTCATATGCCGGCTTCAAGCAGCTAGGGACAACCTTCGCAATGCTGGCCAGATGCGTAATTTACCAAGAGGAATAAAAATAAACCTTCTCCATCAACTTTTTAACCTAATTTGAATAAATCATTGTGAGACCTCGTAATAACATAGATTAAAATGTAACTGAAGGGAAAGATGGAGGACTAAAATCCTGAAACCCAATAGCAGCTATGATTTTTCAGACATACTAATCCTAAAACCCAATAGTAGATAATCTCGAACATGCGTGTTGCAGGCACATAAAGTTGTTTGGTATTCACAGTCAAGGAAACAAGAACACAGCTTATCGACTTTTTAGGATCACGTCAAGATCATTAAAACATAATGCAATTGACATATGAGCATGTAATTTATCTATTTGGTTGTCGAAATCCGATCTACGTTGATGTCATTTCCACATTTAGGAGTATCGGATAATAATCTCTTTATTAAAACTTCCAAGAATGGCAGCAAGAATAGCTATTTTAATAAAAAAACACTACGGATTCTAGTGTACTTAACGTATTTGGAAAGATTAATGGTCAATGTTTACGGTTATAGTCAAAAGATTACGATATAAATGGAAAGGAAGTAAAGTTACTATAGTGCAATGCAAGGATGTAGAGATGATTGTCAATAATATCCGTGACTACAAACAAAAAATCCTCGAATTCTATGTACAACTATTCAATATTCACCGTCACAATGATGTACGACGAAATTAATGACAAAAAAATGATAGTCCTATATGAATGGGGTCAGTGAGGAATTGTTATGTTGGTCCTTTACAGGGTAAACTTGTTTTCCACACTCTAGTTCCTCATGTGAAGCTAGGAAACCATTCCTCTAATATATCTTGCATTCACCCTATTCACTATCCTCCAAGTCAATGACGGTACCTCCGTTCATAAGTTCAAAGCCCGTCACTATCAAAACTGACACTGTGACTATTTAAACCCAAAGCAAAAAAAAACAAAAACAAAAAAAAAACTAATCACTATTACACGTATTTTTGAGAATCTAAAAATTGGGACTATCTCAGGTAAAAATCATCGACTTCGGGCGACTTTAGTTCAAGTAATACTTGAACAGCACAACAGGTCATTAATGAGGCTTTGACTTCAACAGTTCAACCCTATCCTTCATGGAATACAATGGAAACTACGACACACATCTTATTCTTAGTATAGAAAGTTCTTGGCTTTTGTTGTAATCTGAACCAAACCCAGATAGATTATTATCAACAGAAAGTTCTCTGGCAATAAAATTTAAAAATGGTAGGCGCAGTGTAAGAAAAGAGAAACTTTGATGATTAACTCCCAAGTCCCAATGCATCCTATTGGAAACTTCCAAATACATGAGGCAGGAGAGACCGAGAGAATACGATAGCATTAAGTTTATGCTCCTATGCATTTTCTTATGTCAATAGACTGACACACAATGGGAGTAAAACTCTAAGCCAGAAGGTTAAAGACGAAGGACGAGCCCGAGACACAAATTTTAGGCTAGTTTTAGCTTGAAGAAGCGACATACCACCTCCATTCATATATAGTCACTCTTCAGCCATAACATACAGATAGAAACAGCCGGTACTGCAAGCCCAAAACCCTAAGCATTTATAGAACAGTTTAAAACAAAGTTAAACAATGCATGAAGGGTAGAATAGGAATATAGAAAGTTATGCAAAAGTCAGCACATATTTGTCTGCTATTCACACTTTTATATAGGCAAGGGATATTGTTGTTTTATAGCAAATCATTCTATTCTCTACCATTCTACAATACGCAACAATAGTTTGACAATTGGTTATACACACCAAATAAATTTTGATAATGACCTTATTATTTATACCATTTATATATTAAAATATTTTCACTATTTTTTATTAACAATGGTCAAATCAAGCTCTCATAATGTTATATGGCCTTGTCTAATAAGAAATGATACCTACACTATTGTTTATGCCATTTAATCATCATTTTTGGATTGAAATAAAATTTTGTGAACGATTTTTGTTAACAAATGAAAATATTAGAATACCATATTACTCGTGTAATTACAACAAATTAGTGTTGGTAAACATTGATTCAAACAATGCCAGAATTACCCTATTATCGTCAATTAATTACGTTTATATTTAGTACAAGAAATACGTTTTAAAAAATATTAAAAATCTATTTCTATCAAGAAATGATCGGCACAAAGGTTGCACATTTCAACAAAAAAAAGCAGTTGTTTAGTAAGTCACGAGAGGTCGTATTCATCACCTGAGTTTAACTTCCATCAGCAACATTCTTGCTCCAAGTTGCCATTGAGCCTCCCTAATCCCTATACAACAAAAAAAATCAACAAAACAATTTGCAAAGAAAATACTCCTAGTTGACTAGCATGCTGCACAATAATGTAGTTAACTAATTGTTTCTTTGTCAATTAACTCACTCTATATTAAGGACCACAGTCCAAAACAAATAGCAGCAGAAGTAGAATTGCAGGAAATACAATGAAAACACCCATCAAAAAATTATCTCAGTGTCTTAAACCAACTAATTTTATCTTCCTTATTTTAACATTGCAATATCTAGAACCCATACGAGCTGACCATGTTGGCAATGAGACCGACCATGCTGCACTCTTGGCTATTAGGAGTCGGCTAACGGATCCTCCTGCCGGTATTTTCAGCTCATGGAACCACTCACTTCACCATTGTTATTGGGACGGGGTTACTTGTGGGAGCAACAATAGTAGGGTGATTGTGTTGAACCTAAGTTCAAGCGGCCTGGTTGGCACAATATCTCCCTTCATAGGAAACCTGAGTTTTCTCCAAATCATAGAACTTTCCAACAACAGTTTGGTTGGTCGGATCCCATCCGAGATTGGCCGTTTGTTCAGGCTGCAAGTACTACTAGTTTACAATAACACACTTCAGGGGGAACTTCCAGCAAACATATCGGGTTGCATAAACATGGAATTGCTTAACATTGGACTCAACCAACTGGAAGGATCGCTACCATCAGAGTTAGTAGCATTGACCAAACTCAAGTATTTATGGGCTATATCAAATAGTTTCACAGGACCTCTTTTCAAGGTCATTGCAAACATTACCTCCTTACGAACAGTCAATGGGGCTTACAATGATTTCACAGGATATATTCCTACAAGCATAGGTAAGATTCAAAACTTGACTTACCTAATTGTCATAGGGAATCAGCTCTCTGGTACGATTCCAATGTCAATCTTAAACTGCTCCATGCTTGAGGAAATATCTGTCGGAGATAATAACTTGCATGGGGAATTTCCACCAGATATAGGGTTTAGGCTTCCTCATCTTGTAACATTGGCCTATTTCTCTAATCACTTCTCCGGACCCTTTCCTAAGTCGGTGTTAAATCTCACCAGCTTAGAAATACTCGACATAAATACAAACAACTTTGTAGGAGGAGTACCACCTGATTTGGGGCATCTTCACAATCTTGTGTTCTTGGGCTTGGCAGTCAACCATCTAGAAGGTGACATCAATTTCGTAGGTAGCCTTGTTAATTGTAGCAACTTGGAATCCTTGGAGTTGAGTGAAAATTCATTCACAGGGGTATTGCCCCATTCTGTAGCCAATCTGTCCACCAGTTTACAACTGTTCTATCTTGAAGAAAATAGAATTAGAGGGACGTTTCCTGTAGGTATTACAAATCTAATCAACCTGCAGGAATTGACTTTGGGAGGAAATAAATTAACAGGATTCATTCCTCGTGATATAGAAAAACTCCAAAACCTTCAATACCTTGATTTACGCACCAACAGGCTAAAAAGCATCATTCCCAACATTTTTGAAAATTTAACGCGTTTGAGTCAGTTATATCTGAGCGACAACCTGTTGGAAGGGATCATACCTCCGAGCTTAGCGTATTGCACAAACTTATTAGAGTTGAATCTCTCATCCAATCACCTAAATGGAACATTAGAGGATGGAATCTTCAAAGGGTCTGCTAAGTTTACTATAGTAGATTTGTCAAATAATCTATTGGAAGGGTCGATTCCACTCGATATCAGCAAGCAAACTAATCTAGTAACGTTTTACGTATCTGAAAATAAGTTGTCAGGTGTATTACCGAATGGTTTAAGTGATTGCTTTGCTCTTCAGACCTTGGATGTTCACGCAAACGATATCCAGGGATATATTCCGTCATCATTCAGCTCATTAGTTAGCCTCCAAACTATTGATCTTTCTCGAAACAATCTTTCCGGCACAATCCCAAACTATTTTTCCAAATTTCGCCTCCAAATGCTAAACTTATCTTACAATAATTTTGAGGGCGAAGTTCCAACTAAAGGGGTGTTTTCAAACATAAGCGCAATTGCGCTTGATGGAAATAGCAAGCTCTGTGGAGGTATTCCCAAGATGCATTTACCAAAATGCACACAACCCAAAGAAAGGAAGAAAACAAGAATCATGAATGTTACCCTGAAGGTGATAGTACCCATCTTATGTGCATTTGTGGCGGTTCTTATCATTGTCATATGGTTGTACCTTACTTATTATAGAAAGAAAAAGGTGCTTAATTATACGAGTTCTATAGGGGAAGTGTTTATGAAAGTATCTTACGACACGCTACTCAAAGCAACAAATGGGTTCTCCATGGAAAACCTAGTCAGTTCTGGTAGTTTTGGATCTTTGTTTAGGGGTCACCTAGATGGAAAGACAATAGCTGTTAAAGTACTCAACCTTAATTCTCGAGGCGCAGCCAAGAGTTTTATGGCGGAGTGTGAGGCCTTGCGGAATGTTCGTCATCGAAACCTTGTAGGGATAATAACTACTTGTTCTAGCATTGATTTTAAGAGAAGTGACTTCAAAGCTCTAGTTTATGAGTTTATGCCTAATGGAAGTCTTGATGGTTGGTTACATGGAAACGGAGTGGAAAAGTTGACTCTTATTCAGAGGGTGGATATAGCAATTGATGTAGCTCATGCGCTCAACTATCTCCATCATGATTGTGAAATTCCTATAGTGCATTGCGACCTGAAACCAAGCAATATCCTCCTAGACAAGTTCATGGTCGCTCGTGTGGGAGATTTCGGACTGGCGAAATTTCTTGCTCAACCTCAACATCCAAATCAAAGTAGTTCAACTGGAATCAGGGGAACAATTGGCTACATCGCTCCAGGTAACATTTACCTTGTTAATAGATTATAAAGCACTCCTCACTTTCCCAAAGTACTGATCAATCATGTTTTGTTATTTCTTATTTTCCAAGAAAAGAGTATGGCTTAGGAAGCAAACCGTCTACACAAAGTGATGTTTACAGCTACGGAATACTTGTACTTGAGTTGATGACAGGAAGAAGGCCAACAGATAATATCTTTAAAGAAGAATTCAATTTACAATTATATGCAGAAGATGCATTACCTGGCAATGTCCTGCATATTGTAGACCCGAAGCTTGACGACAATGAAATGACCGAAGAAGTTGACGACATAAGGGAAATCCAAGCAATCGCACACCAAAGGATAGAATGCATAGTGACTCTGATTAGCGTTGGAATTGCATGCTCCAAACATTCGCCACAAGATCGGATGAAGATAAGTGATGCCATATGCCAGCTTCAAGCAGCTAGAGACAACCTTTGCAATGCTAGACAGTCAAGACAGATGCGTAATGTACCAAGAGGTACAATAAAAATCCGCCCACCATCAAATTTTTAACTTACTTTGAATAAATAGTTGTGAGATCTCAGTATAACATAAAATAAAACACAACCGAAGATGGGGAAAAGGGAGATTAAAATCTGAAACCCGGTAGTAATTATGGTTTTTCAGACCAGGAGCAATAATCTCAAACATGATTGTTGCAGGCACATAAGGACGTGTGGTATCCACGATCGGGGAAAACAAGATCACACTCTTGAAGATTATGTCAAGATCAATAAAACCTAATGCAGTCGACATATAACCATGTACGATTAATTATTTATTTGGTTGTTGAAATCCAATCTATTATCATGTTAATTACAATCATCATGTTACTTAATTACAGATTGTGGAATTCAAAAAATTACAGACTGTGAATTGGTTTTTTGTGCAGGCTATGGGTTTTTTAGATGATACAGTACAATTTATACCACAATAATTATGTCAAATTTTAGTAACTTTCTTCATCAAAAAGATAATATGAAAATATGTATTTCATCCATGACATCCATGACTACGAATAAAGTGATTCCGAAATTTAGGAAAAAAAAGAAACTGACCATCAACGAGTTTGATCCAGCCCTTATGCCACAAAATTCCCTGGGAAGTCGCTTTCAAAAAGCTCTTTGTTCTCAAACCAGCAATCGAACACCTGTAAGAACACCAACAGTAAAAATAGCATCAATGGTCTAAAGCAGCAGCAACAACAACGGTAACAACAACAGCAGTAGCAGCATACTAAATGGCTTGGAACATAAGGAAAGCGGTCCACATACCTTACCTCTTGAGAGAATACCATATATGTGTACAACTAAAGAGTTTAAAACACATGAAACACCCTCAAAAGAGTGCAGATTTCTTCTACTGTAATGAAACGGTCATCAGTTAAGAGTTTGCTACTATAGCATTCCCTCTTTTCTTATACACTTATGAGTACTTGTTCTACACTAGTGTCGGCTCCCTTTCTCCATTCCATTTCAAAACAAAATCATCAGTGCCTTGGTTGAAGAAGGAATACAGCAACACAACACTCCAGAAGTTATATGTATCATTCACAAACCAAAAAAATCCGAAAATCTTCAAAGGCCGGCATATACTAAGCCCTAGCACTATGTAAAAAGTGATTCTATCATAATTCAAGATCAAGTACAGAATCGTGGCTACATCTACTGATCTACCTACCATTTCTTATGCATCATCGGGGATAATCAATCGCATGAATATAATGTGAACTATTAATTTCACGAGTGCAGGAACGGACTAATATATCCCATGTAGCAAAATTCGGGAGAACACCTTCCCTGACCATTTTCTCTAGAAAACTAACCACATCATTGATGGCATTCCACTTACAGAGACCGTAAATTATACTAGTATATGAAACTAAGTCCGGTTGCAACTGTCGGGTTTTCATTTCGTTCATCAACTGAATGGCCCCCTCGACTTGACCCCTCTGGCAGAAAGCATGAATCAGAATATTGAAAGTGATTGAATCGGGTTTAGGGCCGATTCTCAGCAGTCTGCCAAATATCATGAATGCTTCCTTAAACCTCAGAAGTCGACAAAACCCGTTGATACTAGTATTATATGTCACCAGATTCCATTCTGTACCGGTTTTTCCCATCTCCGTGAACAGATTTAGAGCCCCTTCTAAGCGGTTTGATCTAAAAAGGCCATCCAAGAGCTCGTTGAACGTTGTGGTGTTCGGCAAACAGCTATACTTTCCCATTGAAGCAAAAACCTCCATAGCCCAATCCAATCGTCCACACCAACATAAACCTCTCAGCAAAGCATTGAATGTCAAAGTATTCGGAGCGCAATTTTCCCTTGTCATACAGCCGATAAGTTCATGTGCCTGTTCGAGCATTCCAACTCGACAAAGAGCATCCACCATGCAAGTGTATGCCACAACATTGGGCTGACAGCCACTTCTTATCATCTTATTCCACATTTCAGACGCACCAACAAAGTCTCCTGTCTTTGCAAAACCATCAATAAGTGTACTATAAGTCGTCACATTCGGAATACAACCTCTAGACTCCATTTGGTGGAGAAAAGAAACCGCTTCAACCATCGAACCATTTGAGCACAACCCACTCACTAATGTGTTATAAGCAATAAGATTCGGCTTGATTCCCTCGTTTCCCATCCGCTTCCATACATCATACCCTTCATTAAGTCTCCCTCTAGAGAAAAACCCCTTTATCAAACAAGCAAATGTCTGAATGTTCGGATTGCATCCTCTACAAAACATCATCCCCAAAACAGCCATCGACAACTCAACATCCCCAAAATCACATAAACAATTGATAATTATCGTATACGTAATCACATTAGGATCAATCCCGCTACCCAACATTTCATTCAACAAACCAAACACTTCAACAAAATCCCGACATTGACAATACCCGCTTATCAACGCATTATAAACAGGCAAAACCGGCTCAAAAGATTCCGCAAGCTCCCTAGCTTCCTTAACCCTCCAATCCTTACAAAGACACGACACAATCGTAGTATAACTAACATCATCTGGCGAACAACCCTTCTTAGACATTTCATCAAGCAGCTTCAATGCACTATCAACACGACGATTCTTACACAAAGATTTCAACAAAACATTGTATGTAAACACATTAGGCTCCAACCCATCTTTCTTCATATTACTATAAACCAAATTAACCAAATTAAATCGATTCGCAACAAGCAAACAATCAAGCATATGATTATAAATTCTAACACTGGGGTTACAATCAAAATCTTTCATCCTATAAAACATCTTCAAACCCTGATCAATCAAACCCAAATCCCTAAAAATCATAATAACATCAATAAACAAATCATCAGAACAAGCAACACCTTCTAATTTCATCTGCTGCAACAAATACTGAATCCCATCTAAATCCCCATGATTCCCAAGCTTTTGAACCATGATTCTGTAAGTGAATTGGGTGTGTCGAAAAGTATTGGAATTCGAAACGAAAGTGAAGTAACTAAATGCTAAGCTGATATCGGATTCTTGCTTTAATTTGTTGATAACTTCGTGTTCTTTGAGATTGGTTTTGCTAGTTTCGAGGAATGCTGGAGTGCTGGGATTTGGGATTTTTTTGTTTAGGAGAAATGGAATCGAGGGTTTGTGAATTTTGAAGAGTAATGAACATCCATCTTTCAGATACATTGTTTGATTTCCGATTGATTGTGAATTTTTGATGAATTCCCAGTAACAGTATCAGTAAGGAATGTTGGAATCAAGTTTGAGGATTCGGGTTTGGGTCGGGTCTGCTTCGGCTTATATAAATCGGGTTGATTTCGGATCAGGGTCGGATTATTTTTGGGCTCGAATCATTTTTAGGTTTGATATTTTCAATTTTTTAATGGATATTGACCCGTTTTCTATAATAATATTCGAGTTTAATCGGGTCAATTTGAGTTACGGGTCAAATTAGGGTCTTCAGTTTGAGTGACAGATCGTGTTCGAGTCGGGTTAGTTTTGTCGGGTCTAGTTATACGGTTTATCGGATACAATTAGGTAAATACTTATTCGGGTTTAGGTCGGCTCAGTTTCGGCTTATATAAATCGGATTGACTTCTAATCGGGTCGGCTTATTTTGGGTTCGGGTCATTTTTGGATTTGGTATTTTCAACCTTTTTAATAGATATCGACCCGTTTTCTATAATAATATTCGGGTTAGTTTCGAGTTTAACCGGGTCAATTCGAGTTACGGATCAAATTATGGTATTCAGTTTGAGTGACAGATCGTGTTCGAGTCGAGTTAATTTTCTCTGGTCTAGTTATACGGTTTACCGGATACAATTAGGTGAATACTTTCTCGGGTTTGGGTCGGTGAGTTTTGGCTTATATAAATCGGGTTGACTCCGGATCGGATCAGATTATTTCGGGTTGGGATGACTTTTAGGGTTTGATATTTTCAACTTTTTAATGAATATCGACTCGTTTTCTATAATAACATTCGGGTCAGTTCTGGGTTCGATCGGATCAATTCGGGTTACGGGTCAAACTCGGATCTTCAATACTATAATTCAGGTGTCGGTTTGGTTTATTTGGGTCGGATCAGTTTTGTCTACCGGATACAATTAGGTAAATACTTATTCACTTACTACTATCGTACTCCCTCTCATCCATTCAATGCTTGACATTGAACATTTCACAAGTATTGAGAAAAGTGGTAAAAGTAATGATATTATTGGTAAATCAAATGATTTTATGGGTCCACTAAACTTAAAGTAGGGAAAAAGTAGTGACATTTTGTGTAAATAGAGCAAGGATACGAGGATTATAAGGTAAAGTCTTTTGCCAAAAGAGAAATGGAAAGAATAGATTGGATTGTCCTACTAATTGTAAAGAATTGAATGGATGGGAGGGAGTATAAGGTTCTCTGGTCGGTGGATCACCATAGAGATCTTAGTCTATTGATTAGCACGGAGTATTGAAGATTCTATTTAGTCGTGAATAACGTTGGATTTAACTTGTGATTTGACCCTGATAATGATATGACCCGACCAGAACCAATTGAACCTGACATTCAGATGATAATTGATCATGAGTATCAATTCTCATGAGTTTACTACCGCAACACAACAAACTTCACTAATCACTACACACTCCCCACTTTTTCATCCGTTCTTTACGTTCACTCATTCACACACTCTATATATACAACAACACACATTTACTACTGACACAACTTTTCACGGATATCACACTAGCCTAAAATAATGGCATTTCATTATTCCATAATTTCTTCACTCATACTATTATTATTATCGCTCTCAACCGTCTCAAGTTGTACGAAAAATAATACAACAGAAGATAATATCGACGTTATCAAGGAGGGACCAGAACCAGAACCAAAACCAGAACCAGCACCGCTTCCACAACCAGATTTCGACATGGTCGAGATCCCGTTGAATTGGGAGTATTTGGAATCGGAGTGGTTCCTTTGGGGCGCACACGGTCATGGGTTGGACGTCATCGCCCCTGAACTCACCGGTGGTGGACCCCCTCCTATTGGTGGCAGAAAGGCCAATCTCGACCCTATTGTTCACAGTATTATTTATCAGTTCGGGTTTATTGACATGGCTCATCTAAGGTAGTTTTCATTTTTCCCATATTTTTCATTTTTAATAATACCTATAATTCTCAAATAAATATATATACAAACGAATTTGTAAAATAAAAATGACACGTATGCTCTGTATTATATACAGTTCAGAGTATTTATCCATTCTAATTAAATCAATTAAATATTCTCCTAAATAAATATTTTCCATTTTTAATATTTATAGTATAGTTTTCATTTTCTTATATTTTCCATTATTAGTATAATTCTCAAATAAATATACTCTATTTTTCATTATATTAAATAAAAATAATGCATATATACAGTTCGGAGTATATATCTAAATCAATAAATATTCGCCTAAAAGTCACCTAAATTTGATACATGTATATAAATTTGGCCATACTGAATCGTGTTATTTTTTTAAAACTAGTTTTGGGTCCGGCGATGCCCGGGCTGTAACGTCTAATTTTTTTTTTTCGTAGAAAGACCTCTTGAGTACACCGAAACTTGATTTTAATGAGTACGTACATTATTTGTTATGCAGATAAATTAAAATATTTAAAATAACTTATTAAAATATATTTTCAATTAGTCCACTAAAGAATTACTCCGTAATACGTTACTCCATACTTTATTACCAACGAAAATAAACTCAAATTAAATGTTCATTCTTGTAACATTTATCGATACATACACGAGTATATCTAAGCTATATTACAGGAAAAACTTTAGACGAACTCAAACATATAATTTTTACGGTGACTCAATATATATGAATGGTAATTTAATCTAATACCTACGGAATATAATTCTATAAACGATATTGGTATAATGTCTTCTGATAAATATCTTTAGACACACAATATTATAATAAATTCAACAGTTACGAAATCATGATTTAAAACAGTTACGAAATCCAACAGTTACACAACTTAATCCCTCTTTTTAAAAGTGATCTCATCGATATAATAAGATGTATGTCTACACTTTTTTTATGATAAATATTTTTGTCAAATGTAAACCATTAGACATAGCATTATGTAACGGTGTCTCTCGCACATACATCTGTTACCGTATTAATAATGACGGTATAATCGGAAAGAAGTAAGAAAATTAATCGATCAAAATTGAGATTATTGTGAGACCGTCTTACGATAACTAATCGTGAGACATACTAATAGAAGTAAAATAACATTAAAACTATGTGGGTGAGAGGTGTCACGATAAATCAATCATTATATACTCCGTATGTCATAATGTACTACGGAGTATTTATTAATACGTTCATCTTTAATTTTTGAACTATTTATTATCATGTGATGTACAAAACTCCTTTATGTTAATTACTAATTTAGGGTCAAAATCGAAAATTGATCTGTCAACAACCTACTTAAGTATAAATACGGAGTAATAATAATAATAAATAAAATAATAGTAATAGTAATAGTAATAATAATAATAATAATAATAAGAGAATAGGTATCTATTATGTAAAATACATATTGATTTGTATCTAGTGAACACATGTTAGAAAAACCATTAAAATATACAATACTCTGTATACTTTTCAACTTACAATATGGTAATAAAAAGGCGGAATAAACTATCTCAGACCCGTATTCTGACATTAGTCAAACTCGTAATTTGTATCAGTCGCTCCCTGTTGCAACTGAGGTGAGACAAATCAAATTGTTAAAAAAAATTCTTAATATACAAATAAGAAGTAAACAATTTTATAAAGGGAATAAGACAAACAAAACTAAGCAAGAAAACACAATGGCAAACTTGTAGAAATGATGAGAGAAGAGGGGCATTCCTGGAAACATAAAGTTACGCAAAACTTCCATGACATTCTCCCCCTTTTTATATACACTAGTATTTTGCCCGGCGATGCTCGGGCTACGACGTCTACATTTTTTTTAAATGTCTTTTATCATTGTTGGTGTATGTACTGACTTAATTTTCATTCGATGTGTCTCTAATTAAATTGAACGTGTAGCTATTATTTTCATAATTGTACTTTATTTGTTATGCAAATAGATGAAACGATTTATAATAATAGATCAAAGCACGCAGAATTATTTTCAATTATGGAAGAATTAACATACTCCGTATTACTCCATAGTCCATACTTTACTATGCTACGAATGAAAACAACCTCAAATTAATGTTTACATTTGTGTAACTTATGTTGGTATATCGATATATTTGTATTGTAGAAAGAGAAATTAGACAATGTCTGTATATGACGTAAAATATGCATACGTACTCCGTATAATAGAAAATAAATTATTACTTTGAACGGAGAATATATGATATATAATGCAACGACTCTTATACTTCGTATGTGAAAGTTAATTTAAACCAGAGTAGGTCCACTGAGAGACGATCTCTCGTAAAATTTATTGAACGACTAATTACAATGAAGATAATAGTGGTACCAAACATAATAAAAATATGTACGATTAACATAAAAGAATATATTTAGAAATATAAAAGGGGTACGCTCATATACGGAGTACAAAACGGAATTGTTATTTAGAGGTACATGTACATCCAATAATAAATTAAAATAGATACGAATGAGACATAAAGTGATACTGAAAAGTGATATCTTCCTAGATTTTGTGTTTAAACCAATACTCCATGTAATCGTAAATGCCATAATTTATTAGTTAAGATAGGGTACTTGTACAATAGATCTCAGGTTGGCTATAATTTAGTAATTTATCCTAAGTATTACTCCCTCCATCTCGGTTATTTGTTGTTCTTTTATATACTCCCTCCGCTTCTCTATGATGTTCCACATTTGATTGTAGAAAGAAATTAAGAAAATGGATATATGTGAAGGAAAATGAAGATAGAGAAAAGAAAGTGGGGTCACAAGCAATAAGAACCACAAAATATTTACTAAAAAGGAAAGTGAAACATCTTAGTGAAGTTCCCTAAAAATGAAATGTGGAAGATCTTAGTGAAGGGGAGGGAGTATTATTTATGAGAAATGTTTTAATCAAAGGAAAACAAACGACTGTGAAAATAGTACCTAGTACCTACCCTGTACATAATATAGAACTAAAAAGGTAAGGTCATGAATACGTAAACTCTTCAAAAGTGAAAGGGCATATTTGTCCAAATATAAAGTTACGCAAATTTTGGATTTATTTACATTTATATGAGAGGTCTCAAAATAAAATCAACGTAAAACCGCATCCAATATTATTAGATGTACATGGTTGGTTTATGAGTAATGATTTTTGTTTCACTGTAACCATATCCCAAAAATTGTAAATGTTGGAAGTACGGTAACAAATAAAGCCAAGCCATTGCCAATTGCCATTGCCATTGCCAAGGACAATTAAGTAAATATCATGCATAATTGAGGGTAAAGTTGGAAAGAAAATGTTACGCAAATTCTCACCTAGAAAATGTTACGCAAAAACCACCTCCTCCCCCTTTTTATATAGGTAAAAGGATATATATATATATATATATATATATATATATATATATATATATATATATATATATATATATATATATATATATATATATATAAATTTTTTTAAAATCTATCTCACGTAAATTAAAATACATCATCAGTATTATTTACGTATATATAAACTACGTATTGAATTAAAATCATTAAACGGTATTAAAAAAAATGTATATTAGTGAGGATTTATCTGATCTTAATTACTGGTAATGAATTTAGTTGTTATTATGTGCGACGGTTTCACAGGATACTAAGGGAAACAGTGAAGTCGTTCCCAAGAATACAACTAGATTTGAGTAGTAAGAATTTTGCACATATTATGGACCAAGCAGTCGGATATCCGTTATATCCGCCGTTCGACCCGTATGCTAACTCCGTCAATTACTTACTTGCCTCTTATTACATCGGTTACGTCTGCGTCACCGGTGCCGTTGGTGCCACCACCATTATGCACACTCCCCAAGGCAAAAAGGTTCGTTCGTTCGACCCCGCTACTTACCCTAATAAAACTGACTCGGTCTGAATTACCCGATGACCTGACACCCGAAATGAAGACTCGAGTGATGACGGCCTGACCCGAAAGAAAATGGATGCGGCACGGGCCTGACACGACGGGCTGGAACACGGGCAACGATGCGAGTGTTCGGAAAAAAAAAAACACGCATTGACACGGTTCAAACCACGATAGATCAGAAATAGGGGTGTTCACCGGTCCAAACCCGGACCGGATTGACCCGCGGACCGGCAACCCCAAAAATTCAAACCCGCAGACCGGACCGGTTAACAAAGAAACCCGCACCGGACCCTCTGAAGACCGGACTGGACAGTAAAAATACACTAAATTTGATTTATGTTTTTAAGCGTGGACCGGACCGGACCGGACCGCGAACCGGTCACCAAGTTTTTGCCGACCCGGAGACCGGACTGATATCTGTCCCTGTCCAGTCCGGTTTGTCGGTCCGGGCCACTTTTTGAGCACCCCTAATCAGAAATATGACGGATGACTGAAAAATGGCAAATTAAAATTACAAAAATATAACCCAAACACAATAAAAAAAAAAAGGACCGACACGACACGATGGGCAATTGTGCCAGGCACGAGCACAACCCCCCAACACGTTCGCTATGTCTGGGTCAGGACACGGTCTGACCCATTTGAAATGCCATTTATCCATTTTTATCCTCATTAATTAACGTTATTCTTAACTGAACCGACTGACTTGATTTTTTCATTCAGATTTAATCAAGTGACCATAGCTTAACTGAACTGATCTGAACTGAATTTTTCACGAAACAATGCAGTTAGTAGCCGGCCTACTATCGACTGAGGCAGGCCAAGACGCGGTGATCCGAACCCTATTATTCGAGCGACGGCTACAAACGGTCCACCCGTACCGAATCACGGTCCAAGAATTCACCAACAAAATATCAAACCTAAAGAACAAATTGGGCAAAGGAGGCATAAAGGATGAAGGACTCTTGGTACAACCAGCCCAAGGTGCTGAAGGGAAGACACCCTTAAACATACTCTCAGAGGACAGTTTTTCTGTTGGGTACCCTAGAACTGCTGAGGAACTCTTAAGGATCTTTTATACTACCGGAACTGAGTCGGTTGCCGGTGGGTTTTACCCTAATGGTTGTGGTGGTCGACTTGCTAGGTCATACTTGACCACCAGCTAGCTAGTCTTGCTTCAGACAGATTGAGAATCGATCTGTTCGATCTGAATCCTAAACTGAAAATGAGTTGGCGTCATCAGGTGGCATAACGCCGCCCAATCTCGGCGTCACCCTCTCACAGTCTCACATACAATAAGTGGGGAGTCGATAAGACGATAACAATGACCACCAGATAGGCGAGATAGCTAGTCTTGCTTAAGACGGATGGAGAATCGATCTGTTCGATCTAAATCGTAAAAGGAGAAATGAGTTAACGTCATCAGGTAGGTGGCGTTGCCCAATCTCAGCGTCGCCTTCTCAAAGTCTCACGTACAATAAGTGGGGAGTCGATAATAATTAGTGCTCAGTACATGTGAGAGGCTGGCGTCGAGATTGGGTGTGTCACCTGGTGGCGCAGTATCGTCGTTATCCATCTTAAAATGGGTCAAATACGACTAGCACGTGATGCTAATATGGACAAAATATTTGGCATTTGTTAGATATAATTTGTCTTGTACAAGTAATTTGGTATGTATTTGATTCGTTTTAAGATTTATGGCTGATAGTGTCATCACAATGAATTTGTCATTGTACTAATTGATTTTGCCAAGAAAGATCATTGATTCAGTTGATCTCAAATGAGACAGTTTCGTAGTTGTAAGACGAAATATTTGACATTTTTTAGATAATTTGTCACATTGTTTGGTATGTATTTGATCTATCTTAAGACTTATGGCTGATAGTGTCATCGCAAACAAGAATTTGGTCTTACCTAATTGATTTTCTACGAAAGATCGTCACTGCTCCAGGCTTCCGCAGATCTCGAATGAGATGATTTCATAGTTATATACTTAGGACCGTTTGGTTTGAGGTAATCAGGAAAGAGAAAGGGAATAAAAGTTGATGATTCCCTTTGTTTACGTTTGCTAGATCTAATCCTAACCCCCACTTTCCAAGGGAATCAATTTCCTTTCCCCACTAACCCCCACCGAGTCATCACCATGCACATTGCTAGATCTAATCCACCATGAACCATCACCACGACCACCACCAAGGTCACTCCATCACCACTATGACCATCACCCCACTATCGGGTCGAATCAAATATGGGTCAGATTTGGGTCAAAATACGGGTAAAAAATAAATTTTGACCCCTTAATTTACCAATTAAAAAAACAAATTTTAAAATTTTAATCATATTGTAAAAAATTATTAATCATCGTATTTAGATTAAAAATTTGTAAACATTATATTATTTTATAAATATTTTATTATTAAAATATATAAAAGTTATCCTTTTTTTTTTTTTTTTTTTTATAATTTTAATATTAAAATTAATAAATTTTAAATATTACAAAATAATATTTTAATGATTTTGATGATGACAAACCGTTAATGTTTGATAAAATGCATTCCCTTTCAATGAAAACCAAACAACAACCTAAATCTGGGGTAATCCCATTTCTTTCCCCTCTTTTCCTTTGTCGATTTCATTCCCTTTCCCTTTGTTGAACCAAACGCCCCCTTATATTGTAAGAATCTTTCATATAGGAGACGGTTACTAATTTGTAACCACGAGAGTTCTCAAAAGTTACAACGCAAAAGAAATTACCGCATGTGAAACCGCATCACAAAATAATATGGCTATATTCTTACTTGAAGTTAGACGGACTGGGGCAATGCATGGAACGGATAAATGGATAATTAACAACCGATAAGGAAAATTACTGGCTCTTCATTCATTTCAGTCATTTTCCAATTAAGACAATCGCACAGGTACAACAACAATAACGTTACTAAACCAACCATAATACTACTACATCGTACAATTATTGATTGCGAAGAAGTGATTATTGATTATTTCAAAATAATTGTCATTTTAGTGAATTTGTAGTACACTGTACGTATTTTATACGAATGGTAGTCGACGCGGGTTATGATATACATTACACTCGACCCGACCCATAAACTCGACCGGTTATTTTCAAGATCATAAACCCGTTTTTTTTTTTTTTTTTTTTTTTTTTTTTTTTTTTTTTAATAATGATACTCCGTATGACCGTATTAGATTATTTAGAGTAAGTAACTGTATATTTAGTGAAAGACGGTCTTTCCTTTCCGGATTCGGATAGTAATTGACTACTGTACTTGATACTCCGTAGATAAATCGATCTCATCAAAAAGGGGAAAAAAACCGAACTGAGTTATTGAAACTTTGATCCGGATCATCGATAGTCTCACTGCAGGTAAATCATCTTCTTCGTCAAACACTCAATTTTTTCAATCGTTCATCTGAAATCATGTAACGATTCTAATTATATGTCGTGAAGAAACTCTAATTGTTTAATTTCAGTCCCAATTTTACCTATCTTAACCCTAATTCATCTGAGATTGGATACTCTTACTTTTTTGATCCCTTGATTCTTTTGTTTAATTGGGGAATTATTTGATCTGGGATTTGTGTGATTTGTATTGGGTTTATGTTGTTTCTTTGATTTAGAATGATTTGGAGTATATAATGTAGATTAGGTTTTGCTTTTTTTCTCATAGTTTTACATTGATTTTTTTTTTGTTTTATTGGGATTTGGATGTTAATTTTGTATGCTCCATGCCTTCATTATCATGGATTAATCTTCGAAAATCCGTGTTTCGAAGAACAATTAAATTAGAATTTTGAAAATTATATGATTCAAGCTGAACTGAGCACCCTTTTCATGAACTGTGAGACGGTTTATTCGTCTCGGGTTAGTTTAGCCTTTAGGGTCAATTGAGAATAATCTTTGATTCTCGTTATCTCGGTTGGATCGGGAGCAGTATTTGAGGCACGGTTTTGACGAGAATGAATTAATGATGATGTTCATGTCGCCAATCTAGCGAAGGGTTTTGTTTCTTATGATGTAATCTGTGTCTGAACGACTTTGTCTTTAACTCGTTCTTACAGTAATTGACTGGATTAAAGAGAAATCATGGCTTCAGGGAAATCTAAAGACGCGATGAATGATCTCACGATGCTCAATGCTGAGAATATGATGAGTAACATGAAAATCATAAATTACAGGTACGTCTTTACTTAACAATGTGTACTTGTTTATGGTTATCAGCCTATAGCAGTATAGCCAATGTTGAAGATTACAATCTCATTGTTGACATGGTTGATTGACCGAATCACACCACGACTATACTCCCTCCGTCCCAAAATGTTTGTCCCGTTTACTTTTGCACAATAACTAAGAAGATGGTGTGATGATTGAGTATATATAGGCAATGATGACTCTTTTATAGGGTGAGTCACAATGTTTTGAGGTGGTGTCAGTTAATGGAATGACAAAATGGTAAATACTTTAACTTGGTAGGAACGAAGTTGTAAAAAAGGATGGACTAAAAAGGAAAGTTGAGAAATGTTACAATCTTTAAGAACCTACCCAAAAAGGAATACAGGACAATCTTAGTGGGACGGAGGGAGTATATGTTACTCGTATTTGTAGCATTCATGGATTTGAGCTTTGAAGAGCCATTGATATCCGGATTGTTGCGTTTCATTATAATGAATAGGTCTCCTGAAAGACGGTCTCTCATTAAATTTACTGAGAGACTAAGTACAAATGGAAGTAACAGTGGTACCAAACCTAATAGAAGTAGGTACGATTAACATAAAAGAGTATACAAATATAAAGAAGGTACGCTTCTTATAAAAACAGGTACAAAACAAAGTTGTCATTTAAGGGTACGAAGAGAACATAGAGCGATACTGAAGAGTGGTCTCTCAATAAGTTATTGAGACTTGAGAGACCGTCTCTTCCAAGATTTTGTGCATTATAATTTGGTGAAAATGACGCGAAGTAGCTCAATTTACGATTTGACAATCTTGAACTTCGTCTTTAAGTTGCACATTAGTTCACTTTTGGATCATTTCTAGAATTTCTATGGTGAATTGGTGAATCTTTATTCACAACTATGTTCTATATATTTTATACGAGTAAAATATTATTGTGGCATTTAAATTGGCTACAAGTGCAGGAAGTTTGACAGATTTTCTTGTCTCATTCTGCAGTCGAACATTTATGTCGATCATTGCTGGAGTCATGGCAGGGATTCTAGGGTTTAATGGAGTTAGTGGGTTCGTCTTTTATATCGTAGTTATGGCTGTTACATCACTGGGACTCACAGCTAAGGCCAATTTTTCAGTTCATTCATACTTCGATACCTGGAATAGAGTCTTACTCGATGGTTTTTTAGGCGGACTTATGGTAATGCTCCCCTTTTTTTTACTACTAACTTCATCCAAATTCTTTATTCCCATTTGTTGATTTCGGCGATTATACACCTGGCAAAATTGTTGAGTTTTTGTATATATTTATTGAGCTTATAAAAGTTTATGAGCTAAATTGTTGTATAAGTTCTTGAGCTAAACATTCATGTGATACAACTTTACACTAAAGCTCAGAAAGTTTACAGCAAAACTCGAAATTTTTGTGATAAAGCTCAAAATCTTAAAACCAGTTGTACATAGAGCGCTATGTACAACTGGTTGTATAATCCTCGCAGGAAAATCTAGAAATTTGTGCTGGTATTTTTATTAATGTTCTTGAAAATGGTCAAGTCGAATGGACCATGAACATCCCTTTTCTTGTTAACATCGTTTGTTACTTTGTTCTACCGTAATTTTGATTCTCTTTTATGCTTGGATATTAACGGTTTGTTTTTCATCTTATGCAGTCATTCGTGCTGTTCTGGACGTATCCTTTAAATACTTTTTACTGTATTTATTTTGATTGCCTGTTTCTCCTTGGTCAAGATTTTAACCTCGTTTCTTACATACTTAGCAATCTTAGCATTGTCTTCATATAGAGCAAAGAACCCGTTTCTTCTTCTTGGTCTCTTTTCAAACACCCATGTTTGTCAGAACATGCAATCGTGCTTGATATTACAACAACGACCATCTTTCTAAATGCCTAAGAGAGAAAACGAAGAAAATAATCCTAGGATTAGGAAAATCGATTTGAGTTTGGTGTTAGCGGTTCATGAACACAATCCTTTGTTATTTGTGTTTCGATAGAAGTTTTGTATGACCAAAATCGATGAATATGTTTGGAATTTCCTTGACGATGCAAAGATTCGCGTATGACATGGTGCATATCTTCTAATCAATCAGTACATCCAGCAAAAGAGGGAGATAATCAGAAAGCGGCTTCAATACCGGTTTTTTTTTTTGCATCTTCTGTGATTCCCGGTTTGTCTTACATTTACATCTTCTGTGATTCCCGGTTTGTCTTACATTTACAGAAGGTGGATGCTTTCGATGGGGTTACACTTTGTAATGGCCTCTTAATTGACTATTTGTAGTCCAATAGACTTCTTTTTTCGGTTATATCAAATTTTTCACGATACTTTTTCTGCGCTGTTGACGGTTTTATAGTTAAAATGAGGTTTTTCTGATGTAAGTTTTGAGCAGGTAGCAGAATATATTTATTGTAATTCTCAATTTACACAACTCCGAAAATTATTCCATCACATCATGTTATCAGCGTTTTGTTCTATTCAATGATTTGTGTACATGATAATTGCTCAATGTATAAACTAACGAGAGACGGTATTCATGAACATGGGTCTGAACTCTGTTATCATCATCGAAGGTCTCTGTTCAGACTGTTATGGCTCTCTTTTTACACAATAAAAAAACACGTAAGTTTTTTTTGTTGGTGTAAAGGGAGCCATAAAAGTAAGACACGAAAACAAAATGCAAACGATGAATAAGCTTACAAGTTACACCTATAAAAACAAATCGACATTCACATATTCTCGCATCGTGTCCGTGCTTCTCATACTATCATAAGAGTACCAAAAAATATTCCCTCAGTTCCAATGAATTGTTTGCCTTTGCTTTTGGTACCAAGGGTAGGAGAACCAATGGATAAGGGAACCAATGGGGAAGTGACATGTGGAACAAAACTCATGAGAAGGTCAAATTACATATAAAAAACATTCCTAAAATAGAAAGGCAAACAATTCATTGAGACACCCCAATATGGAATAGGCAAACAATTCGACGGAGGGAGTAGCTGGTAACGTTTGCAAAAAAAAAAAAAAAAAAAAACTGGTAACGGTGAGCTTTAATGGATTTCTGAGGATAGGAACGACATTAAACCATTAATGTCGTGTATAGAAACAAATCGGGTTATACCATATACAATAACGGGTAAAATGTTGGATTGAAAAATCATCGCTAATCCCTTGAAGCACACGGACAGACTAATGCTTTTTTTTTTCTGTATCCATGCGCCCGTCTTTACAAAGACCTGAAAGTTTTTGACAGAGTGCAGTTGTGCAGGGGGCCGGTTTGTATTTGGTACAGAGTCCGCTTTCTGTCCTTTTGTCGTGAACGATACTCACATCAATATATGACTATATGAGCCGGTACATCAACATCGGTATGTCTTACACTGTAGTAGTATGTCTTTGAACTTACATCTGTTGAGATACAAATGTTCACGTTATATTATTCCGTTGCTACTAATAATAATAAGAAGAAGAAAAAAAAAATATGGAGTAATATAATATATACGGAGTATGTAATTTTATATTTAGTGATTATTTAAAAATATACTATATATTTAGTTATTACGGAGTATTATTTAAAAATATATACAGTACTTAAAAATATGTACTACGGACTTACGGAGTACTATGTGACTGGTAACCTATTAGTTTTTTACTGCATACATTTTTAGTCTTATTTACGTTTTTATTTGAGGAAAAAAATACGAAGTAATTAAAATTCCAATAATAACCAAGATAATCGAGCAATCTCATTCAATATATATTCTAATATTTTAATGAACATATTTCTTATACAAACCTATTCTTTCCATATTAGCCTCTCACCTCTTCATTTTTTAATATTTCTTACTATGGCCCACTTGTATCAACTCCTCAAAGCATATGGGTAGAACATACGGAGTATATAAATGGAGGGAGTATATAACAGTAATATTTTATAATTTTATATTTAGTGATTATTTAAAAATGAGACCGAGAGACGGTCTCTCATTAACTTTACTGAGAGACTAAGTATAAATGGAAGTAACAATGGTACCAAAACTAATAGAAGTAGGTACGATTAACATAAAAGAGTACACAAATATAAATATGGTATGCTTGTTATAAAAACGGGTACCATATTTATTATTAATAAGTTATTGAGAGACCGTCTCTCCCAAGATTTTGTGTTATAAAATACTCCGTATTATTATTAGGTTTGTAAAAGAAATATGTTCATTAAAATATTAGAATATACTCCGTATATTAAATGAGATTGCTCGACTACCTTGATTATTATTGGAATTTTAATTTTTTTTTTCCTCAAATAAAAACGTAAATAAGATTAAAAATGTAAAAAAAACTAATAGGTTACCAATTACTCCGTATATATTTAAACACAAAATCTTGGGAGAGACGGTCTCTCAATAACTTATTAAGAGACCATTTTTCAATACCACTCTATGCACTATTCGTACCCTTAAATGACAACTTTGTTTTGTACCCATTTTTATAACAAGCGTACCATATGTATATTTGTGTACTCTTTTATGTTAATCGTACCTACTTCTATTAGGTTTGGTACCATTGTTACTTCCATTTATACTTAGTCATCATTGTTACTTCCATTTATACTTAG